>OX376068.1:20389318-20995681 GCA_947361185.1 Charanyca ferruginea | reverse complement strand
ACGTGATAGTATACCAAACTGTGTTGTATACTCTGTTTATTGGACATATTCTGCTTCGATAATGGACAAAAGGCAGATCATCGGCAGCGCCACGAGGTATATCGCCGGCAGAAATGCAATGCAAACAGTTTACTGGAGGAAGTCGGCGGAGAAAGGCCTAGTGAAGACCACGAGGATGACGTTCTTCGGCAAAAACGAAGGGCTAAATAAAGTTGACAGTGCGGAAATGTTTGCGAGAGTACGCGAAAGGTACAATTAGTAGAGAAATGACACCATCAGCTAACGTATTATGACTGTGATAGAATTTAGTGTAATTTTCTATGTAAGTTTATGATATAAGTACCAGTGATCGATGTGTAAAGTGTGCGGAATGGAATCACCGTAATGTACAAAATACATTTGTTTTTTTAACTATTTCTTCTATTATTTATTTACTTCCTAAAGCTATCTATCACAAAAAAATGGTCTTCGAAAAAGTGATAGTTTTTTGTAACATAATATCTAGTGTTGTCTTAACCCAAAGAGCTCTTGACTAAGGCTTTCTATTCAACCCCTATAAAAAGGTGTATAGCTTAAGTGATGTTCAATAGACAGTTTAGACAATCAATTATTCATTCAGATTATGAAATATCAATTACTTAGAATTCATAGTCGCTTTACGAACACCGAATTTTGCGATCATAAAATGTAGACAAGTTAATGACAGGATATTAATTATCAAAGACAACGAAAACAAAAGACAAATCAATACTTCTAATTAAGATACCTTAATATCTATTGAAAACTACTTTATATTAATAATTTAGAACACAACAACAACACACAACAAGTTTCTAAACAACATAAACATTGATATGTTTACACACCCACATTGCTACCAAGTATTCACTGCCAAGGTAACCTATCAATAATAGTTCTAAGAGCATTGGCACTTTAAGTGTCGGTCAAGGATTATTTACATTACTATGCAACAGTGAATAGATGCAACTAGAATGCAAAAGGTTGGTGACGACAAGTTGAAATTGATCTCTCCGTGACAACAACTCAATTAATGACTTATCATTGAACGTGTACCAATTGTCAAATCCAATCATTTATTTGCTTGAATGTATGTACACATGAAGACGATACATATAACATTTGAACTCAAAACTATATACTACCTGTAGGTGTGTAAAATAATATGTCATCATCATCTTCATCATCATCATGTCAACCTTAGACGCTCACTGCAGCTGTAATCGCCATGCTTGGCCGATGAATGTCGGTGATCACAGAAGGTGTTATGGTACTCAGAAGGACGCTGCTGCCCATCCTTCGGTCAATATCCCTCTGTCGCCGTTTACGACACCCACGAAAAAAAAAGTCTATTTTTATTAAATTGTTCCCGTTCCCATTTTCTTAATCCTTCATAATTATTTATAACCAGACAATCCAGGACAGAGAATCTTGGCGCCGAGTAACGAGAGAGCTGACTCCAAATGGTGGAAAGTGTCAAAGAAAAATAATTAAAATATGGATTTAGTATCAATTTAAAACGAAAAATACGACTTTACTATTATTGTTATTCATCACACTAGATTTATATACTACGATTATTGTCCGCAGACTAGTTGTACTGTAATGCAAGGGGCGAGCAAGTCTGTGCCGAAAATTCTACATACCTATGTGCTGACAATTATCGGGGTATACATACCTTAAAATACTCCTCGGGCATTTAAATAAATAAACAGAATTCATAAAGCCGTGTCCTAGATTCCATTACCTAGTAGATAGGTATATCATCTATGCACCCAAGAACAACAGTGAACTTCCTCCAGCCATTTATTAAGTAAGTTACTTGAACATGATGGTACTTACGTTATATAATTATAAGGTGTAAAGTGTGGTGTTGTCATCCGTATCAATGTCGGTAATCGCGGATGAAGACGAAGTCACAAAGCTCAGTCTGTACACCAAAAGTGTAGTAGTTTCCTGAAAATCTACAAGTCCGTGATAAGACTTTTCGTACCGTATGGATTGAAATGTTGGACCGTGAAAAAGATGTTTGAAAAAAAATTACATGTAGCGGAGATAAGAATGTTGAGGTGTAGTGACCAGAATAGTTAAGGTAAGATATAAATAATTATATGAGAGGAAGTTTGAAAGTGGGGCCAATGACGGAAAAGTTGAAAAGGAATCGTTTGTCTTGCTATGGGCAAGTAAAGAAAAGGGGAACACCCAAATATTCCGAAATATTTTATTCCGAATTTCGATATTCCGATTTTCAAAAGTCCGAATTTCATAATACCTAAAAATAATAATCTCTATTATTTAAAATCACGAAAGTTATTTTATCGAATGTCGTAAATCCGATTTGTTTGTTTTCCGATTTTCATATGTTCGAAGAATCAAATGCTCGATGGGTTCTCGGTTCGAAAAACGAAATTCCGAATTTCAATACTTCGTATAAACAACTGTTAAAATTTGGATTCTGATTCAATTCAGCTACGTATATATATTCAAAATGGTGTCCCCTTGTTTCGCAGACAGAAATTTCATAGAATTTTGTTTCCCAGAAAATGTTTCATATAATATTTGGTTCTTGTATTTTTATTTCGACTATTATTGTTTCAAAGACTACTTATGAAACATATTTCACAAAAACACAATTCAAAGAATTTTTAATCACATTTTTTTGTTAAACAAACTTATCAGACAGTAGAATTACTTTTTAACGAATATTGTTTATTCGGTGTATTTTTCCATGGAATTTATTTCAACTAAGATATATAGGTATAAAAAGAAATACAATAACAAAAATAATCTTAAAAAATCAATATGTTGTGCTGCAAAAGTTAATGACAGAAACGAATTGCTGCGAAACCGACTCCGCGTAGTATTGTCTGCCCTACCCCTAGAATTTAAACTCGCGTAGGCGTGGAGGGGCGAGGCGGCCAGCGTGAATACCATCTGCGACGATAAGCTCGCGTGGTACCGCCGGAGCCCCTCAACGCCGGAGCCGTGACAGAAACCATGCCTGCTGCATGTTGCATGTTCGCTTGCATGTCGCATGCTCGCTTGCATGTTGCATGCTCGTTTGCATGCTGCATGCTCGCTTGCTTGCATGTTGCATGCTCGCTTGCTTGCATGATGCATGCTTGCTTGCATGCTGCATGCTTGCTTGCACGCTGCATGCTTGCTTGCATGCTGCATGCTTGCTTACACGATAAACGATTGCACGAGAACGATAAAGATAATCGGAATTTTAATAATCGGAATTCGTATTTTTGATGTTTCGAATTTTCATTATGTCGGACTTTTTGTTATTCGATCTTTTGAAACTCGGTATTTTGAGAATAGTAATTACAAACGTTTGGAATTTTGAAATTTTAGTATTATAAAAATAGGATGAATGATAAATCGGAGTTGTTATATTTGGAATTTTGAACCATTCGGAATTATGAAAATCGGTATTTTGAAATTCGTATTTATGACTTTCGGAATAAAGTTTTTCGTATTTATGTAGTGTACCCAAAAGAAAAGGGATGAAACGCATGCGACCAAAAGAGTTATGAATATGTATTCATGTGGATGGAGAGGGAGAGGAAGGCCAAAGAAAAGATAGATGGATATTCTTCATACAATCGTATGAAGAATGATATGCATAAAATGGGAGTCAGTGAAAGCATGACCGTTGACAGGACGGAATGGAAGAAGAAAACCTATTGCGCCGACCCCAAGTAATATGGGACAAAGGTAGAAAAATTATGATAAGTTTATAATATGTATTTGTATGGTTTAATTTAGTTAATTAAACCGTTGTTCGTTTGCTTTTTTGTTTGTAAGAAGTAATCGCTGGAAGTATTGGTCCTAATACAAAATTTCTTCCACAGACAAAAAGTTGTACTCTTGTCGAGTATTTGTATGTACTTGCATAGATTATGTTTTATAATACTAGTAGGAAATAATTAGAAGACGATAGGATAGAGTCTGAAAGGAAGATTGTTTTCGATCAGTGCAAATAGCAATATAACGGGTGATTTATTGTTGTATATTCATTTAAAAGTACAGACCCCCTATAGTTGGAAAACGATAGGTAATATAATAATACAATAGTGCAATCCTTTGTTATAGTCGAGACAAACAAATTACTATAAAGTTATCAACATACCTATAAAAGTAACGTTGTTCAAAAATTTCACAACGCAGAAACTACTAGCTTAGTCGCAAAACGACTCTTTTGGAAAATGTCTACTGGTCGTAAAATGTCTCTTTCTTATAATGTCGCTTTCGCAGAAAGCTTCTTTCACAGAATGTAATTTTCGAAAAATGTCACCAGATAAAATTTTGCCAGGTTTAAAAAAAAGGTTGTATTTTCAATTTTCTTAGTAAATGTTAACACTTTTTTCATTTTATTCATGAATACTAATACTATACTAAATTACTAATAAAAAACTTGAGAGGTGTCAAGGGACACCCGGATGGAACGAAGTTCCTTTCGATTAATGAAGGAATTGTAATAAAATTTTTTTTTTTAAGTTATAATAATATTTTTTTTTATTATTAACAAATATAATGTTATATAAACTTAATCAGTAGGCTCAATTTTCGTTTATCTGGAGATGCTGCAAAATACCATACCGGAGTTGTTAGAGGATGTGCCTCTGGCATACTTACGCGGCATGTTAGATTCTATCAGCATGATGGATGTCCCGCTCATTATGCTACTTCAGTGCGTGCACATTTAAATAGTGAGTTTGGTGAGCGGTGGATAGGTCGTGGTGGCCCAGTGCCTTGGCCCGCAAGGAGCCCTGACTTGACACCGCTGGATTTTTATTTGTGGTCCGAGATTAAAAGGCTCGTTTATACCCAGGAGTATACTACTCGAGATGACTTAAGAAGTGCGATAGTGAACGCTTTTAATATTGTGAAAAGTGACAGAGACACATTAATAAAATTAAAAGACAATTTAATTAAACGTGCCCGTTTATGTATCGAGCGAAATGGACTCCATATTGAGCAGTTGCTTCGATACAGGGAAGTGTAAATTTTATACCTAATAGGTAAGTTTTTTAATTAAGTCAAAGTTGATTAAAACTGTGTTTGTGAATAGCTCTAATTTATTTAAATAGGTTACCTATAGCACCTATAGGTACCTACGCCTGCCTGCCTTTCTTTTTCTAGCAAAAGATTACCTACTCACTTACCTACTTACAACTACAAATAATTCGCCAATGATAAAAGTAAGTACCACTACCTACCTAGGTACCCACCTAAGCTCCCACTGGCTTAATTTAAACCAAAACATTTTAATCGAATCAAAAAAAAATATTATTGTCGCTAGTAAAACCTAGAGAAAAGTACTCTGTGACCTAGAGCGATAAGGTGCAGTGGTTACCTACTGACGACCGCGACCGATAGAAAGCTCATGATTACCAAACCCAAACTTTCAATAGTTACCTAGGTACTAAACAAAACATAGAAGTAGGTACAGTAACTACCTACCTACCTAACCTACGTATTCTATGGCTTAATTATCGACTTAAAATTTACACTCGTTTTCACAATCCACACAGTCTCACAGTGAAAGGTGGACTTATCTCGTAGGTCGTTATCATCGGAATTATCACGCAATGATAATTCCGATGTCATTGAGGTAGGTACCGCCACTATTTGAGCGAATAAACTTAGGTACTAAACATATCGCCGTAGGTACCTAGTTCAAAGAGTTCGCCACGCCGCCTTTAAATACATAAACATATTCTACGAAAAGGGAATTCGGACTTTATTTTGTAAACGTAAACGGTTAAAAATTGAAATTTTACCAAAAAAGGTATGATAAAATTATTCTGAGAAACGTATAGGCTGGTGCCCGACCGGACAATAGGAGCTATGTGCAACCGAATTTCACGGTTAATGTGTAAACATAAGGTTTTAATTCGCTCCAATATTTTCATAGAAAAGCCGCCATTCAACTAATAATGAACTCTATTTGACAGTTCCAACGATTCAATTTAGCTTATTATAGCATGTCGTGACAACTTTTCGTAAGATTTTTTTCCGTCTAGTCCCCTTTCACAACGCGCGATAAGGAACTTCGTTCCAATAAATCGGAAAAAACAACCCAAAAAAAACCAATGACATATGAAAATGTTTGTACCACATAGGAAAAATAGGAATAAATAGGGATGCAAAGGAGAATCAGGACAAAACTTTAATGGGAATTTTAACGTTAAAATTTTAAAGTGTTCTTGCACCCTAAACCCCTTCATTCATATTTACCCCCTGTTTCGGTACTATCTGACATAATTACCTACGTCAGATCTGAATTGCAGTACAGTCACTCCGCGCCTTTGCCTTGACCGTTGTGAAGAAAAGACTGTTATTATATGATTTTATCAATGACTAATGAGTAATTACATCCAATCGATACCTACTATTGGAAGTCACTGACGTTGTTGAAGCACAGACCCCCTATAGTTGGCAATGATAACCTACGCCCTAAGGATACTATACTAGGTCCTAATCACTTACTGTCAACATTATAAACAGAGTACCTTGTTACTACTATCGAGCTATCATGAGATAGAATGACATCGAAATTATTTTTTTTTTCTATGTCATTGGATTTCAAACAAGGCCCTTAGCCTACGTGATGATAAGTAGTCTCCTCTGCCTTTATGTACACATCTGCAATACCAGAGACTTTGCATCTGCAAAGTAACACAACGCATCTGCGTTGCTTTATGGTTGCCGTCCTTGAAACAAATTTTAGACTTACTTAGCTTTTTTTTCCGGGGTGGAAAATCTTTATGGATGTCTTCCGCCCTGGGGCGGAGTCTGTCAGACTCCTACTGACTAAAAACGACCTCAGTGTTCTATCTCACACCTACGTCGGGGATCGCAGGAACTGAGGGCCTAGTGTGAGTTTTTATTCGAACTCTATCGCGTTAACGTAAACTCTAATTTGTATTGAAACTGGTACAACGCAGTCTAGTGGCAATAATAGGAACCACAATTATTCCATACAAATTGACATTAGCGATAGTTTACGTTACCGCGATCGAGTTCGAATAAAAACTAACACTTGGTTCTCAGAAGATACTTTTGCAAGCCCCGACTGGATCATACCTCAAGTTATATTTTAACTCTAAATGTATAGTTGGAATTACTAATGTGCAAACAAATCAAACAGTAGGTTTGCGGTCTCAAGTGTAGGCTGTGCTAAAATATTAATAAAAATGGGCTAATATTATATTCTTATAGGCTAATAGGAATTCGAAATGAAGTCATTCGTCAGAGAACTAAAGTCACCGTCGAATTAGCACGCTGAAGTGGAAGTGGGCCGGCCACGTCTACAGACGGACTGACGGTAATTGGAGCAGACACGCTCTAGAGTGAGTGTTGGACGCCCTACGGCACAATGGACCGACGTCTTCAAGAAGTTGGCTGGCAGGGAAGGATGCGGGCTGCCCAAGACCGGGTTGGCTGACGATCTCTGGGGGAGGCCTACGTTTAGCAGTGGACGGCAATAAGCTGATATGATGATGATTATATTCATTCCCATTTATCGTACTCATTAGTAGCGGTCTCTTTGTCTATTGTTTCTAGTACACTCCATAAGTAGGTAATGACCATCTTAAGTAGTTCCGCATGCTTCACAGTTTGGTAAATTCGCTTTTTTTATCAAGAAGCGAAGCTTACGAGATGGGTCAGACGCAGCGCGTAATTTATGAAGCACTAACAAAGATAAAATGTCTTGTGTGGCTGTAATTATACTGCGACCCATAACCTACGAAAATGCGAAGGAAATACTTGGAAAGGAAATTGGCAATGTTATTTAACGTATGGGAAGAGAGACCACAGAGATCTATGTGTTTAAGCACGATGTTTTTTTTTTGTTATGTCAAATAATTTTATTTGGTTTTATCATTATCTTTTTTTTTTTCAAGTCACATTAATTGTACACAAATAGTGACCTTTGAAACTCACTCTCACTTATCGGTTTTTCGAGCGGGTAACCGGTGGATGCAAGCCACCGCTCGTTGTGACATTCTATGGGATCCTGGCCTTTGTTCAACAGTGGACATCTTTCGGCTGATGATGATGATTACGAGTATTCTTTTATTTTGCGCTTAAAATTTTTACTATTCATAGATTCCCTATCTCTAAAGGTATTATGTTCAATAGATAAGGAATCATTAATAGTATACATTTTGGTAGTGGCGCTGGATAAAAGCTCCTGGAAGGACTTGAAGGAGGCCTTTGCCCAGCAGTGGGACAGCATAACTAATAAAAAAAAATAGGGAATTGTGAAAAAAAAGTGACAAACAGAAATACCTATAAATGCATAATATTGGTGTCTGTCAAATTGTTGATTAATAATATCGACAAGATAAACGGGGTAAGTGGGTTACAAAATAGTTCGTAGCATTGACACACAGTCAATGTTGATAAACTCTATTGTTACTAACCTACTTTTTGCGAATTTTAGGATAACTCTTTAATGTAGGTCATAATTACGTATATCAAGTATTACATTGCTATTAGGTCGTGTTGCTAATAGGACGAGCTGCTTACAGGTCTTTTTGGTTTTAGGACATTATGCTCATAGGACGTTTTGCTTAAATGTCCTTCCGGTACGAAAACATTTTTTTTACCGCCTTAAGGCTTGTATACTTACATCCCAATAACCTTGAGCATTTGGCCCGTACTGAATTTGTGGACGAGTGCGGGGGTGATGTAGACGCAATCTTTAATCGGACGCATTTTTTATTTATTGTAATAAAAATAATACTTATTTGTAAAAAGTAACAAAAGCAAATCATTTTCCTTTGTATTGCAAAGCAGTAGATATTTTTTTATACTCTTTTGATAAGAAATTAAAGAGTAAAATGGTGTCATCTCAATGATTTGGAGGTGATTTGACATTTTTTTCCTATTATGTGATTTCGATAGAAAAAGGCTAAATCAAAGTACGTATCATATCATGTAGATTACTAACAATTTTTCAGATGTAATTTCTCTGTAAATGCCGACGAAAAGTTGCTTCATCTGCATGCTTCTTTCAAGCTTTTTTCGAGAGAGCAGCCTTAAAAATAAAGATGAGTCTCTCAATTAGACTGTATTTTTTGTTGGTGCTGCTCGCCATTCTATTCTCAAACCACTGCAAATTCTGAAAGCTAGAATCAACAGTGGCGACCACTAGAAGCGTCGAGGCAATGAAGCTCGACGAGTCCCGCAGAAACATTACAACTGTCTTGAGAGAGAAAAGAACTATGCCAATAAACAAATGGGAGAACGGGGGAATTCCAGTTGGCAAGCACCTCGGATTTGAACATTAACATAATTAATAGAATTAGGAGGGAAGGTTATTATTAATATAGTAATAATAAATCTTTACTTGAGGAAAATACTCATATAGGGTTGGTAACAAAATTTTTAGACCTTAGTGTTAGTAATTAATGCTATAGGACGGTGCATGTAGGTTACAGTAGTGAACTATTATATGGATTGTCCACTCTGTCAGCTTTTTAGATTCTTACCTACTTAAACCTATTCCTCCCACTACCCTGAGTCGGGGACCCATGATCCGCGTCCTAGATGCGGTACCTAACACTACAGTCTTGTTTGTACTAAAAGTGACAACATGTAAACAACGATGGTACATAACAAACCTTCATAATTCCTTTAATATCAAGTTTGTTCTTTGCAATAAACTAAAGAAAATGGGGTAAACATGTGGAGGATAATAGAGTGTCAATTGTTGTGAATTGGCACCTAATATTGATATAATATTATGCTTGTAAAATATTGTTACATTGTAGGTAAAAAAATCTTGAGAAGTTTGTGTTCATAAAACTGTACTGAACGTTACTTTAATTTATGCTAAAGTTATTTGAGTCTCTTTGTGCCTATCGGTCTCTTTCTGTTCTGTCTCCTGGTTGATAATAACGGAAGTAGAAAATATTTATTTTATTTTATTAACTTTCAGAATACATAGAAGAAAGTCAATTACAAGTTTCCACTTATATAAACTTATGTATAACATTGACAAAACGGCACAAACAGCGTGAGAGTAAACATAGAAACAATTGAAGAGAAGAAACAAAAAATACAATACATTACATAATAATGTATGCAGTATAATTTTGTTTTATTCTAACTCCTCCGCTATTCTTTTCTGATTAATTTCGTTGCGGGATCCAAGAGAGTTGAATCGTTTCTCCGGAACTCATTGGGCTTTACTGCTTCGGTGCTTTTCTTGTGATCGCCAATATTGATTTTGGCTTACAGGAGTTTCTTGGGAAGAGTGTGGCGAGCTTGTCCTATAGAAAACCCTCCGATCTCCCCAGACGCAGCGTATACATGAGGATTTCCCCATGAAAAAAGATACAGATGGCCAGGAAAGAGACGCGTCTTAATGCCAACATTTATATACATGATACGACACTTCTTAGTCATCAATCATCATTTCAGCCTAAAGACGTCCACTGCTGGACATAGGCCTCCCCAAGAGGGGGTTTTGCCATAATTGCCACGCCTGGCAGGCGGATTGGCGATCGCAGTATGGTTGTTACAAAGGCACAGAGAACGCTGCTGCCCATTATTTCGTAAGTCCCTTAGTCGCCTCTTACGACACCCACGGGAAGATATGGGATGATGCTATTCTTTACGTCCGACACCACACGGACTCCCGACACCACACAGACACTTCTTAGTACAATGCGACGATGCGAGCTCTTTGAGCGAGAGTAGGCTATAATTATCAGTGCCTAAAACATTTTATTTAATTTCTAACTTACCCATCTCTCAATAACGAATTTTAATTATTATTTTTGTTATATATTTCCAGAAATTGGATAACAGAAATCCATTTTGTTAGTAACTTACCTTATATCTAGTGTTAGTAAATAATATTGAAACTACATTTTGTATTTGAGAAGCATTTTGCACATAAGATGATGAGTTTCTTACTCGGTCATCCTATCCATAAAATGCCTCAGAAAAGGGGAAAACTCACTCTCGGCCACTGTTTTAAGAATGCTGTTGCTACTGGCCCGGGTTATAGCTGCCAGAGACGCTAATTTCTTCCACAGGATTACGTGGAAGCCGTCCGTACGATTCTAAATAATTAAATATCTGAATAATAAATAATTCTAATGAGACGTTGTTTAATTTTTTATTTCAGTCTGTATTTTTCTTCTGCAGGGCAATGGCCTTTCTACTGTCATTCCACTTCTTTCTATAAAGGGCTAATTGAGGCCAGTCTTTGTCAAAAGTGTCTAGATCACCCCGCCATCTCCGCCTGGGCCTGCCGCATTGCCATGTAAAGGGACCGCTTAGGTCACGGGTTTGGCCCAATGATTGTCTGACATGCGGCAGACGACACATTTATTATCATCAAAATATATTATTTGCTTACAAACTTAATTTCGGAGTTATTAATTATCTTGGCAACACTCAACAAAGTATCCGAACCCGCAGCAAATTCAACTTTCCTTAGGCCTGAAGTTGAATGGTTTCAAAACTCCATCAAAATCAGTTTAATGTTTCCCTAGGTGTGCAAATAGGGTTTGACAAAGTTAAACTTACTCGTAGGTAGTTTGAGTTCCTTTGTCTTAATTATAATATACGTCCTGCGAGACAGATCTTCGTGCAAATATTATGTGAAGACCGCTAAATGGGACATCGTGGGAGGATGAAGATGTAGTACCTAGGTACAGTAGAGACCCTGGGTGGCTTACAAACATCCAACCTTATTTGAATAGTTTATACCTATGATGTAAACTGTGTTCGTAATTAGAATAACTTGACAGTCTGCCACGAAGGACGACAAGATAGTTTAGCAATAAAATAGAATAGAATGTACCGTAAAAGAATAGAGTGAACCGGTTTATCCTAGGCAAGCGTGCTCCACCTTAGGCCGCATTGTTAAGATCAGGTGAGTTGCGGCCAAACGGAAGCCTATATAAATATTTAAAATAAAATCACAACACTGTGATTACAGTACTTACCCAGAAGTGTCAGTGAAGTCTCCAAGATGGTCCGAAAACCATGTTTAGGTGACAGGAACTTGCCTACCAGTAGATTGTTGATATTTACGATACTTTTACTGCGGTGTGGGATTTGTTTGTTTCTTAATCAAACTCTTATTCAAAATTCCGTTATGATAAACATGAAAGTTTTGAGGATAGATGGATGTTTATATATAATTATATATATCCAATTTTTGTGTTCCAGTATGACAATTTTGAACTCTGAAGTCTACTGGGCAAACGCTAGTCAATTATATAATATGTATTACCATTTCTGTTTTAATGAACCTTACCTACGTGCAATTGCGAGAGAAAATCGAACGATGAACCAAAGCTTTAACGAAACAACCGCAACCGGCAAACAGCTTTAATACAATAAGTACTTAGGTAGATATTCGCATAACTGTGTTTTTCTCCTCTCTTACAAAAACAGACACAATTCATGAAATTAAAACAATTCCACAGAAAAATATAGCAATCAGTAAAAGTACTCACACCAGTTCGTGCATTACTGTTTGATCTCAAACTGTCAAAATGCCAAATTGTGTTCCTGCAAAGAGGATTCATCAACTTTGTACGCATTTCCTACGATTCTGTCGCATTTTCGTCATATATCATTCGTCGTGGGCCATGGGATTATGAAAAGCTGAAATTCAGTGGTGGATTCAAAGCAATCCGTCAATGAAATGATCATTGAAGTGGATTGAGATTTTTTCTCGTAAGCTTTGTATTTTTTTCTTATTCTTTTATTTTTGTGAGTGGTTTTCTTAAAAGATTTTGTTAAGGAAAGGTTTTCAAAGTGACAATATTTAAACCCCTTCCATTCCAGGAATTCTAAAACATTTCTTATTTTAAATTATGTTGATAAATATAATGTTTGAGTAAACGAAATAAATAGTAAATAATAAATTAATCTTGACATAACTTTATGTCATGATTAATTTATTTTTATCTACCTATCTTCCTCTCTTACTTTTTTGTCTTATTATTAAGGACACATGATCTGATCGTTTGTATGTTCGTTTGTAACTCAGAAAATACTTAACCGAATTCAAAAATTCTTTAACCAATAGAAAGCTAATGTTATCCTTGGATGCTAAAGGCTCAGATTATGAAACAAAGGCAGATAGATCGTGCGGGACACTGAGAGTGAAGCCACAAAAGCAAATACAAATTCAATAACGAATACCTACAACGAGTTCCGCACGGTCTATCTGCCTTTTGTTTGATAATCTGAGGCTAAAGGCAATAATTTATTATCAAAAAAGTTAGGGATCAAATTCACGTGAGCAAAGTCGCGGGTAAAATGCTAGTATGAAACAAAAATATACCGCTACTTAAATCTACAAAAGAAAATAAAATTTTTGGCGAACCGAGAGACTTGTTTTGCTTACCAAAATAATAAACAGCTAAGTACTGTACCTAAAGGTTACATGCGTTTGGTAAGCTGGTTAAAACCTTAAACTTTATGGCATCGTCTAAACACTCTGCATCCTTCTAGAATAATTAGAATTAGTTCAAATAGTAGAATAGAATAGTTTTTATATGACAGAAGGATAGCTCTTGGCCTGACTCCTTCACACCCCTGCACACGTATTATTACTCTATTACAGAACACATTTAAAGTAAAGTTCTTTTAATTGAAGTTTCCCTATAGCATTCTCACACACTACGCCATATCCCGGTACCCGTAAGAGGTGAACCTTTTACAGTACCTATATCACAATAATCAAACAAATTGGGCCCCAATTTTCATTCCAAGCTTTCAAAGAGAATGCATTACACAGAATAACCGGCAATCATTGAAATAGAATTTGATACACGAACTCTCAATATTCTATACCTATATTTGTTTTCAATGTTCTATAGAACACAATTTGATAACATTTACACTGCCAGCATTTCAAAAGGTCAGTTATTTTGTGAAATACGTATTTGGCTATCAAGTGCACGGCTGTTGATTAAGCCAGCGGCAATTGTGAATAATCGCCGGTGACGCGGCACATCAGTGGCTCCAATTTATTATTAAATTTTGTAAGCAATTGTGTTTGGTGGGTAGCGCGGAAATTACTGCATATTTGAGATTGTTTGCGTTATGTTTGAGTGAGATGTTTTTGTTGAAGCTTTCATCATCATCTGCCTAACCTTTTTCCAACTATATTGGGGTCGACTTCTGGTCTAACCGTATGCAGCTGAATACCAATGTTTTACATAGAGCGACTGCCTATCTGACCTCCACAAACCAGCTGCTGGGTAACACGATACTTCTTGGTAAGACTGGATGTCAGATTTTCTAGCTTCTGATTACCTTCGACTGTCAAAGATCTATGAATGACAGCTGGGACCAACGGTTTTACATGGTTTCCGATGCACTGAGGGGTATCGATATTTATTTTTATTTATTTACATTCATTAACACATACATTTGTTTTTACAGGAAAACCCCAAGCTAACAAAAGTAGACATAAATTGTAAATTTCCCAAGTAACAGGTCACCCATCATGGTCAGGATATGAAAAGGATGGTCACCCATCCACAGACCAACCACGGCAAGCGTAGCTTAACCATCATGACCAGTCAACGGTCAATCCGTACCGGCTTTTACTTATCCACTTGTTCCTCAAGTTTAAACTTTCATCTATACTAATATTATAAAGCTGAAAGAATCATGGCGAGACCCATACATTCAATTGTATGAAAAAAAAAGCAATTTAGAGGGTTTAAAATATTTTCCAATATGGAGAATAAATTACCAGGAGTAGATTGATATACTTACTATATTTTTAAAACCCCGCATAATTAAAATACTTCGAAATGAAAATTACAGTTTTTCGTTTCATCACGTCGCCCATTTCGTGTTTTTAAAAGAAGAAAGTGACAAGTGACATTAACGGATGTATCAAATTGGCAGACAAATGATGTGAATCGTTTTTAACTCCGCTCTTGTCATTATTTGTGACATTATTTCCCGTAGAACGATGCAATTTCAGTGTAAGAACTGCGAAACGGTGGCTGTCAGTGTCACTGTTACTGTCAGGAGTCGTTCCGTTCTGAAATAATAAGGTTTTTGTTAAACTATACACTTAAAACATCCCTTTTTTGCGGGGATTTATAATTATTGTAAATGTCTAAATACTCTTTAGGTACCCAAGAGTATAAAAATTAAAATTTCAACTTCTCTAAACATCTTTACTTTTTTTGTACAAATCCTGTCATGATTCGCTAAATTCCGTAAACGCTGGTCCGATTTTGTAAATTCTTTCGCTAATACGAAGCCTACGTTATCCCATAGCTCCCAGCAGGCTTTAAGTAATATTTTACTAACAAAAATATTTGGTATCCGTTAAAAAAATTCAAGCAGACGAAGTTGAGGAGAGAATTTAGTAATAAAATAAATAAAAAGTCATGCTGATAAATAAAATGGGAAAGTAAATCTCTCTATTACCTTATCACGGCAAAGCCACTGAGCCGACGGTAATTAAATTTGATAAAGAGGCTTGGAATCTGGATAAGGAGATAGGCTACTTTTTATAGTGTTCAAGATATCCAAAATTCACACAGACGGGAACTCAAAAACAAAAACTACACAACAACACCACACATAAAAAAAACACACCACACCACACACACACACACCAACAACAACACATCACACAACAAACATTAACACACACAACAACAACAACAACAACATAACAACACAATATTAACAACAACAACAACAACAACATTAACATTTATAAAAAAACGGCTTATGTTAACGAACCTCCAGATATAGTAAATGACCTCCAAAAATAGTAAATGATCACCAACATTTAACCAAAGTATTGTCGAAATGTATGAGTTTGACAGTAAAAAGCGATTTGGTTCTGGCGTAGGGGGTCACAGTTCTAACCTAACCATGTCGGATCCGGTCTAGGGGGGACTTAAGGGTCCTAAGATTTGGTGACTATGATTTGGTGATCATTTACTATTTTTGGTGACCATTATAATATTATTTGGTGACTAAGATTTGGTGATCATTTACTATTTTTGGTGGTCATTATATTTATTCCCAAAAAAAAACTACAGGTACTTCATAATCAAAAGAAACTATTCAAAATCAAAAATTTAAATAAGATCTAGTATTTTATTTCTATGGATTACTATGGATCCATTTATTTATTCAATGTGTTTGACATAAATGAGCATGGCAGTTGAGAGCATTGTCATGCTCGCTCAAATGTCTCACTGATGGTGGCGTGCGGGTTGGATCATTCGGTTCCCTTCAAAATGGTTGAGCTAAGTGGTGCTGATCCGCGCGTCATGTTCGTGAACGGGCGCTGTCAGTTGAGATTGGTCATCTCTTAACTGCCATGGCTTTTATATTAATTTATTTTTAATTAGAATGTTTTGGATTTCTCTTCACTTACATTGTTTTCACATATAGAAGCAACAAGAATAATGTAGCCTGGATTTTGTAAAAGCTTGATTGAAAAGAGTGTCCGTGGAGTTTCTTGCTCGTTCTTCTCCATAGAGACCTACCCTACGTTTTGGAACGAGCAACTAGCTTCAATTTTATTTTGACTATTCAAAAGTGCCTGCAAATGGTTTAATTGAAATAAATGCTTTGACTTTGACTTTGACTTTGATTTTGTATCGAAATAGCGACTTCCTTCATACACGACTAGCTTTTGCCCGAAACTTCTTCTGCGTAAATGTCAGTTATCGCGGATGTCGACAAAGTTGCGGATTAAAAAGTCTATATCCATTCACGTGGTTTAAGCTTAGTTTGTACTAAATTTCATCAAAATCGGTTCTGTAGTTTCGCCATAAAAGCGTAACATGACTTATTATATATTACTTACACAAATGTGAAAGTGAGTTTGTTTGTAAACTCACTTTCACATTTATAATATTTGTTTAGATTCTGTTTGTGAAATATCTAGCCAAACACAAAAAAGTAAACAAAAGTCATTCTGTTGTTTAACATAACAACACAATGACTTTTGTTTACTTTTTTGTTGGTACACGTGCCAGTAACAACTGCCAGTAATAACTGGCACGTGTACCGACTAGACACAAGCAATATATAACTGCTACTACAATAGTAAAAATCCTTCGTTCATAAGGAAAATCTATAATTGAATTAATCGAAAAAACAATTTTTGTCGAAACTGATCTTCATGCTAATGGACCATTCCGAACTTCTTAGAATACAGTCAGTGTCAAAATGTAGTAACTGCTATCCTATTAGTATTCTTCTCCAGCATCAGCGCCGCCCTATCCAAACATGGAGTAGAACAGGTACTAATTGACTGGATTACCAATATGCTAAGTAAACGTGTAGTGCGGCTTGAAGACGATCAGCAAGCGGCCATGATTGGGTAACACCCCAGGGTGGGGTGTTATCCCCTCTCCTGTGGAACCTGGTGATCAACACCCTAATCAACAAACTCAATGCCGAACGTTACTACACTATAGGCTACGCAGACGACCTCGCCATCCTTGTGTCAGGGAAGGTGACCGGGACCATCTGCAACCTCACACAGCGGGCGCTACGCATCGTGGAGCAATGGTGCGGGGAATTTGATTTATCAGTTAATCCCACTAAGACCGAACTAGTCATGTTCACCCACAAACGTTCACTAGGACCCTACCGCCTGCCTAAACTGTTCAACACCGAGCTCCAGCTGGCCAATGAAGTAAAATACCTCGGGGTCATCTTAGACAGTAAGTTAAACTGGAGCAACCACCTAGATAACAAAATAAACAGGGCCTGCATCACCTTTTGGCAATGCAGAAAAATGATAGGTAAGAAGTGGGGCCTATCCCCTAAGATAATACTATGGCTGTATAGCGCGGTAATCCGCCCCATGATTGCTTATGGGTCGGTGGTATGGTGGCCGAGGACCAAGCTAATTACAGCCGCCAACAAACTTCAGCGTATGCAAAGACTGGCTTGCATGGCGATCACAGGCTGCATGAGGACCACTCCGACGGCAGCACTGGAGGCCATGTTAGGGCTGCCGCCGCTTCACTTATTCATACAACAAGAAGCGACAACAGCAGCATTACGCTTAAAAACACTAAATCTCTGGAGCAAGAGTAGCACTAAACACACCGCGTTATTAGAGGAACTTGGTAAGGAGTTTCCGATAATTAAGGCTATTAACGACAGGATACCTAAACAATTTATCTTTGATAAAAAATACAAAATCCAACTGTATGAGGATCGGCGGTGTGAGGGCCTTCGCCCCACAGAGCTGCGGATCTTCACGGATGGTTCTAAAACAGGCACCGGCACAGGGGCCGGGGTTTTCTCGGAAGACCTCAACATACATATAGCAAAACCACTAGGTGCCTACAACACTGTGTTCCAGGCCGAGTGCATGGGCATCTCCCTGGCAGCCTCAGCTATAACAAACAGGCAGGTAGTAGGACAACCAATTCGCATACTGTCGGACAGCATGGCTGTACTACAAGCTCTAAACAGCTACACGGTCAACTCCGGGCTAATATACGAATGTCACCAAAAACTGAACAAGGTGGGTATTCTCAATGATATAACCATTCAATGGATCAAAGGACATAGCGGCTCGCGTGGTAACGATGCTGCAGACGAGCTCGCTAGAAGGGGGTCGAGTACAAGCGCGGTGGGTCCGGAACCCATAGTGCCACTCCCCTTCGGTCACCTACGCACCATGGTAAGAAAACGTACCAAGGATCTACACCAAAGACTGTGGACCGAACTTGGCGAGTGCAGGCAGGCCAAGGAGGCAATTCCTGCTATTGAGGGCCGCTTCACGAGCCAAGCCCTACGACTGTCCAAGCAACAGCTACGTGTGGTCACAGCCGCCATAACTGGCCATGGGTCTTTCAATAAACATCTTTCTGTCATAGGAGTAACAGACAGCCCTCTGTGCAGAGCCTGCATGGGGGCGGACGAGACAGCGGCCCATGTGCTTCTGAACTGCCCTGAGGTCGCTCCATACAGGGCAAAGTACTTCGGTCAGCCAGGGAACCTGCGGGAGATCGTCAGCGACGTCAAGGCGCTGCTGGCCTTCCTCGAGGAGCTCGGGTGGATCGAATGATCTACTCCCACCTGTACGCAAAATACGCGCTGAGACGTGGAGTTGCGGACACCAGCCCGTCATACTACTACTACTATCCTATTAGTAAAAATCCTTCTTTTACGGAGAAAGGAAATATAAATTGTGATGGAATTCGTCGAAAAAGAATTTTATATCGGAACAAATCTTCGTGCCAATGGAGCACTCCGAACTTCCTAGAACACAGTCTGTTCGTCATACAGGATGTTATCGGAAAGAGATTTACTATTTTCTTTTTAATAGCAAATAGCACTCCGAACTACCTAGAACACAGTCAGTTTCAGTTCGTCATCAGGTAGTTATCGGAAAGACATTTATTTTTCTTTTTAAAAGCAAATGGTGCAACGCTTTCATGATTTGTCAGAATTAAATTTTCACCGTGGTGCTTGGCATCTGGGCTTCTCCCAGTTGTAAAAGTCCTTTTTTGCCTATTGGCCTAGTTCTGTTCTGCCTCCAGCTTGATTTAAGGTAAGTGGAAAATGTGTTTTTTATCTTTTTTTTTTGTTTATTCAAGGCAGTCGAATTGTTTCTTCGGGACTCGTCGAGCTTCATTGCCTCGGCGCTTTTCGGGTGGTCGCCATTGCCGCTATAAAGAATTAGAAACCACTGTTCAAACTGAACATTTCCATTTTATTTGATCAAAAAATACTTTTTTCTTTAGTTAGGGTCAACTGTCTGTAGTTCGTACAAATATTGGTTCCGTGCAGAAATCGAACCCATGAGCAGTCAATCGCTCAACCACTGCGCCAAACGTGTCGTCAATCCGAACTTTTTATTTTCTTAAATCATTTACAGGCACTTTTAATTGTTAATCTGACGCTCAGAAGTCAGACAATATTGGTACAGTTACAAAATGTAAAGGTTACAGAAGGACCGCTCCCGCTATCTTCAAAAATAATTACTTAAACTTGCCAAACTCACTAGGGCTGCTACTGTATTGACTCTGCAGGTTTTATTTGTAACAATATGAAATTTTATTGACACTGGTTGGAACTCTTTGCATTTAACATTTTTTTCCTGTTCGTCTTGAAATGTCAATGTATCTCATTTATTCATTTAGACAACACGTGACAGTCGAGACTGAAGTCTGCTTGAAACTGCTTGAGATTGCCTATAAACGTAATGTCAATGTGTGCGTGCGTAAAATGGCGGTTTGTTCTGAGTGGTCTCTCTACTCGGGCGCGGCGCAGCCTTACGTACTTTGTGGTACAGTCTAATAAGATCTAATTCTAATGTGAAAAGTGAAGCCGGTAGGTAGCCCGTTCCAAGACGTAAGTAAGATTCTTAAAATACACTTATGCCCAGTTTCTGAGGTGATTTAAGTGGAACATATCTATTTGATAGTGCTAATGGTTCGATATTACGTTTCCAAGCATTTAGTTAAAAGAAAATCACTCAAATAGAGAACTTTGTCGAATGAATAGCTATCGAAAGTTTATCCGGATACCTCAGAAATCGAGCATTAGCTCCAAATACGATTGGTCGATGACAGCACAATTCTATTTCTCTTGATGATTGTGCAGGGATACCTCATCAATACTCATCATATATCAACAATCCAAGCTAAAATTGAAATATAACTTTATAGCGTTTTATTTCGCGGGTGCGAAGGTAAGCAAAAAAGTAAGCATGTACACTACCTTACATACTCACTCCTTGGAACCTAAATGATCGCGTACAGCGCAAAAGGGTATTTTACCAAAAAAAAAAAAAAATAATTAGTCCGTCAATTTGATTATCGCAAAATATTGGATACGTATTTTTTGTTTTATCAAATCAATAAAAACTGACGAAGATAAAACGCATCAAAGATCATGAGTGGGGGTTTGTGACGTCACTTTGCCAGTAAAAGTGTACTGACATAGTGATGTCACACGAGTTTTCGACGCACTGTATCGTCTTCATTTTTTGTTTACGTGAAAAAAGAAAAAACAAGTGTTCAATATTTTTTGGAAATCTATCTGACGGACTAATTAGATTTTTTTGGTAAAATACCCTATTCAAATGATAATTCTCCTCCGAACACTACAGTTGTGAAATGTGCTCCCTGTTGTGATTTTCTCAGGGAAGTACAGTGTGGGGTTTTTAAAGAGAGGTGTGATTAGGTTTTTTAGAGGGTCGACAAAGCGTAGTGTGTTACTCCTTATGTTACAAGCGTCGCAGGCCGTTTGTCAAAGTCGTGAATTAAAAAAAAGTTTTTTCTTCGTCATTTGGTCAGCTTCCAGTCTCCCAGGATGCAACTGAATACCAGTGTTTTACATGGAGGGACTGCCTATGGGACCTATACAACCCAGTTATTTGGTAACACCTCTTGGTAAGACTGCTTGTCAAACTTTCTGGCTTCTGACTACCCATGGGTATTACCTTAACTAATACCGTCAGAGATCTATGAAGGACGAAGCCGGGACCAACAGCTTTACGTGCTGTACAGTCAACAGCAAAAGTAGATGATCAAAATCAGAAATTCAATACTAATTTACTAACACTAATTTATATAATTTATTACTAGTTTATTTATTAAAAGTATATGATTGTCACACACATACTTTTGAACCACACAGTTTGACGCGAACTCCGTTCATTAGTATTGAATTTCTGATTTTGATCATCTACTTTTGCTGTTGACTGTACGAGGCACGAAGGGAACTCGGTATGAAATGGATGGGCACCCATCCACAGACCGTCCATGGCAAGCGTGCGGTTTATTCTAGGCGAGCGTGCTCCACCTTAGGCCGCATCATCACTTAAGATCAGGTGAGTTGCGGTCAAACGCAAGCCTATAACAATATAAATAAAAAAAAAAGCGTAGCTTTTACTTAGCCACGAAGACTTAGCCACTCCTCCCCTTGTTTTTCTTATAAAAACAATAATAACAATTTCTGTCTACGTATTAAGTGTACGTATATTGATAATATTATTATTAGGCACGGGTCAACCGATAACTTGGTAAAAAAATTGACGTCAAAGTATTTACGTTTTGTAGACCGTATTACAATGTTTTGATCTACACGTATATTACGTTCTAATGATTTTAATTAACCTACTTAAATGTTATTCTTTTCTGCATTGTGTGCGTAATGTTTTCGTTTTTATCAGCAAAATATTGCGTATTGATTAGAATATCAGTAGTTATTACGTCGACAACGATTACTAAACTTTGTTATGATTTGTTGTCGGACAAAAAACTACTTTATCAACTTACAAGTTTGTCATATTGGATGGTGGTAGTAATTTTTTCACGGATGCCTAGATTTTTGACGAAAAAATTTAAAGGCTTTTAATGATAACGTAGTTTTCTATTGCTGAAAGAATTTTTGAAACCGGATGAGTAGTATCGGAGATTACCTCCTACATGAAAACGAATTTTATCGGTTTATAATAATAGTATGGATAGGTAAGTCAACCTCTCTACTACTATGCCATGTACACTACAATGTCTACTTTAGTTATTTATTTATTTATACATTATGTACAAAGGCACAAAGGCGGACTTACGAACGACAAATATAGTCTGAATAAACTTTGTATTACGAATAATATCATCAAAAATGTATAACAAAATAACACAAATACGAAGTGAGTAGCGTAATAGAACTAGTATTCCGTAAAAGCGATTTAAAATAACTGAAATATTCGACGGTTGAAATTTTATTTCGTTGTCCAAAAATGTACCTACTCATTTTTTTATCTGTATTTTTCTAATATTGAACAGAAGCAAAATTATATTTAATGCGAAACAGAGCTTTTGCATTTCATAAAGACCAACATGAAAAGAGATTCACGACATTAAAGACAGTATTTTTTGGATTATATTTCATCAATTCAATAAGAGAAAATTGGAGTTCACAATATATTTTCTCGGTTGATTAAACCTACATTTACATCGAGTCGTAACTATTATGTAAATGAATAAACGGATCATTATTCGGGAACATTGAACATTGCAAGCATCGAAGCTAGGGATCTTGTTGGAATTTCAATGAGCTTTATATTTTGAAGGATCGTTTGCGACACCCCTTATTTAAGTCAGTTTAAGTATTTAAAGAATCGTAAAGGTCAAGAGTAAGGGTCTAAAATTAGAAGCTTCTTATTTGCATAAAATGGTACTGTTTAATTGAAATTTAACCCCTTGCAGTAGGTATTTAGTTATCCTTATTTTTTTATTTTTTACATAAAACGATCATTGGCCATTTACATTAGTTAAAAACTTATATCATTATATACTTGACGATATTCACCCGCTCATCTCACAATACTCTAAACATACTGACAAAATCGACTTTCATTCGTCCGCGAACACATCACAGTCAGGCTTGGCGTCCAAGAGAGCATTAAGTGAAGACAGAACCCATGGGATCCGATGGGGAAACAGGCGACTGTACGCCTAACGGACGGCAAACAATGTATGCCTCCTATTACGGTAGTATAGACAAGTTTGCCATGCAGTTCGGGAGCATCCATTTTTCCACGCATAATTTTGTACAAACTATTTGATCATTTTTCCTTCGTACCTCAAGCGAATTATTACCTTAACAGCCTAAAATAAAGTTCGTAGGGTGGTGTGCAGAGTAACTGACCATTTAATCAAGAAAAATATCTACATAATTATTTTCATTTATTTATTGTTTTTCACAGATGAAAAGGCACAATAAAATTAGCATTATTATATCACTGTAACATACCCAAGGGGTACCTATACAATATTTACAAGTGTGTCAAAATTATTGGCTAAATTAAAAATAATTAAAAATAATACTATTACACTCTTAATTATTGTTAGTGGTTGTTGATCCATTGCATTGATTGATTTAGTCAGCCTCATTTTACATTCATTTATTAAACATAATTATTACGCTCGTACAACTTTCATTTAATAAGTAAAAAAAAACGAGTGTAACACGAGTGATCTATCTATCTATCATGTAAATTTTTAGTCAAAATCATCACATCACATTATTACAGTCACGCAGTTTACATACATCTTACATTCATTAAAAGACATAATTTTAATATTACAGTCATGCAATTTACATGAAATAAGAGAAAATTTGTTAAAATAATAATAAAAAAAATGCCTAAGCCTTTTCCTATCTATGTTGAGGTCGATTTCCAGTCTAACCGGATGGAGCTGCATACCAGATTTTTACATGTCGTGACAGCCTGTCTGACCTCGACAACCCAGTTACTGGGTATCACGATACCCCCTGGTAAGACTGGTTGTCAGGCTTTTTGGTATCTGACTACCCAAAACGACTGTCAAATATCTACGAATGGGATCAACGGCTTTAAGATGTATGGAGGGATCTTGGTATGACATGGATGGTCACCCATCCACGGGTCGACCGCAGCAAGCGTATGGCTTGTATTTAGCCACGAGCCCCTCGGCTAATATGATAATGTCAGGTGTAAAAACTTAACGAAACCGAAAGTTACATGTTCTGTCCATCATAGGGATATATTTTTGTTTTGAACCATATCTGGGAATCTTTTAGCTTGAGAGCTTTTGAGATTTTAACTTCTTTTCAAGTTATAGTATACTTATACTAAACTTACTTGTTCAAGGCAAGACACTTTCTTCTGTTCTGTTCTTTTCTTCTGTTAACTCTATAAAAACGAAATTACCCAAAGAAATAACATATTATTAGTAGAATCGAACATCTAGTTCGATTCGCTAAAGGCCGATAAAAATGTTAATGAATGACAAGCAAGTATACTATAAAGTTTAATTAAGAAAAGAAGTTTTACATGATCTAACTAAATTTCAAATAACCGGACTCTTGTACCGTTGAATGCACCCGCAAAATGTTGGTTCTGCATTATAATAAGCTCTATAAACAGTGATTTTTCCCTTCCTTTTTATTCATAAATCATTCTTCACACAATCCATCCATCTTTTCTTTGGCATTCCCTTCCCTCTCCATCTATCCACATATATCGATATATAAATTAATTGCTGTTTGTTAGTCTTGCTAAAAGTCGAGAACGGCGACTGGACCGATATGGCTAATTTTAGTCTTGAAATATTTGTGGAAGTCCAGGGTTTAAATGAGTTTTGATTGTTTGGATTTGTCTTTGCTTCGAATATCAGAATAATAACCCTGTCTTCCTTCTTTAGATCTATGTCACCCTGGTACTTTTTATACGCTTTTTATTAGCTTCACCTGTTGTTGCTTGTATGTTTGTTTGTAACCGACTTCTTTGGGCGCGATTTTGACCCATTTTAAACGGCCAGATTTCGTTCAAACTTTGTAGATTTATCGAGGACCGACGACAATACACTAATTTGATAAAATTAGTAAAAAAAACAAAAAAGTAAAAAAAAAAAACATAAGTCGTTCAAAATTAGTTGCCGAAAAAACAGCTATTATATACTAGGAAGGTACTGCACAAGCGCCCCTGGTAGAATAAATGTACATAATATTTATAGATATAGATATAACCAAACTAAAAAGTAAAAAATAAATAATAGTTTAAAAAAAATAAAAACACGCAAACTAAAAAATATAAAATAAATTTTAATAAATTATTTTATTAAAAAAAAAGCGTGGGGTGCATGGTGTCAATAGTTATAAATATTTTATTGACAGATATTAGTAGAGTGATTATCATTTTGATAATATCTTAAAAAGCACCCCACGCTTTTTTTAAAATAAAATAATTTATTAAAATTTATTTTCTATTTTTTAGTTTGGTTTTCTATAAAAAATGTGTTTTTTGTTTTTTTTAACTATTATTTTTAACTGCGATTGCCACATTGCAGTGTCGAGTGGGTAGGTAGGTAGGTCGGTAGGGGAGGTAGGTAGGTTGGTAGGGTAGGTAGATAGGTTTGTAGATAGGCACAGAATAACGTTTGTCGGGTCAGCTTGTTATATATGTTACGGCTACATATTCGTAAGTTTAACCAACTGCTACCGGTTTCACCTAGTTCTAACCGGATAAAACTAGGTCTAGCCGCACTTCGGGTTTTATAACTCTTTTGGTCGCGTGCGTTTCATCCCTTCTCATTCTTACACATATAGTTTGATAAATGTGCGAAAGTGACAACGACACAGCTTAGCCTTAAAACATGTTAAACAGCGTCCATCTATCTCGGCCTTAAATTCTTTAAAGTCTTTAAGGACTTTCCTAACTTTGCTGAAGTCGTGAGACACTTCCCGAAGTTGTCTAACTTCGGGCAATGTATTAATGTGTCGAGTCCAATAAAAGGTTTACTTGTAAGCCACTCGAGACGCCAGAATAACTTAGGATGCATTATATCAGCTGGCGATAATCGGGTAACTTTGCCTTATCTTCAATTTTGTTTCCGTTAGCTAAGTCGGTTTCTACTAGTCATTGTTACTTACTTCATTTATTTATTTCATCATCATCATCATGTCAACCTTGAGAAACCCACTACTGGGCATCGGTCTCTGGTATTTGGTCAATAAGTGACATTTATAGTTTATTTTTCTTTAGCCTATGCTGTCCCAGTGTTGGGCAAAGACCGCCCCTAAGTTCTTCTAGGAAGCACCTCGAACCAGCTCTTGTGGTTCGCGTCCAGGTTATCTTAGAACTGCCATGGCTTTTATCTTAATTTATTTCTATTTTAAAAAGCTCATGAAATAATGGTTTAAGAATTTATTTTCTCATAAGAATTAACAATAATTCACGTACTGAGAAATTAGGTTTAACAATTAAACAAATATACACGTACAGAGACAGCGTTAAAAGTTATTTGATAAAAAAGAAAAAGTTAAAAATATGTAGGTAGGCGGTCACAGAAACATCTATCACCAACCAAGTGAACACGGATTGAGGTACAGATTTGTTACTAGATGTGACATGCAGTGCAAAACAATTGACAACAGAAATGTTCTCAAAAAGCAATAGGCACAGAAATAGAATAGTTTGCCCATCATTCTTAGGCTGCATTATAGTAAGAATAGCTATGCAATGTGTGGTCGCATATTAAATGCTGTACCTGACAGCTTTAAAATCTTGCCCGCGAATAAATTTGCAAGTTGTCTTAAAGTATGGTTAAGGGAAAAGAATTTCTACTCAGTAAACGACCTACCATCTAAGTTCACTTGTGGATGCAATAAATGTATTGAGTATTAAGTATTTGATAAGAGATTTAACAATCATAATCATATACCCAAAACATCGAAAGTATTAAAAAAAAAAAACTAATAATATTGCAAAATGCCACTGAATTTTAATTATTGAATTATAATTAACTAGCTTCTGCCCGCGACTTCGTACGCGGATCCTGTTGCTTATGCCAGCGACGACGGAGTCGTCAAAATCGAAGATCTGAATTGTCTGATGTCGAATTCTAAGAGCCCGGGGACGGGAAAACCTCCGATGGCGGAATATGTTGCGTACTCAATCATAGGAGTTTACGCAGAAAGAAAGAAAGATAGAAGGTCGCCATGCCCTACGGCTATATCTTGAGACACATCCGATTCTTCAGATGACATCGACATTCTGTTCAGAGAATGTCGAAGTCGATCAGAATTCAAATATTCGTTGCGCTCTTCTTCTGTCTGTTCATAGCGTACTCCAGCAATTCTTTCTCTCTTATTATGAATATTTTGTTGTGTGCGTGTTCGGGACAATGTATGATAATCTCGATCAGCAGTTAGTCGTGCATCACGTTTATCACTCGTTTCAAAAGACCTGTTAGTAGATGTGCGAATACACTGAGAACTCAAGCGTGATTCTGTATCGGTTAACGTTTCCGATTCGCGAGACAATGCATGTCATTCACGATCAGCGGACAGTCGCGCATCATGTTCCGCACTTGTCTCTAGAGACCTAGAAGTCGATGCGTAGATACGCTTGGAACTCAAGCGCAATTCTCTATCCGTGAACGTCTCCGACTCGCCAAACAATGCATAACGTTCACGATCAGCGGTCAGTCGTGCATCATATTCTTCACTGGTCTCTAGAGACCTGGATGTAGATGCGTAAATATGCTGAGAACGGCGTGCTTCGCGATTTGAAGAGGTTTCAACGGAGCGAGTTGCAGCCTGATGTTCTCGAACAGCATCAAATCTCTCCTGACGCTCTTCGGTAGATTCTTGGGAACTTATGATCCTCAATCTTTTAGCTCCTTTGAAACATTGGGAAAGATTTGACCTCTTTCTAGGTTATAGTTTTATTGTGAAGATACCTGATCAATTAAAGTCTAAGTGACTGCTCCCCTGCGTTACCGGGTAGGCTACCGTGTCACGAAGATCATCGAAAAGGAAATTAAACACTCAAATAACATAAGCCCAAAGGCATATTTATTCGATAAAATAAAATAAATTAATATGAGTTTTGGCCAGTAGAGTCAAATTTTCAATGATATACCAGCGTCATCAAAAATCAATCCTAAACTGTAAAAACCTTCAACGCGTGGAGATACGCCGAGCTTATTATAATATAGATCTTCAAATTTATTCTCTCAGCAGAAAATGCTCAACACGTTTTGCTACGGTACCATTTTTGTATCTCATATAGTTTAGCTGGTCTGTTGCGGTTCTGCATCAGGTATTCAAGTTTCTAAGATAAATTATAGCCTATATGTTGCCCAGACTTAATACCTACGTTCTACGTTAGGGGGCTTTGGTTTCCGCACTTAGTCCTTAAATGTGGACCATTGTACGTGAGCCATGGCGGCTGATTACTCCAACCAGCCCACCTCCCTCCAGAAGCAGATCAGTCTTCCCAGTCATCTCAGGGCGTCCGCAAGTGAGCTTGGTTTTCCAAGGGTTTCCCTGCGGATCTGGGTGACACCAGTGCACTCAAGGAGTACATGCGCCACCGTTTCTTCTGCCTCCATGCAGGCTCTGCACAGAGGACTATCGGTGATGCCTAGGATGTGAAAGTGTTTGTTCAGTGAGCAGTGTCCGGTGATGGTCCCCGCCACCAGTCGCTAGCTGTCTCTGTCCAGGTGCAGAAGGCGCCTGGTCAGCTTTGTATCCAGGGATGGTATAGCCTCCTTGGATTGCCTGCACCCTGGTGTCGAGATCCACCATTTTGCCGCCTGTGTTTGTGTGTAGTCTTTTACCCAACTTCTTAACTGATTAAACGGAATGGGCACAATGGGATCGGGTCCGATGGCTTTTGTGCTGGAGCCCCTCCTGGCGAGTTCGTCAGCCGCATCGTTACCTAACGATCCACTGTGCCCCTTGATCCATTGTAGTGTCACCGTGTTGCGGTTTAGTACCGTAATACGTTCTAGTGCATTATGACATTCTAGTATTAGTCTCGACGTGATCTGGTATTTCTCTAAGGATTGAAGGACTGAGGCACTATCGGAGAGTATACGGATGCGCGTATCCGTGACCTCCCTGGCCTCAATGGCGTGTGCTGCTTGGATGATGCCTACGCATTCTGCTTGGTAGACAGTGCTAAGCATTCCTAGGGGCCTGGATATTTTGATGTTTAGGTCTTCAGAGAAGACTCCGACTCCAGTACCTAGTTCGGTTTTTGAACCATCGGTGTAGACCCTTAGCTCATTTGGGCCTGAGTAGTCACACAGTTCCGCTGTGAGCTCTATGTTGTAGTGTTTCTGGAAACAGTGTATTTTCAGGGTTCTGTCGTTGGGTGATGCCATCATGGGCTGTCGCTTGATTGCATCCTCTTTTATCCGTGTATGTTTAATTCTGGAATCTCTGCTTAGGGTGCCGGATATATCAAGCCTGAAAGTCGCTTGGGTCGCCTCCTCTCTCACGACGAGGTGTAGGGGTGGCAGTCCCAGCATCGCCTGTAGAGCCGCAGTAGGTGACGTTCTCATACTGCCGGTGATCGCTACGCAGGCTAGTCTCTGTAGTTTCTCAAGCTCTTTCTGGGCTGTGCTCAGGTTGGTCCTGGGCCACCAAACTAGAGAACCGTATGTGACAATTGGTCGGATAACTGTAGTGTATAGCCAGTAGGTGATTTTGGGGCTTATTCCCCAATTCCTGCCAAGCATTCTTTTGCATTGCCATAGGGCTATGCTGGCTTTTGTGGTGATGTAGTCGGTGTGTTTTGCCCAATTCAGCTGTTTGTCCAAATATATGCCCAGGTACTTGGACTCAGTCGATAGGCTTAGCGTGGTTCCATAGAAGTGTGGTAACTGTAGTGTTGCCAACTTCCTTTTCTTTGTGAAAAGGACAAGCTCGGTTTTAGTAGGATTCACTGCTAATCTATATTCCTTGCACCAGTCCTCTACTATCTTCAAGGCTGGACGCATAAGGTTGTATGGTGTGTTTTCATGTGTGCCGTTTATTATTATGGTTATATCGTCAGTGTAGCCTACCGTGAAATAGCCTCTGTCATTTAGACGCCTTATGAGGCTATCTACCACAAGGTTCCATAGGAGTGGCGAGAGAACACCTCCTTGCGGGCATCCCTTCGCCACAATGGCTCTTGTGGTGTCATTCAACGTGACTTGTACGGCTCTCAGTCTGAGCATGTTGGTGATCCATCCTCGCAGGGTCGAGTCCACACCGTGTTCCTCGAGAGCTGCGTTGATGCTGTGGAATATGGTTTTGTCAAAAGCACCTTCTATGTCAATAAAAGCCGCTAGCGAGGAACATTTGTGGTCTACCGCACATTCGATCTTGGAAATCACACTGTGCAGTGCTGATTCTGTTGATTTCCCTGTGGAGTAGGCGTGTTGTTGTTTGTGTAGTGGCAGCCCTCGAAGAGGTCCGTCCCGTATATGTCGGTCACAGAGTCTCTCAAGGGTTTTCAGTAGGAATGATGTCAGGCTTATTGGCCTGTACGCTTTGGGATCTGTGTAGTCGTTTTTGCCTGGTTTGGGGATGAAGATAACTTTCACCTCTCGCCATGCAAGTGGTACGTAGTTGTGTGCTAGGCAGGCACGATAGATTGGGACCAGCCATGATGTGAGGAGATCCACTCCCCACTGCAGTAAAGCTGGGAGGATTTCGTCTAGGCCTGCAGATTTGTAGGGTTTAAAGGTATTAATTGCCCACCTTATTCGGTCTTCTGTTACTATGGTACGGGCTCGGTGCCAGTCCTGGTTGTTTGGTGTGTGTGTTGGCTCACTTGTCCATGTCCTGTCCTCGGAGAGGCTGCAGTCTGGGAAGTGAGTTTCTAGTAAAACTTTACTTGTTTCAAGTCCTGTTTTCGTGTATGTGTTATCTGGGTTTTTCAGAGACCCGAGGGTGCGATTTAGATCGGTAGATAGGATTTTCCTCACCCGCGCGGCCTCGCTATTTGATTCAATATTCTCGCAGAATTTTCTCCAGTTAATACCTATACAACAACAAAAAAATCATTCAAATCCGTCCAGCAGTTCCGAAGATTAGCGTGTACAAACAAACAGACAAACAGACAATTTTTTTTTCTGGATTCGTGCTCTATTGCTGTTTCTAAACCCCCCTCAATTATTATTTTTTTAATATATTCAATGTACAGACACAGTTTTTTTACTGTTTTATTATATGTATAATATAGATAATAAGTATGAACCCAAATGTTTGCATGTCACATTCATATGACGAAGTGTTATGTATCTGTACCTATAATTATTTATTTTTTAGATCGTAATTGTACCAACACTTATGGCAAATATAATTAATATAATTTGAATTTGAACTTGAATTTAAATTCAATTTACTTCTATACCTACTAAATAAAGCTGAAGAGTTTTTTTGAGTGTGCTAATCTCCGAAACTATTGGTCCCGCCGTCTGTCTCTCTGTATGCTCAAGTTTTTCAAACAACGCAACGGATTTTAATGCGTTTCGTCAATAGATACTTACAATGATTCAAGGTTAATGTTTCTCCGATATGAATTTGTGTTATTTGTTGAAATATGACCATAATTTTGTATGGTTAAAGTTATTAGTTGTTTTTAAATTCTTTTTTGTGTAAAAATTGATTCTAAATTATGTGCATGTATACATTTCATTGGACGTGACTGTCCTTCTAAAATATGATATTATTAAAGTCGACATAAAGGTAATAAAAGCATGGTAAATAAACTCGACATAAAGGGAACAGAAACGGGACAGAAAACTAAGCTCGACATAGGGGTAATAGAAGCGAGACAAGGTTTTCGGCTCGACATAACGGGACTCGACATAAAGGGAATAAATCGATATTATTAAACTCGACATAAAGGTAATAAAAGCGTGGTAAATAAACTTGACATAAAGGGGATAGAAACGGGACAGAAAACTAAGCTCGACATAGGGGTAATAGAAGCGAGACAAGGTTTTCGGCTCGACATAACGGGACTCGACATAAAGGGAATAAATCTCTACGAATGCCTGGCAAACAATCCATTTGATATAAAAATAAGTATAACGCTTATAATTTTAAAATACTTCTAGAACAAAATCAGAGTGTTTAGGAGAAACATTTAGTCAAATGCTTTCGGCCAGGTTGCAATACGCATGCAACCTTTACAGTACCTCCAGTACCAGTACCAATACAGGTATCTCCAGTCGAGTAGCTCCAATATAATGTACTTAATCTTCAAACTTTGAGTATTCAGTCATTCTGTGTGTACGTTACATCTAAAGTCACTTTCATTACGTGATGTATGTCAACTTTGAGGGTAGGTACATAAGAAAACTCATTAGCACGGGCACGACCCAATAAACACAACTTACCTGACGCGCCTTATTCACACTTAATGAGTATTTCACTAGATATTAATTCGCTGATCTCATTTCTTTATTATGATTAATAGGGAAGTTTATATCATTACGTAGCTATATTATGGTAACTTGCTGAGCAAACTTGAAAACTACCCATCATAATATAATACCTATTAGATAATAATATAATATGTGGGGACATTGCAAACAAGGCCATCTGACCCCTAACTAGGGAGATCCTGTACTATGGGTGTCAGACAGCTGATATACATACACAAATTCCGCAACACGCTGCGCAGCATGCAATCGCTCAGCCACATGACTGCGCCAACCGTGTCGTCATCATGACGTCATATTATATTATTATTATGTACCATAAAAGACTAGACGTTGGAATACTTTAACTAAGCGGGTAACATTTTATAATATTAGTAAGGAGTGTTTTAGATACTATTTTCCACAGGAATTAACCTGCTCTACTAATTATATGATAAGTATTGGAATATTTCAAAGTTAAGCCTCCTGTCAGTCTTATCGAGTGGCTGTCAGATACTTGTTCTTCTAATTTCGAACAGTATTTATCAAATAATGAGATAAATAATGTTCGAAATTAGAAGGAAATTCTTAGTAATAAACTATTAAAATGATTTTGAACATTGTTAAACCAACCTGAGCCTCTACAATACTTACACCCATTAATTCGACACATTTTATCTCGGACTTTTACCGAGTGCTACTCAAACTCTCTAGCGTGACACGCGTGCCTTCTCACTACCATGGGATCTACTCGGAAAAGTTTCAATCTAATGCTACTTTTGAGGAAAAACAAGATGGGGTCACTGTAATGAAATATATTGAAATGTTTCTGGAATTAAATCTACGTAAAAATAATGCGTTTTTTATCTTTTGTCATGGTGTACCAAATTTAGTACCTGTTATGTAGTAGTGAAATGAGATACTCAGCCTGGTAAACGGCAGAAGGACCAAAATATGACAGAATCTGGTCCTTCCATCATTTTCACTGAAGGTGATCCGTGACAGTGAGACCGTACCTTAAACAACATTTATAAATGGGACACAGTTTGAACGTGATTTTTCCGCATCCGTATGTTATGTAAACCTTGTTTAATTGCCTAATCCGTATCCAGATTTTACTTTGACACGTTGATTGATAAAAGCGGCAGTTGCCTACGATCTTTCAAGCTACAAATTTGTACTAACTACTCTGTGAATTTTCAATACGAGGCTGCGAAAAAGAAAACAAACATTTGAAGTGAAATGGATCAATCTGACTAAAGACCATACACCATACCTGTATACCTAATATCAAGTTTTACAAAATTAAACTTATGACATTAAATTGATTAAGTAGCATAGTATTACTGAAAACCTGGGTTTTGATATTTAGGGTTATTATACTACATGGTTTTATTTGAATAAAAATTTAGTACTATCATCACTGAATCTTGCAAAAACCAAAATCAAATTAGAATCAAATCACTCAAAATATTCCTCCGAGACGCCTCTTAGTCTCTCATTAGCGTATCGAAAGCAAAAATTCCAGTCTAAAAAATAATCTTCGACGATGAAAATAAAATGCTTTTTACTTTTGAATATTATTAGGCAATCAATCTATAAGAAGGGCTACTGTACTTGTATATTTAAATCTTGTTTGTTGAATTTAGAACAATTAGGTAAGATGCGTCGGCCAAGCATGGCGATTACGGCTGAACCCTCCCTTGGGGGGATCAACATATTATTATGCTCTGCAGTGGCCGTCTAAAGATTTACATGATGATGATGACCTTAGTTGAGCTGTAAATTTCTTGCGTTAAGCTCATCTCAAGCTCACTTCTTTTATATTTACCGGCAGAGATTTTTATATAACACATATTTTGTACGAAGTTTATTGTTTCGTCTGAAAGGTCTAGAATTTATTAAAACATAATACGTACATGACCGAAGAATCTCATTATAATACGTTTGACCCTCTACAACCAAACCCCCCTAACGTAGAACGTAGACCCTCTACAATTTAGTACTAGGTTTATGGCCATAAAATAACAGCTTTCACATAATAAAATTCAAATGGGGTACATTTTACCCATTTTTACAACAGGGTTATTCGCAAAGTACCTTTTCACAACATTTACTGAGGATATAATATGACGCCACTTACTTGAACAAATATGTTGGTGTGATCCCGCATATAAATGAAATTGGGAACTTTAAATCTTAAGCCGTTAATGGATCTAGACCATTTAAAGCTTGGACCCGATAAGGTTTCATTATCAAGGTTGGAAAAGCTCTGGATTTTCTTTTTTGGAATATTTTTTGGTTCAAAAAATATTGCGCTTTTTTGCATTATGTTACGTGTTTTTTAATTGAACTTTAGACTAACATTGATTGAGTGGCCGACTCTAAGGACCAATTTTAAAAATTACATAAATATTATCTTGCTAGGTTTTACCCACGTCTTTGTCCGCAAGGAAGTCCAAGACTCGTTTGATTCGACCCTGTCGCAAAATCTGATCTTAGCTGACGTCTCCTGTAAACTACCATTGGTCAAGTATTTTTCGAGATATTTTCGTGTTTAATCAGTAAGTGTATAATTAGGGAGACGATTTTCGTTCTCTAGCAAATTTTGCTGTGAAATATATTATTTTTTTTGCAAACCGTAAGTTGTATGACGTAAGGTTCATAATGGAAAGTACTGAGTAGTACACATACATACACACATAGTAGTACATTTTTATTATTATTATGATTATTAGCCCGTTCTGTCCCACTCCTAGGCAAAGGCCTCCCTCCATGCCTTCATATATAGTAGTAATAATTTGTTTGAGTTATTTTATGTCGTGTTCATTTTGTGTTTTTCTTATACACATTATCAATTCAGTTAGCTAAAATAACAATTCACTTCATGTTTATCTCATTTTAACCTAGGTGAGCGACCGAACGCGACACGACGCGACGCGATGCGATGCGACGTAATGCGACCAATACTTCACGCGACGTGTGTTCTACGTTGTAGGTAGTCATTGTACTTATTTAAAAATAAATAAGTTTGGAGAGTTTCATAACTTATATCCGAAACTAAATTCACGTTTATTTAAAGAGTATTGTTGACATATTACCAAGTACTTTCGGTTGTATTGTTGCAGCTGTTAAACCTATTATTTAACTATCAATAACCAATTTTTAAAAACTTGTTTCTATTGAGGAGAGGTTGATATTGACTTTAAGGTAAGAAAAAACACTGGTACTTACAATAGTAAATTTATATGTAATTATTAATAAACTATTGTGTCGCGTCTCGACGTGCAAAAAACAAATCCGCACTTGCCGCGTTTTGTCACACATTGATTAAGGGGACAAGGTAGGCCACAAGTACATACAACGACTACTTGTCATTTTCGCGTCGCGTCGCATTACCACGTTTGTCGTTCGTCTAGGACAACGGATAGGGCACCAGTTTCTCACAATGGTGCAATTAGTTTTAAGCCTATATTCGTCTTAAGACCATTTTCCATGTGAAAAGGATACATGATAAATTATTATTACTGTTAATGCCATAAAAGTAAAAATCACAAACCTACAACTCTTACAATCTCCTGGCGCCAAAAGTTAAAGTTTCCAAAAGAAAAACCTGCTGCCCGCACAATGAATGTCCAAAACTCGTAGAAAATAGATATTTCTTCGTAATTATCTGTTCTTCGCACTTTAAAACTCATGGGGAACAATAAAAATATGCAATACCTAAATATAAAAACTAGGACCGTTATGGGTGAATAATTAGAGTTGGACAAACTTATGGCGTGGATGGGCACTGCTGTCGATGGTTGTTTGGCATGAATTGTGTTTTCTGTAGCAGGAAATGAAATCAAGAAAATGTCGTATGACATGATACTTCTAAAGGTTGAGGTTTCTATCACTGACCACTTTACATAAGCTTTTTGTTAGAATGAGACAAAAATTAAATACATACAAGTTTGTATGCTTTTCCAAGAAAAAAAAATGAATGTGACACAAACTGATCAACCAACATTTTATTTCAAAACTGTATTTGATGTCCCAGGAAGCGAGAATTTCAAGTTAATGAGATCAAATCGGAAGGAATCACGCTATTACGCTAATTTTATGTAGGTACAAATCTAAAAAGACTTGAATTACATTTCAGAAAACAAAATGAATTGCAATTTTATATTTCAATATTTCCTAACACTTTTAACTTATTTTCAACCTACAAGGTGCGTTGCAAAACATGTTGTTCGCTCAATCTAACTGACATTATGTCATCATTAACTCGATGTAAGTTAAATTTAGATATTTTCCCTTCTCACACTTTCTACTATTAAATTGAAATTATGGAACATAGAGAAAATAGTACAATGAGTTTAAAAAGGGCGTTTTAGTTGGCTTAAAATTAAAAACATAGTTGAAATGCATAATATAGTGATCCATTTGAATTTTAAATTAGTGAACACTAATTAAAAATTCAAATGTATTTGACTGATTTAAAGTTTTATTAAAACCTCTAGCATTCTTCGTACATCGCATTGTTCTATAAAAGATTAATCCATGTTCGACTCTGAGAAAATTAATTTCTGCAATTTGTCTTTCTAGTGCCAGCTGATTCTTATGAAACGAATAAAGTAATCACTAATGCATATTCTTTCAATAAAAAGCGAAGCTTTTTCTTTATAACTACGTTTTATTATTATTTTGTTCAAAATAATATTAAATTGTTTTCCATTGGACTGATAAAAAACGTGCCTATATTTTCTAAATATTGGTCCTTTGTGGCGCGACTGTGATGTAAACCACATTTTTAAGGATTTTTTCATCAAGGACTTTCGTACATTATGCGAAATGATATTAAATGGAAAAATCACTTCGCCTTTATTTTCCGACTTCATTCGTTTGAATGTCAGTTACTGCTGTTGCAGATGAAGTCACGGATTTTTGTCTTTTTTGAAGTTCAAGCTTAGTTCGTATTACATTTCATCAAAATTGGTTCAACCGTGTGTTTAGTCGTGAACACAACACAACACAACAGAACACACATTACTTTACTTTCGGAAGCCGGTGGCAATACATAACAATAAACACAAAGTCACCGCCACCGACTTCCGAAAGTAAAGTAATGTGTGTTCTGTGCTAAAGTTATTTTTCACTTTTTAGTTTTTGAAGGCGGTTTACTTTTTTTTTTTTTGAAAAACTTTTTATTTTTCGCTTTTTAGTGTTTCCTTAACATCCAAATCCATTAAGAAACGGCGACGCACTTAAAAGAGATTGTAAGTCCTCCAAATATTGAAGAAACTAAAACGTCGTCTAAGTAACTTATTTGGGAATTTGTTGATTTTCTCAAAAAGGGCTGTATCAATTTTGGTAAAATGTATGTGGGGCCATTTCGGGATAAACCCCTTTCGAACAAAAAAAAATTTTGCAAATCCGTCTATATGACAGAGTTATGCCCGAACATACATAACAAAGATATATATAAACATTGGAATTGATAACCTCCTCCTTTTTGAGTCGGTTAATAAAGAGCAAACTCACTTTTGAATTTCTATTGCTATAAGTATGGATATAAATTAATATGCTTTCTAAAGATCTTGATCAATGTACATATTCATGTCGTGATGGCCTTGTGATAAAGGCGCTCACGTCTCTTACACGTGGTTGATACCGGAGGAGTTCTAATGTGATTTTTTAACAGACTTCAAAATGGAGGAGGTTCCCAATTCGATTGATTTTTTTTATGTATGTACACCGATTACGCTGAGATTTATGATCAGATTTAAGTGATTTTTCTTTAGTTTGATGCAGAATAGTTGCCATTTGGTCCCATAAAATTTTAACATAGTTTGGTCCAGTAGTTTTCATTTTATGAACATTTCTTTTTAATGTTTGACCACGCATAACTTTTTTCAGTGTAGTCCGATTTCGATGATTCTTAATTGAAAGTGTAGGTATACTTCAAATTTGGTCCCACATAAATTTCAAGAAAATATTCTACCCCTAAGGGTAGAAAATTAAGGAATGACTGAATATTTTTGGTGTCTCAGTTTTGTAATTAGTTTGTATGTAAAGAAGTAGCCACCAAAAAGCGAAAAAATTTTTTTTTAACAAAATAGACAACCGCCTTTAAAAAGTAAAAAAATAACTTTCAATTCGCAAGTCGGTGGCAATACAAAACTTGCGAATTGTTTTTTTTTCTTTTCTTTTTGAAGGCGGTTGTCTATTACTTTATACTTTTTTAGTTTAGGAAAATATCGTGACGAAACCTGGTGATCAATCCTAATGCCTTCTCTGTATAAGAATAGTTATTTTCATTAAAGTAAGACAATAATGCTGGTGCTCGAAACATAAACATCATTGTAGTGCGCTCCTCAAACTTTTTGTGTTAAAAAAACATTTACTGACGGATGGACACTGTGAATAGTTAAAACATAATTGTAAGTGCTGTGGAACAGTGGAATTATTGATTTTGGTGTAATAAACGTAGTAACAAACATTACAACAAAATAACAACCACCGGGTTGAGGTTAGAAATTCTGACACAGCATTAGTAGAAACGTCATTGTTGTGAGTTGTCACCATGAAGATATAGGTATAAATGGAGCCAACACTTAGAACGAAAACTTGAAACCAACTGTGGGCTGATGCTCTCTTTCTGAATACATACATAAGAACGAAACAGTGATATGTGTTTTCTTTATCTTATGTATGCATTCAGCAAGAGAGCGTCTGCCCACAGTTGGCTTCACTTAGGTATTTAGAGTGTTGCCTCCACTTTTATCACTAAGCTTCTTGGTTGTCACTGATGTGGACTTTAATTGCCAAAATCTTGTTTGTGCCAACATGTACCTAATATTTTAATCGTCATTTATATTTATTTATTGTAAAATTCCAAATTATTAGTTAGTACCTAATATTAGTTATAGTACTTATGTTAGTCGTTCATTTACGCAAGTGTTGTTGTAGTAACATAATTAATTATTTTCACAATTATTGTACCATTAATAAAACTCAACGGATAGCTAGACGCGCAAACATTTTTTATCAGTAGTGAGCAGTTTGGAATGCGGCACACGGGCGCAAAACCGGTTCGCTGTGTCACGTCATGTGGGCGGGGCCTACGGCGGACATGCGCCTGCGCACTGTAGTTCGCAACGCAAATCAGTCCAACCAGTCTGCTACCTGCTCGGAACGCTATCGCTGTGTTAATTGTGTCCGCGCCACGCTTAGCTAACCTCTAATTGTTTACCTTTCTATATTGTTCTTTCCGCTTATTTTCATACTCCTTCTTTCTACTTCGAACTATCTCTTGAACTGTGAACTATATTCTACACTGTGCTTGTGCTACCGCTTACGCTTGTGCAATAAGCAATATATATAATTCTGGACCTATCTAAGTGTTTTCTTCATACACACCTCAGACGTCGTTCACCACCATGAGATCGAGGTAACGATTAGCGAACATCACACTCACTTCGCTATACTGTCAACTTGTCAAGTCGACAGTGTGTCAGTCTGTCAGTGATTCATTACATCGGTGTTGCCAACGCAAAATTAAAAAACCGTAACACTTCCGCCGCTGCGTTCTATTACATAAATAAGCTTACATCTTAACCATTTCCCACGCACGTATGACTCATTGCAATTGTTTACCTATTGTGTCTGCTTCGCGGACAGGGAAGTTGTTAAACATGGAAGACCAATTTCAAATCTTGTTAGACAAAATGAAAATTTAAATGCAGAAACAGACGGCTGAATTGAAAGAATCTATAACAAATACAATAATTGAGAAAATAGATGAAAAACTAAAGCCTGTTATAGAAGAAAATAAAGATTTAAAGATTAAATTGGAAAATATGGATAAAGAGATAGAGTATTTGAAAAGGGGAAAAAGCAAAACAATATCATTATTTATGGATTAAACGAGGACGAAGAATCTACGCCAGGACTAATACAAGAGGTAAAGAGGATATTTACGAAGAACCTAAATATAAAAATTTAGGAGTACGAAATAAAAAAAATGTATCGCATTGGAAATAAAAGATTAGACGGAAAACTAAGACCCATTCTATTTTCATTTGTTAATATATGGAAGAAAAATGAAGTCATGAAAGCCCGGAAAAATTTCAAAGATGTATATATCACAGAGGACTATTCTAAAGCAGTTCTGGAGAAGAGGAAAATGTTGCAAACTAAATTAAAGGTAGAAAAAATGAAAGGAAATTTCGCATATCTTAAATACGGCAAACTTGTTTACTACAAGTTTGTCGTATAGGAAAATAAAACAAGCAATGATAAAAGAAAAAGAGGAATGTCTTCATCGTCTTCATCGCCGCAAGACAATACACAGGCAAAAAACAACAAGTCGGTACGCCATCACAAAACAATAGATGTAATGCTTTTGATGTTATGAGAGGCTAGTCCTATACGGCGGATAATAAAAATAAGCAATAACAATTAGATATCGGCAACCGGAAAACACAACAACATTGGAATGTAGAACACAAATTAACTAGAAACAACCAACCTCCCCCAAGCCGATTGGTCCTCGTGGGGGAAAATTACCACGACCCTCTAAAGATTTAAAATAACAGGAAAGAGAAATACAAAGATATTCATATAGCAACTATAAATACAAGTAAATAACGAACAAATAGAACAGGTAAATGAATACATATATTTAGACCAGCTTATATCTACTGATGATTGTATGAATAAAGAAATAGAAAGAAGAATAACTAATTCTTGGAAACGGTTTTGGTCTCTTAGCGAAACTATTAAGGTTAAAGATGTGCCAATGAAAGGAAAAAGAAAGTATACGAAATATGCATTATGCCATGTTTATTATACGGGTGCCAGACATGGGCGCTATCAGAACCACTAGAAAACAAATTGAAAATCTGCCAAAATGGAATAGAAAGGAGAATTTTAGGTATAAAAGAAGGGACAGAGTAAAACTACAAGATATAAAATCAAAAACAAAATTTAAAAACGCACACACAGTTAAACAGACAGCTAAAATGGCGATGGACAGGGCATATGCTAAGAAAAAATAAAGGGAAATGGACTAAGCTAGTAACAGAATGGTATCCAAGAGACAGCAAAAGAAATAGAGGTAGACAAATTAAAAGATGGGAAGATGATTTCAAGAAAATAGCTGGTCCAGTATGGACCCGTTTGAAAAGAGACAGGAATAAATGGAAATCTTTAGACGACGCCTTTGTCGACAGACAAGCTGTTACAGACAAACATCCAGTTGCCGATAATGTAAATAATATGATTTAGAATTATAATAATTTAGTTGGTGTGTAGGCATGTATCCACTGTAAGAAATTTTACAGCAATAAAGACTATTTATTTATTTTATTAGGACAAGAATAGACTGATATTATTTTTATCCCAATATAATTTTAGCTTACCATCCATCCTCGAAACTTCACAAGATGTTAACCTCGTGACCTATATATGTAGGTACTAAAAACAAAAACAACGCAGCAAGCATTATCATATTTTGTCATGTAAGCAGTATCATATTTGTGTACATAAAAATCGTATAACTCACAATTTTATATCACAAGAACAAAATCTTGATACGGAACTACTGACGATGCATTACACATGAAAGGACCAATATAGAAAGACCACATTTCCTATCTATGTGACTAAAAATAAGACGAATGAAGGAAAGTGTACGATAATGCTAGAGATCAGGATAAAATGGCAGAGTTAAGAGGAAAAGAAACCCGAACCCGTTGTAAGATACAGCTAATGACGTAGAAAAATCAACGTCGATTAAACTGGTCCTCTTTTATGTAGAAATATGGATTTTCTTGTTTGCAACAATAAGGACCATGCACGCGAAAGGAAATAACATAGTATTAGCATTCGCTTTACTTCAGTCACGCATTCTTTTTATTACAAAAACTACATAGTATTGGCAAAAAGGGTTGTAAAAATGTAAATGTATGGCATTGCTGTTTATTTTAGCTTCCCACTGTTGCTATATATAACGGTCAATGGAAAAGAGAATCTGATAACTTGGAAATAAAAATCAAAACTGCGTAACATATCATTTTTAAACATCAACTGTGAAATATATATTAATATTTATTGTGATTAACAGAGACAACATTTTTAATTGAAAGAGTACCTACCTACGTAAACGAATAAGCATAATGCTACTGTTAGTATTCAGGATTCAAGCAAATCTAAATTATTTTTAATTGTTTCAGAAACTTTTTTGAAAGAAAATAGATTGAAATGTCATAAGTTCGTGAAGAACAAACGAAAACTAATTTACAAACGTCGACCTTCTTAAACAAATATTGAAAACATAATGAACGGCTAAAACAAAACAAAATCGAAGGGAATACAAAACTAAGAAACAAGGCTTGATTTTGAAACTTTCCTCGTTACAATACAAAACTTATTAAGACTGTGAAAATGTCGTATTTTTACTAGAAATATTATCTTCCATTGATAATAATGAATTCCAAATTATAATAAATAAATATAAAAATAAATAAAATTGAAGAGTGTTTTTGTAATGTCAAAATAACAAAATCATCATCATCATTTCAGCCGAAAGACGTCCACTGCTGGACATAGGGCTCCCCAAGTGTCGCCACATTGACCGATCCCGTGCGACTCGCATCCAGCGGATCCCCGCAACCTTTACCAGGTCAAAATAACAACCTATTAGTTTTTATTAGTTTTTATGTATGTACACCGATTACGCTGAGATTTATGATCAGATTTAAGTGATTTTTCTTTAGTTTGATGCAGAATAGTTGCCATTTGGTCCCATAAAATTTTAACATAGTTTGGTCCAGTAGTTTTCATTTTATGAACATTTCTTTTTAATGTTTGACCACGCATAACTTTTTTCAGTGTAGTCCGATTTCGATGATTCTTAATTGAAAGTGTAGGTATACTTCAAATTTGGTCCCACATAAATTTCAAGAAAATATTCTACCCCTAAGAGTAGAAAATTAAGGAATGACTGAATATTTTTGGTGTCTCAGTTTTGTAATTAGTTTGTATGTAAAGAAGTAGCCACCAAAAAGCGAAAAAATTTTTTTTTAACAAAATAGACAACCGCCTTTAAAAAGTAAAAAAATAACTTTCAATTCGCAAGTCGGTGGCAATACAAAACTTGCGAATTGTTTTTTTTTCTTTTCTTTTTGAAGGCGGTTGTCTATTACTTTATACTTTTTTAGTTTAGGAAAATATCGTGACGAAACCTGGTGATCAATCCTAATGCCTTCTCTGTATAAGAATAGTTATTTTCATTAAAGTAAGACAATAATGCTGGTGCTCGAAACATAAACATCATTGTAGTGCGCTCCTCAAACTTTTTGTGTTAAAAAAACATTTACTGACGGATGGACACTGTGAATAGTTAAAACATAATTGTAAGTGCTGTGGAACAGTGGAATTATTGATTTTGGTGTAATAAACGTAGTAACAAACATTACAACAAAATAACAACCACCGGGTTGAGGTTAGAAATTCTGACACAGCATTAGTAGAAACGTCATTGTTGTGAGTTGTCACCATGAAGATATAGGTATAAATGGAGCCAACACTTAGAACGAAAACTTGAAACCAACTGTGGGCTGATGCTCTCTTTCTGAATACATACATAAGAACGAAACAGTGATATGTGTTTTCTTTATCTTATGTATGCATTCAGCAAGAGAGCGTCTGCCCACAGTTGGCTTCACTTAGGTATTTAGAGTGTTGCCTCCACTTTTATCACTAAGCTTCTTGGTTGTCACTGATGTGGACTTTAATTGCCAAAATCTTGTTTGTGCCAACATGTACCTAATATTTTAATCGTCATTTATATTTATTTATTGTAAAATTCCAAATTATTAGTTAGTACCTAATATTAGTTATAGTACTTATGTTAGTCGTTCATTTACGCAAGTGTTGTTGTAGTAACATAATTAATTATTTTCACAATTATTGTACCATTAATAAAACTCAACGGATAGCTAGACGCGCAAACATTTTTTATCAGTAGTGAGCAGTTTGGAATGCGGCACACGGGCGCAAAACCGGTTCGCTGTGTCACGTCATGTGGGCGGGGCCTACGGCGGACATGCGCCTGCGCACTGTAGTTCGCAACGCAAATCAGTCCAACCAGTCTGCTACCTGCTCGGAACGCTATCGCTGTGTTAATTGTGTCCGCGCCACGCTTAGCTAACCTCTAATTGTTTACCTTTCTATATTGTTCTTTCCGCTTATTTTCATACTCCTTCTTTCTACTTCGAACTATCTCTTGAACTGTGAACTATATTCTACACTGTGCTTGTGCTACCGCTTACGCTTGTGCAATAAGCAATATATATAATTCTGGACCTATCTAAGTGTTTTCTTCATACACACCTCAGACGTCGTTCACCACCATGAGATCGAGGTAACGATTAGCGAACATCACACTCACTTCGCTATACTGTCAACTTGTCAAGTCGACAGTGTGTCAGTCTGTCAGTGATTCATTACATCGGTGTTGCCAACGCAAAATTAAAAAACCGTAACACTTCCGCCGCTGCGTTCTATTACATAAATAAGCTTACATCTTAACCATTTCCCACGCACGTATGACTCATTGCAATTGTTTACCTATTGTGGAAACTAAATTAAAAGAAGAAAAAATGAAAGGAAATTTCGCATATCTTATACGACAGACTTGTAGTAAAGGAAAATAAAACAACCAATGACAAAAGAAAAAGAGGAATGTCTTCATCGTCTTCATCGCCGCAAGACAATACACAGGCAAAAAACAACAAGTCGGTACGCCATCACAAAATAATAGACGTAATGCTTTTGATATTATGAGAGGCAGATCGAATTCCCTCTCGTCCTATATGGCGGATAATAAAAATAAGCAATAACAATTAGACATCGGCAACCGGAAAACACAACAACATAGGAATGTAGAACACAAATTAACTAGAAACAACCAACCTCCCCCAAGCCGATTGGTCCTCGTGGGGGAAAATTACCACGACCCTCTAAAGATTTAAAATAACAGGAAAGAGAAATACAAAGATATTCATATAGCAACTATAAATACAAGTAAATAACGAACAAATAGAACAGGTAAATGAATACATATATTTAGACCAGCTTATATCTACTGATGATTGTATGAATAAAGAAATAGAAAGAAGAATAACTAATTCTTGGAAACGGTTTTGGTCTCTTAGCGAAACTATTAAGGTTAAAGATGTGCCAATGAAAGGAAAAAGAAAGTATACGAAATATGCATTATGCCATGTTTATTATACGGGTGCCAGACATGGGCGCTATCAGAACCACTAGAAAACAAATTGAAAATCTGCCAAAATGGAATAGAAAGGAGAATTTTAGGTATAAAAGAAGGGACAGATTAAAACTACAAGATATAAAATCAAAATCAAAATTTAAAAACGCACACACAGTTAAACAGACAGCTAAAATGGCGATGGACAGGGCATATGCTAAGAAAAAATAAAGGGAAATGGACTAAGCTAGTAACAGAATGGTATCCAAGAGACAGCAAAAGAAATAGAGGTAGACAAATTAAAAGATGATTTCAAGAAAATAGCTGGTCCAGTATGGACCCGTTTGAAAAGAGACAGGAATAATTGGAAATCTTTAGACGAGGCCTTTGTCGACAGACAAGCTGTTACAGACAAACATACAGTTGACGATAATGTAAATAATATGATTTAGAATTATAATAATTTAGTTGGTGTGTAGGCATGTATCCACTGTAAGAAATTTTACAGCAATAAAGGCTATTTTATTTATTTATTTTATTAAGACAAGAATAGACTGATATTATTTTTATCCCAATATAATTCTAGCTTACCATCCATCCTCGAAACTTCACATGATGTTAACCTCGCGACCTATATATGTAGGTACTAAAAGCAAAAACAACGCATCAACCATTATCATATTTTGTCATGTAAGCAGTATTGTGTACATAAAAATCGTATAACTCACAATTTTATATCGCAAGAACAAAATCTTGATACGGAACTACTGACGATGCATTACACATGAAAGGACCAATACAGAAAGACCACATTTCCTATCTATGTGACTAAAAATAAGACGAATGAAGGAAAGTGTAAGATAATGCTAGAGATCAGGATAAAATGGCAGAGTTAAGAGGAAAAGAAACCCGAACCCGTTGTAAGATACAGCTAATGACGTAGAAAAATCAAAGTTGATTAAACTGGTCCTCTTTTATGTAGAAATATGGATGTCCTTGTTTGCAACAATAAGGACCATGCACGCGGAAGGAAACAACATAGTATTAGCATTCGCTTTACTTCAGTCACGCATTCTTTTTATTACAAAAACTATATAGTATTGACAAAAAGGGTTGTAAAAATGTAAATGTATGGCATTGCTGTTTATTTTAGCTTCCCACTGTTGCTATATATAACGGTCAATGTAAAAGAGAATCTCCTAACTTGGAAATAAAAATCAAAACTGCGTAACATATAATTTTTAAACATCAACTGTGAAATAAATATTAATATTTATTGTAATTAACAGAGACAACATTTAAAATTGAAAGAGTACCTACCTACGTAAACGAATAAGCATAATGCTACTGTCAGTATTCAGGATTCAAGCAAATCTAAATTATTATAAATTGCTTCAGAAACTTTTTTGAAAGAAAATAGATTGAAATGTCATAAATTCGTGAAGAACAAACGAAAACTAATTTAAAAACGTCGACCTTCTTAAACAAATATTGAAAACATAATGAACGGCTAAAACAAAACAAAATCGAAGGGAATACAAAACTAAGAAACAAGGCTTGATTTTGAAACTTTCCTCGTTACAATACAAAACTTATTAAGACTGTGAAAATGTCGTATTTTTACTAGAAATATTATCTTCCGTTGATAATAATGAATGCCAAATTATAATAAATAAATATAAAAATAAATAAAATTGAAGAGTGTTTTTGTAATGTCAAAATAACTAAATCATTATCATCATTTCAGCCGAAAGACGTCCACTGCTGGACATAAGCCTCCCCAAGTGTCGCCACATTGACCGATCCCGTGCGACTCGCATTCAGCGGATCCCCGCAACCTTTGCCAGCAAAATAACAGCCAATTACCACAGTATAGGTATTAGTACTATCGTACAGTAGCGACACGCGCCGCCCCCCACCGAAACACTGTTCCTCACGTCTACTCGCGCCGCATTGGCTCTGGCAACGTCTTCCAGTTCAAGGGCTGACTCGTGGCGAGTAGAAACGTGTCGCTCATTTGTGAAAAAGAAAATCGAAATATTTTATATCATACAAATTAAATATTTTATATATAATATTTTATATTTAAAACAAATAATAATATATGAAATTATGTAATTTTTGACAAATTAAACTATGACGTATGTATGCACGTACCTGTTTTAAATTAAATACCATGAAATACAAGTTGGAAGTAATAAATAAAAAATCTAAAAGTATTGCACAATACTGTGTAAATTATTCCCTCATCAACCGCCATTCCCTCCTAAATGCAATGAGGAAATGACCTTGAGGGAATGACGAATTTTAACTAAAGCTACAAACTTCTTGGTATTTATCTACTTACCTATTTGGAAGATCGAATTTCAAACCTTGAAAGAATCGAGTAGGTACCTACTTGAGAGAAAGAAACACTTGTGTTGAGGCCGGTATCGCGCGCTCGCGGTGGCAGTGACAGCCCTAGCGATATTAACGCACACACACGCACGTATCTGTACAGTCTGCTATTTGTGTAGTAGTGTAGGCTATTATATCGTTTCGTTTGTATGAAGTGTCGCGGGTATGCTATTACTAAATGCATAATTATGAAAGCATATTATAAATGGTACCGGTCGAACGGGGTGAGATTGATTCGTTTTGAAATAAAAACCTACATAGCTTTTACAATATTAGAATAAAAAATCTGAAAAAATAAAATTAATGACGACTTTTTGAATGAAAACACAATTAACTTTGTTTACTTAAAATTGATTAATAATTTAGGAGAAAAAAAATGATAACCTGTCCATTTTATTGATATTGAAAATAGGGCTGCTTTGATAACACCCACAATTTGCATTGCTGCTTTAAATTCACCCCGACGTAGAAGTATTTTTGACCAATATTCAGGGTTAACTTTGAACGTAATTTTTTCTACTTCCAACTATCTTTAGTGTTACACCGTTTACAAAAACTGGCGTAATGACTTGAATTCTTAATATAAGATTAAATCATCGGCTGTGTTTAATTTTACGGGTAACAATTAGTAAAATATTAGAATTTTAGGTAATTATCAAAGTTACCTCTTGTTTTGAAAGTCACCCCGTTTGACGGTACATAAACGAAAAAAAACTATTTTTACATTTTTGTCTGCCTGTCTGTTGGTTCCGGCTAATCTCTGAAACGTCTGGACCGATTTTGACTGGATTGTCACTGGCATATAGCTGATGTTATATGGAGTTACTTTTATTTTAGAATTAAATTAGAGTTCCGCACAAAAAACAATTAAAATCCTACTGATAACCGGCAAACACGCGAACAACCTACATCAGGCAAAAAGTATTATGATTTTAAACACATTTGATCGTTAAATGGCTCTTATTGCACTTTTAAGGTTATGATGTCACGTATTTAATAACGCACTCGTGTTTTTACATTACAATACCTAGTTTTGATTGTTTTATGCCAAAATAATTTGATTAAATAAACTAAGTGAATTTATTAAACGATAAAGTAAAATAAAAAAAAACTTATGGTATATTTTATAAAATTGTTTGTTTTTATATTTTATATCAGGCTGTTTGGTGGGTTCATCAGTTAACTACGGAGGTGAGCAACCTCATAGTTTAGTCAGCCATTTTTCACAAATCTTTGTTCAAACTCCTGAAGTTTAAGAATTTGTGTTTAAGTAGTATGAAACGGGTGAGCATTATATTATTACACTCACTTGTATCATAATGTACACACTGCTCTGACCTTCGAACTGCCCATTCAAGCGTTTTTGCTGATCCAACATTGTAATTAACAACATTTTATTGGCGTCAAATGTCTTTATTGAAGCGCATGACGTTAATAATAAAAAATGTCGGCAATTTCCATTGTATGACCAATTTAAAGAGAGAATTCATTTGTACGAAATTGTGTTGAGTCGATGCACTCGTTAAGATCAATTGGCGCTCGCGACAATTAAAAGTCTGATGAATTTGTATTGAATTTCTTAGGTTCCGTACCCAAAGTATGCCAAACGGGACCCTAGGACCAGCACCGGGACCAAGATTCCGCTATATATCTGTCTGACTATTGAATCGTAATAGCTAGATAAGTATGTATCTAAAAATGTATTTGTGTATGTATATTAGCTGTCTAACACCTATAGTACAGGGTCTCCCTAGTTTGGGTTCAGATGGCTATGTTTGAAATGTCCCCACATATTATTATTATTAACTATGTCCGCCATAACAACAAATATAAAATAAAAAACTGTGTGACCAATAAATGTGTTATATTGTATGTACAGAACCCTCCATGTACGAGACCGACTTGCACTTGCCGGTTTGAACAACTCAAAGAACAACAAGTATGCTGTATAATATGAACTGACTTCAAATACCTATATTAATTAGTGAGGCAATGTAAACAGAATTAGATTGCCCCAATTATTTCGAGTTTAGTTACAATTCGCAAAATTTTCCGCAAATCATAGACGGAGCTGATTGCTAGATAAGCAATTAGTTTGGTTTAGACACATTATCATAATTCGTCGATATAAATCTATTCTGATATAATGAAGCCGAAGAGTTCATTGGTTTTTTGACGTGATAACAGCTTATAAATCGATGAACACCAGATTCGCGCACGAAAAAGTGTCACGTTCCGCCTGAGTCTGAGCGTGCAAGCGAGAGCGCAGAATAGGCGATAAAGAGGCACGATCGGCCCAAGCAATACGCTCCGCCCACCTTGACGGAAGCCATTATTTACTTATGTTATATATGTTAGCCATTATGTTTCTTTATGACGTTATCAAGTAAAACTGTCGTCATTTTCGTCCCCAAGCGCCATAGAAAGGTCAAATGATTTTTTTTAAATATTTATTGATTACTTATCCGCGGAGCCAATTATTTGGGATATGGACGACGACGACGATGTATATTTCTTTTTACAACATTGATATAACTAGCTACATATACTAAAAATGCATAGCGCGCACACTGCCACAGTTTCATCGTCCATTGTCCAACAAAGGCAAATGACAAGTGAGGAGCGTCGCGATTAATTGCGCGAATAGAGCAGTGTGTGGGCAGAGAGGACAACATCGCGGCAGCGCGAGGACCACAGCGATGAGCAGCGCAAAGAGCATAGTGTGGCGGCCGCATTAAGTGCACGGAAGCTGCTGCTGCCCGACTTCCGGATTTTTCCTTAATACCCCACGGGCACCACAGCAGGACAATAGGCTGATATTATTATTTTAATAAGAAGCTTGATTATCCTTGAGTGCTGTATTTTGGGCCATATTTTACCGACAAAATAATTAGAGATCAGTTAGAAATTTCACGTAGATGAACCTAAGTAGCAAAACTTAAATATGTAAGTAAAGAAAACAAGAACAAAATGTTTATGCCCGGAAATACTGATCAAACCCATTTGATCTCCATAAAACGTTGCTATTTATAACCTACCGCCATAATATATTATTGATATGAGAAAAATTCGAGGATTATTCCAACCAGTTGCAATCGGGGCAGTGAATCTGCGACGTGGCTTGGAATTATAAAGTTCCCTCAGTGCAGGTAACACGTGTGTATTAAGTTTATCCTTCAATACCCAATACATTGTTGTACGCGGGTTCCGTAAGTGGAATTGAATATTACTTGGTGAGTTTATGTGGTCGTAAAAGTTTAGAAACGTCGATAAGCACAATCTATTTAGTAATACAGTTATAGTGTGTGAATATTTAAGAGACATTAAGCTGCACTGTTATAAATTACTTTGTCTATAATTTTAAAGTAAAAGAAAAACCGACTCGAAGGACCAATTTTTTTATTTATTTTGATTTAATTATTTCTTGTTACATCTCATATTAAAACTCATCTGTTGCTTGTTGTTCTTTGATTTTTCGAAGTATCCAATAATCTGTTGTCAAAATTGTAAATAACAAAAGCAGCAAGTACCTACCTGCACTACCTACTTGAAGAAAATAAAAATATCTGAAAACTTTGACCCAAAATTCAAAATCTTTCTTACATCCAAGAAGGAACCGCTATAATTTTACAATTTTCAAACCCCGGAGCCAAACCAAAATAAAGAGGTGAAATGTACCCACGTTAAGGGTTGCCAGTTAAAATGCAATCTACGGAATGTGTTTCTTAACAAAGTTTCTAAGGCTGGAACGGTAAACAATTGTAATAACTAAGCATGCATGCATTGTTATTGTAGTCTCAAAGTCATTTATTTCAATTAGGTACTTTTGAACGACATTTACAAAAGAATGGTATCTAGTTGCACTTTCTAAAAGGCAGTGTTGTATGGAGAAGAATAGGAAAAAAACTTCAACTTATTCTTAAAAAAAAACAAATGACACATTTTTATGGGTATTAAATAAATGTAAGAATGTGAAGACGATGTAAGTAGCTGAAATAAAAATCATTGTAGGTGCTATGCAATAACTACATAACAGTAGGTCGATTCTGTAAAATTTGAACAACAACTCGCATCTCACATCGCTATTCACTCGCACTTCGCATAAGGTTGACCTTGACCTTGATCTATTTGACACTTTGAATCGGGTTCGAGTGCGAAGTGAGCGTCGAAGTGACGGGGAAATTACCTTACAGAATGCCACTTTTTACGTTATCTCATACTTTATCTGTCAAAATCTCCCTGTCAATTTAGGTCAACTCGCTGACACGCTCGCAAGGGTGGCACTAATGTAAATTCGAATTATCAACCGAGTTTTTAGAATGCCAATCAAGAAACTCACAGCGGATTCAGATTCGAAGTTTAGAATGAGGTCTTACAGAATCACACCCCAGGCCTTTGGTACTTTTTCGATATGGGACAAGCCCGCAACACTATTCCCAAACCATTGCAAGTTCTGAAAGCCAAAATCAACAATGCCAGCCACGAGCTCGACGAGCTCCGCAGAAACGTTACAACTGTCTTGAATCCAGTCACGAAATTAATCAGAAACAGCAGAGGACTAAAAATTTAATTTTTGGCACTTCTCTCCTCATTAAGTAGGAGACAGAATAGAATTAGGCCAATTAATACAAAGGGACGTTTACTACTGGGGAAGATCAGTTGCCAAGCACTACGGATTACAATAAACATAAATGTGAGCTCTTTTATTTGGTTCCAATAATAGGTATGGCAAAAACACTTGAAAGCACGGAAATTAGTTCTAGTTTCTACAAGGTCCGCATAATAAACAGCTCTGGAAACAAACATTACCATAGGACTTTGAGTTCACCTCTATGTACGCAAACATTTGCTCTTTCCAATCATCGTTTCAAGGCAAGAGCAATAGAGTTACTAACTTCTTTAGTATAATCTTTCAATTTTTTTGTTTTTTTTAATTTCTTTTCTTCTTAGCAGTCTTTTATGATGCACACTGTATGTCTGTTTCTTTCAACTTATTTTTTGTAGATTCGTGGACAATGGTGTGAGTTACATGTGTCGTAACACGATACAGGAGAGTTTCCTAGTCGGGGGCAACGTTTTTGACGTGATAACATCTTATAAATCGATGAACACCGGCTGCACGCACGAAAAAGTGTCACGTTCCCCCTGAGCGTGCAAGCGAGAGCGCAGAACAAGCAATAGAGAGACACGATCGGCCCAAGCAATAAGCTCCGCCCACCTCGACGGAAGCCAGTATTTGCTTATGTTATATATGTTAGCCATTATGTTTCTTTAAGACGTTATCAAGTAAAACTATCGTCCCTAAACCGACATTACAGACAACCAATTTTTTTACTAAAGAAATAATCTAATTTAAAAATCGATCAAGTTTACGTTACGCTTATGCCACACGGTCGTGTTAGATCCTCTGATATCAACAAAATGTCTGTACTAATGTTTGTATCCTATCAGATTTTCTGACCCAGAACAAAGGTCGATGTTTCTTCTCATATACTCTCTTAGATCTTTTTACGGTCCATCTGAGTTAATGGAGTCACTTTACAAGTTTACATACAAACCACTATAGTACGGTGCTAAGTGGCTAAGTGAGACAGTGGAAAGGTTTAAAGCCAGTGTAATATAATATACCTTACACAATATTATAACAATTCGCAATCTCACAGTAGTATAGCGATAGAATAGCGATAATATATATAGCAATGTTTGTATATGACAATTAACTCTATGTCCTCCTGTGTCATTTAAATACTTATATGTCGCAGAGGGATTTGATCAAATCAATATTACAATAACAACTCCATGGGGTCATTTCCCTGAAGAAAATTAGTGACTTTATCAAATCCCTAAACTCTTTTAGTGAAATGGTGAAATATCCAGTTTAGGAATATGATCAAAACAAAAATGTTTGAACTTTTAATTTTGTTCACTGTGCCAGCACCCTTTTCCCAGATAACTTAGTTGGACTTTTCAACATGACGTCATATCGCGACTGTCAATACGACAGGCAGGTCTATCTGATTAAAATAGTTTCTCTAATTTATAAAAATCTGAAACAGAGGCTTCGCTGCAAGACGTAACAGTCAATTGGACAATAAATAATAATATGATATATTAGAGACGTATTTGTGATAAATACTCCTCCTGTCGAAATCAATATTCATCCGACCGTTTATTGACCACGGCGGTTAATCTTAATGAAAGAGATTATAGTGTAAAACAGTGTGTGCGCAAATAAAGGTGTATTTGTAGTCCTATGTTATGGCTATCCGGCACAACCGGACAAAGATTAGGTGCAGCGAACGGCTTTACATTCTTTTCAAAGAAGGGGGGTGTCACACCACCAACTTGTGTTGCTTACTGATTTTTTTTAGAATAAGCCAATTACGCTTTGCCCGATCTGGTAATCGAACTCATTAACTCACGCTCAACCGTCGCTTTACGACCACGAAACCAAGAAACCAGTGAAAGTCTGCAACAATAGCTTTACTACACTTAGTCTGAAATAGGTAAATACCTCTTACCTACCTTTACCTACCATTGCCGCATTTAAATAAGTCACCGTTCAATTTCTTCAGATAATGTCAAGTCCAAATAAAGGTCAAACAAAACTTCTTCGTGAAGTATTAGAAGCAATTACGAGATACACCTGGCGATCGGAAACTTAATGAATAATACAATAAACCGGTGGCTACAGATGAATGTCCTCGTTAGTTCGTGACCTTTCTACGTAAGGACTGGCGTTCATGAAGGTTGAGAGGATCCATAGACACTTTGAAAGGTATCAAGACGTTTTGTATGACAGTGACGTGAAAAGTAAAATCTTAGAACTCATAATTGGTTTCGTGCGGGAATTAAACCCGTACTGACACGCAGCGCAGCAGCTGCACTCAGCTACTGCGCCAAGCGTGCCGTCAGAGCTTCTACAACATTCTAGACCCTCCAGCATTAAGAATTTTTAACAAAATAATAATATATATTCGGTAAAACCAGGATAGTTACCCCAGGGGTATAGTTGCCTCAAATTTGTAATTACTCTAGTTTTGTGGATGAATCACTGTTATTTTATTTATATTTCGAGAGACTCTACAACTACCATTTTGCTGACCGTGTTGCATGTCTCTGTGCCATTGCATGGGAAGGCAAAGAGCAATCAGTATTTGCAGGATAAATGTTCTCTTTCCCGGCGGGGCATTTATCCGAAACGTAATTTATATGGACTAGGCAACTATCCCATATCTTATATATAAAAATCTTCTGTGCGTGTGTATGAAAGTGAACACCTCCTATAGGGTTGGACTGATTTTGATGAAATTTTTTGTGTGTGTTCCAGTGGATTCGAGAATGGTTTATATTCACAATTGGACCCGGTAGGTGTCGCTGCAGTCGACTTGTAAACTTTTTTATTTTAAGGGCAGGACAACGTGTGCCAAGCCCGCTGGTATTGAATAAAAACTTAGAGGTCCGCAAAAATTGCCAATACTCTGGAAATATCAAAGATAATGTTTTTTACTTCTCAAAATTGAAGATACTCGTAAACAAAAGTACCCACCCGTTTTACAAAAAATATATTTTGTTTTTTGCACTGAGAGTTATGAAGCAATTTCAAAAAGTGTAACAACTATCCGACTTTTACCCTACACAAAACATTACATATTGTTAATACCCGATAAAGTATTTCTTAGGTGTAGTCCTTCAATTACAGAAGACCTCAGCATGCACAATAAAACGCAAAACTAATCTAACAAATTAAATACCTGATAAGAAAGTGAATGTCGACAGAGGAATATAGAAACACAAAAAGTCTGTTAAATATTCCTAACCTAACAATAACATTACAAATTAGAGTTCATTACCAACACCCTCCCCCGTTGTGGAAAACAAACACAGCCGTTTTGATTTCGTAAAAGGACAGAAAATATAGTTCTTACGCACGTTAGCTATTTCCAAACCACTGCAGCTTCTGTAAGTCAATATCTACCAGAAAAGCGCTGAAGCAATAAAGCTTGACGAGTCTCGGAGAAACCGTTCAACTGTCTTAGATTTTGTTACGAAATTAAACAGAAACGAACAGCGTAGGAGTAAAAAAAAAGCATATTTTCCACTGACCTCCCAACCAACCAGTCCAATAGGCATAAAGGGACGTTTACAACTGGGCGAAGCTCAATTACCAAGCACAGTCATGCTTACTTTAATGTCTTGCTGATGGTGGCGTATGTGTTGGATCATTCGGTTCCCTTCAAAATGGTTGAGCTAAGTGGTGCCGATCCATGCGGTGCCTCGGTTATTTTAAATTAATTTTGAATTGTGTATGATTGTCTCTAGACATCTTTTAACGTGCACAACTTGTTACATTTTCTCACATTTGTGGCCCGTAAATTCAACATGAGTGATGTAAACCTAAATTTGTAATATTCTATTATTTTAAAAGAGTGTCAATGGAGTTTCTTGCTCGTTTTTCTCCATAGAAACCTACTGTTTGGAACGAGCAACTAGCCTCAACTTTCTGACTGACTGACTCCTTGTCAATTCAAAAGTGCCTGTAAATGGTTTATTTGAAACTAGCTTCTGCCCGCGACTTCGTACGCGGATCCTGTTGCTTATGCCAGCGACAACGGGGTCGGCAAAATCGAAGATCTGAAACGTCTGATGTCGAATTCTAAGAACCCGGGGACGGGAAACCAACGGGATTAGCGAGACCATTCGAGACGTTCAAAAAGTACAATTTTGAATCATACCTCCGATGGCGGAATATGTGGCGTAGTCAATCTTAGGAGTATACGTAAATGCACTCCGTTCCTTATCAACCAAAGGAAGGTCGCCATGCCCTACGGCTATATCTGAGACACATCCGATTCTTCAGATGATATCGACATTCTGTTGAGAGAATGTCGAAGTCGATCAGAATTCAAACGTTCGTTGCGCTCTTCTTCTGTCTCTTCATGCCGTACTCCAGCAATTCTTTCTCTCTCACTTTCTAACCGATTATGAATATTTTGTTAGTAGATGTGCGAATACGCTGAAAACTCAAGCGTGATTCTGTATTGGAAAACGTTTCCGATTCGCGAGACAATGCATGTCGCTCACGATCAGCGGACAGTCGCGCATCACGTTCCGCACTTGTCTAGAAACCTAAAAGCAGATGCGTAGATACGCTGAGAACTCAAGCGCAATTCTCTATCCGTGAACGTCTCCGACTCGTGAGACAATGCGTGACGTTCACGATCAGCGGTCAGTCGCGCATCACGTTCACCACTTGTCTCTAGAGACCTAGAAGTCGATGCGTAGATACGCTTGGAACTTAAGCGCAATTCTCTATCCGTGAACGTCTCCGACTCGCGAGACAATGCGTGACGTTCACAATCAGCGGTCAGTCGCGCATCACGTTCCCCACTTGTCTCTGAGTTTCTTCGATTTTTAAAAGTCAACAGGAAATGCTCATCGGACCGAACAACTTTTGCTAAAACGTCATTCCTATATGTGTTATGGTGTAGCTGGGCTCTTGGACTTCCACATCAGGTGTTCCAGATCTTTAAATTTATTCTCTCAGCAGAAAATGCTCATCACGTGGAACAATTTTTGCTATGGTACCATTTTTTTATCTCTTATAGTTTAGCTGGTCTGTTGCGGTTCTGCATCAGGTGTTCAAGTTTCCAAGATAAATTATAGCCTATATGTTGCCCAGACTTAATACCTATACAACAAAAAAAAAATCTTTCAAATCCGTCCAGCAGTTCCGAAGATTAGCGTGTACAAACAAACAGACAAACAGACAGACAGGATTTTTTTTTTGGATTCGTGCTCTATTACTGTTTCTAAACCCCCCATAATTATTATTTTTTTAATATATTCAATGTACAGACACAGTTTTTTTACTGTTTTATTAAATGTATAGATAAATGTTTTGTGTTTGAGTTTGAGTCAGGAAGCAGTTCTATAAGTCAGTAATATTTTATATTCATATACTTCAACACCCAGTAAACGATGATCTTTAAACCGACCGATTCGAATAATCTAGCCACCTTTGACCCCGCGACGAACGCTTGAATCCCATTAAATTATGTAAACTGGAACGCTTCCCAATATCCGTTGGTTTTCTTTCCAGCTCGTTCATACATTTTGAATTTAGGAGAATGCTTTTAAAAAAATGCTTTCGACAAATCTGTTCACGTTTTAATGAAATGGTGGGATTATTTTTATGCTGCTGTCAATATTCATTTTGTTTTTAGGGTCCCGTACCCAAAGGGTGCCAACAATACAAACTAAGACTCCGCTATTATTTTGTACGCCCGTCACAGGGTATATTTTGTTTTATTTTGAACCGTAATTGGTTTGGCTTGAAGGTTCACATCTCAGGTTCAGGCTCACAAAGAATCACAGAGAGTTATATATAATAATGACCGCTGTAACAAAAATAATTTAAAGCTAAAAATGCAAGGAGATTCTCATTCCAGAAACGTTTTCTTTTATATCGCACGCTCTGTTACTGATTTCGATTTAGGTCCAAAATCAATTAGACAAACTAAAAGCTACGTTTTAACGTCATTCATCTTCCTATCTCGATTGATTTTCTAAATCTAGTTCCTAGACGATGTTGCAGCAGTCTAAACATTATGTAAGTCAAGTCGTTACACAAACGTTTTTTTGCGTTTTCCCAAAAAAATCGTTTTTTTTGTTAAGAGCGCGCGTATTCGATTCGTGACGAAAACTTCTTGTTTTTGCGTTTTGCCCAGAGCAATATCGTAATTATGTGAGCAGATTATTTAAAGACAATTTACAGTTTTAGAAAGATTAAGTCTTGATTTAGACAGCTACAGAGTAAAAGTATAATTTTTAATTATGGTTTTTTAAAGCGAAGACAATTCTTTCATATCGTTTTACGAAAATAGACGTCAGAGTTAACTTTCAGGACGAATACAACCATTACAATATGCCAAAATATTTTGTTTTATGCGTTTTTCCAACAGTATATACAGTCATAAAGACAGTAACAGAGCCAAAATTACGAAAATGTTACTATTATGTATTAAAAAACAATGTTGAAAAAGTAGAAAATCGGTTCACTTTGACAATTTTTTTTCACCAGTATTTGAATAAAAACATAACTGATATATTTATTTTATGAAAGTAAATGTTATGCTTAATATACAGAATATTTTTCAGTCCGTTATACGAGCTCATTTATTTTAGACAATTATTTTAAAAAGCACTGTAAAACATCGCGCGCTGTCGTTTGCCGATCAATTTCAATGATTCGTTCTTATTTAGTACATCTTTTTTTTCTGATGCACACAAACAGATCATTGTATTGTACTAGTGTGTGTCAATGCTGCTACGCCGTTCTAGCAATCGTTTCGATTTTGAGTTGCGCTAAATCGAATACGCACCCTTAAGTCAATCTATTATTAAGCTTGCGATATGTAGTGATAAATATTGTTCGGTGGTACGGAACGGAACCCTGCGTGTGCAAGTTTGATTTTTCCTTTTTGTGTTGGGGGTTTTCGAACGGTTACGGAGCGGTACGATTACGTATGGTTAGTTATGTAAGAGAGGGACAAAAGTCACCTTCAGCATCACTTTAGCCCAGCGACGTCATGATCCGAAACATCAACTTGAAACTTGATTGAACGAACTGTACTACGATTAATACACAACAAAACATTGTTACCCAAAATTAAATTTAGATTGAAATATGTCTGACATTGTTCGACTATCAGAAATTTGAAAACCACTAATGAAAACGCAGTGATGAAAACTAATAACACAACTAAATTGCCGAACCACGATTTTAATAACAAAATTAGAAACTATGTAAACATTGTTTTCGTTATTATTAATTTAACAACACAAACTAGATAATATTAACAAAATTTTGACAGCACGACGTTAACGGAGTTAATATCAATAGAAAATTTGAGATCGACGTAGGTACACTTGAACTTAGCAAATTATACGATAACTAGCTATCGCCCGCGAATTTTTTGGGGGTATAATTTTCTATAAAACCCTTATTTTTTATTTAAAAAAACTAGTAACTCTCCCCGGCTACGCACGGGTGCAAGATATAGTAATTTCATTAGATTTCCCTCTTTAATTTATAAAATCCTCCTCATATTCTACAAAGTACACAAAAAGCGAAACGTGGAAGGTCACAAAGGACATCTCACGCCAAATCCAAGTTTTCGTGAACCGCTGTCTTCTTCGCATTCTCGGAATTTACTGGCCCGAGACCATCTCTAACGTAGAGCTGTTTCGAGGACAGCGAGGAACCAAAGTGGTTGATAGATTCTTAGTGAAGGTGACCAAATAGATGGTACCTACTTAACATAGGTATGTGCATTTTATATTGTTGAAATAAAGTGTGAAGAATGTTCCTAGTTTTGCAGAAATATCTTGGTAGAACTTAAGTTTTAATTTCAAGCTCAAATTATACATAAAAAGCATAGCATTTCTGTAATTATTTTGAATAAAATTTACGTGCCTATCTGCAGATAAAATGTGTATATAAAACAGGAAATAAATGATCTTTAGGTCAATTTAGTTTTTGAAAACTGCAATTGGCTAAGTTTCATTCATTAACTAACTTACGTAATGACTCATCATCATTCATCATTTCAGCCTAAAGACGTCCACTACTGGACATAGGCCTCCCCAAGAGGCGGGTTTTGCCATAATCGCCACGCTTGGCAGGCGGATTGGCGATCGCAGTATGGTTGTTACAAAGGCACAGAGAACGCTGCTGCCCAATCTCTGGTAAGTCCCTTAGTCGCCTCTTACGACACCCATGGGAGGATATGGGATGGTGCTATTCTTTGCGTCCGACACCACACGGAAATATCTAATGACTACATAAAACTAATTTGACATCTCTAACTAAGTTCTTATCTGTCGCCGTCTTATTCTTCAGCTGCCTGGCAAGAGATGCCTATACCAGTATTCATATTTATATATCACATAGATTTTCACAATTGTAAAAAGGTGGACTAAATGCCTCAGGCACTCTCTACCAGGCCACCAAGGGAGGTGAAAAGATAACATTGAAAGTATTGTTAAAAAGTAAAAGAAAATATATAATAAAAAAATTGTACTAAACATACAATAAACTATGAAATATCAGAAGAGACTTTAAACACGATAGTTATTGAAGAGAAATCATTTAATAATATTAAGAGAATAACAATAAATTCTAGGACCAAGTTTCTGGGTATTATGAACGTTCAAACAAAATGAGTACAAATCTGATTATAATTAATCTGAAATAGAACAATATTATTCAATCAATTTATTATTAGGGTCAATATTCTACAGCACAATAGCATAATAAACAATACAATACCTACATGCTTTGCAATTATTAAAATTATTGCGTCATGTTCGTGAACGGGCGCTGTCAGTTGAGATTGGTCATCTCTTAACTGCCCTGGCTTTTATATTAATTTGACATCTCTAACTAAGTTCTTATCTGTCGCCGTCTTATTCTTCAGCTGCCTGGCAAGAGATGCCTATACCACTATTCATATTAAATATATCACATAGATTTTCATATTATTTCTTAAAAACATACAATATATATCATGTAGTAACTTCGCGTTTTTGTTTGGACACGCACACAACATTTCAAGAATATTAATATTCCTATATTGGTAAAACTTTGCGTTATTCTTTCATGAACTTTTGTGTCCAAATTAAAAATGAGTACTTTCTCTCTTTTTACCACCAAACCAGACAAGGGGAAACTTTGAAATGAATAATTATTGTTGTGAATTTCCGTAGAATGGATCGTTTAGAGGGAGGTGGGCAAATAATATTGGAAATGGGCAGTATTACATAAATACTGTTGAGTATAATATTATTAATTGAACTGGAGTGGTTCTTGCCAATTGGTCATGTTAATAAGAGTGGTTGCGTCGCATTGCCAAAATAAAAATATAATTTGGTATTTTCTTTCATCTTGATTTTTGCATCTTAGAAAGCAAACTTTACTTTTAAAACACAACAAGTTTTGCAACGCACTATCTTGTAGGATGAAAATTAGGGAAATGTGTTAGGAAATAAAAATGCTATAATCTTTTTAATGTTTCCTGAAGTGTTATTCAAGTATTTTTACATATTCGTGTAATAGCGTGGTTCCTTCCAATTCAATCACATTAAAGGAAACGTCACGTCCTGCGACATTAATTACAGACAAAAAGTTGGTTAATCACTTTGTGTCACATTCTTTTTTTTTTGGAAAAGCATACTATTTTATAGGTATATATTTTTGTCTCATTATAACAGAAAAGCTTATGTAAAGTGGTCAGTGATAGAAACCTCAACCTTTAAAAGAATCATGTCATACTACATTTTCTTATTTTATTTCCTGCTACAGAGAACACAATTCATGCCAAACAACCATCGACAGCAGTGCCCATCCACGCCATAAGTTTGTCCAACTCTAATCACCCATAACGGTCCTAGTTTTTATATTTATTGCATATTTTTATTGTTCCCCATGAGTTTTAATGGCGAAGAACAGATAATTACGAAGAAATATCTATTTTCTACGAGTTTTGGACATTCATTGTGCGGGCAGTAGGTTTTTCTTTTGGAAACTTTAGCTTTTGGCGCCAGGAGATTGTAAGAGTTGTAGGTTTCTGATTTTTACTTTTATGGCAAAAACAGTTATAATAATTTATCATCATATCATCTTTTCAGATGGAAAATGGTCTTAACTGGTTCGCTGCCAGTTCCGCATATTAGCGGAGTAAATGTACGGAAATACTGGTTTGATCCAGTTTTTGGCAGCGAATGGGTTAAGATGAATATAGGCTTAAAACTTGAAAATAATTGCACCATTGTGAGAGACTGGTGCCCTATCCGTTGTCCTAGGCGAACGACAAACGCGGTAATGCGACGCGACGCGAAAATGACAAGTAGTCGTTGTATGAACTTACTTGTGGCCTACCTTGTCGCCTTAATCAATGTGTGACAAAACTCGGCAAGTGCGGATTTGTTTTTTGCACGTCGAGACACGACACAATAGTTTATTATTAATTAAATATTTACTATTGTAAGTACCAGTGTTTTTTCATACCTTAAAGTAAAGTCAATAACAACCTCTCCTCAATAGAAACTAGTTTTTGAAAATTGGTTATTGATAGTTAAATAATAGGTTTAACAGCTGCAACAATATAACCGAAACTACTTGGTAATATGTCAACAATACTCTTTAAATAAACGTGGATTTCGTTTCGGATATAAATTATGAAACTCTCCAAGCTTATTTTTTTAAATAAGTACAATGACTAGCTACAACGTAAATCACACGTAGCGTGAAGTATTGGTCGTATTACGTTGCATCACATCGCGTCGCATCGTATCGCGTTCGGTCGCTCACCTAGGACAACGCCTGAAGTAGGTAGGTTTTAGCAGAATATAAAAGAACACAAATTTATATAATTTACAAGAAAATATATTATATCTGTCGGATCGTCAGGATTTAGTTCGTTAGATTCGGTCATCATGTGGGCAGAACTTGGGTTTCGTGCAATGTAAACACAATACATGGTGCAATACATGGCGTTTATTAAAACCACAATATAAACTCAATTTAAAATAAACTCAGACTCAAATTAAAATAGACATAGTAACACTTAAACACGACGAATCGAGTACAGTTTCTGGACGTCTTAGCTCCGATGCGATCAGACACTGGATTCTGAATGTCTTCCTCGCTGTGGGCTGAAAACATCACGACTCTGTAGAAGCGCGCCAAAAGGAGTAGTAGATCAGGTGTTCTCGATAATGGCGGGCTTGATTCGTTCCACGTTCGTACTATTGACCGGATACGATATATCTATCTACTTTAGTCAATTTACTATAGTACTAAGTTTAAATTAGATAAACATGAAGTGAGTAGGTATTTTAGCTAAATGAATTGATTAACTCAAACAAATTATTTCTAGTATAATTATGTACGTATGTATGTGTACTACTCAGTACTTTCCATTATGAACCTTATATCTTACAACTTACGGTTTGCAAAAAAAATTATATATTTCACAGCAAAATTTGCTAGCGAACGAAAATCGTCTCCCTAATTATACACTTACTGACTAAACACGAAAATATCTCGAAAAATACTTGATCAATGGTAGTTTACAGGTAGGAGACGTCAGTTTAGATCAGATTTTGCGACAGGGTCGAATCAAGGGAGTCTTGGACTTCCTCGCGGACAAAGATGTAGGTAAAACCTAGCAAGATAATATTAATGACATTTTTAAAATTGGTCCTTAGAGTCGGCCACTCAATCAATGTTAGTCTGAAGTTCAATTAAAAAACACGTACCTAATGCAAAACAGCACAATATTTTTTAAACCAAAAATATTAAAAAAAATCCAGATCTTTTCCAACCTTGATAATGAACCTTATCGGGTCCAAGCTTTAAATGGTCTGGATCCATTAACGGCTTAAGATTTAAAGTTCCAAATTCCATTTATATGCGGGATCACACCAACATATTTGTTCAAGTAAGTGGTGTCATATTATATCCTCAGTAAATGTTGTGAAAAGATACTTTGCGAATAACCCTGTTGTAAAAATGGGTGAAATGTACCCCATTTGAATTTTATTATGTGAAAGCTGTTATTTTATGGCCATAAACCTAGAACTAAATTGTAGAGGGTCAAACGTATTATAATGAGATTCTTCGGTCATGTACGTATTATGTTTTAATAAATTCTAGACCTTTCAGACGAAACAATAAACTTCGTACAAAATAATAATAATAATAATATGTGGGGACATTTTCACACACGGCCATCTGACCCCAAACTAGGGAGACCCTGTACTATGGGTGTTAGACAGCTGATATACATACACAAATACATTTTTTTTGTAAATACATACATATATAGATAAACAACACCCAGACACAAGGCAAACACAAGTGCTCATCACACAAATGTTTACCCTGGGCGGGAATCGAACCCGCAACACGCTGCGCAGCAGTCGATCGCTCAGCCACTGCGCCAACCGTGTCGTCGTCGTAAAATATGTGTTATATAAAAATCTCTGTCTCTATAAAAGAAGTGAGCTTGAGATGAGCTTAACGCAAGAAATTGACAGCTCAACTAAGCTCATCATCATCATGTTAACCTTTAGACGGCCACTGCTGAGCATAATAATATGTTGATCCCCCCAAGGGTTCAGCCGTAATCGCCATGCTTGGCCGACGCATATTATCTAATTGTTCTAAATTCAACGAACAAGATTTAAATATACAAGTACAGTAGCCCTTCTTATAGATTGATTGCCTAATAATATTCAAAAGTGAAAAGCATTTTATTTTCATCATCGGAGATTATTTTTTAGACTGGAATTTTTGCTTTCGATACGCTAATGAGAGACTAAGAGGCGTCTCGGAGGAATATTTTGAGTGATTCTAATTTGATTTTGGTTTTTGCAAGATTCAGTGATGATAGTACTAAATTTTTATTCAAATAAAGATAAGAGATTTCCATATAGTATATAACCCTAAATATCAAAACCCAGGTTTTCAGTAATACTATGCTACTTAATCAATTTAATTTCATAAGTTTAATTTTGTAAAACTTGATATTAGGTATACAGGTATGGTGTATGGTCTTTAGTCAGATTGATCCATTTCACTTCAAATGTTTGTTTTCTTTTTCGCAGCCTCGGATTGAAAATTCACAGAGTAGCTAGTACAAATTTGTTATAGCTTGAAAGATCGTAGGTGGCTGTCGCTTTTATCAATCAACGTGTCAAAGTAAAATCTGGATACGGATTAGGCAATTAAACAAGGTTTAAATGACATACGGGAGCAGAAAAATCACGTTCAAACTGTGTACCTTTTAGAAATGTTGATTAAGGTACGGTCTCACTGTCACAAATCACCTTCAGTGAAAATGATGGAAGGACCAGATTCTGTCATATTTTGGTCCTTCTGCCATTTATCAGGCTAAGTGTCTCATTTTACTACTACATAACAGGTACTAAATTTGATACACCATGACAAAAGATAAAAAAACTCATTATTTTTACGTAGATTGAATACCAGAAACATTTCAATAAATTTCATTACAGTGACCCATCTTGTTTTTCCTCAAAAGTAGCATTAGATTGAAACTTTTCCGAGTAGATCCCTTGGTAGTGATTTGCAGAAGGCACACTTGTCACGCTAGAGAGTTTGAGTACTAGGTACTCGGGAAATGTCCGAGATAAAATGTGTCGAATTAATGGGTGTAGGTACTGTAGAGGCTCAGGTTGGTTTAACAATGTTCAAAATCATTTGAATAGTGTATTACTAAGATTTTCCTTCTAATTTCAATCATTATTTATCTAATGTTTTGATAAATACTGTTCGAAGTTAGAAGAACAGGGATCTGACAGCCACTCGATAAGACTGACAGGAGGCTTAACTTTGAAATATTCCAATACTTATCTTAAAATTAGTAGAGCAGGTTAGTTTTATTCCTGTAGAAAATAGTACCTAAAACACTCCTTACTAATATTAGAAAATGTTACCCGCTTAGTTGAAGTACTCCAACGTCTAGTCTTTTAAGGTACATAATAATAATATAGTATGATGTCATGATGACGACACGGTTGGCGCAGTGGCTGAGCGATTGACTGCGGGTTCGATTCCTGCCCAGTGTAAAAAATTGTGTGATGAGCACTTGTGTTGCCTTGTGTCTGGGTGTTGTTTATCTATATATGTATGTATTTAAAATGTACTTGTGTATGTATATCAGCTGTCTGACACCCACAGTACAGGGTCTCCCTAGTTTGGGGTCAGATGGCCTTGTGTGAAATGTCCCCACATATTATATTATATTATAATGGGTTGTTTTCAACTTTTCTTAGCAAGTTACCATAATATAGCTTCTTAATGATACAAACTTCTCTATTAATCATAATATAGAAATGAGATCAGCGAATTTATATCTAGTGAAATACTCATTAAGTGTGAATAAGGCGCGTCAGGTAAGTTGTGTTTATTGGCCCGTGCCCGTGCTAATGAGTTTTCTTATGTACCTACCCTCTCAGTTGACATACATTACGTAATGAAAGTGACTTTAGATGTAAGGTACACACAGAATGACTGAATACTCAAAGTTTGAAGATTAAGTACATTATATTGGAGCTACTCGACTGGAGATACCTGTATACGTAGGTACTGTAAAGGTTGCATGCGCATTGCAACTTGGCCGAAAGCATCTGACTAAATGTTTCTCCTAAACACTTTGATTCTGTTCTAGAAGTATTTTAAAATTATAAGCGTTATACTTATTTTTACATCAAATGGATTGTTTGCCAGGCATTCGTAGAGTGCTTACGTTGACTAATCTGTATAGTAATTTCATTAGATTTCCTTCTTTAATTTATAAAATCCCGCCGGCTCCTCATATTCTAGAAAGTACACAAAAAGAATACAACTAAGACAGTCCTAAAGCTATCCAACACACAAAATTAGTGGCAGTACCCTCTGTATAACATAAGATTGTTTATTTATACGATCATTACCTATAAAATCGCGAAATATAAAAATATATTTATTTATTTAAAGCTCATGCACAATAGTACAAAGGCGGACTAAATGCCTCAGGCACTCTCTACCAGGCCACCAAGGGAGGTGAAAAGATAACATTGAAATTATTGTTAAAAAGTAAAAGAAAATATATTAAAAAAAAAATAGAACAAAATATACAATAAACTATGAAATACCAGACGAGACTTTAAACACGATAGTTATTGAAGAGAAATCATTTTATAATATTAAGAGAATAACAACAAATTCTAGAACCAAGTTTCTGGATGAACGTTCAAACAAAGTGAGTGCAAATCTGATTATAATTATTAATCTAAAATAGAACAATATTATTCAATTATTTTATTATTAGAGTCAATGTACCACAGCACAATAGCATAATAAACAGTTTGATTATATATAATGTCTAGATGGAGCGTCAAGTGCACGCAAACGTGTCAAAAAGTGTCAGCCAACTATTGGCTGACAAGTGCTTATATAATCAAAGCCCAAATGCGTAATAATAATAATAAATGATTAATATATGTATAATAATATTAATTTATGTATAAATTTATACATAATTGCTTATATAATAATTATTTACGCACACAGAGACGTAGATGCACAGTGTAAAACGACGCCTGCACGCACACATACTTGAAATTGTTGACTCGTTTTCTTTGTTATGATTGTAGGGCGACGCTCCATCTAGACATTACATAATCAAAGAATAAACAATACAATACATGCTTTGCAATTATTATTATTGCATATGTACTATTTTCATAATTATGAACACCCAAATTTCAAAATAAATTTAAACTATGTTTGAATTTACAAAATTACTGAAAGCGAACAAAATTTCACTACTTGGTAGTTATTGGAACAAATATGCTCATTTTCATAATTAAATAAAACAATACGTATTTTGAATTTCACCACAGATGTTGCTGACAAATTCGAGCTTTGTGCTCTCTACAGAGACTCGGGTAGCGGTTAGTAAGCACACAGCGTCAAAGCTTTCCACAGCAACTATTTCGAGGACACTTGAGGACCACTTTGTTAGATTCTTAGTAAAGCGTACTAAATAGGTGGCCTTAACATAGGTATGTGTATTTTATTTGAATAAGAGTAAATAAATAATAATAAATAAAGTTTATTCACAAATACTGTTTCACAAAAAGTTTACATCGTTAAATGGGCTAGATATTTTAAGACAGATTAGTAGAGGACAGAATCTATTGCCGAACTAGGTTGAAAACCTGTATTTCAGCATTAGACGCCATTTCCCCGCAGAAAAATTTGGTCAGACTAGCCTTCCTAATACAAATAAGGCAAGTAACTACAAAATAACAAAATGAGCACAAGAACTAAAAATAAAAAACATACAATACTAATGAGTAATGAACCTCTCTTTGTGTTTGGTGCTGGGGTGCGTGTGTGTGTGAGAGAGGATGTGTGAATAACTTCAATTACAATCTTATGAATAATAATTTGGTATTAATTTCAGTCTCGCATCGTACGCGACAGGTAGCGGACGAGTTTGCGATGCCGCTGTAACCGGTGCGGTGACTGATCGGTAATAATGTCGTCTCATACTGTGAAGTGTGCTAATTGCAATGTTGTTATCAACGAACTGTTAGCTTTTCTACGAAATGTATTGGATGTCATGGATGAAGAGAGTGTGCATCAAGTGGTTTGCTCAGCTTTTTCTGCGGAGGACATTGTGCAGGCAAAATCTCTGCTATTTGAGTCTATTCCCAGTGGTAAGAAGATGCCCGTGCGAAGAAAGGAGGGAAAGAAGAAAATGTCGCGAGATTTAGACGATATGATTTGTCTCATGAAGGGTACTAGTGCTGAATTATTCCCGATATTTGTGGCGAAGGAGCTTAATAAACTCCCACCGGTCACTTTTGATCATGTGGATGTTACGTGTCTCCTAAGAGATATCTCAAAACTGAAAGATCAGATCAGAATTTTAGAAGATAATACCGTGTCTAGGAAGCAGTTTCTGTCGCTTCAACTAGAGGTAACGAGTCTTAAACAGGCATCTCTAATACTAGATACACCTACGGTCAATAATAGTAATATCAATTTGAGAAGGGGAGCATGTTTAAAAAATAGTTTTACACTGGACAGTGGTCCTATAGGATTACAATATGAACCTATCAAATACTCAGCTGATTGCAAGGTGAACGACCTCTCGTCCAAAGGTGCGTCGTCATCGACACTAGTTAGCGGCGGTAGTAATTGCTTCTCTGTCTTACAAGGACATAATATGGAGACAACGCATCGCGGGCATGTGGAGGCCCAAACAGCTACTGTGGTTTCGAAGGAAGCAAGCGAGACCGACTGCATGACGTGCGAATTTGATGGGCGCGGTTCGTGTGGGAGTGAGACAGTGCAAAAATTAGAGCGCGTGGAGGCCACTACAAGCACCGCGGTTTCGTACAAACCGGTTAACTTATCGGGTCTGGCTACCTGTGCGCGCTCGCCCGTCGGTTCTCCCACCTCTGACAAGCGGGGGACTATTGCCAGTGCGGCCGCCGCTACGACTGCGAATGCATCGAGTAATCTCCAGCAAACAACAGTGCAATGTGAGAGTATGCCGTCAATAGATAACAATGATAAGGTTATCTCTCAAGTAGTGGTGAGGGATACGAGTAATAATGGGTGGACATTAGTGCAAAATAAACGTTCGCGTTCGAAACCTTATACTTTTGCCAGTCAAAAAGGTCGTGCTTCTATTGTACCGGACAGTAAATTCCGTGCGGCTGATATTAAAGTCCCGTTATTAATATCGAACGTGAATAAGGAGGCCTCTGAAGATGACATTATTAGCTACATTAAAAGTAAGACTAACGAAAGTGTAACCTTAAAAAAGCTTAACATTAAGTCGTATAAAAAATATAACGCTTATAAACTATATGTATCTAAACACAAGGTGGATATGTTTTTAAATGATCAGCTATGGCCTGATGGTATAACTTTTAGACGTTTCGTTCATTTTATTTACCGAACAAATAGGGAGGCTGATGAGGCTCGTAAAGTAAGTGAGAATAAAATTCAACATGGATTGTCAAAATAAGTGTCAACTAAAATTAACTAGTTTTAATTGTAAATCTGCGAAAAGGTCAGTTGATAATATAAGAAATATTTGCGAATGGTCCGATATGATCTGCCTACAGGAGACTTGGCTATTACCACATGATATATTAATGTTAGGAACGATAAGTCCTGAATTTGAATTCACTGGTAAGTCTGCTGTAGACACATCAGAAGGGCTCCTAAGGGGACGGCCGTATGGAGGAGTGGCCATTCTCTGGAAAAAGGGTATTTTTGAGTCTGTCTCGGTAATATCCTGTAATAGCTCTCGGTTAGTGGCCATTAAAGCTGTGTCTGGTAGTCGCACTATTATTGTTTTTTCGGTTTATATGCCTACAAATTCACCGGAGAACCTGCCTTTATTTACTGAGGTGTTAAGTGAGGTAAGTGCAATAATTGCTACGTATAACGTTGAGAATATATATATAATGGGCGATTTTAATGCACATCCGCAAGAATTATTTTATGATGAGCTATTAAGTTTTTGTAACGATCAAACCTGGGTCTGTGCCGATACAAAAAAGTTAGGTTATGATCAAAATTACTATACCTTCACTAGCGAGGCTCACGGCTGTAGGAGGTGGTTAGACCATTGTGTAGTCTCTTCGTCAGCCTGGCAGACAATTGTTAGTGTAGGTATTGATGAAGATGTTTATGTGTCGGATCACTTACCTATATATATTATATTTAACATAGATGTTGTTAGGCCAAAGTTGTTGCATGGGGCTGCACCCCGCAATGCTGTTGTTTGGGGTGTCAGAAATAAAACTGAGATCGAGAGTTATCATCAGATGTGTTCTAATAAACTGAGGGAGATAGACTTCCCACAGGAGTTTGTGGTGTGCAGTCATGGGTCATGCAACTTGGATGATCACAAACTTGTTCTTGATAAGTTGTACAAGAGTATTGTCGATGTCCTTTGTGAGGCAGCGAGGGAATCGAATGTAGCACACAAGAGACCTAAACGGGGTAGTCCGTTATGTGGGTGGAACAAACATGTTCGAGACGCTCACCGGGAGGCCAGGCTTAGATTCCAACATTGGGTTTTGTCTGATAGACCAACCTCTGGGACTGTTTACGACCAAATGTACGAGACACGTAAAATTTTCAAAAGCCGACTAAAGTACTGCCAGAATAGTCAGGAGCAAATTAAAATGGACATATTAGCAGAACAACGAGCCACAAATAATTTCTGTGCATTTTGGAAGTCCACAGGTAAGTTGGAGGCTAAGCCTGGTCTTGCTGCGGACGTAGGGGGGGTTACTGAGCATGGGGATATTGCTAACTTATTTAGAGACCATTTTAAAGTAAGTTCTCCACTTGGCCCCTCAGTCCCCTCAGTGTCGGGAATCGGCTATGTGTCTCATGTCCGGGGGCAGGAGCCACTACTACGCTTCACCACGAAGCAAGTAAGTTCGGTGATAAATAGTATGAGTAGAGGCAAATCCCCTGGGCATGATGGGCTTAGCATAGAACATTTAAAGTATGCAGGCATGCATATGCCGAGGGTCCTGTCCTTGTTCTATACGATGTGTCTCAGCCATTCGTACCTGCCGGCAGACTTAATTAAGACCATTGTAGTACCCATCGTGAAGAACAGGACAGGAGACATCTCGGACGTAAGCAACTACCGCCCAATCTCTCTGGCGACTATTATGGCCAAAGTGTTGGACAGTATGCTTGACGCTTGTTTGGCAAAATATGTTAAGTTGCATGACGCACAGTTTGGGTTTTGTCCAGGACTGTCAACCGAAAGTGCTATCCTAAGTGTCAAGCATACTGTCAAGTACTACACTGATCGTAGGACGCCAGTGTACGCCTGCTTCCTTGACCTCTCCAAGGCTTTCGATCTGGTCTCTTACGACGTGCTTTGGAGCAAACTGAGGAGTAGGGGTATACCGGAGGAACTGCTCAGTGTATTTCAGTATTGGTATCTTAATCAAACAAACCGTGTTAAATGGTCTAATGCGCTCTCGGAGTCATATGGATTGGAGTGCGGGGTGAGGCAGGGTGGTCTTTCGTCTCCCCGGCTCTTCAATCTATATGTTAATGACCTCATTGCCGAGCTCAGCAGCATGCGTGTCGGATGCAGGGTGGGTGGCGTTAGTTGCAACAACATCAGCTATGCGGATGACATGGTGCTGCTGGGCCCGTCGCCAGGAGCGATCGTGGAGTTGCTTAAGGTATGTGAGACCTTCGCTGCTGCACATGGACTAATATATAATGCAAGAAAATGTGAATACATGGTCTTTGGGGTCGCGGGTAAGTGCCGGGAAAGTACACTCGAACTTGCCATAAACGGTGTTTCAATACGTAGAGTGAAAAAGTTTAAATACCTTGGGCATTTTCTTACCGACGACCTCAGTGACCATGCTGACATTGAACGGGAACGTAGGGCTCTGGCGGTCAGGGGTAATATGTTGGCACGAAGATTTGCGCGGTGTACTGACCAAGTAAAGATAACGCTGTTCAAAGCTTACTGTCAGAGTTTTTACACCGGTAATCTTTGGGTCAACTACTCGAAAAGATCGCTGGATGCCCTACGCGTCCAATATAATAATGTTTTTAGGATGCTGTTGCGATTGCCTCGTTTTTGCAGTGCCTCTCATATGTTCGCGGTAACCCATACCGATGGGTTTCATGCTATAATCCGCAAAAAAACGGCCTCGCTGCTGAGTAGAGTAAGAGGCAGTCACAACAGCATCCTCAAGACTGTGGCGGCCGATATGTCCTCCACAATAGTAAGGCAATGTGTGAGAAGACTTATACCCTAGTATTTTGTTGCTCTAGTGGTGGGTGGTCTTCTCATTAATTAGTCTTTAGTTACGGTACTAACAATAGTTTTTAAGTGCAAACCTGTTACTAACAATTTATGGATCTCGTAGTTGTCCGAAATAAAATGATTATTATTATTATTATTATTATTATTAAGATGCAATATCTATACTAAATAAAAACAATGATCAATAGAGATTCTGAGAAAATACTTAGTCTTACAATCTTTTTGACTTATCACTGGCAATCACCGTAACACCGCTAGAAGTTCTTCGGTTTCGTCATATCCTAGGGTGTGTGAATAATGTTCCTAGTTTTGCAAAAAAATATCTTGGTAGAACTTTTAAATAATATTTTCGTGCCTATCAGCAGATAAGTAATGGATATAAAACAGTTAAAAATGGTCCCTAAGTAACTTACATAAATGATTGCATAACACTATTTATAAAGGTATCATAATTATAGATTTTCACATTATCTCTTAAAACATAAATCATGTGGTATCTTCGCGTTTTTGTTTGGACACGCTCACAACACTTCAACAATATTAATTTTCCTATATTGTTAAACTTTACGTTATTGTTTTATGAACTTTTGTGTCCAAATTAAAAATTAGTGAGGCATACTTTTCCTCTTTTTACCACCAAACCAGACAAGGGGAAAGTTTGAAATGAATAATTATTATGGTGAATTTTCGTAGAATAGTTTTTAGTGAGGTGGGCAAAATAAATAATATTGGAAATGGGTGAATATCTGCATCGAATTATTGATGACAATAAAACGTCAGTTTCATTGAGGGTATTACATATAAATACTGTTGAGTATAATATTAATAATTTTGCTGGACTGTTTCTTGCTAATTGGTTATGTTAATTAATAAGGTTGGTTGCGGCGCATTGTAAGAATAAAAATATCATTTGGTACTTTCTTTCATCTTAACTTTTGCATCTTAGATAACAAATTTTACTTTCAAAACCTTTGATATAAGAAGAATTGCAATCTTGATTGAAATCATAATAAAATGAGAGACTTCTTTAATTTTAAAAGAACAAAAATTTAAATGAGCTCCATTTTCAAGTTTCTTAAAGTTTTCAATTTGAATATTTAAGTAGTTAAGTACTAGAAGTTTGGTTTTATCAATGTTATTATAATGGCTTACGAAGTCATTAAGGGCGCGTATTCGATTTAACGCAACTCAAAATCTAAACGATTGCTAAAACGGCACAGCAGCATTGACACACACTAGTACAATACAATGTTCTGTTTGTGTGCATCAGAAAAAAAAATACGCACGAAATAAGCAAGAATCATTGAAATTGATCGGCAAACGACAGCGCGCGATGTTTTACAGTGCTTTTTAAAATAATTGTCTAAAATAAATGTGTTCGTATAACGGACTGAAAAATATTCTGTATGAAGCATAATCTTTATTTTCATAAAACATATCAGTAATGATTTTATTCAAATACTGGTGAAAAAATATTTGTCAAATTGAACCGATTTTGTACTTTTTCAACATTGTTTTTTAATACATAATAGTAATATTTTTGTAATTTTGGCTCTGAAGTAGACTTTAAGACTGTATATCCTGTTGGAAAAACGCGTAAAACATAATATTTTGGCATACTGTAATGGTTGTATTCGTCCTGAAAGTTAAAAATCTGACGTCTATTTTCGTAAAACGCTATGAAAGGATTGTCTTCGCTTTAAAAAACCATAATTAAATATTATACTTTTACTCTGTAGCTCCCTAAATCAAGACTTTATCTTTCGAAAACTGTAATTGTCTTTAAATAATCTCCTCACATCATTACGATATTGCTCTGGGCAAAACGCGAAAATATGAAGTTTTCGTCACGAATCGAATACACGCTACTCTTTTAAAATTTAACTTAGAAAAGTGATATATTCTTGTGCAATGATCAAAATATTACACTTACTACAATTATTATTTCTTTACGTTAATCATAATCGAACATGCAAATATTTTTAAAATTTTCTTAGGTTGGCAATAAGCAGCAATCTAACAAAATAACTAAAAAATAGATAGGGTGAGGAAAATAGAATGTAAGATGCTTAACAAAACCCATTTGTTCCGCGTGTTTTTGATGTCGGTTATCCTTCGTAGTTATGCATGTATGTGAGGACTTTTTCAGTAAAATATGCGTATGCGGGTCTAAGGACCACGGAAAATGGAACTATCCAAGAATCATAATGTCCTTTTGATTTGACCCGTCTGCTACCTTATCTCTGTTTTGTTACCCTCGTTTATCATCACGCTGTCATGGAATGGAACAGAGTAGTGAAGTAAAAACTACGTGTAATGTAAATGATGTCTGCTTTAAGGCGGTACCTTGAGCAAATAACCTTGAGCATTCGTTCCCTGTTCGCCGCGCAAGAGTAACAGTAGCGAATACTATACAATATTAGAATTAAATCTTTATAAAATCACATTTTGGGATTTCGATAAAAAAATATCTACATAAATGTTCATTAATAAATTGCCTATCCATTAGTATTAGTAAAAAAAACGAATTAATGGTTACTTGCCGAGGAGATGCATGTTTTCAATATAATTATTTCTCATTTCTGTGATTTCGTTGTGAGGAGATTGGGTGACCATTTTGGAGTCAAAATTATGTAGAAATTTCCTCCTTTATGGGTGAAAATTACGCAATGACTTAATTTTTATAGGGTTACCGTTTCTTAATGGATTTAGATGATAACAAGTGGGTACTAAAAAGCTGAAAATAAAAAGATATATTTTTGCAATGACAACCGCCTTCAAAAACTAAAAAGTGATAAATAACTTTAGCAAAGAGCACATACCTACGACTTTAGTTTCAAAAGTCGAGGGCAGTACCTACGAAACAACAAACTGAACGAAAGCCGCCGACTTTCGAAACTAAAGTACCTGTATATGTGTTATGTGCTAAAGCTATTTAATACTTTTTAGTTTTTGAAAGCGGCTTTTTTGTTGTTTATTAATTTACTGCTTATATTACGAAACATTACTAAGGTATATAATTTATATCACTAGGTATTCAGTGTAAATCATGTTCACCACAAAATCCCGTGACACCGCAATACAATTAAAATAATTACTCCAAAATACTGATAGCCTTAAAAGGCTGTAAATATACGATAAAACCAATTTGCGCAAAGAGATAAATTCAACAGTATTACCGAACGTTATCTGATATTACGGTCGTCGCGACACGGTAATTGCTCGAACGATCTAGTTCAATAATTTCACAATTTGCTGGTACATTTTTAAATAAATATAGGTGTAAATATTCCCAACAAGCTTGAATATAGGACAATCTTTTAAAACGAGAACAAAACGTTCTCGCCATTTTTTTTTGTGTGTACTAATTGCGTTTCTGTACTATAATATAATATCTGGTAGGTAACGATTTTCAGCGGTCATTATTTCATGGTCATTATTTGAACTAGTAGGTAAGTAGTAGGTACCTACGTGAATAATTATGTTTCAAGGTGTGTTGGCTGTTTGTGTTGTTGGTATGTCGTTGCGTGTGTGAGTTATGTTGTGTTATATGTATGTTGTTATTTATTGTTGCTGTTGTGTGATCAAGCCTGCTAATTCTGTCAACTCCCTCGGTAAATATTTAGGTGAGCTGGCGGTAAACTGTCAATCCCTAGAATCTGATAGGATGACAGCTCACCTCAAGCTGATTTTACCTAAATTCATTGAGTGGAATTTGAAGGAAGGACCAAAATTTATCAGCAGTCTGTAGAATGTTGGTCTTTCGAAATTATCGTGGCAACATAAGCCCAGAATCTTTTGACTGCTAAGTGTTTAAGAGTAGGCGCTCGTAGCAAAACATCGACTGTTTTATCTCGCACAATTAAATCTATAGGTAATAAAACACTTGTTAAATTCTGGCTATGAACAGGTAGGTATTTTTGTAGGTAAGAAGATATGTAGGTATTCAAAGAGAATCCACAAAAGGGCTCGATCCATTACCTTTAGATTAAATTCTTCTTACAAAGAGCCCTCTACGTGTTGGATCTTAGCTTTACACAAGCCTTTGTAACAACGGCTCAGAGCGTAGTTATACCTGACCGATGGTGTTTCACCTATTAATAAATTATACACATGCATAACGCCAGGCCAAGGCCATACTTACAAAGGTTGCAATGACTAGCGTTAATAATGTAATCTTGCGATTACTTGATATTGTTCTGTCCTGGAAGACTGTGGATGTATATAAATATAGAATATTAAATAATAATACCTGTGTATTATCGTCCCACTACAGAGCAAAAAAAAACTGGCCAAGTGCAACTCCGACTCGCGCACGAAGAGTTCCGTACCATTATATATACAACGTTAGACATCTAGCAAAAAAAAACAAAAATCACGTTTGTTGTATGGGAGCCCCTTAAATATTTATTTTATTCTGTTTTTACTATGTGTTGTTATAGCGGAAACCGAAATGCATCATCTGTAAAAAATTCAACTGTCTAGTTATCACGGGTCATGAGATACAGCCTGGTGACAGACAGACAGACAGATGGACAGTGGAGTCTTAGTGATAGGGTCCCGTTTTTACCCTTTGGGTATAGAACCCTAAAAAAGGCCTCTTCTCTTACAAGTCATGCTTCTTTTGACAGCATTGATTACCATGGTTGCTCATGGCGTATTGGCGATTTCAGTTTCATATTTTTTACAAGGTCACGGTGCTTTTATTTACCAATGTCAAATAAATAAAATATAAACGTCAAAAGTATATACGTTGGCACCCGGTAACGAACCCTCAATCTCATGTATGACAGGCCTTAATAAATTGACTCAGTCAAACCAAAAAGCCCAAAGGACCAAAATGTTCGAAAAAAGTATTGCTTGCCAGTTCACTTAAAATATGGTCGATAGGAATTCGGGTCGCAGTATGACCAAATTCCCCTACTAAAGTGGATTCACGAAACTCAATACTCCCTTATATAGTTCTTCGTGTGTATTTACCAAGCCAATATTTTCTTTCAATATCAACTTTATTATTCCTTTTGTTGGTTGCTACTGTATTTTTTAATAAAGCTAGATTTTTTGACCATGAGGCACTAAAAATTAGCTCAATACAAATGTTTTAGATAGTCCACGTAAAATTCAAAATTAGTGGTGTCAGCAATTGCCTAACAATCCATGTAGGAACATTGGGTTTTTGGCCAAAACCATCCACACTAGAAATACGAATGCAACTCTAAGTCTACGGTGTTTGTTACCTCACCATCGCAAATCATGATGGATAAATAAGTAATCGGTTTCGGAACTGTTCTTTAATATTATATAAATATAAAGGACAATGCCAGAAACTCTATAGAACTTTGCCCCACTCAATAAAAGTCATGTACAAGCTTGCAATATTGCATCTTACTGCTTATTCATTGCTGATAACTAAACATTAGTCTTAATGGCTGCAGAACTTGCCGTTTCTGTTTAAATCAAAAAACTGTATTTGCATTCGTTTTAGCATTGATTTGTAATCCGCAAGTAATAATAATAATGTTGTTCATTTGCCAACAAAAAAGTTCTTTACATTTCCTTATAATCTACAATAGTCTACATTATCAATTTTTTGTTTTGTTTTGTTAGCCTGTTCTGTCCCACTCCTGGGCAAAGGCCTCCCTCCATGCCTTCCATCTTTCCCGATTCATTGCTTCTTCCCACCATTATCAATTAGGGTCTCAAACAAAAAAAATAAGACATAAAGGAAGCATTTTGCTAATGAACTCCACACAACTCCACACTCGAGCCTGTCTCGTGGAAACAAACCAAGACGGCAAGTTCGCAAAATCGCAAGTTCTAAAGCAAAACAATTTATTATAATAAGATTCTATGATCATTACAATTATTTTATTAAATTACATTTTCTGTAAATGGGTGGGGCAGGATCTGGCATTGTCATTTATTTCACATATGGCCATCTGACCCCAAACTAGGGAGACCCTGTACTATGGGTGTCAGACAGCTGATATACATACACAAATACATTTTTAAATACATACATATAGAGATAAACAACACCCAGACCCAAGGCAAACGCAAGTGCTCATCACACAAATATTTACCCTGTGCGGGAATCGGACCCGCAACACGCTGCGCAGCAGTCGATCGCTCAGCCACTGCGCCAACCGTGTCGTCATCACATACTGTATATTATAATAATAACAATAATAAATAATAATAATATGTGGTGACATTTTCACACACGGCCATCTGACCCCAAACTAGGGAGACCCTGTACTATGGGTGTCAGACAGCTGATATACATACACAAATACATTTTTTTTTTGTAAATACATACATATATATAGATAAACAACACCCAGACACAAGGCAAACACAAGTGCTCATCACACAAATGTTTACCTTGGGCGGGAATCGAACCCGCAACACGCTGCGCAGCAGTCGATCGCTCAGCCACTGCGCCAACCGTGTCGTCAAATTGTCAATATTGGGCTTAGGGTGTTACCAGACCAATCGATCGATCGTCGATCGACGGCGTCCATCGATGGTAGAATGGATTAGTTGACGTCGATCGATAGTTTCTAAAAGACCAATCGATTGATGGTAGAATTTATTAGTCTTTGTCGATCGAGCTGCTTAATTATTATTACTGATGAATTTATAGCTAGGGTTAATCGATCAACGTCGACCGATGCCATCGACGGCCAATCGATCGATTGGTTAGTGGAACGGTATCCGTCGATAAGCCAAAGCTACCACACCAATTGATCAACGTCGATCGATGTCGATTGATGGCATCGATCGACGATCGATCACAATGTTTGTCAAAAAAGTAGCATCTCTAGTCTACGTCCTCTAACGCGCACAAAGCCGTAGGCAAAAGCTAGTACAAGAATAATTTAACATGTACTTAATACTGTAAGAGCCATAGATACGTATGAATTTACTACGTTAGTGGTGGTTCCAGAAAATTAAACAGGGCACAGCAATTTAGCACTTTGTATAACTTTAAATAGCAAGTCGGCCAATGAATGATAGCGCTAGGTCAAAAAATTCCTTGTCATATAAAAAATAAGGTGACGTGACGTGTGAATAGCACTACCCCATTTCTACCTGTGGGTGTCGTAGAAGGCGACAGAGAGATATTAACCAGAGGATGAGCAGCAGCGTCTTTCTGAGTACCATAACAAATACTGCGATCGCCAATATGCATCGGCCAAGCATGGTGATTACGGCTGAACCCTCTTGGGGGAGACCTATACCCAGCAGTGTCTAAAGGTTAATGACATGGTGATGATGATAAAAAATATGATTAAAAATCTAAATACGAAGACCTTTTAGAATAAATCCAAACCGTCTTATTACAAAAAAATGTCTAAGTACTGGTTTAAACCACGACTATTAAGTCTAGGATTGTTACGGTACTACCGTTCATTCTAGGATCAAAATGTGTTCCGATTACAAAACGAAGACTATCTGAGGATCAGTTAGTACCGAAGAAGGTTCATGGTTCAAATATATTTACAGATAAGAAACAAAAATGGCATTGTTTCATTCGTTCATTCAGTCTTTATTTGAAGCAGCGTTCCGTTTCTATAAATATTTATAATAATAATAACATTTTAAGTTATTCAATAATTATTGATTAATGCCAAAATATGTCACAAATTGTTCTTTGTTTAGTTTACAATATATTGAACAAACACAACTTGTACTTTTGACGCGCTTTTAATTAATCAAGTTGTCACATCTTTCAACACTTCTAACGTGAAGTGGAGTGAATTATATACGGCGACGGCGCGCGTAATTTGACTCGATAGTTTTTAATATTGCGTCCTATAATAATAAATAAATACATTCTTATTTTTATTCATTGTTCTTAGTATGTTATGTGGATTGTTCGTGTGTAGTAGTGGTAGTGTAGTCTGGTTAAAACGTAAAGAATGGAACAACAAAAGAAAAAAAGGGGTGAAAACTAGAGTTCTGACGAAAAAATTAGTAAAACATGGATTTTTAATCATTAGGTAAGCAGTACTTTTTATTATTTTATTTAGACTACCTAACGCGAATGTTTTTATTTGAAGAAATGTTCAGTCATCTTATTGCTCAGTCAGCAAGTATTATAGAAGATAAGTCCAACGGTGTAAATTAATATGGAGCGCAAGGATAGCCACTGTCACCCAATAATATTCCAGAGAATGCACCAGCCTCAAACCTCTGTTTTAGTCTACATTCTCGGAATATTCTTGAGTCATGCACACTGCCTCGCCATCTGGTAACTATGTCCATGATTTTCAGGTCAGCATCACAAACCACCTGAAAAATAACAGGTTATTAAACTTTACATTCCTCTCTGTTATTTTAATAAAACTGATTGGTAAATAAAATAGTTCTCTATTGTGTCAAGCATTTTGGATCAAACTAATAAGTCATTTGTCAATTGAGACAATCACAACACAAAATATTTATTTATAGATTACCTGTACATTGATAGAAGAAATTCCTTTTCTATTAATGTATAACTGACCACCATCAGCATTTACTTTTTTTATTCTAATATGAGTACAGTCTATTGCCCCAATGATTGTAGGAAAATCAGCGATACTGCGGAATTTTCTTATAGTTTGCTCCTGTTCATTAAGAGTAGCAGGCATTTTTATAAATCTTCGGGACATACGTGACAAAAAATCTGCTACCTTTTTACAAGTTTTGCTGACAACTGGTTGAGACACACCTTGTAAATCAGCTGTATCGTCTTGAATCTACGAATAAAACAATATTATTAGTATATAATTTGGATTTTGTCATCGATATATATGTATATATATTTGTCTAATGTTATGTTAGTATTGACAAAGGTGACTTACTTCATGGCGAGCCCAGTTGCGTAATGCGCAAACCACTTTCAGGACTCAGTGGGCATCCTCGAGGGTCGTGAGATAAATCTTCACGTAAAACATCCACAATTTTTTCTCCAAAATGTTTTGTGAACCTATACTTATATCTAAAATCTTCATCACTCAATTCAAAAGAATTCGCACGATGACGACGTCTATAAGATCGCTGAGACGTCTCCAGCATATCTAAATCTTCTAAATCCATTAAGTCAATTGTATTAATTTCCATTATTAACGATTTAAAAATAAAAGACACAAAATAACATTCAACGCTCTAACCTCAAATAAATTAGTACCGGAGTTCGTCCTATAGTTAAACTAGGGGCCTCAGCGGACTAACTTTAGTATCAAAGAAAGTTACAGAACTAGTGATAAACTTCATTTTATAATAACGTTTTATTTAGTCGTGGTTTAAACCATTTAAAAGTCCCAGTACTAAATTTAGATCGTGTTTTGGAATAAGACGGAAAGTGTTTAAACGAAACATTTAACTTGACGACACGGTTGGCGCAGTGGCTGAGCGATCGACTGCTGCGCAGCGTGTTGCGGGTTCGATTCCCGCCCAGGGTAAACATTTGTGTGATGAGCATTTGTGTTTGCCTTGTGTCTGGGTGTTGTTTATCTATATATATGTATGTCGGAGACAGTTTATTAATCACATTGTGGGTGTTAACTAATTTTGTTATGATTTGTGTTTCTTATTGTTAATTTATGTGATTTTACTATCAATTATTGTCTATTAATTCGAAACATGATTTATTGTGTGTGCACACTGATTTGTGGTTACTTTATTTCGATAATTATTATCGATGGTTTTATTCAAAACAATTGTTGACACATTACTTTGAATGTAAAACGAATTACTTTATGAAATCACTATTGTTTATTCATGACAATTATCATTGTGTTATTTGATTACAGATCTTATTAGATTCAGCACATTTTAGTGTTTTGTATCAAGTAAACGCGTGACGCACTTCCGTGCGCATGGACAGACTTGTATGGAGAGGTTGCAAGGTGGGGGGCATCGCCTTATAAAAGAGCGTGCACTCCGTAAGTATGGCAGTCGATCCTCGGATTCGACTCAGTAAAGAGTTCCTGCTCCCGACAATACTGTCGGTTTACCTGGTACAGCGCTGCTGTATATTCACATAGCTGTATAGGCTTGCTGCTAGCGAGCGATACACTTTGTATTTGGGTGGCTTATGCTACTGTACGAACTATAAACCTTAAGGGTTTGTTCGTTTATCATTGGGTGGCTTAGGCTGCTGTACGAACTGTAAACCTTAAGGGTTTGTTCGTTTATCATTGGGTGGCTTAGCCACTGTACGAACTGAGGGACCTTAATGGTCTGTTCGATTAACTGTATCGTTGCTGTACCTTTAACTTACTTTATTCCTGTTACTGATTACCGTTTGTATTGTGTTTTCTTTACTAATAGTGTGTAATTCTTTTCACAGGTATCTTGTTTATCCCTAATGGGATAATGGGAACGCCTATAGTCCTGACGATGTACTATACCGCTCGGCACTCGTCCTCGATCGCACCTGACGATCCGACATCAGAAGTGGGATTGCCTCTTAATACTTCCGCATGGCTTCCCTAGTTATCGTATGTCTTTTCCACTCTTGTTATGACAGCTTCCTCTCTTGGGATTACCTAGCGCTGAGCTAAGGCTGTTTTAATGGCATTCATAAATCACCTACCCACATTAATTTCATTGTTTGATTTTACATACTTCAACAGTTACCGCTACCCTTATTAACCTACCTAAGTGTCAAACAAATTGCTGTTTGTACTGTGCTGGCCCATGTTTTGAAATTTCGTTTCCCGTGCTCATCTACTAGCATTTACTACCGAATTACATGAGGTTAAAACTTCAACGAGAACTGAGTGTCTTGTCCCATCTTAAGAGAAAGTCTCATTTTCCTCTAACCTACACGATTCTTCTCAACCCTCTTAGGTTCAAACCAGGTACAATAGTATGTCACTTTAGTGACTACCGGAGAACAGCCGGGAGGTTCGAGTGAAGATACTGTGAGTCGGTTTTCGAGCAACTAATCATCCGTGATAAGTTGAAGTCCGTGATAAGATAAGTGTGATGTACCCACCACTGATGTGATGTTCTACAACTATCTGGTGAGTCGCTTCCATTTTGTTATGACTCTGGGTTTGAATGTACCTACTTTCATTACTGATACATGTGTGGCAAACTTACTTGTATGGTCAATATAAAGTGAAGTTTCATGTAATACTGAATGCTTATTCAAATCACAGTATCATATTATGCCATGAGAGATTAAATTATCTGAAAAGTAACTGTGTACCCCCTGATTAATTACATGTGTGGTAATAAGGTAATTATATGTGTGGTAATAAGGTAATTACATGTGTGGTAATAAGGTAATTACATGTGTGGTAATAAGGTAATTACATGTGTGGTAATAAGGTAATTACATGTGTGGTAAGATACTAAACTTGTTTTTTGTTATCAGGTCTGTAGTGTTTGATTTAAATTGATCAGAATGACCGAACGTTAAGCTGTATACTTGAGCTCTTTTCTGATTGTTTACAGATGATAAGATAAACTATTCACCCAAGAACGTGTGAAGATGCAGGACGGCTGTAACGCTGTTGACAGTGAGGAGATGAAAGTAAATTCTGTTCTGAAGCAGCACTGGTTATCGGTAAAGGTGCCGAAAGTTTGACGTTCGATACTTTATTTTGTTGGGTACTTTATATTGTTGGGTACTTTATATGGTTGGGTACTTTGTTAGTGGTTAATCTGTTAGTGGTTAATCTGTTAGTGATTACTCTGTTAGTGGTTACTCTGTTAGTGGTTAATCTGTTAATGGTTACTTTGTTATTAGATACTTTGGTTCTAGATCCAAAATGATATTTGATAAAATCTTTGAGTAACAATGTACGAAAAATCCCTGAATGTCCATCAGTAACTGTTAATGATGTCAATGTTGACAATGATGGTGATGATGATGATGATTCATCTGCTGCTGACATACTATAGCTGAAATGAGATGTCTATGTTGACTATTGTTTGTATTTGAATGTTGATTTTGACGCTTATGCGGGTTATCTATGTTGACGCCTATGCGGGTTGTCTATTCAACTTCAAGTTACTTGTCGAATCCCATGGTGTGATTTCGGCTGATTTGTTGAGCTATGTATTGTCTGTAACAGTATGGTTATTTTGACTGGTTGTGATGCAACTACTATTGATAATAATTCAGGACTAATTCAGGATTTTTCTTTGCAACATACCTTTTGCTAATTAAAGCTTTTTGTCAGAAAGGCCGATCGATATTTACCAAGAACTTTATAACTACACGAGGACGTGTAGAATGTCAGTCTGGCCGTGTCGGAGACAGTTTATTAATCACATTGTGGGTGTTAACTAAATTTGTTATGATTTGTGTTTCTTATTGTTAATTTATGTGATTTTACTATCAATTATTGTCTATTAATTCGAAACATGATTTATTGTGTGTGCACACTGATTTGTGGTTACTTTATTTCGATAATTATTATCGATGGTTTCATTCAAAACAATTGTTGACACATTACTTTGAATGTAAAACGAATTACTTTATGAAATCACTATTGTTTATTCATGACAATTATCATTGTGTTATTTGATTACAGATCTTATTAGATTCAGCACATTTTAGTGTTTTGTATCAAGTAAACGCGTGACGCACTTCCGTGCGCATGGACAGACTTGTATGGAGAGGTTGCAAGGTGGGGGGCATCGCCTTATAAAAGAGCGTGCACTCCGTAAGTATGGCAGTCGATCCTCGGATTCGACTCAGTAAAGAGTTCCTGCTCCCGACAATACTGTCGGTTTACCTGGTATAGCGCTGCTGTATATTCACATAGCTGTATAGGCTTGCTGCTAGCGAGCGATACACTTTGTATTTGGGTGGCTTATGCTACTGTACGAACTATAAACCTTAAGGGTTTGTTCGTTTATCATTGGGTGGCTTAGGCTGCTGTACGAACTGTAAACCTTAAGGGTTTGTTCGTTTATCATTGGGTGGCTTAGCCACTGTACGAACTGAGGGACTTTAATGGTCTGTTCGATTAACTGTATCGTTGCTGTACCTTTAACTTACTTTATTCCTGTTACTGATTACCGTTTGTATTGTGTTTTCTTTACTAATAGTGTGTAATTCTTTTCACAGGTATCTTGTTTATCCCTAATGGGATAATGGGAACGCCTATTATAGTCCTGACGATGTACTATACCGCTCGGCACTCGTCCTCGATCGCACCTGACGATCCGACATGTATGTATTTAAAAAAAAAAAAAATGTATTTGTGTATGTATATCAGCTGTCTGACACCCATAGTACAGGGTCTCCCTAGTTTGGGGTCAGATGGCCGTGTGTGAAAATGTCCCCACACATTATTATTATTATTATTATTTAGTCTATGGTTCCGACCAGCATGCCATATTGTAATATGTACTTAAAATACTGTGACCTATCTAAACAAACGTAAATTATATGACATTATTACCTGCGTATTGTTGCTGTTAACATGCTCGTAAATTGTCCTAATGTAATTAACAATGTAGACACAGCACGAACAATTTGATAATTTGGACAAGGTAATAATTACATTGTCTTGACTTAGACCTTCCCGTATTAAGACATATTTTGAAAAAAGAATATTACATACCTACTAGCTTCTGCCTGCGATTTCATCAGCATGGCAGTCATACATACATAAGAACATATACATTATATAGGAATAAATAAATTTGAAGTGTCTGTTTGTAATGTCGATGATGTGGTGCTGGAGGCGAATGTTACGCATACCGTGGACAGCCCATAAGACGAACAGCTCGATCCTGAACGAGCTCAAGATAACGCAAAGGCTCTCGAGCATCTGCCTTAGGAAAGTGCTGCAATACTTCGGCCACATAGCCCTAAAGCCCTCCGACAGAATCTGGAGAAACTTATTGTCACGGGGAAGTTAAAAGGAAAACGACCTAGGGGACGCAGCCCAACTAGATGGTCCGACCAAATAAGCAAAAACCTAAAAACAACGATCACAGATGCTCTAAACCACGCCATGGTTGAGCTGGATGGTGCTGATTCACGCGTCATGTTCGTGAACGGGCGCCTGCCATGGTTTTTATCTTGATTATTTTTTATATTTTGTATTTCTAGATTACCTTCATTGTTTTCACATATAGAAGCAACAAGAATAATGTAAGCAGTATTTTGTAAAAACCTGATTTTAAAAGAGTGTCCGTGGAGTTTCTTGCTCGTTCTTCTCCATAGAGACCTACCTACGTTTTGGAACGAGCAACTAGCTTCAACTTTCTGAATAACCGGCCGACTCCTTGACAGTAAAAAAGTGCCTGTAAATGGTTTAATTGAAATAAATGCTTTCACTTTGACTTTGACATGGATCGAGGGAAATGGAAGCAGCTCTGTCGTGGAGAGTCTGGTGGACGGGATCATCACGACGCTCAAGGAGGAGGATGTTTGTAATGTCAAAATAAAAGGTTTTACTAAATGCATAATATAAAAGTATATACGGTACTCATATAAAAAAAAACAACTTTTAAAATTTTTATTTATCGGTCTGTCTGTTTGTTCCGGCTAATCTCTGAAACGACTAGACCAATTTTGACGAGACTTTCACCGGCAGATAGCTAATTTTATAAGGAGTAAAAACCTTTCCGTGCCTCCAAAACGCGTCAAGCCTTTGATCACGACTGTCTTCTGTAGATCTTCGACAGTCGTTATGGTCCAGAAACCAGAAAATCTGATAACCAGTCTTACCAAGAGGTATCGTGTTACCCAGTATTTGGTTTCTGAAGTCAGAGATATTCAGCTGCATCCGGTTAGACTTGAAGCCGACCCTGACATATTTGATGATGGAATCTTAATTATGACCCCATATCCAAAACCCTTGTTAAGTATTAAATATAAGTTGGTGCAGATCTGCTTTCATCTGCCTTGTGTCTGGGTGTTGTTTATCTTTATAAGTATGTATTTAAAAATATATTTGTGTAGATATGTATATCAGCTGTCTGACACCCATAGTACAGGGTCTCCCTAGTTTGGGGTCAGATGGCCATGTGTGAAATGTTCCCACATATTATTTTATTATTATAGACGTATAAAAATGATTCAATACGACCTCATCCCAAAACAAACATTTCGTTTCAACCGTCGTCGTTAAGTCAAAAGAGCTTCTACACAAAAATAGATACGGTACAAAGCTAATATTCCAAAATTTCTCACAGAAAGGGCTTTGTTGTTCGTATATTGATTCTCTAGCTCCCTATTATTCTCTGTCAAACGTCTATTGTATATTTATTTAGATAGATCACGAGGAACTCTGCCATCTTTTCTTAGCCTTACAATGTAAGCTATTTATATATTCATTTCTTTCAGTGGCATTTTATTGCTCTTTCTGTAATGTTGTTTTGACTTGTACACTTAATAAGTGGTTGTTTTTGTTTTTCCCGTGGAGTTGTATTTGATGAAAATGAGGGGTGAAAAGAAAATGGTCAAGTTGTAAGCCGGTAATCTGAAATGAATTGTTCTTATATTGTGATTGCTTGGTATTGGTTTACTGAGTTCTATGTGTTGGAATCCCAACACTTATGTTACTAAAATTATGCGGACATCACTAGCGTGCGCCCTCGGTAGCCATGTTGTAATTTGAATGTCTCGTTGCTCTCGTTCACTTTTCTCACGGGTCGGATCGCGATAGGTCGACACGTGCTCCTGCCTTTGCAAACCCTCCATACCTCCATTGTGATCGACTGATTGGTGATTTGGTGAGATTACATTTCATTATTAACGAACTGGCTGTTTTCCTTACCAAAGTCCACTACACACAAACACACAACGCTCCACTATGTAAAACAGTGACTTGTTGCTAGAAGTCTGATCTATTTTTGGACTAAAAAACTAGCATTACCATGCATGCATGCAAGTGGCAATGCTGCCAGCGATTTGGGCAGTTGCCTCATTGACTTGACTTTTTTATAAATTATACATAACATTTAATTTCAAACATATTTCATTGGAGTAAGTTGAATAAAAGTCTTGAATAAAAAAAGTAATAAAATTAAATACCTCACAGCATAATATAGTGTCTTTTGAGTCGGGTTTATAGAAAATAACTGGGACTAACGACGTACCATTCTAGCGGCAAACTTCTAGAATGTCAATCGGAACTTGGTAATAAATGGTCTCGACGCCCACCGCCCGCCTGTTGCGTGAACTTCGACTTGATCGTCGTAGTAGGTATGAAATGTATAAATATACTTCAATAGTTAAAATAAAAATCTCTTCGAAACATTCTGCAACCGAGGATGAGAACTTTCGAGGTCCATAATAATAAGATTAAGTAATTATATATCAGTCCAATCTGTCGATGGTTTGATTTGTTACGTCAAACTATACTATACTCCATTTACAATAGCATTAGACAGAAGTTAAGTTAAAAGGTTCTTTATAATGCACACTTTGTAACAAAAGTACCTACAATAAACATGTTAAAGTTACGATAGACACCGAATTTATTACAATCTATTTTTACAGTAGCTGTGGCGCGTATTTGTAACTATTCTAATAATTTATCTTGTATAATTATGTGGCTTTCATTTAGTTGTATATTTAATTCCAATTTAAAATTAGTGTCAATGCTAAAAACCTAATAGAAGCAGGGATGAACAACACCCGGAACGTTCGGGTGTTGTTCATCCCTGCTTCCATTGCCACTTGCCATTCTTGCTTAAAATTACAGTGAAACGAATACGTTTCACTGTAATTTTACCAAATTTAAAATGTTACCTAATCTTTAAAAGACTTTTATTCGGTTTATATTATTATACGTCCATATTTAGTACTATCTTAGATCTATTTATCAAAATTATTTTAAATAAGTTTAATTAAAATTGTTTTAACTAATCTTTGAAATAAAATGTTTTGGATTCCTGCTTCTATGAGCCTCTTTTTTCTATTAGGGTATAGGTATTTCAATGTTTATTTAAAACATATGCATATTATTGTTTTAAATATTGAATTGAATCTGTTTGTTGTTTATTTATTCTTCACAATACAACACTATCATTACAGGTTACCCCAAATCGAAAGCCTGTGGTTACAATATTTTACAATATTATGGTAAATACAAAAGTAAGGTAATTTTTGTGAACTCGATCAGAGAACAGGAAAATAAGTCTAGCCTATCCGCTATTTCTTTAAGGGCGCGTATTCGATTTACCGCATCTCAAAATCTAAACGATTGCTAGAACGGCGTAGCAGCATTGACACACACTAGTAAAATACAATGGTCGGTTTGTGTGCATCAGAAAAAAAATACGCACGAAATAAGCACGAATCATTGAAATTGATCGGTAAACGACAGAGCCCGAGGTTTTACAGTGCTTTTTAAAATAATTGTCTAAAATAAATGAGTTCGTACAAGGAACTGAAAAAAATTGTGTATATTGAGCTTAACCTTTATTTTCATAAAATAAATATATCAGTTACGTCTTTATTCAAATACTGGTGAAAGAAAATTGTTGAAGTGAACCGATTTTGTACTTTTTTAATACTGTTTTTAAATATCTAATAGTAATATTTTCGTAATTTTGGCTCTGTTATGTACTGTGAAACTGTATATCCTGTTGGAAAAATGCATAAAACATAACATTTTGGCATACTGTAATGGTTGTATTCGTCCTTCAAGTTAACTCTGACGTCTATTTTTCCGTAAAACGATAAGAAAGGATTGTCTTCGCTTTAGAAAACTATAATTAAAAATATACTTTTACTCTGTAGCTCCCTAAACAAGACATAATCTTTCTAATACTGTAATTGTCTTTAAATAATCTGCTCACATCATTCATTACGATATTGCTCTGGGCACGCGAAAACATGTAGTTTTCGTCACGAATCGAATACACGCTCTTAGGAGTACGCAAGGCGCGTGTCTTTGGTGCTTTTCTCAGCAAGTTGGTCCGGCCGCTAGCCAGCGGCAGTCTCCGTGTCGCCCCGACACGTAATGGCGTATGGCAGAACTAACGCCAATAATGATAACTCTTTCGTGCATAGCCAAAATCAAATACTTTTTTGTAACAGACTTCTTTGTTTGATTTTTCGTACCTAAGGACCAAAAACAAAAGAGCTACTAGTTAGAAAAGAATATTATTAGATACCAAATCTCTTCCAATCCTCTGAATTATTACTTTCACTGACTATTACTTTACCAATGCAAAATAAAGGACATTTTCATAATAAACTATTTGTTTAAAGTTCATCCATATCTAGACACAGGTGAATTGGGAAGTTCCGGGAATTATTGAGAATTTCCGACAACCTTGTAAGCCCTACGAGGCCCTAATAATCTGTTCCCTAAAACATGGTTTTCAGGGGCTGCAATGTAAACATATACGAAGGTATGCGCGGTCTTCATAGGCTTAGAAAAGCCCACCGAATGCCGCCTAAATACGGTTCAAAGCAAACATAATAGACATAACATTATTGTATATTTTGTTAAACGTTTACGTTTTTCTGATTTTTGTTTGAGTTACTACTACAGAATAGGAACACTTTTGTTTTAAATTGTCAATATGGTTAAAATAAATCATAATATACATAGTTAATAAAATAGATATAAATATATAGAACTATGCAAACTATGCAATGTACACAAAATAATAGTTTATATTTATACAGGTCACTATTTGACAAAATATCTGTCGAAGATGAACAAAGTAACAAAGTTGTGTGTGTATGTCAGTGAACAAAGAAAAATTTACATTATTTAAACGACACACTACCTTTAAATAAATTCCGATTAAATTCTGATCTGAGATACAGATTGCATTCATAAATTTCATTCAAATTCTATTCCATATTTTAATATTTCTCATAAATTGTGTCTATATTGAGAGGTGATGAACCAGGCTCTTTTTTAACACTTTATTGTGCTAGAAATAGTTCATAGTTACAGTAATTTAATCGGATTAAACAATCGTCAAAATCACTTGTTTACAAACCTGTACCTCTAAGGATTTCCACACCATTCTGTCGTAGTAAACAGCATTGTACAAGTGTAAGGAATTGTACAATATGTATGTACTATTGTATTACAACCTACTTAACAGTAACAGCTTGAGAGCCTGCTCGCAATCAGCCGGTAACAATTCCACGTAGAACAAAGCCGAGGTAGTATGGTATTTACTTACCCTGCTTGGGTAGGAGCCATGAAAAAGGGGGATACAGTTTATTTAAATCATGTTTGCTTTACAGAACGTACTAATGCTAATGAAAATGACAACTTACCAACTAAACGTTTCTAACAAGACTTATGAGAAGAAGAATTTTACTATTTGCAGCTAGAAACTACTGCAAGTCATTAATTTTAAAATACTAGCGTACAGCCCGCCATTTCTTCCGCATAGAAGTCAAGTACTCGTATCACAATACATAGTAGGTATGTGATACTCAGCAATAGTTTTATTTATTTATTTATTTACATGTTGTCTTGACAGACGTTGCCCTGTCCCTATCTACTTTACCTACCTACCCTACCTACTCAATTTTCTCACAGTATAAACTTTCCCTGGACTTCCACAAATATTTTAAGACCAAAATTAGCCAAATCGGTCCAGGTGATCTCGAGTTTTACCGAGACTAACGAACAACGATTCGTTTTTATTTTATGGAAGACTAGCTACCCGACCCGGCTTCGCCGATAAATGGACTATCCAACACAAAAATACTTTTTCAATTCGATCCAGTAGATCCTGAGATTAACGCGTTCAACCAAACAAACAAACAAACTCTTCAGCTTTATAATATTAGTATAGATTTACGACAACAAGGTTATCTTACAGAATATTTCAAAACGATGTCATGCACATTATATTAGATACATAAGGTCTTTACATATGAAATTGCCGCTCGGTATCAAAAAATTAAAAATAACTTTTTTTAAAACAAATTATATATTTAGTCAATCGAAGTATGCACCATTGTTATCGATACACTTCCGCCATTTTATCGGGAGCTCATTGATCCCTTTGGTAAAAAAAATCCTAGGAGCGAGAATCGATGAACTGCTTGAAGGCTGTTTTAACTGCCTCATCAGAATTGAATTTTTATCCTTGTAAAAAGTTGTCCAAATTTCGGAATAAGTGGTAATCGGTTGGGGCAAGATCTGGAGAGTATGGTGGGTGACGCAGAGTTTCCAGTCGCAGCTCCTCTAACTTGGCGACGGTCTGATGTGCAGTATGTGGTCGAGCGTTATCCTGAAGGAGCAATGGGCTAGAGCAATTGACCAGTCTCGGTTGTTTAATGGTGAGCTTTTCCATCATTGTTTGCAACTGTTGACAATACATGTCTGCAGTAATCGTCTGACCTGATCTCAAGAAGTTGTAGTGGATGACACCAGCACAGGACCACCAAACACTAACTAGAATCTTCTTTTTGGACAGTTTTCGCTTGGGGCAAGGTTTTGCCGGTTCTCCAGGGTTAAGCCATTGTGATGATCGCTTGCGACTATCGTACACGATCCACTTCTCATCACAAGTGACAATACGATTTAAAATTTCCTCATTATTGTGACGATGGAGCAAAGAAGCGCAGCAACCGATGCGTGTTTGTTGGTGTGCTTCAGTCAATTCGTACGGTACCCACTTATCGAGCTTTTTTACTTTTCCAATTTGACGCAAATGGATAATGATTGTTTTGTCACTTACTCCAAAGGCTGCTGCTAATTCAGAAGTATTTTGAGATGGACCCGCTTCCACTATCGCCTTTAATTCTTCATTATTTACTTGAGTGTCCGGTCGTCCACGAGGCTCATTTTGTAAATCAAAATTTCCAGAACGGAAACGTTGAAACTAAAAACGCACCGTTCGTTCGTTAGCGGTGCTTGGCCCGTACACGTCGTTAATCCTTCGAGCCGTTTCTGCTGCACTGGTGCCACGGTGGAACTCATATTCGTAGATACCGCGAATTTTCAATTTCTCCATTGTTGTTGCTATAGCAATTTTCAAGCCCAAACAAATGACGTGAAAACAAATGAAACACGAATTTTAGAACAATATTCTTTGGTCTTTATTTTGAAATAATTTTGAATTTGGAATTCCTATTCAAACACAAAATATTTGATTTCAAAGTTGCCAGTATTAAGTATCGGCAATTTCATATGTAAGGACCTAATATTATTCATATTCCTCATACAACAACATTAAACAATAATCAACATAAAAATTAACATAGTCCGTCATGTTTGTATCCCTTTTATGCACCTTTACGCTCCTGATACAAATTTCAGCAGACTATGAAATATATAATCCGATGGTATATTATTTATAAAACGTGCGGTCCTTGACAAGGAGCATACAGTAAATATTATGTCCTAGCCCTAGGCGCCTCTAACAAAGCGGGGTGGCGGCGGCGGCGCCACCCCACATACCGATCCGGGACACAGACGCAGCGTGTAGCGTTCTATCAGTAAAAGTACCGTACGGCCGACGTATCTTGGCGGTCCTGCACGTGTAGCATGACCACGCTATGTCTACGAAAGAATAAACATACTGACAGGAAGAATAGACAATAGCGTGGTCATGCTACGCGTGCTGAAGTTACCTGGGGGCCAAGTCTGCTATTTTGATAATTTCGCCATTCCAACACGATCCCATTGTCATTTTGCTAAAAGTTCGTAATCTGCTAAATTCATAATGGTCGATCATTGACTGCACCATGACGTTCTAATGGTAGGTCACTGATCAAAGGAACGGACTGATTACCGCCTGGGTAATCTGCTAAAATCAGTCATTCAGTTGTCATTTTGTTCGAGATTACCATTCTATATCATTTCTTTCAATGGCGTGTCAGTGGTTGACCATTGGAAATTCATAATGACGCCATTATATTAGTAGATTACCAAACTTGTCAAAATCAACAATTATGAAATCAATGATAGACCATTCTGACACTATTGTAATAGCAGACTTGAGGCCCTGTTTGGCTGCGCAATGGATCTTTTAGGAACGAAATTGTCTACTGCGCAGCTTATCGGCTAATTTCAGGACCGCCAAGATACGTCGGTCGTACTGTATTTGTGTAATCGGACTAGTACTTATTTCTAGAGATCACCTCTTACGAACAAAACAATAGGGTAATTTACCAAAAAAAAAATAATTGTTCCGTCAGATAGATTTCCAAAAAATATTGGAAACGTTTTTTTTCTTTTTCACATAAATTAAAAATGAAGACGATACAATGCGTCCAAAACTCATATGACATCACTGTGTCAGTACACTTTTACTGGCGAAGTGATGTTACAAACCCCCACTCATGATCTTTGATGCGTTTTATCTTCGTCAGTTTTTATTGATTTGATAAAAAAAAAAATACGTATCCAATATTTTTCGATAATGTAACTGATGGACTAATTAGATTTTTTTGGTAAAATACCCAAATAAACAAACAGACTTTACTTTTTTAGTGTAAATAATATATATCTCGTACTTTGTGGAAGCCGACCTACAATGACTCGCCCCGTGAAAACGCACACTTTATTTACATAGCCTATAAAATTTATCGCTGCTTTCATAGACCTACATGCAAACCCGCAGTACAATCAATATCTAAATAACAATCAATTCAGTCTACTTCACAACAACCACCATTATTTAGCTCTAGTACTATAGCCTCGTAATTGGAGGCGATTTCTTCAAAAGACTTGAATTTGTGGTACCTTTCATATTCATCGATGCGAATGCTTTTGTTTTTATTGTCAATCATTTGCGGTTTATCTTGTTAAATTAGCGAGCGGTTTGGTTTTGTTTGATAATGATTGGTCGGTTCTTTGTCATTGTTATGATTTTTTAACCGACTTTTCAAAAAAAGGAGAATGTTCTCAATTCGCCACTTATATTTTTTTATGTGTCACCACGTATAACTTTTTACAGTCTATTCCGATTTCGATGATTCTTTTTTCAATGGATAGTGTAAATCTCAATGTTGATCTTATTATCACGTCATGGCCATACTACACCTCTAAAAGTGGAAAATTATCGGGTGACTCAATTTGTTTGGTGTTACTGTCTCTTTATTAATTGCACTAAAAAGTCGCAAACCAACTTTTCACAAACTAAAAGACTCTGCTTTCAAAAACTAAATAATATATATTACAAAATAACGAAGAGAACTAAAGCGAGTAAAACTTATTTTTAGTTTTTGAAGGCGGTTGTCTTTTTTGTAAGAAAGTTTTTTTATCTTAGTGCATATTTATTTATTTATTTATTTATTTATTTATTTATTTACACTTCATGCACAAAGGTACAAAGGCGGACTTAATGCCTTAGGCATTCTCAACCAGTCAACCCAGGTTGGTGAAGAGATAACACGGCAGGTGCATATAAAAAATATAACAAAATAGGTAAAGTACATAAACAAAACTATATAACTAATAAAATATATATCTATATAAATATATTTATGTATGTATATTTATGTAATTATATCATAAGAAAAGTAAAGACGTTTATGAGATGGCTCTGCTTACTTGTGATGAAAGTATGTCCGCAATTTCCGTTTAAATTCATACCGACTGGTGGCCATCCTGATATCGAGAGGAAGCTCATTCCAAAGAAGAATGGACTGGATATGAAAGGAAGAGTGAACAAAATCAGAAGTATGAGAAGGGCACAGCAAGAGAAGATTGTTAGAAGACCTCAAATTTCTAGCGTGTGAAGAGCATAAATACTGAAAGTGGGACATTAAATAGGAAGGAGGGGTCGGTGAGTTGAGTAGGGAGAAAAGTGTTGTCAACGAACGCAAACTTCTTCTCTGGCGAATGGGTAACCATTTGAGCTCAGCCCTGTAACTTGACACATGGTCATATTTCCTCAAGTTAAATATAAATCGAATACAGTTATTGAGGACCCTATCCAGCTTATCCAGCAAGACAGAGTTCAAGTCAAAGTAACACACGTCACCATAGTCGATTATAGGGAAAATTAAAGTCTGCACAAGCATACTCTTCGTTTTAGCAGGCAAGAAGTTTCTCAGACGATACAGAGTCCGCAAGGTTCCGTTGGATCTTTGACAGACACTCGAAACCTGGCTTTGCCACCCAAGTGTCGAGTCTAGATGCAAACCGAGATCATTTACGTTAGGACTAATGGGAATGACGGTTCCATTGAAGATAATCGGAGGAAGAGAGCTAACCGCCACTCTACCCATCATACGCGAACTTCCAATTATAATGGCCTGACATTTTGAGGGGTTTACGGCCACCCCAAATCTATCAGACCAATCTTTTATAGCAACCAAGTCTCGGTTTACATCTCCTATAGCGTCCGATAAACCTTCCACCCGCGTAGCTGTATATAACTGAAGATCATCGGCATAAAGATGATACGAACACCGAAGACAGTGAGTAATAAAATTAATGAAGATGGAGAATAGCAAAGGAGAAAGAATACCGCCTTGTGGAACACCAGCATCGAGATCACACCAATCAGACGAGCTCTCGTCAACGTGGACCGACTGCTGACGTCCCCGAAGATAAGAAGAGAACCATTCCAGCGCCTCGCAGGAAACCATAAGGTGTGAGAGGATGCATATTATTGTCTTTGTATAATTATATTCATCTGTCTAAAAAAGTCTAAATAATTACCATGGATGCCATTAATTTGCTGAACATGGGCTCCCACTCAAAATAATTGGTTAACGAAACCAAGAGTTACATATTTTCCACATAAATGTGATATTTTTTTGTTCTGCACCTTACCTGGTTGCTGTTATTAACTAAAAATTCAGTTTTTACGTTATATTGAAACTTTAAATACCCCCAACCCTGTTCTATTGGTGTTGCATGCATCGGAAAGCCCAACATTTTGCGTTACATTACGCGCCATCAACAGTGATTTTTCAAACCAAAAATAAAAATAGTTTCCCAAGAATATTTTTTGGTCAATGTTACTTAGTTTGATGTGCAGTGTGATTAGTTAATAGTTTAGTAAAATATTATCGTAAGGCTCCGCGGGTTGATAATTTTGTAGACTCTTGGCACTACTCCCTTTCAAATGTGTAAATGTATAAGACTTAATGAGGTGTAAGTGAAATATGATGATGATGATTAATGTGTATGTTAATATGGGGATAAGCAATCCTGAAGTTATTCTCGGCTAAAATCATGTAAGCAGGAATAATTTTACACCATAATTTCAATGATGAATTTAAAAAAAAAATCGGTCCTAAGTTACGAACTAAAGACCAAAGATGAATCTATCTTGTTTGAACTTTTTATTTTGAGGCTCAGCACAAATGACTTTTATGACTGTCCTAGATATTACATTTTTATGATCGAAAAGTATTTTTATGTATTTTCTAACTTGCCCTTTGTAATAAATAAAATATTTTCGGGTTATTAAATAAAGTATAAAACCCAGAAACAGCTTATCTAGGATTAAACAGATGGAGGAAGAATGGATAGTAAAAGTTTTACGGCTAAGTAGGTCCTTGGTTTCAGTAATCTTGAAAGATAATAAGGCATTCTTTCCATCTTTATGGACAGTTTTAACTTCGGTTTGAGACACTTAAAGCTAAGCTTTTGTCAAGTTCCAAAAAAAAATATCCAAAAAAAATCGGACTGTAACTTAAGGTAGGCGACCCGTTCCGTTAATTGAGCTTAGTTCAGTTTAAATATGTTTGAGAAGAGGTTTTTACTCTGTAGTGGGACAAGAATAGGCTGGTATCATTATCTATACTAATATTATAAAGCTGAAGAGTTTGTTTGTTTGGTTGAACGGGCTAATCTACTGGTTCGAATTGAAAGAATATTTTTGTGTTGGATAGTCCATTTATCGAGGAAGGCTATATATAGGCCCATATGAAGCCGGGCCGGGTCGCTAGTATTAGATAAAGGTATGTAGGTAAGATTGTAGAAAACATGTAACAATTTTATCCAACAATCTTCACATCAACTCATCTGTCGATATATCTCGGTAAGGTTTAAGGAGGGTATAAGTGTCGTTGAAGGGAAATGGGATTGTGATACTTTATCGCGATAGGCTAAACATAACGCTCTATTATTCTGGAAGGGACACTTTGTTGTGCGAAATGCAAATACATTGAGTAGTACCTTACCTTGCAAGGTAAATCGCCTAAAAGAATTGATACAGCAAAACCATGCGAAAGTGTTTGTTCAGCAAGTTGTCTTCTGGCAAAATAAACCAGCAACGTCACCTTTTTTTCAGAGTAGGTAATTGTAATGAAGTCTAAGGGTTTATTGCAATTAAACCATTTACAGGCACTTTAAAATTGTCAAAGAGTCAGTTAGTCAGAAAGTGGATGTTAGTTGCTCGTTTCAAAATGTAGGTTAGGTCTCTATGGAGAAGAATTAGCAAGACACTCCATGAATCCATATTTTTAATCGAGATTTCACAAGGTCCTGGCTTTGCACAACTATCGCTATTTAATTTAAAATCTATTCTAAACAAACGTAAGGGCCGCACATTGAACTGTTAATGCTGAATAGTAAACTAGTTCAACGTAATTAATTTAATAATTGAGACATTGTGAGTTTTGGCATAACAACGTCCAATTTATGACGTAAGTTATTTGCATATAAAGGCAAAATACGCAGTTTGTAGCTATATTATGTATAATTCTCTCACAAGCGTAATCATGATTACCTAATTATACGCGTAATAAGTATTTCGATTTAGCTAATAACCTCTTTAACTAGGGGTGTAAAACTGTACAGTATTTTTTTAGACTTGACTGAAATAGAAGCCGATCTATGCTGTAAAAATCTCCCTGGGTGAATCAAGCATAAGTTGCGCTTAATTATCATTAAATGACAGTTAAGTGACTTTCCGCCTTACCGCCACTTGTACGTATTTTCGAAAAACTTAATTTATGTTTTACTAGCCTTTGCCCTCCGTCCGCGTGAATGTCGGTTATCAAGGATTAAAAAGTAGCCTATGTCCTTCCCCGGGGTTCGAGCTATATGCATACCAAATTTCATGAAAATCGGTTCAGCAGTTTCATCGTGAAAGCGTAACAGACAGAGTTACTTTTACATTTATAATATTAAAATTAATTAAATTAATATAATTAGTAAGGATTTAGAAAAGGTTTTCTCCTGCGTGGTTACCTAATTAGTTAGTATCTCTTTAATAACCAACAAAGTCCGAACCGGAAGACGCGGAATTGGTAGGCCTCCCACCATATGGACAGACGACATCGTCAAAGTCGCGGTAACCGGTGGATGCAAGCAGCAAGTTGCCGCTCGTTGTAGCATTCTATGGGGGAGGCCTATGTTCAACAGTGGACGTCATTCGGCTGATGATGACTAACAGTATGAAATGGATTTATAAAATTGGTCCTTTTAGGCGAATTGAATTATAATGATTATTTGCATATTTGTTAAAGGTTAGTCCCTCTTATTATACGTTTATCTATAATATTAGGTAGTTCCTTTACCTAGCTACTGGAAATTCGTTTGAAGTTATATTAGAATGTTCCCTTACATAGCTTGGTCGCCATATCTGACATACTTTCCGCGTACAAGTTTCTCGGTCAAGGTCAGTGAAGTTTAACTTTGTGAGTGCTGAAATAATGTAATGTTACATTTTCCTGTTAAATAGTTGTTAGTTTAATTAGGTTTCTTTTGTAACTTAGCTTTTACTTGGCTTCTTGTGTTTGCTATGTGCTAACATTTTGAATTATTTTGAACCTCGCTGATGTTTCATTTAAACATTACATAACGCCGCGCCGCGCCGCGTCTTATTAAATAGTAGATATTTTTTAAACTGTGACGTACAACAATAAAGGTACACAATATAGGTAGCCCACACTATTTGAACCTAGACCAAAATTGCTTAGTTTTAGAACTTTTGCCCAGCTGTGGGACAATACAGGATGACACAAACCAGTTACACAATTTTAGATCACAAGTTTTACTGACGTAGTCATTAAACAAAAATGCCTGAAATAGACAGTCTTCAATAACAATCCTTGGAAGTTTAAAGCCGTTAATTTATAAGCTCTCTCTCCAACGATTGGAGTTAAGCCTTTGAACTTTATTTTAATCAAAATGTTCATTGTTAGTCTTAACTAAAGCTTTAGTTATTAACCTATCGATTGAGACCATTTTGGAATTGCTTTTTGGAAAAACAAAGTTTTTGTTTTCTTTAAGTATTGCCGGGATTTATCTGACAAACGATTATTTTAATGCTTTTAAATTTGTTCATCCTCTTAATTATTTTAGTTTAGATATATTATAATTATTTTCTTTATGTAATTTAGCTTGAATATTTTTAAGTATGTATGAACTAACGACCATCCGTCTTCTGACCAGGATTACATAAGTCTGAAAACTACTACTTGTCAAGATAGTCCTTGGATCCGCAGATACAAAGAAATGGACAGTTGTTTGTTTTCCTTATTATGACGAATTTATGAGTTCGAGGAAAACATTTAGCTAATTAATTTGATGGTTTTGAGAGAAAAATTTGCGGCAAGAATAAACAATTCCAAGATTAAGATTTATTTTTTTCACTTACTAAAAAGCAGGAAACACGGTTTTATAAATGTTAAGTCAAATGTCTGGAATTAAACTATAATAGCTTTATGGTCATTATGTTTATATAATATTGCTTTGGGTCACACACTGGTTCATAGGTTCATAGTTTGTTGAAATGTATGGAGTGGTTGTCTACTTTTACAATAATTGTAAATAATAATATGTGAACACTATGTATCTATGTAGGTATACAACTTACCTGTCATTCTTTATCTTGTAATACTTTGTACATACTTCAATATAGTGTTTTTATGCAAGGTCCATCGTATTCACGTATAGTTATATAACTGAAAACTGTAAATGCAAAATATTGTACACATTTTTTTTTAAAAGAGTGAGTATGGAGTTTCTTGCCCATTCTTCTCCATACGAAGCTACCTTTTGGAATGGGCAACTAGAATCAACTTTATATTTTTTTATTATGACGTTCAAAAGTGCCTTTTTAATGGTCTAATTGAAATAAATGATTTGACTTTGACTTTGACTTTGATATTTGATTATATACTTTTTGATGTTACCATTTTTTTACTTTTGTTTTGCACCTGCCATGTTTTCTCTTCACTACTTCTAGTTGACTGGTAGAGAATGCCTAAGGTACCCATGGACTTAATAATACAGACAGGACCGAGTACTCGAAAAATCGCGTCATTCAAAAATGAACCATATCTGTTGAACTTAGGGTTTATTTTAGATACATTGTCGGAGCAGAGGCAAAACGAGCTGAGAGAGATAGCCAGGACCGAGGCCGTTTGTCCTTTTTTCTCAATTGCCAGAAGATAAAAATGTTAATAATGGTAAAAAATATTGAACTTACAGAACAGTTAAATATTCTGTAACTATTAAGTCATGAAGGTAGTAATTAAGAAAACATTTTCTATATAAATATTTATGCTTAGTTATAAGACAAGCAAACTCTCTTAAATTTAATTTATGTAATAACTGCAGTTAATGACACAATGATAACTTTCGCAAAAACTGCTCTGGCAACCCTAGAATATCGTGGAGAATTTTATTGTTTTTTGCATTAAATCGACCTACGATATTTGAGTTCTTTTTTGTAAAAATGGTCAAAAAGTATTGCATAAAAGAGTGCAAAAGCAAATCCTATAGTGGATGTGGCATATTGTTTAACAGAATCAATAATAAAGATTTTGTTTACTAACATGGCTAGAGTGACCATGTCGCAGATGTTTTGTAAACAGAAGACAGTAGGCTTTGGTTTTTGAATTTAAAATTACCTACTAATATTCTGTATATAATAATTATATTTTGTATCACGTATCGCATGATTAAAAGAGCAATATTATTATGTTTATATCAGCTTGCCGACAAAAGAAGACATTTCTCAAAACTGGTTGGATGTAATTCCCATAACAAAAATAAATAAATAACGAAAACTCAGTTGTGTGCCGGCAGACTTTTATGCAGGAAAGTGGAAATCACCATATGGAAAACTCTAGTATGGAAATATCTTCACCCAGACCTTCGACAAGCTTTTCGGACCAACCTCCAGCAAATACATTTTGTTCAAGCTTTAAAGATGTAGTGGTCCAGACAGAAATGTACAGACATAGTAGCCCCGCAGAAGATGATTTAAAGCCTAAAGTGATAATACGGTCACTGTCACATCTGACTTAGTTTTATTTCCTTTTTGTCTGCATTCAAAACACCTGCTCTCAAAGGCGTACCCGTGAATCAGAAAACCGTGCATACACTATAATTCCTGAACATGCTCTGAAAACAATCCTCCAATCGCTTATACAATCTGTTAAACAATACTTATTGCTTTGACTATTTTTTTCTCTGTTTAAGAAATGTTTGGGTCACCCTATTAGAATGAGACAAACAGCCTCGGTACTTCACATCTCTGTCGGCTCGTATTTCTGGTACGAGTGCTCGGTCCTGCTTGCTATATTAAGTCCATGAAGGTACCTATTAAATCCGCCATTTTACCTTTTTATGCATGAAGTCTAAATAAATCATTCCCTTTATCTCGAATTCATCCTAATCACGAGCTTATGTTGTCTTCTAAGTATAAGCACGTGATAATCGGTTTCTGTACTTGAAATACATTATTTTGACTTATTTCGAAGCAAACTGTCAAGTTAAGCCATTATTATTGGAGATAGAGAAGTTCCGTAATGCCACAGAACCCCGATAATTCCTGGGGCAAATTCACTTAACAGATATAATTATCTTGTCTGATTTAGTAGTTATAGAAATTATTGTCAAACTTTCTAATGATAAATACGGGGTACGTAGTTGACCTGATTAGGGTTGAATAGTTATTTGAGAATATAAACAGTAAACTTATAAAGTAAACTGTTAAGAGCATTGAAAAGAGAGTTCACGAAAAACGAGATTTTAGACAAACTTTCAAATCGAAAATCTTAGAAATTAATGATTTTAATGTTTTCTATAAAAAAAAATCGCTTCACTTGTTACATTTTTTTTATGTTCTTTGCCTATTCTTTTTTATGTATCTTGTATAGTATACGTATATAAATTTATTAAAAATATATTCAGCAAAATGTACAAAGACGGGCTTAATGCCTTAGACACTTTCTACCAGTCAACTAAAGGTGGTGTAGAGATGATATGGTTGGTGCAAGTGTAGATAATATTATGCGAGCGTAAAACCATGAAACTAGGTGATTTTAAAATAAAAATAACTAGCATTTAAATAAGTTGATGTACACATACATACATATGTATCGATTTACTATTTAGAATAAAGAATAACACGTATCATGTTTAATTAAAATCGGTTCGTTGATTCCCAAAATTTTGAACTTAAACAAACATTATTGATTATTGATGAATGTTAAAAAAAATAAAAACAACAACCTCACTAAAAGTCCTTCACAAATAAATAACACAAACGTAACTTTAAATTGACAATTCCACTCCATGTCTTCATTATCCGTGCGCGTATCAAAAGACAAACAGTGTTTTAGCGAGAACAAACGGCGGTAGAACAAAAGATCCATAGAGTTGTCTCGTCAAAGGAAGAAGCTTCTATTCAACATACCTTTCGTAAAACAATGAAGGACGGTGCGAGTGACTTTCAAATCGTTTTTAGGGCACGAGTACACTGGGTGTGGCCTTGGTTACCTAAACGACACGAGTTGTCTCTGTTTCAATTGGATTTAGTTTTTTAGATGTATATGAAAAACAGGGTGGAAATTTCTTGATTCTCCATTGATAAGGGAGGATCCTTCGACCATCGGCGGGTGTTGTATCTAGTGGGTTACTGCCCTATGGTTGTTTTTTTTTTCGGTATGGCTTGTTGCATGTCAACCTAGGAGATTTTCGGATGCTTAGTTGGACTTTCCTGTAGTGCCTTAAAACTGAATTTATGGCCTCCAGCTAGGGCATAAAACTTATAAACTAAGCGACTATACGCTAAGAGCATCCCCGTAGGGTACGGGCCTCGGCTTAGAGCATCACTAAGACAGGTTAAAATAGGGCCAGGCTCGATCAGATCTCGCTTGATGGTTGTGTTCGGGATTTTGTATATGCTTTTGTCGCAGAGAACTTTGACATCACGATGTAGAATCTGTCAGTTCTACTCTGCATATGGTGTGATAGATGGCACTACAGTTTTGCTCCCCATTTCAAAGTAACTGTCATAATTTTATTATAGATATTTAACGTTGATTAATTTTAAATCCATTAAAACCTTTAACCACTGACGTGTCGTAACGTAACACTACCACTGACGAAAAAAATACATTTGTCACCGAAATATTTATAACATACAAAATAATTAGAGAGCATACTTAAGTACAAATTCCACTCATCAAAACTGTATTCACCTCATTTGAAATTCAACATTCAAATACCCGCTAATTGTGTTACATCTACAAATAATCCATTCGATTGCGGAGTAAATAGTGAATCAGAATCGTGTTCATGATTTGTGGTGGTGCATCGATGAGTCAGGTATTTATCGGATGATTTTGGTGCTAAGTTCTGTTAACAGTATGTATTCACTTTACTGGAGAAATTAATTTGAATATCACCTATTTCATCATCTGCCTAACTTTTTTCCAACTATGTTGGGGTTGGCAACCAGCCTAATACCAGCGTTTTACATGAAGTGACAGCCTATTTGACCTCCACAACGAAGTTACTGGATAACACGATACCCCTTGGTAAGACTGGTTGTCAGACTTTATGGCCTATCTATACCTATAACAACTGTCAAAGATCTACACATAATAGCCGGGGCCAACGGCTGCATGTGCTTTTCGAGGCACGAAGGGTTCTCGGTATGAAATTAATGATCAGCCATTCACAGACTGTTTAACCATGACCAATCTATTCATACAGGTTTTACTAAGCCACGAATGCCATACCACCATCAGTTTGTTTTGTGTTAATTTTTAAATAGGAAATTCCCATTTCACATAATATTTATTAAGTACCTATGAATAAACATCAATCAATCAATCCACACAGCACAATTGCCAAATACGTGTATTCATTTAGACTGCATTCAGTTAGACTGGACTGGACCGCTTGTTTCAGACCGCCTATTGTACCCAATTAACAACGTTTGAACTGTGATGCAAATTGTAAGAATAAACGTATTCTATGTATCTTACAAGAAAAAAATTAACAAAGGAAATAATAATAACTCGACTAAACTTTTCACCGCACATACGCGACGTTATTCATAAAACCAACTAGTCAGTTATTCTCAAAGCAAACTATTACGCCATCAGCAGTGTGAGCCAAGCTTTGTTCCATCAGTGAATAAAATCACAAAGTTGTCTCAGAAATTTGTTCAAATCTATTCAGAAACTTGCCGCAATGGATACGGTGGGAAGTCGGAATATTTGTTTATATAACTGGAGGATTTTGAAAAAACAAAAAAAAAACTTTTCTTTTTTCATTGCATACCACTGGCCATACCCCTTGTGGTTCTTGCGCTCGTAGGCCGCTGCCGCGGCACCGCTCGCTGCGCTCGCTCGCCTTCGCGCTTGAATGGTCACTAACCTAACCGAACCCAAACGATTTTTCTCAGTGGTATAGTAGACCGATCATATCACCAGGGATATAGCTGTAGTATGGTGGGTCCCCACACATATTTTTTATCTCTCTTACCCTTCGTCTGTCCAGAAGCCAAATATAGGTCGCTTGTCATTGTTTAACTATTGTGTCTCCTAAATGACAGTTAAACTCATGTATAGGTAACATACCTATGTTTCAAGATCCCAGAGCCGCCAGACCCCTACTAAAGAAATAAATAGTTCAGAAAGTATGCGTAAGTAGTAGAGCGCATGTAGCTTGAATGCTGAAGCCTTTAAAAGGTATCGGGTTCCAAAAATACCTTCCTGCAGCTTGTTGTACATCATACAGGTTATATTTTATATTATTATTGCTTGTCATCCATATTCCGGAATCTGGAGAGGCTGGTAATCTGTCATACAGGTCTCCTAGTACAGAAACCAGTCTCTCACATAGATTATAAAAATCACTTTGTTCACATTGATTTATGTATATTATCACATTCCTTGTAAGATTCTATGTGAGAGATAAAAATAAACATTTTGTAATTTTGTAATTTTACTAGCGACCCACCCCGGGTTTGCACGGGTAATGGGTAGGATATAACTCACTTAGTTTATGCGGATCACGATACTAAAGCTCTCCCAGTCGGCATGATTTTTTCCGACATCTTCAACAATTATCATCATTATGTAAAATTAACTAAAAAACCTTCCTTTTGAATCAGATGTGGTTAGCCCACTTCCACTTTAGCGATTCGACGTGCAATGTCGGTGATAATGTATGTTAGTTATTGACAATCGCCTGTATATCTCAATCTCATTATAAAACCACTAACCATCACATTTGAACTTTAGTGAGTAACGAACCCGTGGGGTATCCGGGGTCAGCGGGTCTGTCAGGCAGTCTCGGGATGAAATCATCCCAAGAGTGTCGTGGAAGGTGACTAAGGTGAAATCCGGAAATCGTGCAGCAGCGGCGTGGGGATTAAGGCGCTCCCCCTCTATAAGGAGGGAGAGACCTTTGTTCAACAGTGAACGTCTTCCAGCTGATGATCATCATCATCAGCCTGCTGGAAGACGTTCACTGTTGAACAAAGGTCTCACAAAGGTCTCAAAGGTATCTTCATCACGATAAAGAGTAAGTTATGAAACCTTTTAGATCTGATATCAGCAGTGAAACTAGCAACTGTACACATCTCCTCTATGACAAAAATTTCTCTATCTATATTCAAAACTTCAGTTATGTTAAAATAATGTAGGTGTGGTAATTCTGGGATCTTAGTCCCTTACACGTACGCACACCAACATTTACAAAACATTTGAAACTAGCTTATGAGTCCTTAACCAAATACAAACTCCTGAGGAAACTTGTTGAACATATTCAGTTACAAGTTACAAAGCTTAACTGTAATCGAAATATTTGCTTTCAGCGTGCCGACTGTTATATTAAAATAGTTGGTGGGTGATGTGCAACTAACAATCTTAAAGTTTGTTATGAAATTAGTTGTAATTGTGGGTATATTAATGTTGTTTTAAAGCGGTTTAGGGTTGAAATTTGAGGGCCAGTCAGCATCATCTGACTGGCTTTTTCCCAATCTTGTTGGGATCGGATTACAGTCTGACCGCATGCAGCTGAATACCAGTGTTTCACATGGAGTGACTGCCTCTCTGACCTTAGTAACCGCACAACTTAGTAACTGGGTAACACGATACCCCTTGGTAAGACAGGTTGTCAGACTTTCTGGCTTCTGACTACCTATAACGACTGTCAAAGATCTACGAATGACAGCCGAGACAAATAGATCGATTTATACGGTTTTTACTAAGCCAAGAGCCCTTACAGCCGAGCCAGTTGAGTATAATTATAAAACAAGGATAATTCTGTAACGCTTTATTAGGACTCAGCACGAGGGAGTTAAATACGATTACTACTACGAAGGTAGAGGACGTTGTGGAGTATATCAGAATGAAAACCAAATTCACTTAAAAAAAATCTTTGGAAGAATTGGTCTGATTACAAAAAAATATGATTACTTTCACTGATCGAAAGCCGCACTGCCGAGTGTCAAAGGCTATGTTTTATGCTATTATAGAATTCGCAGGCAGAGGTTATATCAACTTATATTATGTCTCTTTTCAAGTCTATAGAGATTATAACACTTAGGTAGGGACCAAATACTATCTCAGAAACTTGTCAGATAGTTCGCAGAGTAAAACAACTTCTTATTACTCAACAAGTCGTATAGTACATAACACACTCCATAAAACTAAGAAACAAATGAGTCGTATGTGTACGTAATGAAATATTTCTCGCTAGTGACCTTAACTTTTCTCGCTATAATTCACTAGAAAAATATTACAATAGTCACTCAAGTGACATCAAAAGTAAGTTTTGGAGAAGAACCATTTTTTCTGTGTGACATAAGCTTAAGGCACTGACATTGACCCACATACCCCTAATAGGCTTATTTCAGGCAGTAGAAAATATATTTCTTTAACATATTATTTTATGAAAACTCTGTTTTTTCTGGATAAAATAACATGGTAATGTAAATTCTTAAAATTACATTTCACTTCAGTTCAATCTTACAATTCAGTGAAAATATCTATTGTCAAATGAATAACAGGAACTTACCATAATAGAATGAAGCACTAGGATGTTTAATTTTAAATTAATTCAACTTATTTTTGAGTAAATGCTTCATACCTATTTTGTTATAAATTACAAGCATTGTGTCATCGAGTTTCTCTTGATTTTCTGAGCACTCTGACAGTAACTACGCACTTTTATCTGTGTCACAAGTAGAAATTCACACGGGTCACCAGATGCCATAAATTTGCCAATTTAAATAAATACCACCTTGGAAACACCACAAGTGTTTCCAAGGTGGTATTTATTTATTTATACTTCATGCACAAAGGTACAAAGGCGAAATTAATGCCATAGGCGTTTTCTTCCAGTCAACCAAGGCCAAGGCCTCCGGTATTGTAGGTGTATCTACATACACCTATACCTACGTATAGGTGACCACTTAACATCAGTTGTCCGTCGGCTTGTTTGCCATGCAATAATATATATTTTTTAATTGGCTTATGCTCCCCCTGGTCCTTCCAGAAACTTTTGTCAAGCGCCACTTCAAACCAGCCGTCATAGTACGCGTCCAGGTCATTTCGCGAACTCTTTCTGGACTGTCTTCGGCAACACCGCCTGTCTTCAGGCACTCATTGCGTGGAGACTCTCGCCCAGCGGTCACTCTGCTTGCGGCTGACGTGACCCGCCCAATCGCACCTTTTTTGTCCACATCTAATATGCCTGTTTTAGAACGCAGCGTGGTGTTCTTGATTCTTCAAATAATATAATAATCTTAAAAATATTTGACAGATAAGTGATATTCCAGCCACGTGTAATCATATTCGACTTCTAGCCCATGTAACTTGGGGTCGGCGATTCTTCCATTCCATCCTGTCACCCGTAATACTGTCACTGAGTCCCTTTTCTTGCATATCATTCTTCACACATTTAGCTTTTCTTTTTCCTTCTTCTACCCCTCTATCCATAAACACTTAAATAAGCATCACAATCGACATCTGCTGTACGGAGATTTGCCAGTGCTTCCCAAGTGGCGCCGATTCGCGACAGAGATGCCGAAGATGGCGCACAGAGGCTATCGATGTTTTTGTCTTCTACTGTAAATACTCTTTTAACCGCATATGTTTCATCCCTCCACCCACGTATAGTATAAATAGAAAAGAAGATATAACATTATTGTATTATCTACCGCAAGTTTTTGGCGGACATATAGTACACGAAAATGTAACATGTGAGACGTTGTCCTAATAGAACACGATTACGCAAACATCGCGCGAGTAAGCGGTGCGACTATCGCGTAGTCGCGCGTTAAGGCGCTAACAAGCGACTTTTACAAATTTTAAACTGACAATCACGTCAAAATATGTACCTAGTGTAAATGTTTTGAAAAAAATATAATATGTTTAACTAGAACATTCTCTTAATCATTTAGTATGTGAATATTTTTTATTAAGTTCATATTAAATAGTTTAATTAACTCGTGAAGTTGTGTCTGACGCGGAAAAAACATTGATAATCACAAAAAATCTACCAGGTTTATTTAAACAAAACTTTCACTATCTTACAGACAATTTTATTATCTATCTTAAAAGATAGATAATAAAATTGTCTGTAAGATAGTGAAAGAAAAAAAAGAAAAAAAAAAGTATACTAAAGTATACTTTTTTTTTAAGTTAAAGAACCTTTCATTTAATTTTTTCGGCTAAACTTTTGGGAGTATTGGACGCAACGCATACAATTCTCTGGTCGCTCGAGGTCGCCGGCGTATATCGTCGCCTTAACAAAAACTGGTGTTCTAATAGAACGCGACTACGAAATCATCGCGCGTATTAACGACATGAGTGCCTGCGAATTCAATTAGGACACCTAAATTCGACATCTATATGTTTGATCGGCTCAGTCGCAAAATGCTCAAAGAGACATTTTGAGAAAGGGACTTTAGACGAAAGTGACATTTTGCGCAAGGGACATTATACAAAAGGGAAATTTTGCGAAAGGGACATTTTGCGAGAGAGACATTTTGCGAAAGGGACATTTTGCGAAAGAGACATTCTGAAAAAGGGACATTTTGCGAAGTAGGTATTTGACGACTGAGCCGTTTGATAGCTTCTTCGGACGACATTAATTCGCGCAAATAGATAAAAAACATTTTAGTCGCGCGACCGCATCGACGTAATGCAAATTAGGACACCTAATCACTATGTTTGATCGCGGATTCGTATGACTAAAATTTTTGCGAACATGCGATGATCTTATAGACGTGTTATATTGCGACAACGCCTTAGAAATGTATAAGCTACTGGTATTTAATTAAAGCATGAACAAAAACTTTGCCTTCTGTATTTGTGTTCTTGCTCCATGTACTGAGTTTGTAGGTATAGTAGTCGTTGCCTGGAGCCAAAAGTTGCCAACATTACCGCGAAAACCCGCTCGTCCCTTTATTATACGCACTTTAACTTAGTTCCACATAACTGAACAAGTGCAAATACGACTTTCTAGGTACATAACTGATTACATGTGGTTTCTGAAATTTAGGTTCGCGTATATTGTTTTGGTGAATAGTTCTACATAATAACTTTGTTTATTTGGGATGGAATTACTAGCTGTATATTCATAATATCCAAAATAAACTCTAAAAGTACTTGGATGAAAAAATATTATACAGGTTTTTCTCTCTCTTCATCTAGGTTTTTCTCACCTGAAAAAGGGATCACCGTTATGATCGTTACGATCCAACGCTGAAATCGCGAATAATAAACCGCTGATTAGGTGCGGACCTACCATATCACTGGTCATGCCTTTGGTGGTATCGTGGGTCTAAAACTACCATTGAGAAAATCGTTTGGGTTAGGTTAGGTTAGAACTGTGACCATTAAAGTGTGAAGGCGAGTGGTGCCGCGGTAGCGGCCACCGAGCGTTATGGCCAGTGGTATCATTATGGTGGGTGCTGATCTAATAATTGGTCTAGTTACGCGAATGTAAATGTAACGTTAACATTAATGGATCATTCATTCTCTCCCTAATCAGGGGGCCTAAAAAGGCCACTTTTGGTGAAACATCTGTAATATGAATCATTTGCCAGATCGTAGCAGAACATAAGCAGCTTCTGCTAAAAGTCGTGAAATGATCGTTTTTTTTATGTATATATTTATATCTAAACCTTTTTAAGTTATTAAAAAAATCATGTTACTAAACAAACAATATTATTAATTATGCTTCTGTGCAATAATCCAAGACGGGCGAAATTATTTTATGGACGACGACTTTCTTTACTTCTCGATTTATAATATAATATGTTTCATATTAGATTTTACAGTTTTGATGAAAACTCGTAAAATGGTTCAATAAGGAGAATTGCTTAAATGTCAATTATATGAAATTTTAGAAGTTACTCGGGAAGCAACATCTCTAGTTCATTTTCGCATTTTATTAACCCCCGACGAAAAAGAGGCGTGTTATAAGTTTTTAACCCCCGACGAAAAAGAGGGGTGTTATAAGTTTGACGTGTCTGTGTGTCTGTGTGTCTGTCTGTGGCACTGTAGCTCTTTAACGGGTGAACCGATTTGAATGCGGTTTTTTTTATTTGAAAGCAGATTCTCTAGCGATGGTTCTTAGATATGTTTCATCAAAATCGGTTTAGCAGTTTTAAAGTTATCAGCTCTTTTGTTAGCTGCGTAGGGATCTTAGGGAATTACATTCTATTTTCACAACTCCCTCAATATATGGGTATCAAATGAAAGGCCTTGACTAGTAGAATAATGTATACTATATTGCAAGGGAATGAGGAATGAGTAACGAAATGAAAACTAAAAATTTGTAAATTATTTTTGTAAACTCTTATACAAAACCAAACTAAATTACGTTTAAAAAATTTAAAATAAAAATTAAATTAAAAATTTAAAAAAACCCCCAACGCTAAGTTTAAAAGCAATAACTAAATAGCTAAAATAGCGAACTGATGGTAACTAGATTGGCAACAAGATTAACAACTAGGTTAGCAACAAAAATTTGATAATATCGAAGCAAATTGGTCGGAAATGCTGGTAAATTAATAGACAGTGAATGAAATTAAGGGACTGACTTACTTAAGCGGTACCCCGCCGCGACATTATAGCGCAATTTCAACGAACAAACATTTGATGACTCAACAAAAGGTATTATTTTTGACTTTTTACATAATCGCTTTTATGTCTTGCGTTGGGGGTTTTTTTTAATTTTTAATTTAATTTTTTGATTGATTTTGATTGTTGTGAATTTTTCCGCGTACAAATTGTAGTCAATTCACTTAAAACATTGTAGTGACGTACAGTAATGGCAGACTTGGGGTTGTACGAGATTTTCTTGGGACACGCTTATCTGGAGGATACTCTTTCCTACAGACAAATCACGGCTAGAGTGAGAAATATGAAATTATGCTACGAAATGATGGAATTATGGATCGAGATTTCGTTGCACTCTATTAAAAAATATAACTCTTTATATTTGAACATTTTTGTGTATAGATATTATTGATAGCTATGTGTTAGCGCGCTAAAACCCTTTGATGTACCGCTATCCGCGCGATAACGCACACGCAGCCCGAATGTTCGTAACGATAGCCGATAAATGGGCGGTCACATCAGCGTGTATCGTGTCATGGCGCGAAGTAAATAAAAATAAAACATAATTATATGAATCATCTATTATGGCCATTTTGTGATTTATGAAATGAAACATATTATGATCATATACATCTATTGTGGCCTTTTAGACCCCCAGGTGTCATCATATGCCAAGCCTTTTCGCAACTATGTTGGGGTCGGCTTCCAATCTCACCAGATGCAGCTAAATACCAGTGTTTTACATGGACCAGTGGCTTCTCTGATCTGGACAACCCAGTTATTTACTGAGTAACACGATACCCTATGGTAAGACTAATTGTCAGACGTTCTAACTTCTGCTGTTTACGATTGTCAACGCCCCGCCCCTGTTCAGTTGTATGGTAAACAGAAATTAAGCTTGTATTTTCATGTCGTATTATAAATAGGGTATTTTACCAAGAAAATTTAATTAGTCCGTCAGATAGATTTCCAAAAAAATATTGGACAAGTGATTTTTCTTTTTCCACGGAAACATAAAATGAAGACGATGCAGTGCGTCGAAAACTCGTGTGACATCACTATGTCAGTACACTTTTACTGGCGAAGTGACGTCACAAACCCCCACTCATGATCATTGATGCGTTTTATCTTCGGCAGTTTTTATTGATTTGATAAAACAAAAAATATGTATCCAATATTTTTTGAACTGACGGACTAAGTAGATTTTTTTGGTAAAATACCCTATTATATCCCCACTCATAGAACCATTTTATTAAAACATCCAGGTATAGTAGCTCCCTAAACAAACGATTAAGGAGTAGGTAAGGCAATTCATCATTTCCTCGCTTTATAAAAACAAGTGGTAGGTAATCTTATAACCGGCGCGGTAGGTGGCCAGCATGATTACTTTTTAACGAACTCCAAAAGGTCACGCTTCCGATTCTATTCATTTTTCCTTTGCATAATAATAGGGGAACACGCCATCTTGAAATCAATTTGAAGGGGCTTTCTTAGTGACAACTTTTTGCCTTGAATACTAAGAAAAGATCTTTTTTTTTGTTTTTAATTTTTCAAAAGGCTGTCATAATGTGATGTCTATAGAGAACAATTTGATTAAGGCACCCCCCCCCTCCCTATGGGGGAGGCCCTTGTTCAACAGTGGACGTCTTCCGGCTGATAATGAAGTGTTTTAAAGACTGTATTTTAGGATAGTACATCGGCTCTGACACGCTAGGCAAAACAATACCTTCCATATAAATATAAGACTATCGCTTCTAAATACGAAAAGGTTCAAGAACGAATCCAGAGTGTTTAAACAAAACATTTAGTCAATGGTTTCGACCAGCATGTCATATGCATGCAACCTTTACAGTACTATGAACACTGTGGCACAAAATAAAAAGATTATAGAAGGACCACTCCCGCCATCCTCGAAAATAATTACCAAAACTTGCCAGACTTACTAAGGCTGCTACTGTATTAACTTTGTAGGTTTTATTTGTGACATTATGGAATTTTATTGACACTGGTTGAAACTCTTTGCAAGTTGTTTATAACAAAATTTTATCAATAAACGAAACGTGAGTATTGTTACACATCATTCATGTATGTAATTGACATTTCATGACAAACAGGAAAATTTTGTTATACATTATAGATTCAGAAAAACGGATTAACTCTCTGTGTTGCCGGGTTCGTCCGACTAGTTATCCTCCTAGTTCTGCTCCTTGAGAAAGGTGGCCGTATGCCATCGAAACTAGTCGGACGAGCCCGGAACAGTGAATTAATCCGTTTTTCTGAATCTATAATGTATAACAAAATTTCCTGTTTGTCATGAAATGTAATTACATACATTTTGATCATTCAACACAACACGTGTCGCTGGTCGAGACTAAAGTCTGCTTGAAACTTGTAATATTGTCAATGTGTGCTTGCGAAAATGGCGATTTGTTCTGAGTGGTCTCTCTACTTTGTGACTGTGGCATGTTTAAGGTACCAGTCTCTATTATGTGTGCCGGTGTGTGATGGGACCGAAGAAAAAAAAGAAAAAGAAAAGAAAAAATATTTATTTGTACAAAAATATGCATTAAGCTCTAAATTACAGGTTCCCTGGTTCCCACACTAGGATTCCCTGTGTTGTGGTGACCAGTCTCTTCCTAGTAAAGTTTATATAATAATTTATTTTATGTTATATTTAGGGCTAAACTACATACCAATGTAAGATGTATGGTAGTACAAAATAAATAAATTAACAAAAAGTAAACAGTGATAACACTACAAATAACAATAATGTAGAAAAATTAGTGTGCGTGGCGTAAGTGTAGGTGTGATGAGGGTGAGTATGATGTTGTGAGTGTGGTGTGGTGTGTGGTGTGTGGTGTAGTGTGTTGTGTGTGATGTGGTGTGTGGTGTGGTGTGTGGTGTGGTGTGGTGTGGTGATTGTGGTGTGAGGTGTGGTGTGAGATGTGGTGTGGTGATTTAGGTGCGTGAATGAAAAATAATGGAGTGTGTAGTGCATATGTGTGCGTAAGTATGAGTGGAGGCGTGCTAGATTTAATGTATTTTACTATTGTAAAAATAAAGAGATTTTAATTAAAGGAAGAAACTATAATCAAATGTACTATTCTGCCATCCCAATTCCAACATTGGACGAGCAGAGATACGGTGAAGCGTCACCGATATATAGTTGAAGTTCCAAGGTCTCAAACCAGGCGCTTTACTTCCATGTTTATTGTGCGAACTGTCTGAATGTGGAATTCACTGGATGTGATAAATCAAGAAAAATGGCACCCTATATCATATCGCACTTGGCCGGTTTATTTGCTATCAAATAAGTGGCCAGAATATAGCCCTAACATCTTTGTAAGTGTCAGTGCACGTCAAGAGTTGATGCATCATCTGAGTCGGGTCCTACATAACCTTTCTTTAAAGAATCCTAACTCTGACGGGTACCTTTAGTCCAAGGAAAGGAAACTTAAAGGGCAGGGGTAACAAAATAAATGATTCCTTCGAATTCCGATGGCGATTAGCAACTCACTCCGTTCATTTTGTTAATGGTATCATTATGGTCAATCAGGGGTTCTAAACATAAACACAATGTTTTTGTAATAGTCCAGGATTCTGGAGACCCCAGATCTAGTCACTTTAGCATGGCTGAAATAAAAAAATACATAGAAGAATATAAATATAGGTAGGAAGGGCATCGTGATACAAAGTAAATGGACTGAATCCATGCTACTAACTTCGTGTGTTTTTTCATGTACTGAATACATAAATCTAATAGACCTGGGGGATTGGTGTCACGATGCTTTTATTTTTTTAAATTATATTTTACAAAATTGTGTCTCGCCAAAGTTTGCAGTTTGATGGTGAGAAGCGCTTGTATATTTTTTACAAGAAATTAAATTAAAGTATAACTATATTACTATCTTAAAATTAACATTTAGGTATGCGTAGGTATTTGCTTTTTTTTTAGGTTCCAGTATAAAAGTTACCTCCGTTCAAGTTTGCAGGTTGGTTTTTATACAGTAAGGTAAACAAAAGAGGGAGATTTAGATTTAAAAAATCGAATGCTAGCTCAGGGGTCACGCATCTCAAATAATCTGCGGCCAAATGCAAGCCTAAAACAATATAAAAAGAAAAAAAAATCTGTTTAAAATATCAACAAACGTTTTAATTTTTTTTAATTTTTAATGGTACTAGGTGTCTGTATATTAAATTTATAACTTTAAACTTTGATGATAAATTAGCTTATGCAAGCACTTATGAAACACTTAGCAAAATTAGACTTAGGTAATTGTTTAATAATTGTAACGATAATGTTACAGCCATTTGTATTTACTCAGGGGTTTCAAATGCGCATTCAAATTAAACTTACCCCATGTCTAGACGGTATTAATAAAATATTAGCGCCGAATTTTGCTCATTATAATATTTGTGAATGAATTACGCGTTTGAATAGAAATTAATTGTACACCGTTTTCATTTAAATATTGAAATTATTTACGTACTTCGCTAAGGGTTTGTTTGGACTGGCCAGGCAAACCCAAAACGGCAATAATGTGGTTGAGTACAAAATTGTACAAAGTCAATTTATTTATTTCATTTAGAAAATTAAAAGGCACTTTTGAAAGAACAAAAATGTAATCTAGTTTTCCCTTCCAAAAGGCAGTTGGTATAGAGAATAATGGGCAAGAAACTTTGGACTTAATCTTAAAAAAAATAAGTATTTACGTTGGTTTTTGGTTTGATTTGATGTGTTGGCTGTACCTATAATAAAAATCACTTTATTAATATATAAGATTAAGTTCGTTAACAAAATTCACAGTTTTATCGCTATTACATCGCAATTGCAACGCATACACACGATACCTACTATAAAAATACAAAAATATCTTTTTTTAAATAAAATCTACAGAATCATTAAAAGCTCTGTAGTATTAAGATGTTTTACTCACAAAGTTAATCTAAGCCCAAACTCGCAAACAATACGGAAGCCGTTTTTCACAACCATTACGTCACAGTCGTAACAACATACTCAAAAATATAGGCCATGAAAGTGGGTTAGCGTTACACGAGATAATATTGGGGGAGTAGGCAAATAAAGTCATTATTATTGTCGTTGGCAAGCCCTCCAGTAACTTTGTTTACATCGCCACTAAAGAACTTACTCTTTGGTGTCGCGGAAAGAATTTTGTTCGGAGTTTCAAACTGATTTCTGAACGATGTAACGATAGGGAAGATTTACCGCGAAATTGCCATGTTTTATGTCAGTTTGAACTGTTGTTTCCAAATAATTGAAAGTTATATAAAGTTTAGAATCTGAGATTAGCGCGTTCAACCAAACAAACAAACAAACAAACTCTTCAGCTTTATAATATTATATTAAGTATAGATTAAAAAGTGTCCCCCGACTTGTGCATGTGATTTACATGTCGGCAACACTTTAAAGTTCATGCAGTGACGTCATCATCATCATGACAACCTTTAGACCCCCACTGCTGGGCATAGGTCTTCCCCAAGGGGGGATTCGACCGTAATCGCCATGTTTAGTCGATGCATGTTGGCGTTCGCAGTAGGTATTATGGTCACTTAAGTGAGCATTAGGTATTATGGTCAGAAGGACGCTGCTGCCGATCCTCTGGTCAATATTCCTTCACCTTCTACGACACCCACGGGTAGAAATGGGGTGGTGTTATTCCCGGCCGGCACCACACGGCAGAAACGTACTATGTTTAAAATATGATTCACCATACTTACGTTAAAGCTGCAGTTACAGAGAGTTGGTACCTACATCTAAAATTTACTTACTTAAAACAAAACAAAACAAAATTTTCAGATTCTCACGTCATACACACGATTTATGAAGGGTGCGTATGAAAATTCGTAATACCAAGTATGTGGCAGCATATTATTACGCTTAACGCCAGCCTTGAATGAACACATGAACACAAGTAGATGCAAATACCTTTCAACATGTGGCGTGGGTTTCAAGACGTCAGTGCAGTCTTAGGGTTGTCTCACGCTAGACTGTAGCGGCGTCAAGACACATCTAGATGAAGTGTGTTGCATTTAGTAACTCATTACTAAAAGATCCCTGAGTTTTCCTGGTTCTTGATTTGGATTTTTCAAAATATAGTAACTGATTCTTGGTTTACATCGCGGACATTGCAACCGCATAGCAAATAATGTTTCCGTCGTCTGATATTTGACTAAGTACAAAGTATTCTTCTCGTGCCGTGATAATAGTAAGGTACATAAGATGTCACAAGGATGAGCAGCAACGTATGTATTTGCATTTTTGTTAATTGGATCGACAGTTTTACCTGATAAATGAAAGATTGACATTCACTCCCTTGCTTTTTTTTACCGCTTGGACTCGCGATTGTTACAGTCCAGCGTGCACTAGTCTTTATTCGGTGACAGCATAGCATGCATGAAAAGATATCTCACTCGACTCGTAGAGATAATCCGAGTGTGGGTATTATAATGCTCATACAGATATATTCGCGTTTTCAAGCAGAGAAATAGCCGCATTTCCTTCAGGAACAATCTTATACTGTTTTGTGCATTTTCATACATTTACAACATTTTCTTGAACAAAGTTAGAAGTTTAATGTTAGGATAGAATAAGTTTTAAAGAGATATTTATTTATAGTACTATGTGATATAATCGTAATAAGACAGAATACCAAACTACCTAGTATAAATATTATTTTCTGTTTATTAAAGTATTTTATGTAAAATAAGACGGGCAAGTAAAACAAAGCAACAAAGTAGTAAGTTATACCAAACGTTTTACCTATAATTTCGTCTAAACACTTTGTTTCGTACCAAAAATATTGGTGTGACTATTGATATGAATGTCATTATGCCCCCCCCCCCCCTGTCATGCACGAAGTACCAGTGTGACATCTTTCCTAAGTTTATCTTGGACATTACTGACACCGGTGAAGGAAAATCATCGTGAGGAAGGGACATGTTTCATGATGGTCCCAATCTATGTACTTACACCACTTCAAAAAGAAAAGAGAAAAATCCGTAGAATCCGGAAAAAATACTGATGATTCATTTAAATGTATTCTGTTGTCGTAGTAAATTGATATCAACTATTTTTATGGATTTTTAGCATAGCGTCACTCAAATTTAGCTACTCTATAAACCATAGATCGACCATTGATCATAGCAAGAGAGTCAGCTGTCAACAGTGTCACTTCAGTCACTTTCGTCCGTATGTTCTGTGCTTTCGTCACATTTTGTTTCTAGTTTCTGGAGTTCGTTTTAACCAAATTTTCGTTTTGTGAATTTAACACAACCCGGCCAGAAAATCCTAACCCGATTTCAGGTTAGTTTAAGAACTTGAAAACAATTTAATGATCTTGTGATTGCAGTTTTTTTCTACATGGCGGTGCTGTGACTGCAGTTTAATTGTTTATTGTTAATTAAAACGGTAACACCAATTACATTAATTAACACAGTTACGGGTTACGAGAAAAAAATTATAAAAATACTTAAGATATAATGGAGGACGCCCTAGCATACCTTCTCTCACAAAACATCAGGCACACACGCATAATTCCACTCCATTCATCGGCAAACAGATCACATTCAGGATTGATGGTCAGGAGAGCGTTAAGCATTCTTAAAGTACGACACACCGGGGACTCAGCTCTGGCGACCGTTCTAGATGACGGCGGCACAAACAAATTGTGTCGACGGCTTTGGCGATGTCCGATGTACTTGTCAGGAACAAACAGCCGACAAAAAAGATCGTGAAGTTCGGGACTGTCGATGCGTCCTCTAAGAGCTTTACAGGCGACTGTGAGCTGTTGAAAGCCTCGTCTAACCTCCAACGAGTTGAAGCCCAAAACTCCTAAGAGGTAGTTAGTAGGGTACATGAAAGGAAAATAGTGAAACGTCTTTTTATACAGTACTCTCAGGAAAGTCTTTTGTACCTTTTCTAGTGCTAATGTTTGACTCGCTGTGTAGGGATTCCAAATACAGGCACCAGCCTCAAGTTTACTACGAACCAAGGTGGTGTACAGACGTTTAAGTACATTTGGGTTGTGAAAATCACGGGCATTTCTCAAAACAAAACCCAAACGCCTAAAAGATTCCTTGGCAAGAGAGGAGACGTGGTCTCTAAAAGTCAGACCGGTGTCAAAGGTCACGCCCAGGTCCTTTATATTGGTGACACGACTTATCACTTCACTACCCAATCTGTAGGTATACTGGAGTGGTTGATGTTTTCGACTGTACGTCATGACATAACACTTACTTGTGTTAAAAAAGAGTTTATTTAACAAGCTCCACTCATATATGGCATCAATGTCCCTTTGTAGGAGTATGCAATCCGCAACCGTATCAATTTGAAAAACCAATTTCATGTCATCAGCGTAGAGCAAGCATTTTGCAAACTTAATCTTATTTATAAGATCATTGATCATGATAAGGAAAAGCAGTGGGCCAAGCACGGATCCCTGACTCACGCCTGATCGAGTATTATAAGGTTCAGACTCAAAGCAACCATGCCTAACAAATTGCCTGCGGCCTCGCAGATAGTCCGCGAAAAAGTTCAGAAACTCTGACGAAAAACCTGACGCCTCTAATTTCATTAAGAGCACGTCATTGTCAACTTTGTCGAACGCTTTGCGGAAATCAAAATAGAGGACATCCACCTGCCCCCCTCGGTCCAAAACCCTAGAGATGTAATCGACATGAGTCATCAGATTCGAGTTGACAGAGCGGCCGCGGCGAAAACCGTGCTGGGCATCTGATAGAAACGCATTTATATGCCTATAGATGTAAGTGTGGAGTATATGCTCGAAAACCTTAGCAAGGGTTGGCAGGACAGCAATGGGCCTGTGTTCCTCAACAGATGATCTGTCACTGGTTTTTGGGATGGGAATGACGCGCGAGATTTTCCATTGCTCAGGGTAAATACCGGACTGAAGGGCTAGGTTAAAGATATGGCAGAGTGGAGTTGCCAGGACATCATGGCATCCCTTGAGAATAAAAGCGGGGATAAAGTCAGGACCGACTGAGCTATGAGGTTTAAGTCTGGCAATACCTTTAACTACGTCCTGTGGGGTCAAAAGGGGGATAGGAATATTATTTCCAGAGTAGTGGGTTGGCCGGAGGTTATTTGGGTTTAAATCAGGAGAATCAGGTAAGAAAACGCTGGAAAAGTACCGAGCAAACGCTTCCGCCGCATTGATACCCGAGTAAGCTATACCGTTGAGCACTACGTTTGGCTCGAAACCACCCTTAGATCTCAGGCTCGAGACATGTTGCCAGAACTGTCGTGGATTACTTCCTATGTTATGTCCGACGGTACAACAGTATGATTTATAGGCCTCTTGAGTTCTGATTTTTAAATCCGAGCGTAGAGCACTAAATTGAGCATAAATTAGGTCACAGCGTGAAAGTTTCCATTTGCGATGCAATCTATTTTTACGCTGAGTATCGCTGACTATGTCCCTTGTAAACCAAACCGGAAATCGTCGGTTGCCAGAACTCTTTCTCTTTTTTTTTGGCATACATGAATCAAAGAGGTCATAGAAAATGGCGTAAAACTGACTCGTAGCCGCTCGTGCATCCCGACAGCAAAGGAGATCCTGCCAAGGGGCGCTACAAATTTGATCATATAAGAGAAAGTAGTCACCTTTGCTGAAGTTCCAGTCTCTACTTTGGTCAATGTTGCTAGGATATGATGTTTCATTTACCTGATGTTTTGACATTTTAACAGCAATATCCAAGGGAGGATGATACAGGTCGATGGGGACTAGCTCCAAGCCCTCAACGTACTCGCAGTTTACTTCGGTGCCCTCCTGAACCAACACAACATCTAACTTACTCCCGCGCATATTCGTCACTTCATTCATCTCTACCAGTTTACAAAAGTTTAAAAAATAACAGAAATAATTGTTAACATTCACTGATGCACTTCTTAAGTTAAGGTCACCTAATATCACGACTCTTCCGCTCAAATTTGATATAATGCTCTCAACCTTACAAAACCACATCATATAATCTTCGTCAGTAGCCGAGGGCTTGACGTAAACAACACACACATACATATTTCGGCCATTAATTTTGATCCTAGCCCACAGGTCTTCACCGCAATCCGTTTCTAGGTCATATTGCCTGCTCATGGTAACGCCGTCGCGTGCTGCTAGCATCACACCACCCCCCAGAGTCACTCTATCTCTACGTAGGATGCACCAATCTCCGTCTGTCAATTCCGAGTCTTCCACTGAACTATTTAGGTTAGTTTCTGTGACGGCTACTAATTCATGCTCTGATAGTAACAAGCTTGATCTCCATATGGGTAACTTCGTTTTGAGCCCACGCACATTTTGGTACAATACACGCAGACAGCCGTTGTTACGATTACTGAGAATGGGCGGGCTGGTGACAGGAATGTTAGTGGGATAATTGTTCACTGTTTCGGGCACGAAAGTTGTGGCGCCACGGTTTGACACAAATATCCTCTGCCCAGTTTTGAGTCGCTGTAACTTGATCGGCCAGTTTTGAAGGTACCCCCAACTTAAAAGATGCATAGTTGCCACGCGATTTAAGTGCTTCTACTGTGCAGATATCCGTTCCACAGATGGTAAGAAGGTGCTCACGTACCTGGCTATCGGTAGTGCCCTGCTTTACGTAGAAGAGGTGCAAGTATCTCCATCGTTCAGAAGCCTCTAACTTAGTAGCGCCAGGTGCGGCTGTGCCCCGCAAAACATTACCCAGCGAACGACGCGAGCGCCTGTGTTGAACTTCAACCCAACCATCATCAATCGTCCGGTCGTTGAAGTCTTTGTCACCCACAGAGTGATTAGCAGTAGCAACGGCAGGAGCAGCAGACACCGGCAAAAGGCCTTGAGTTCTAGGCATTTGCCGTTGCCGGACAGCTGCTGTCTCTGGATTGTTTGGTATGCGCATACCTCGCCTGTTTTGAAGACCAGTTTCCTGATCTGCAGCTTTCTCTCCAACGGAAGCCGTCGTTACAGCGTTCTCTCTTCTATTTGGTGGTAATCTCATGGGGCAGTTAATAAATTCAAGGCAAGGTCGAGAAGTAAGTTCTAGGATTTCCTCATGGTGTTTGTCTAAGTCCGACGCCATGACATTTGCTTTCTCAAGATTTTTATTATAGGTGTTCATGCTAATTTGTAGCTCAGTGGCGGAGTTTTGAATTCCGGCGCACTGATTTTTGAGTTCATCAACATTTTTAACCAGCGTGGAAAGGATTGTATCATGCTCAGATTTCCACATAGTCATACTACGGTCAAAGTCAGACTTCCATGAGCTCAATAGTTGCATGAATACCTCCTTTAATTCGCTGCATGCGCAAGGGGAATGCATCAACTGTTTGTTAGGCGAGTCGTCAATACGTTGTCGTTTACTTCTAACGGCAACATTAATGCTAGCTTCACTGCTACTGGAAGCTGAAGCAATATCAGGAACTGACTGAGAATGTCCTGGTTTGGGTGTGTTCGGAGATTTCGGTGGTGTGCGTTGCATATTGGGCATAGATATTGACAGCTTGCAAATCAAAGCTAAACAGCTGATTAATTTCCGTACCTGCGTGTTGTTGTTACACTATGCGCTGGCGCAACGACGCGGTGTTCAAGTTTATCTTCGTAAATCTTCGTGGGAGTTCGTAGACGTTCGCAAACCCAAGCGACAGCCGATCGACGCAGCGCCGATGTAGTCGTCCTTGAAAGACAGCGCGTACGGAAACCGGTCGTTGACCTCGGTGCGTCGCACAGCTGATCGGCGCTCCGATGAATCACGCACTTCTCCGCATCACAGTTAATTATATAAATAATAAGATACTAAATGACACTAGACGTAAAAGTGGAGGCAACACTCTGAACACCTAAGTGAAACCAACTATGGGCAGACGCTCTCTTTTTGAATGGATACATAAGATAAAGAAAACACATATCACTGTCTCGTTCTTATGTACGCATTCAGAAAGAGAGCGTCTGCCCACAGTTTGTTTCACTTTGGTATGTCGAGTGTTATCTCCACTTTTACCTATAAGCTTCTTGGTGTGGACCAATCCCTCCTTTGTCATGAGCATAAAAAACAACAAAATTGCAATACAAAGAGATAAACCAGCTCTTTTGAAAACGATAATAAGAGATTTTGTTTTATGTGCGCTATAAAATCAACAACATGGGATATCAGCTTGGACCGTCATAAAATCAGAATGGTAGTTTATTTCCTATTCCGTCAACGTTGTTTGTGGTTTAAACAGTTTTCGCGTCTTTGGTTAGGAGGACCCCATCCTCCCGTATTGGTTTTGGGTAGATGTATGTTTTGAGTAACGAAAAAAGGCAAGCACGAGTCAAGGTAAGTAGGTACTTATAGTTGGTAGGAGGATACTTTAACTTTCTGGTGAAATAAGAAGAACTAGTTGGTTTTTTTTTGGCGTATTTTTCAAAATCTTTGTATGTTTTGCGTAATACAAAACCAACTTAATGTAAATTTTCATTGGATTTATTTTGCATTACCCAAGCAAAGCGAATATTTCGTCATATTCTCAGTTATAGGAAATAGTAGATTGTATGACAAGGAGCCAAATAATATTTTTACGGCGAGGGCGCTATTTTGAACCCAGAGCGAAGCGAAGGATTCTAGAATAGAATCCCGAGCATAGCGAGGAATTCTAAAATATAATCCTGAGCGTAGCGAGGGATTCAAAGTACATCGCCTGAGGGAAAAATATTTTTGCTCTCGAGTCATTTATTCTACTTTTCATCTCCTTAAAAAAAAAGAAAAAAATAAATAAATAAGAGACACGTACTGACTACAAGAACTGGGAAGTATATCGCGCACTTTTGTTTTTTTTACCGTTACCGCGCCTCCCCGCACCGTACAGCCAACACTGCCAGTAATTTATACAATTTGCGTTCGATTTCAATGAACGATTCATGTTACAAATTCAAATTTCATTACTGCCCGCTTAAAAGTCTAGTGGAGAAAAGAGCTACTTTGCTCCCGCTTATAGAGGAACAAAACGACACTCAGTATTATTCCTTGCACTATTTCTGAAATCTTGAAAAAAATAATGAAACTTGATTGTTGTTATTGATGGCATTCAGTGGCGTGCCTAGGGGTCAAAATTAGGGCAAACCCGACAGATGAGATAATGATTTAATACCTACTTAGATATATTTTATACTCCATTGTCCGTTTGTCTGTCTATCTGGTTGTCTGTCATCAGACTGTATCTCATAAACCGTGATAGCTAAATAGTTGAAATTTTCACAGATGATGTATTTCTGTTGCCGCTGTAACAACAAAACACAACTAAAACAGAATAAAATAAATATATAAGGGGCCCCCTTATATATTTATTTTATCCTGTTTTTGTTGTGTTTTATTGTTGTTATAGCGTTAAAGCGATTTACTTCAATGTTCCCATACAACCAACGTGATTTTTTGCCGTTTTTTTTGCTCGATGTCTAATGTTGTACCTATAGATAATGGTACGGAACATTTCGTGCGTGAGTCCGACTCGCACTTGGCCAGGTTTTATTTATCATCTATCTAATATTATAAAGAGATAAAATTTGTTTGTAAGTTTGTATGTAGGGAGTAAACTCCAAAACTACTCATCCGATTTTCAACATTCTTTCACCAATAGGAAGCTACGTTATCCTTGAATGCTATAGGTTTTATTGCATTATCAAAAATTTTTGGGACCCGTGAGAAAATTTACGCGGGCAACGTACTAGTCTAAAATATAAAACAAAGAACTACTAAAAAACTACACTAAGACATAATAATTATGGATTTTAAGCTTAATTATCTCTTATATAGTAAACATCAAACCCATTTGGGCTGTCATAAAATATGGATGTTACATTATTTACAAAGCACTTAGACACTTAATTTGCTGAAATAAATTTTAAGTAGGATAGTTAGAGGTCATTCTACCCTGCTATTAAAAATAAAGGGATGAAAATAAAGCGAGGTTTAGATGGCAAAAGTTAAAGAGTTAAATTACTAATTATTAAAGAAGCAATATAAAAAGGAGACGTGCTTTAGTAAGTTTCTAGTTGAATTTGCTATTTTCTCTTTCATTAAACTGACTTTACGTTAAGATCTCAGAAATTCTGATTAGTCTGAAACTGGACCGATTTGAGGTGATATTTAAAGTCTTAGGTATCGTTCTCTAATCTAGACTTTAGTTTTAATCCGACTGCTATTATAAACACGAAAGCTTGTGATGATGGAGGAATGTTCGTTGCTCTTTAACACTTTAATTGCTGAACGGAATTAGCTGTTGCATATAGATATTGATCTAGCTTACACATAAGTTTTTTTTAAACCTAAATCAACACCGATAAGGTACCGGGACCGGGGTCCTAGGGGGGGGGGGGGTTGCCAGGGGGGTTGCCTCAATTGTACCACCACCACTACCACTTTGCTGACCATGTTGTATGTCTCTGTGTAATTGCATGGGAAGGCAAGGTGTGATCAAAGTTTCTCAGTGGGGCATCTATAAATGAATTTATATGGACTAGACAACTATCCCATATATGGGACAGATGTTCCAAAAATAAGAGGTCCGGAAAAACTACGAATGCTCTGGAAATATCAAAGATTACGTTTTTAACTTTCACACATTTATCCTGCCCATCTTAACCTATGGCGTTCAGACCTGGTCGCACCAAGTCGCAAAAGTTCCGCGTTGGAGTGTGCCAAAGAGCAATGAAACGCAGCATTTGGTGTAAAAAGAACAGACAAAATACGAAACACCACACTGCGAACCAAAACAGGAATCATAGATGTGGGCAAAAAGGCTGCCCGGCTCAAATGGGATTGAGCAGGTCACGTCAGCCGCATGCATAGTGACCGCTGAGCAAAGGTCTCCATGTAATGGGTGCCTGAAGATGATCTGCGTCACCGAGGCCGGCCCAGGAGGTGGCGTGATTACCTAGACGCGTACTGCGAGGGTTGGTTCAAGGCGGCGTTAGAAAATTATACCTGGAAAGACTAGAGGGAGGCCTTTGCCCAGCAGTGGGATACAACACAACAGACAATATAAAAAAAATCGACACCTCTTTTAAATTATATCAATTCAAATTATTTATACACTACAATACAGTTTTAATATCGCAGGCAACAGGTTACAGAAGCAGGTGCGATATCAAACCTTCCATTGGCTTTTCCATTAACTCCAAACCGCTGACCGGGCGATAGAGACGTAGAATAGATAGTTACAGAAGGCTGACTTCATACAATAAGCGCTAATAGACGCACGCACACATGCCTGTGTACACAGAATGAAAAAACCAGTGGAAGTGCCCACGCAGCTATCCTGCATGTGTCACAGTTATGCGAAAACTTTCGTAATTTGTGATAAGTCTTAATTTTGTATGAAACAAAAATTCAACTTTGACGAAAAGCTTATTTGTTTATCATACAAAGTTAAGACTTATTACAACTGCCGAAGGTTGTTACTATTTGACACGTCTTCCGCATAATTACGTACGTACGGGCGATCTCAAAGTATAATAATAATAATAATATGTGGGGACATTTTCACACACGGCCATCTGACCCCAAACTAGGGAGACCCTGTACTATGGGTGTCAGACAGCTGATATACATACACAGATACATTTTTTTTTTGTAAATACATACATATATAGATAAACAACACCCAGACACAAGGCAAACACAAGTGCTCATCACACAAATGTTTACCCTGGGCGGGAATCGAACCCGGAACACGCTGCCCAGCAGTCGATCGCTCAGCCACTGCGCCAACCGTGTCGTCATTATGTCCAACGACTGTCAGTCACGGAGTGTGTTTGAATCAATTGCACGGACAATATGTGTCAATGTGTGCGTACGTTTTCGGTTGTTGTATAGAGCGAACCTTCTGTAAAAAATACTTGTTTATTTTGCGACAGAGTTAACAACACAATAGATGCGACCATCCACCGTTCGCTGCAATCAAGATAGAAGAGTTCTATTTCGCTTTTAGATTTATTGAACCGTAAAATAAATGAACTCTAGCCTTTTGTTGGTCTGTGGATCATAAACACAGAATGGCAGTGGTCTTATGAAGATAAATGGAATTATGATATTGTTTAGCGTACATCGCTGTATAAAGAAGACTATTTATACATTACATACATTATTGTGCTCACTAAATTCAGTGTTAGAAAAAAGCAAAGAAAAAACTGTCAGCATTATTTATCTATTTATGCTAATACGGCTTCGATGAGCCGATGGCATTAACATAATATACACAAAAGACTTAAACATGAAATAAACACACTATAACGCAATAACGAAATATGCTTTCGCAGAAGCTTAGACATAAGGACAGTTTTTTTTTCATTTCTTTTATTTTCATGTACAGACGCCAGCTATTCTAAACTGTCAATTTTTTCCAATTAAACATGTACCTTATTCTTTTGTAGTAAAGTTGAAAATGAGGCGATGAACGTTCGTATTCTAATCTTGGTCTCACGTTGAGTTGCACGAAAATAACATTAGTTTAACAGATACTTTAAATTCATGCCGTCCCTTACATTTTGTATCAAAAAGAAAGAAACAGCATCAATTTAAGGTCTCCATTAAACTAATGTTGGTTTTGTGCAACGCACTGTTAATCTATTAAAATATTCCTAATTTACCAAGATTTTTATCAAGTTTTTGATTGATTGTCGCTGAAATGGAATTGCGAGCAGAATTAGAGCGTTTATAATAATAAGAATTTGCTTTCAGTGTTGTAATTTTTTGTTCAGTTTGTTAAGACCAACTAACTGGACTTTGAGGGTGGAGAAGAACACCAATTTCAAGTCGTTCGTGGTGCGCGTTCTGACTCAACTTTTAGTGAACTTCCTCAAGGAAGAGTTTTGGCCGAAGGGTGTGCTGTATCGGCGTTTTTAACACGCCGCCGCGCCGTAACTTCGTGTGTATCGTAGTCTGTTGTTTAAAATCCTTTAGGTTCTAAACGATCACTTCCCAAAACGTCCAGTTCCCAATTAGTCCGTTTCTCAAAACGGCAACTCCCAAAACGTTTATAGTTATTGTTTTATACTTATACATTAATTGTGTTTTATGGGCCTTAGTTGCCTTAAATAAATAATAAATAAAATAAATTAAAGAATGACAATTACCTGACTACATGTCGAGTCAGCCCAGTGGTTAGGAAGATTGTAAACTGCCGATACGCGGCGCGAGTAGGTATTTCCAAAAATGCTATCTATTTCATATCGCTCGATCTGCCTCCCTCCGGGTGAACAGTACAAATACTATTCACCCCTGCCCTCCGACCCGTATCGTGCGATAGAGAGAGTTGCAAGTCGTGAAGGTAATTACCTATATCCTTTTTTAAATATTGTTTTCGGTGATACCGTTTGTACCCCCCTAAACTTTTACAAAATGAGACAATTTTAATCTCACTAGATTCAGTACAGCTTAATCTAGGTCCGTACGTTGTTCTTTTTAAGTCATTGTGTATAGTTTAAATAATCCTCCACATCGCGTTAAACTGGGAATGTGCCCAAGAGACTGGCATTGCCACATTGGATGGCTATGCTTAACCTCTGACCAAGGTAAAAACCAGCTCTTGTATAACGGTAAGTGTCGACCAACCTTTTGGACTGTAATAGGAATACATATAACGTGCATATAACAAACAATCTCACAGAGATACTCAACTTAAGTAGACACACACAAGTAACTAATTAATTAACTGCATAATTATTCGAGTTATTTGCTAATAATCTAGGACAGTGCACATGAATTAACATAACAGATTGCTGTACAGCATTACTTATACATATGTAATGGTCTCATCATTGTCATTGATACATTGTGTGATCCATATTTCCATACAAATATACTAATTACTAATTTTACAAATTTACTAATTGTACTAATATTTTACTGCTATATTAATAAATTATGATATTATAAATGCGTAAGTAACTCTGTTTGTTACGCTTTCACCATGGAACGGCTGAACCGATTTTGATGAAATTTGGTAAGAAGATAGCTTAATCCCTGGGAAAGGACATAGGCTACTCTTTAATCTGTTACTTTGTCTACATCCGCGATAACCGACATTCACGCGATCGAAGTCGTGGGCAAAAGCTAGTGTTTTATATTTTTATACATGTCATTGATACATTGAGTAGAATAATTGCCGCGGTCCGTGGATCACTAATTCCATGCCGAGACCTTTCTGTGTAAAGCCGTTAGTTCCAGCTGTCATTCGTAAAACTTTGACAGTCGATAAGGGTAGACAGAAGCCAGAAAGTCTGACAACCAGTCCTACCAAGGGGTATGCTGTTACCCAGTGACAGGTTCTGGAGGTCAGGGCCTCAAGTCTGCTATTACAATTGTGTCAAAATGGTCAATCATTGATTTCGTAATTGTTGATTTTGACAAGTTTGGTAATCTACTAATATAATGGCGTCACTATGACTTTCCAATGGTCAACCACTGACACGCCATTGGAAGAAATGATATAGAATGGTAATCTCGTACAAAATGACAACTGAATGACCGACTTAAGCTGCAATCTGCTAAAATTTTGACAGTTACTTTGATCAGTGACCTACCATTACAACGTCATTGTGCAGTAATTGACCGACCAATGATCGACCATTATGAATTTAGCAGAATACGAACTTTTAGCAAAATGACAATGGGATCGTGTTGGAATGACGAAATTATACAAATAGCAGACTTGGCCCCCTGGTATGCAGTCGCTACATGTAAAATACTGGTTGCAGCTGCATCCAGTTAGACTGGAAGCCGACCCCAACATAGGATTGGGAAAAGCTAAGCAGGTGATAATGACGTTAAAAATAATAATAGCGAAGCGCGACCGTGTCGACGTAAATTAAGCAGCTCCGAAAGGAGCTCTTCGTAAAATATAAAATTATTAACATAACGCAGTCTTCCGGGAAATTACGTGATTATTACCGGCGAAAAGGTAGAGAAAATGGTGGAAAAAGACTTCATTTAACGTAATTTAATTAGCCGTATATATTAATTAATAAAGGTTATGTTTGATCGAACAGAAATACAGACATTTTTCTTGGGGAAAATAAGAGAATATTTCTTAGGAAGCTTCATTTAGAGAATGGGGCGTCATGTGTTTGCAAGGTAAATAATAGTATGATTGAATGTTGCTTCAGGCTCATCTGAAGAAAAACACAATGTATTGGGATCTGTGTCATCGTCTAACATGGTTTTATAACTTCATCGTCTTAGTTATATAATACTAGTAATCCATCCCTGCTTCACACTGGTGGAATGTAGATGTAGAACTACACGTATAAACCGTCCTCTTGAATCACTCTATTAATTTGATGATAGCACTTTTCAACCGACTTCAAAAAGAGGGAGGTTCTTAATTCGTCAGATTTTTTTGTGTATTTGTCACGTGATTTCTCCAGGCTTGTAATTAGCAATTTAGTTATATATTATTGTTATTATAGTGTTGTTAGTCTGTAAGCTTTCCTGTAAAGCGATTTAAAAATTATTTTTGATGGATAAGGTATACGTCAGGGGTCAGCACTTTTTGAAAAAAACCGACAGAAAGCAAAAAAAATATAAAAAAGAAAAAAATAAACATGGATGATGTTTTAATTTTCTCCATCTTTGTACTTTCAATCTCTGTTTTGACTGTGTTGCCGTTTCTTAATGGATTTGGATGATAAGGAGGTACTAAAAAGCGAAAAATAAAAAGCATTTTTACATAAAAGAGAACCGCCTTCAAAATGCACACACATGACTTTAGTTTCGGAAGTCGGTGATCACCGACTTCCGAAACTAAAGTCATGTGTGTTCTGTACTAAAGTTATTTATCACTTTTTAGATTTTGAAGGCGGTTCTCTTTTTTGTAAAAAAGGTTTTTTTATTCACACATTTCTTGTCCGCGTGAATTTTACCAAGGATGCCTAATTTTTTTAATTAACCTTTCTAATGTCTTATGTTACACAGTCCGACATAAGCAGCAGAGGTTTGACCTTCAACACTTTCGCCCGACAGTCGTTGAGTTAATGAATGTGGCTTATGTTACTCAGGAATAATGTAGCATTCTAATGGCATAAGAATTTTTGATATCGGACCAGTAGTTTTTGACTTTACTCGTTACGAACATACGAAAATACAACTGATAGACGCCAACTGTTGGGCATAGGTTTCCTCCCAAAGATCTCCACCTGTGTCGGTCCCGCGCTGCGTTGTTCAGCGGCTTTCGGCGGCTCTGACCAGAGGGCGAATTCACGTAATTTTATGACGCGCCGATGAAGTAGTAGTGCAGTTGCAGTTAAGTTCAAGTTTGAGTGATAAACGATATTCTTGTAATCTCTGAACTGCGCGTAAGTTGCGCGTGAACTGCACGTCAACTGTACGACAACCAAACTCTACCAAACTGACTTATGGTGTAGCCACATGAGAGAAAAAATATCGATCTATTACATTTCAATGAATATGACGTTATTATAATATTTAAATTATACCCCAGTACAGATTTTAGTGCTTTTTAACTGTCATTTTGAGACGTCAAACGAATAGTAGAATACCGATCATGTAGCGTTCCGAAGCACGCACCAAAGACGCGCAACAGTAGAATGCCATTATTGCGCTCGCGTGACAAACTTGACGCGAGCGTGTCTGACAGCGGTAGAGAATACGAAAAGCGTTGTTTTGATCGAAATTTAACTGCAACTGCACTGCAACAGCACTTCTTTAGTTACGTGAATTAGCCCACAGGTCGTCGGTCCACCTCACAAGGTGGACCGACGACCTGTGTGTGCAGGTCCCTGTGCACACACAGGGACCTGCCAGTACGTGGCTGCCACTCTAGGACCTTGGTGCCCTATCGGTCATCAGCTCTGTGAAATAAAACACGCAAACGTAATATAACTAGCTTATTAAAATTTGAAACTGTCGCGACCGGCTAAGGTTCCACGGTTAAATCACTTTTATAATTTTAGTATCCATCGTTAGCAAAGATCTTGATACCTAATTATTAGATGCTTGAAAATGTCTAGATCTTTGGGTACCTAGCTGCTGCCCTTATTAAGACGCCACTCTTATTTCCATTAGGTGTAGGTAATTCAATATCTCCCAGGCTTCTTAAATATTTTTCTTCTAGCTAATGCCCGCGACTATATATTGTCAATGGTTTCGGAAATATCTTCGGACGCACGTTCGTCCAAAGGAAAACGAACTCTTCAGATTTATACAATTCATCATCATAATCATCAGCCGAAAGACGTCCACTGTTGAACATAGGCCTAATCCAAAAAACGCCACAACGAGCGGAAATCAGCCGCTTGTTTCCACCAGTTACCCGCGACCTTGACGATGTCGTCGGTCCATCTGGTGGGAGGCCTACCAACGCTGCGTCTTCCGGTTCTTGGCCGCCACGGTTATCGGTTCTTCGAGCGATGTGGCCTGCCCATTGCCACTTTAACTTGCAAATTCTGAGAGATTTGTCGGTGACTTTAGTTCTTCGGCGAATTTTCTCGTTCCGAATTTTATTGCGCAATGAAATTCCGAGCATAGCTCTCTTTCGATTTATAATTATTTATTGATAAATTTTCCTTCAAAGATACTGATCAATAAATTACATTAATCAATAATAATACCAGCCTATGATTCTGCAGGTTGATGGCCTCTTCTTATACAGAAAAAGCATGAGCATTCAATACTCAATACACAATACATTTATTGCATCCACATGTGAACTTAGATGGTAGGTATAAAAAACCAGCTTTTTTACAAAAAAGACAACCGCCTTCAAATTCAAAAAATTGATAAAAAACTTTAGCACAGTACACACATGACTTTAGTTTCGGAAGTCGGTGGCAATACAAAACATCAAACAGAATAAACTTTTTCGCTTTTTAGTACATCCTTATCATCTAAATCCATTAAGAAACGGCAACACAGTCAAAACAGAGATTGAAAGTACAAGGTTGGAGAAAATTAATACATCGTCCATATATATTTTTTTTGCTTTCTGTCGATTTTTTCAAAAAGTGCTGAATCTATTTCGATAATATTTACATGATACCACCCCTGAGGCATACCCTATCCATCAAAAAAAGAATCTTCAAAATCGCTTTACATTTGCCGGAGAAATCGCGTAACAAATTTACAAAAAAAAACAACATACAGACGAATTGAGAACCTCCTTTCTTCTTTTGAAGTCGGTTGAAAATGAACATTGTCAAACGTCAAAGCATTTATTTCAATTAAACCATTTACAAGCACTTCTGAATTGTCAAAGAGTCAGTTAGTTAGTCAGAAAAATGAAGCTAGTTGCTCGTTCCAAAACGTAGCGTAGGTCTAGTAGGTAGGAGAAGATCGAGCAAGAAACTCCACGGACACTCTTTTAAATCAAGTTTTTAAAAAATACTGATTACATTATTCACGTTGCTTCTGTATGTGAAAACAATGCAGGTAAAGATCAAAATAATGCATTACAAAAAGTTTTTTCAAAAAAAAGGAAACCGCCTTCAAAAACTAAAAAGTGATAAATAACCATAGCACAGAACACACACTATCGGAAGTCGGTGGCGGTGGCTTTGTGTTTGTTGTTTTGTATTGCCACCGAAATCCGAAAGTAATGTGTGTTCTGTGCTATGGTTATTTATCACTTTTTAGTTTTTTAAGGCGGTTTTCTTTTTTTAGAAAAAACTTTTAATTTTTCGCTTTTTAGTGTTGCCTTAACATCAAAATCCATTCAAAAACGGCGACACACTTAAAAGATATTGTATGTTCTCCAAAGATTGAAGAAACTAAAACGTCATCTAAGTAATTTTTTTGGGAATTTGTTGATTTTCTTAAAAGGGCTGTATCAATTTTGGTAAAATATATACGGGACCATTCCGGAGTAAACCCCTTTAAAAAAAAAAAGAATTTTGCTAATCCGTCTTTAGATGACAGAGTTATGCTCAAACATACATAAAAAAAAAAACATTCGAATTGATAACCTCCTCCTTTTTGAAGTCGGTTAAAAAAAGAATCAAGATAAAAAGACAAAAGCCCTGTCGCCCGACAGGGCTTTTGTCTTTTTATCTTGATTCTTAATTCTTCTTTCTTCTTTCTAATCTTCTTCTTCTTCTTAATTCTGATAGCAAAAATAGAAGTAGGAGAGAGGAAGAGGGCTTTTGTTTGACTATTATGTTGATTGCATCTGCTTATTTAATATGTAAATATGAAATTATTTCAATTATTATATTAATCATTACCCAATCATTTTATTATTAAGTATTATGGTATTAATAATTGATTAGGCAATTATTTTATTATTAATTAGTAATGTATTATTAATTATTATTGTTTTATTAGTTATTATTTTATTATTGACCATTGCGCTGGCTCAAAGTAAAATAAAAGGTTGTATGATTGGTACTTATCCGTTTCAGGTTGCGAAAGCATAACTTCGTACATGAAATAATATGCTTAAAAATTTAAAATTAAAATGATGAATACACTTGATGTAACAGCTGATGTTCTTAAAATTCAACTCTCAGGAACCATTTTAAGATTACTTTATTACTGGCTATATACATTCATAATATATATTGATCCAAGGATTACATTTTATTTATCGGTCTTATCGGCTTTATTTACCGGTCTTATCGGCTTTATCGGTCCGTTTAAAGCTTAGTTTATATTTGTCCAAAGTTATACGTTGCAAATATGTATGATTTTTTATTGTAATTCTGACTCTGATGAAGAATAATCTGGTCATAATAGCACCAGGTTTCCTCTGGACGTTTCAAGACGCCAGCACGATAAATAGCTAGTATGATCCCCTCTTCCCCCTTTGATTGTATGATTGTATGATGAGACAAACAATTATAATTGTAATTAAATTAAGGGATCAATCCTTAATTTAATTACAATTATAATTGTTTGTCTAACTACCCCATTAGTTTGTATATCTGCACGTTCGTATGAAGGCATGTGTTTAGCTCCGGGCTGTCAAGTGTGACCTGGTTGTGATTTTTTCCCCTTGATGCCGTCAGAAGTAGGTCGCCTCTGCTCGTGAGAAAAGAACAGACACGCTTTTGCCACGTGGACTGGGAAACTAATCCGTTTCATATAAATTGTAGTGGGATTATTTGTAAAACGAATATTCATTATGGTAATGAGAATGTCCCTGATATTTTATTTTATTTTATTTTTATTTGGAAAACTTACAGCTAGGTACCTACAAAAATAAGATAGAAATAGTGACAACGATAAGGCCAATTAAAAGTTTTCACAGATAGAAAATACATTAATAGGTACAAAAAGGTAGAAGACAGCTACTTTGTATAAATACGATCGAAAGAATAGGGAAAGTAAGGTCCTCAGATAAACTATGCTATGTTTTCAAAAAAGAAGCTACACAGAGATTTTTTAATTTTAATGTTGCTAGTATTGAAAATATCCAAGTCGACGTCTCGGCAGGCTGCATTGTATGTGTGACACGCTCTTATGAGGTACGAGTTGTGTCTATAGTTAGAGGAGTGTGCAATAAACGAGGGTTTCGCGGAAAAGTGGAAGGAACTCGTAACCCAATTTTTTTCAACAACTCGGAAATTTCTGTTAATCCATTTGCGATTTTATCCAGAAAAGGCAAATCAGCAATTCTCCTTCGTTCAGAGAGAAGAAGTAAGTGGAATAATAGTAATAAGAGTGTAATATGTTAATGTTGGTTTGATTGAAGGTATATAATGATTGGTGATTGTGTTTCCTTTTTTTATTTTTTACAAGAAAATGGTTTAGATCCCATTTTTTTTTATAATAAAGCTTTTTTAGCTAACCTTCATAGATAACTCCTCTTTTTGTTGGTAAATTATGTATCGTTGTCTGAGATTCATTTAAACGAGCACAATTAGAGCACGACGGGGGATATCTATACTATAACAATATTATAAAGCTGAAGAATTTGTTTGTTTGTTTGGTTGAATGCGCTAATCTCAGGATCTACTGGTTCGAATTGAAAAAATATTTTTGTGTTGGATAGTCCATTTATCGAGGAAGGCTATGCGAAGGCCTAGGGCTAGGCCTATGCGAAGCCGGGTCGGGTCGCTAGTTAATACATACTAATATTATAAATGCGAAAGTAACTCTGTCTGTTACGCTTTCGCTACGATTTTGATGAAATTTGGTATGAAAATAACTTGAACCTTGGGGAAGGTCATAGGCTACTTTTTAATCCGCGACTTCGTCTGCATCCACGATAACCGACGTTCACGCGGACGAAGTCGCGGGCAAAAGCTAGTTTATAATAAGGTAGTGATGATAAAACGAATTAATTAATTTTTAATGATACTGTAGTACCTACCTTTTTCAACTCTAGACATAAAAAGCCTTTTTTTTTTATTCGGTTAACAATATTGTCTGTATTATGTCTAAAATAGAAAATAACAATTATCCATTCCAAAAGTGTTTAAACACTGTTTACAAAAATCCATGCCACATGGTATTAAAAAAATATTTGTACACGTAAGGCTTTTTAATCAGTACAATTAAAATAATACATCTGATACATTTTCAAATACAAATGTTAGGCTCAAATGTAAATTTAAATTACCAATTTAGAACATTGCAGCAAATTGGAATGGCGATCGTTGCTGTACACCTAATTGGATGGCCGAATTGATTAATTAAATGTAACGATCAGTTTCATTGCATGCAGTTTAGAATTTTCACTAAAATATAGGACCATTTTTGTGTCAGATAAAAGTCCTAGTAGGGTTCAATCGATGGCTTTTGAATTTAATTTGCGTTGGCATTTTCATCCCTACATCCATACTTATATAATACATTATACATCCATACTTAATATTATAAATGCGAAAGTAACTCTGTCTGTTACGCTTTCACGATGTAACGACAGAATCGATTTTGATGAAATTTTATATGAAAATAGCTTGAACCCTGGGGCAGGACATGGGCTACGTTTTAATCCACGACTTCGTCTGCATCTGCGATAACCGACATTCACGCGGACGAAGTCGCAGGAAAAAGCTTGTAGTTTTTATATATTTAAATTCTCATGTATCCCCAAAGTGTTAAATACCCTCTGTGAAATCTAAATATTGAGTGGCAAAGATTTTCAAATTGCAAAAATGGAGACCAAAGTTTTAAATTAACTGAAAAATGCAGTAATGCACACACGACTCACATGGGAAATTAAAGAGAAGCCTTATTTGAAAACTTACACTAACCTGGTGCCTTGCCTTTGTTTAAAACACTCTTGACTTTCGTCTACATTAATATTATAAAGAACTTTTGTAAATTCTCCGGTGAGGAAATTCGCCGAAGAACTAAGATCACCAACATAGCTCTCAGAATATGTAAGTTGAAGTGGCAATGGTCAGGCCATCGCTCGAAGAACTGATAACCGATGCGGAGGAAAGGTTCTGGAGTGGCAACCAAGAACCGGAAGACGCAGTGTTGGTAGGCCTCCCACCAGATTGACCGACGATATCCTCGCTGTGGCGTTCTATGGGCGCGGCCTTACCTGATAAAAGTTTGTAAGTTTGAATGTAGGAGGTAATCTACGAAATTTCTCTTCTGATTTCAAAAATTGTTTTACTAAAATAAATTAATAAAAGCATAAAGTACGAGTATCGCCACATGATTTAATTGTTTTACTTTTTTGCTTACTAAACTGTACTCAACTTTAGCTGAATAGGCAATGCCGTGCTTCACGCGCTACCTTACTGAGTTTACTTAGGACAATGAACTTTTACGTTATTTAGTGCAACAAATACTCTCATTGAATACGGACACTGGACAGTGATTTTAATTCTATGAACATCCCGACGTCAGTGACACCAACACCTATTACACTCAATACTTCAGTGTACGGGCAAACTGCTCGTACAGCTACACTACTGCTGAGTGTAATGTTTAATGGTATACTAGATTCCCACGCGGACGAAACCGTGGGCAGAAGCTATAGTATAAAATAAAGTATTTAATAACATACAAAGGATCCTCGACCTGTCTGGTCGTAATAATATCAAAGAACTGTCAAGACTAGAGCTGAGCAGAATAAAAATCATAATGTTGTTTGTGAACTTTTAAGTATAAAATACAATAAGTAACAGTCGCTGTAGGTATAGGTCAGACAATAGAATAGAATAAATTTTTCTGTATTCGAGTATCCAAGACTCAACAAGATTGTTGTATTATTGATTGTAGGTAAAACTTTCGACTAAAACATAACAATTTAGCAAACAAAAAAAACTTGAGAGGTGTCAAGGGACACCCGGATGGAACGAAGTTCCTTTCGATTAATTAGTGAAGGAATTGTAATAAAATTTTATTTTTTTGAAGTTATAACAATATTTTTTTTATTATTAACAAATATAATAATACTGATTAAGTTATATAAACTTAATCAGTAGGCTCAATCAGTAGGCTTAACCAGTAGTTGAAAAAAAAAAAAAAAATGAAAATGTCTGGCTTGCTATCAATAAGAGAGAGAGAGACAGACAGAGAAACATGCGACGCCGCACAGCTGACAATAGCTTACTATAGCAAAAAGTGTCGTGACAACTTTTCGTAAGAATTTTTTCCGTCTAGCCCTCTTTCACAACGCGCGATAAGGAACTTCGTTCCAATAAGAATTAGTAACAATTGGTCACTGTTGCGACATCCCATGAGAGACGGCACAACAGTGACCCACACACACACTCCAAGCAACTCGCACTGTTGGAAATCGGATATCTATGGTTGGATATGAGAATATCATGACTGACGGCATTAAAGGCATTGGAGAAATCAATTAAAACCAACACAGTAACCTTGGTATCACCAATGGGTGATACCAAGGTTACTGGTAACATTAGAGAAGCAATGGCTTCTCTAATGTCACCAGCTACTTTAAGGAGAGTGGAGGTTGTGCTGTGTCCAGGCCTGAACCCCGACTGGAATGAGCTTACGAGGCTGTTCCGATGGACAAACTCTAAAAGCTGTTTGTGCACGCGGGCCTCGAGCACTTTAGACAAGAAAGGGAGAATGGACATTGGTCGAAAATGGCTAGGAAGTGAGGGACTAGAAACTTTAGGAAGTGGACGGACATAAGTCATACGCCACTGGGAAGGAAATTGTCCGGAATCAAGAGAAAAGTTGATAATGTGGGTAATTGGTGAAAGAAGAAAGTCAAGGATCAAGCTGACCATATGACGACTGATTCCATCATGGCCCACCGCCTTAGATTTAATAGATAGGATAGTCTTTTTAACTTCATCCAAGGAGACTGGAGAAAAGCGAAATGGTTCTATAATGGGACCAGGTAGTCCAGAAATGAAATCAACCGTCTGAGACATCATATTGGCATCCAAATGACAAGTGGTTGTAAAGTGACGGTTGATAACATCCAGGCCAATTGTCTTCGGGAAATCCACATGACGTGGCCTACAAATACCTAGATTTCCGAGGAATTTTACAGATATCAGCAGGAGAAGAAGATGAATTGTTTTTGAGAATATGGCGGCGTTTGGCGTTACGTATCATCTGATTACACCGGTTTCTTGCAGCTTTATAGAGGCTCCTGTTTTCTACACTGCGATCCTTTTTTAATTTCCGAAAGGCCTGATCCCTGCGCCTCATCGCCATACGAACCCCTGGCGTCATCCAAGGAGCAGGTGGACGCCTAAGCTTAACTCTCTTCACAGGAGCGTGTCTGTCGTAAACAGCAAGGACCGAACGATTGAAGATACACAGCTTGTCGTCGATGGTTGTTGCAGCTGCAAGGTGATCCCAATCGAGTTCCGACGCGTCCTGACGTAGCTTTTCTACATCCATACGCGCAAAACAACGTGTGTACATAACTGCAGGAACAGGTTTAGGAGATCTGAGAATATACTAGAGGAAAATGTGGTCATGGTGGGAAAAGCCAGTTGTAGGACACTGACCATGAGTGGGGGGAGGTCGTTAGGACCAAGTCAAGCCATGTGTTATCCCCTGAGATATTAAAATGGGTGGGTTGCAAAAGAAGAACATAAAGACTAACAGACTAGATGATGTGAAGGAGTTTACGGGAACAAGGGGTTGGGTGCGCAAGGTCTGTGTTGGAATCGCCCATGATGACGCAATGTGCATAATCAGACCCTACAGAATGGTGGGAATGGAGTTGGAAAAGTAATCAACGGCGGGCGGGCAATAGACCACACCAAGTAGGGTTTTGACACCTTTGATATGTATCTCCAGAAAGAGGTACTCAGCGGAAGCACTGTATAGTGAAGGAGAGGCAATGATTTTGAAAGGAAAATCACTACGAAGATAAATAGCAACACCACCTCCTCCCTTTCCAATTCTATAGTTACGGATAAGAACGAAACCGGGAAGAGGGTAGGTGGTAGAGAGAAGATGAGGTTTGAGCCAACTCTCGGAAATCAGAACGGCATGGACGTTGGCGTCAGAAAAGGCATCAAACAGATCAGTGTAATGACTTGGTACACTTTGAGCATTGATGTGGCAGACATTAAACAAATAGTAACGAGCTAGAAAAAGAAAATAGTTAGCGGGTAGACGTGCACGATAAAAAATACATAATAATTAATTACGTGAAATATGACGCCCCAAGCACAAATAGATACAATGTGGATAGTGTAGATATGCATAACAATAAAATCTTGAAGAAATCAACTAATTCTTACGCTGTTCCCCGCCCGGCCTGTTACCTGCTGCAGATGATACTTCGGACTTTTTAGGGAACTCTGCCAACAGGGGATTGAGTTTCTCCAAGGAAGTAATTTTGTGCCGTTTTCCGTCAGGGGATCTGATGTTTATGACCCCATCTTGAGTCCAGAATGCCGGCATCCCAAAATGCAATCGCGCCATACCGAAAACAGTTTGCCTAGCCCTCGTCAGGAACTCTTTTACAGTGAAAGTGGAGCCCTTCAGAGCTGCTTTTGCCCTCCAAACAGCAGACTTATGGTCAACACTGGAGAACCTTACCACTATGGGTCGGCTGCGTGTGGTACCTTTCTTTGAGGTCTCCAGCCTGTGACAGACCTTGATTGAAGATGCCACAATGTCCGGCAGGGCCAGTTTATTATGGAGTACTGGACGTACTCCATAATAAACACGAGAGCCGTGCAATCTTCCATGTCAGTTTCGGCAAATCCAGTGAAAATGAGTGCTTTCCGACGAGTTCGTGTCTCCAACCCGTCAGTCAATCTGGAGCACTCCGTGATCTGCTTACGAAGAAGTCCTAGCATACCGAACATAAGTTCTCTAACTGTCCGGAACTCTTCGGCAATTTTGGCGACAGTGTCTTTAGCTGGCCCCGCACTTTGGATCTGTGCCTAAAGCTCACCCATCTTCTTAAGGAAGCATTCTTCCATGCTCTTCTGGGCCGATTGTATGTTATCAAGTTGAGACATTGCAGTTATTATTAATTTTGTTGATCAACTTTGTGAAGTGACTGACAATTAGTAGTGATCAGCTGGCAGGAGGTGTAGTTTGACTTTAAGTTACATTGACTATTTTACCAACGTAAGCACTTATTATTTAGAGGTAAATGCACCCAATATTAATATTAAAAACCTTTAAAATTTATCAATTATATTTTAAATTAAAATTGCTTATGAAAAATGTGTGTTAGCTTATTTAGCTCCTACCCTCGAGAAAAAAAAAGTCAAGCAGGAGACAGAACAGAACTAGGCCAATAGGACCAAAGGGACGTTTACAACTGGGTGAGACCCAGTTGCAGCACCAGCATTTTTATTGTATAGGTTAGGTAAGTCTACCCGCCTACCTACCTAAGTCTGAAATCGCCAATCCGCCTTGAGCAATTGTGGTTATCAGTATCATAATTGTTTTCTCTGTATGTTGCTTTGCCCTGTAGTGGGAGAATGAAAACAGGGTAGAATTGTTTGCTTACCTGCCCCACCCACTAGAAAACGAGCACCGAAATATTGATTGTTGCGAAATTGTTTTTTTTTGTCTAGTACTAACGTGTTTTTTTTTTCCTTTAGTTTATAAATATTAACAGCTTGTTTTAGAGTAATCTAATACTAATTTTAAAGCTAAAAAGTTTGTCTGTTTTTTTGTTTGAACACATTGATATTTTTTTGAGAGTAAAATGTAGCCTGTAAACCAATTCCGAAGGTTTCAAACAATTAGTATAGATTCGTACAACTGAAGCTGACATCTCATACTTAGACAATAAAGGTCACCTCAATCTATAAACAAAATGCTACATAACCTATTCAAATTGCCTGACATTAAAAACCGTTTATCTAACTGAACGAATTATTTACTATGCCCGAAACATAAATTATTTTATCATTTATTATTTACTACATTCCATTTAAAGATAGACTAATAACAAATGTTCAAACATTGACATTTACCCATTTCTAAAATGGCGCTCGCTTGTCGTAATAGAAATATAATCATTTAAATATACAACTTTTCCCGCGACTTCATCCGCCCGAATTTCACACATTTATTTAACGATGACGACATGACTCAAATAACTCCAAGAGCAATATCACAAAATATAAAGATTTATAAAGATTACAGTAGGACCGCTTCCGCCATCTTCAAAAATAATTCCTAAACTTGCCAGACTCACTAGGGCTGCTACTGTATTGACTGTGTAGGTTTTATTCGTACCAATATGAAATTTTATTGACTCTGGTTGGAACTCTTTGCAATTATTTATAACAAAATTTTCCCATTCGTCATGAAATGTCAATGTCTCTCATTTATTCATTTAGACAACACGTGACTGTCTAGACTGAAGTCTGCTTGAAACTGCTTGAGAATGCCTATAAACGTAATGTCAATGTATGCGTGCGAAAAATTACGGTTTGTTCTGAGTGGTCGGTCTGCTCGGGCGCCGCAGCCTTACGTACTTTGTCATACTCAAGGCTCTTAAGGATAACCTCGCTTCCTATTGGTGAAATAATTTAAAAATTTGTTTAAGTATTTTTTGAGTTTATTCATTACAAACGAACATTCTGGTACTGTCTCAATATGCGGGAGACGTCCTCACTGTCGTTTTTGTCACGCGTACAAGCCCACGAGTCATCGAGCTGGTACCACAAAGTATGTAAGGCTGCGGCGCGCCCGAGCAAAGAGACCACTCAGAACAAACCGCCATTTTACTCACACACACATTGACATTACGTTTATAGGCAATCTCAAGCAGTTTCAAGCAGATATCATTCTCGACTGTCACGTTTTGTCTAAATGAATAAATGAGATACATTGACATTTCATGACGAACAGAGAAACGCTTACGTTTCTCTGTTCGTCATGAAATGTGTGGAACTCTTAAGTTCCAACCAGTGTTAATTAAATTTCATATTGTCACAAGTAAAACCTACAGAGTCAATACAGTAGCAGCCCTAGTGAGTCTGGCAAGTTTAGGTCATTATTTTTGAAGATCTTTATATTTAGTGCTGGTACCAACACGGGATTGATGGATCGTGCAAGTGCATATCGTGATAAGAAAACACCCGCTCCCCCGCTACCCGCACCATTGCAACAACGATTTTGAAGGTAGATAGTTATGTGCATAAGTAATTAATGTAAGTATTTATACGTAGCATGGAAACGATTCGTTAGTTCGAAATATGCAGTGGAATCAAGAAAATGTTTTGAAATTGATAGTTCGACTGTGTCAGAGCCAGCACCGGAGTCCGATTCCATGCAAACCTCCACCCATCCACACTGTTAGTGACAGGTCCGCGGCGATGTCACGGTATTCGATTCGGCGATATGTCACTAATGCCACAAAGTACCTACGTAAGGCTGCGTCGCGCCCGAGCAGAGAGACCACTCAGAACAAACCGTAATTTTTAGCACGCACGTATTGACATTACGTTCATAGGCATTCTCAAGCAGTTTCAAGCAGACTTCAGTCTCGACTGCCACGTTTTGTCAAAAAGAATAAGTGATGTAATTGACATTTCACGACGAACATGAAAATTTTGTTATTAAAAAATTGCAAAGAGTTCCAACCAGTGTCAATAAAATTTCATATTGTCACAAATATAACCCACAAAGTCAATACAGTAGCAGCCCTAGTGAGTCTGCCAAGTTAAGGTAATTATTTTTGGAGATGGCGTTAGTGGTCCTTCTGTACCCTTATATCCTTATATTTTGTGCTAATGCGGACCCACTTTAATGATCAACTCTCTCCCACCCACCCTCACACATACTGTATTAAGTAATAGCAAATAGTTTCCACCCTAATGTTGGAACGAAGTTACTTATCACGCGTTGTGAAAGGGGGCTAGACGGAAAAAATTCTTACGAAAAGTTGTCACGACACTTTTTTGCTATTTTTATTACTTCACAAACGCAGACAATTCGAACAGAAAAATTGAATCGTTGGAACTGTCAAATAGAGTTCATTATTAGTTGAATGGCGGCTTTTCTATGAAAATATTGGAGCGAATTAAAACCTTATTTTTACACATTAACCGTGAAATTCGGTTGCACATAGCTCCTATTGTCCGGTCGGGCACCAGCCTATACGTTTCTCAGAATAATTTTATCATACCTAGTTTGGTAAAATTTCAATTTTTAACCGTTTACGTTTACAAAATAAAGTCCGAATTCGCTTTTCGTAGAATATGTTTATGTATTTAAAGGCGGCGCGGCGAACTCTTTGAACTAGGTACCTACGGCGATATGTTTAGTACCTAAGTTTATTCGCTCAAATAGTGGCGGTACCTACCTCAATGACCTACGAGATAAGTCCACCTTTCACTGTGAGACTGTGTGGATTGTGAAAACGAGTGTAAATTTTAAGTCTAGAATACGTAGGTTAGGTAGGTAGGTAGTTACTGTACCTACTTCTATGTTTTGTTTAGTAGGTACCTATTGAAAGTTTGGGTTTGGTAATCATGAGCTTTCTATCGGTCGCGGTCGTCAGTAGGTAACCACTGCACCTTATCGCTCTAGGTCACAGAGTACTTTTCTCTAGGTTTTACTAGCGACAATAATATTTTTTTTATTTGATTAAAATGTTTTGGTTTAAATTAAGCCAGTGGGAGCTTAGGTGGGTACCTAGGTAGGTAGTGGTAGGTACTTACTTTTATCATTGGCGAATTATTTGTAGTTGTAAGTAGGTAAGTGAGTAGGTACTCTTTTGCTAGAAAAAGAAAGGCAGGCAGGCGTAGGTACCTATAGGTGCTATAGGTAACCTATTTAAATAAATTAGAGCTATTCACAAACACAGTTTTAATCAACTTTGGCTTAATTAAAAAACTTACCTATTAGGTATAAAATTTACACTTCCCTGTATCGAAGCAACTGCTCAATATGGAGTCCATTTCGCTCGATACATAAACGGGCACGTTTAATTAAATTGTCTTTAAATTACATTATATTTGTTAATAATAATAAAAATATTATTATAACTTAAAAAAAATAAAATTTTATTACAATTCCTTCACTAATTAATCGAAAGGAACTTCGTTCCATCCGGGTGTCCCTTGACACCTCTCAAGTTTTTTTTTGTATGTTTATTTAATACTAGCTGACCCGACTGATGTCCATTGATTTTTCAATTTTCTCTCCGTTTAAACCTTCCCTGGACTTCTACAAATATATCAAGACCAAAATTAGCTAAATCGGTCCAGCCGTTCTGAAATTTTAGCGAAACTAACGACCAACGATTAATTTTTATTATAGAAGATTTGTTTTTCTTTTCCTTTTTTACTAAATAACTTTTCATCATCATCATCATCATTTCAGCCGAAAGACGTCCACTGCTGGACATAGGCCTCCCCAAGAGGGGGGGAGGGGGTTGCCATAATCGCCACGCTTGGCAGGCGGATTGGCGATCGCAGTATGGATGTTACAAAGGCACAGAGAACGCTGCTGCCCATGCTGTGGTGAGTCCATTAGTCGCCTCTTACGACACCCACGGGACAATATGGGATGGTGCTATTCTTTACGTCCGACACCACACGGACGGTTGGTGATCGCGGTAGGTGTTATGGTACTTAGAAGGACGCTGCTGCCCATCCTATGGTCAATATCCCTCTGTCGCTTTCTACGACATCCATGGGTAGAAATGGGGTGGTGCTATTCGCGGCCGGCTCCACACGGCTCTAATCAGATGATTAGTTTCGAACTTTCGGAGTTTATCCCCTTAAATAACTAATAACAATAATAATAATATGTGGGGACATTTTCACACACAGCCATCTGACCCCAAACTAGGGAGACCCTGTACTATGGGTGTCAGACAGCTGATATACATACACAAAAACTGTTTTTTTTTTTTTTAATAATATATACATATTATAGATAAACAACACCCAGACACAAGGTAAACACAAATGTTTACCCTGGGCGGGAATCGAACCCACAACACGCTGCGCAGCAGTCGAACGCTCAGCCACTGCGCCAACCGTGTCGTCAATAACTAAAATTAAAACTTACAAACAATCAAATTTTACCTTTATAATGGGTATTAGGAACTATAAAATATATACAAGTATAGATTCGAATAGCAGCTATTTCGTTGAAAATAAAGTCCGTGGATACAATTACTGATTCTGTTTGATTGAACAGAAAACTGATTTTAGTTTTATATTGATAAAAAAGTTTCAGAATTCAGTGAGTTTGAGTTCGATGATTGAAATAGTTTTTATTATACCTACATGTTTTCATCCAGGCTACCCTTTTACCAATTAAGTTAGGGTCGGTTTCCAGTCGAATCAAATACGGCTGCCCGACATCAACGAAACACTTATTGGGCAATATCGTTATTTTTAGACGTTCAAGGTTGGGCCAGAATCATGACAGCTGAGATCATATACTGCTGCACTATACAGGGTGTCCAGTAAGCACGACATACTGCAGGGGGTGATAGCTTGGGTCAATACCTGCCAAAACAACGCAATATATGTTCAGCAAAATCTTACGAATTTACAGTTTTACAAAATTTTCCGAAATATCGAAAAATCTCTACCTTGAAACAGATTTTTAAGCATCTCGTAATGAAAAATTCCTTTTTTAGTATTTTTTCTACATCAAATTATTCGTGAATAGTTACTTTACTAATTAATAAGTCTTTTTTCTATCAAAAACAAAAATGTTTTCAAGAAATACAATTTTTTGTTCAAACTTTCACAGAACAATTTTCTTATCGTTTTACTTTAACCTACAGTGGTGAACAAAAATCCGTAAGATTTTGCTGAACATATACTTATTGTGTTGTTTTGGCAGGTATTGACCCAAGCTATCACCACCTGCAGTATGTCGTGCTATTTACTGGACACCCTGTATATTTAAACTTACTTCAACATGGTACTTCGAGGTTATGTAATCGGACCAGCATTTGCAGAGATTAAGTACAAACAAAAGTTACAATGAGTAAATAGACATATTTTAGAAAAAAAAAAAATAGGACTCCGCGCTAAAAATACCCCGCTGATAGCTGACAGTGATGCGGACGAAGTCGTCATCAGCTAATCTTTACTAATATTATAAAGCTGAAGAGTTTGTTTGTTTGGTTGTACGCGCTAATCTCAGGATCTACTGCTTCGAATTGAAAAAATCTTTTTGTGTTGGATAGTCTATTTATTGAGGAAGGGTATAGGCCCATGGGGAGCCGGGCTGTGTCGCTAGTTAAGTGTAAGTGTAATAATCAGGAGAATTTAAGGCCTAAAAATGTTTGCGTTATTCATATTTTGAGGTTTAGCATTATCTTGAAATCATCATCTTCCAAACCTTTTCCCAATTATCTTGGGGTCGGCTACCAGCCAAACCAGATTCAGCTGAATACCAATATTTTACATGAAGCGACTGCGACCTTTAGAACCCAGTTACTGGGTAACACGATACCCCTTGTTTACAGGTTGTCAAACTTGTTGGCTTCTGACTACCCATAACGACTGCCAAAGATGTACAAATGACAGCCAGGACGCTTTACGTGCTTTCCAAGGTACGGAGGGAACTCGGTATGAAATGGATGGACACCCATCCACAGACCGACTGCGGCAAGCGTGGCTTAACCTTTGACCGATCGATCTGTACGGCTTGAACTTAGCCACGAGCTCCTCAAGCAACAGCGAGTTAGTTATCTCAAAATAGGACAGGAAAAGGTAGTCGCTGTCGTAACAAAACAATAAACCAGATTATTAGCATACTAACAAAATAAATTTCCACTAACTAACATTTGCATGAAACCTCATACGATCTCCATGTTGGTGAAAGTACTCGTAGTTGTCAGCTTGTCCGGAAAAAATCCTATATGTATTTTTCGAACCAAAACCATAAATTACGCCTACCAGACCCCGGGGTGTAACGTAAATTCAGTCGATTTTGGAAGGTAGGAGACCGGGAAAAATGGCGCGCCATGGAGGAGGCTTATGTCCAACATTGGACCAATAGTAAGCTAAAGTGAGGATAATGATGCTGATTATTGCAATCCCGGCTTTTCGGATTGTATGAAGGTCCCACTACTGGATAGTAGTATTTCTAAATCAAAAATCAACTCGAATCGTGGAATTTTAAGTTACCGCGTTCGTGCTGACCCTACTGAAAATACACCCGAACTCTACTAATAAAAAACAATTGAAATCTATCATCCGATGCGGGAATGAGTCATGTTTGTACAATATGATTTATTTATGGATTCAAAGTAAAGTTGTCGTAGGGCTGCAAATATTACTGGGGTCAGCTTTGTGGATGATTCAGCGGTTGTCACTTGGGATTGTAACTATGATTTATTTACTGTTTGTAATGGTTTTTGAATCGTTTATCTTGGTATGGGCATGTGAAGAGGAGGGATGAAAAGCATATGATAAAAATAATTATGAATATAATGTAGATGGATTGAGAAGAAGACGAAGGCCGAAGAAAAGATATACGAATTGTGTGAAGAAAGATAATGAAGGAGAAGGGAGTCGGTGATATCATGACGTTTGACAGGACGAAATGGAGGAAGAACACGTGATACACCAGCCCCAAGTAACATAAGATAAGGACAGGAAGATAATGAATGATTTTTAAACTACTTACAATGATGTGGTAGTTATCCCTATGGTATTTTATGGAGATAGTAATATTAGCTTTCAATAGTGCCAGGCTGTAAAAATCTACTTCGGTGAATTAGGTGAAGTGAGCTTGAGGTAAACTGTCAGCTCATCTAATGCTCATTCAGGTCATAACACCATTTCATCATCATTATCATGTCAACCTTTTGACGCCAACTGCTGGGCATAGGTCTCCCCCAACGGGGAGTTCAGTCGCAATCGCCACGTTTGGCCAATGCATGTTGGCGATTGCAGTAAGTGTTATTGTACTCAAAAGGTCGCTGCTGCCCATCCACGCTTCTCTATTTACCTTGGGGGATTTTTACTGAATAGATCAGTTGATTCGATATTTACTATATTGGTTTGGACCTGATTTGGATGTTATTATTATAAAGATGTAGGGAATGGTGACCTACACTAATGGTGACTATACTCATCATCGCTAAACTGAAACTACTGAAGTAACAAAAAATAGATTTATGCTCCGGATTCCCTGGACAGCGCTTAGAATCAATCAATCGGTCCAAAGAGTTCCAACTGGACAAGAAACTGAGGCTCTCCAATTCATGTCTGCGGAGAATTTTTGAGTTATTTGGGCAAGCCGCACGTTAGCCCGGTGATAACCTCCGGAAACTTATAAAGACCGGGAAAATGGAAGGTAAGCGACCTAGAAGAAGGATTCAAATGCGCTGGGCATTGCAATCTTTCTTCTAGATCGCTTGCCTTCCATTCCACTGACAAGATTCGCACCACACTCAACTTAAATATTGCCTAAACGGTTCGCGTTGCTGAAAGCCGAAGCAGATGGTGCAACTTCGTTCGTGGAACGTTGGTTCCCTTATAGGTTACGGCCGTCAGCATCGGGGAAACGACGCAAGGTGGAAAACAAATTTATACAGCAGATACTTCGTATAGAAGAAACGTGATAATCCATCTTCGGAAAAAACTTATCAACTTATTTTAAAAGGTAATCTTAAATCATGGCCTAGTATTAAATTTAATAACGTTCCCGTTAAAAGAAAACAATCGGTGTGCTACCTTGGTCCAGACCAAGGTAGCACACCGATTGTTTAAGTTTAAAGAAAAAAAAAAAAAGTTTTTCTCTAAGACTGGTCTTAGAGAAAAACTTTTCATTTATTGACCACATAAAAACAGTTGGTGAAAAAGCTAAAAAGAACTTTTATGCCTTGACGAGTATATCTAAAGCCACTTGGGGTCTATCATTTTTAACTTTAAAAACTATTTATGGGGCTACCTATTTGGGATGTATGTGCTACGGAGCACCTGTTTGGGCTGATAGGGCCACCATAGGGGCGGTACGACGTAAATTGCTTCAAAGTCAACGTTTGGCTATAATATTTTTATGTAAAGCATATAGGACCGTTAGTACTGAAGCCCTTCCGGTTCTAGCAGGCGTGCTTCCAATCGATCTTGAGGTGCAACGACGTGCTGCAATGTACTATTCCGAGCGAGAGACCATGGACGCAAACTTTTTAACTCAACGTGACCGCGCTAAGATCTCTAGATTATTTAAACCACAGACTGACGTCTGGGAGGAACTTTTATCCGAGTGGCAGTGTAGGTGGGATGATTCTAGCAAGGGCCGTCACCTTCATCAGTTCTTTCCATCCGTTCGTGAGCGGCTGGCCAGGACATGGCTGGAGGTGGACCACTGTGCCCAATGTCTAACAGGACATGGCAACTTTAAAAGTAAATAATTTTCTTTCAAGCTTGTTGCTTCGCCTTTGTGTCAATGTTCTACATCTGACTGTGAATACGAACAATCTGCACATCATATCTTATGGGAGTGTACTCTTTGGCAGAAAGAACGCAATATTATGTTGGATAGTGTACAGGCTACATCCGGTGCAGTTTATTATGCGGACCTTGTGGAAACTAGAACTAATTTTCGTGCGTTCAAGCGTTTTTGCCATACCTATTATTGGAATCAAATTTAATGAAGAAAGATAAGACAGTTAACAGATGTAGAAACTGCGCGTTTGGTCTATTTTGGCTACTTTCACAGCATTATGTCGTATGGTATTTTACTGTGGGGTCGGGCTGCTGACATTGAATCCGTTTTTATTTTACAAAAAAGAGCTGTCAGAGCCATTTATAATCTACGTCGCCGCGAATCTCTTAGGGAACTATTTAAAAATATTAATATAATGACAGTGCCTTGCCAATTTATTTATGAAAATATTATGTGTAGCGGATGGACTGCGGTTAAGCAATAAAACACAATTTTAGGGAATTTAACGCGGAGACAACGTACTGCGGTGTTAGCCATGTACCGAACGGAAAACGGAAGTAATAATGAACCATTGACAAAACTACAGATTAAACTGCACAGATTAAAAATACATTGATCACACCCGCACTTCGTTGTCTATTTTCTTTATTAGGGAAAAATAACACAAAATGTTACAAAATACTATTCTGTCATCTACAATATCCACCCCCTAGTGCTGAATGTAAGTCAGCACTACACATTTGACGATCTAACAAGTAGGTACATCTTATTCAAGTTACATACAATCAAGGTACATACATATACAATAACATAATAAATTTAGGTACATTACTGAATCTCAAGTAAGGCTAACCGAGTAACCGGACGCCTGAGTATACCTGTGCGCGTACGTACATCAACAATGCGCACTCGACCGTCTTCACCTGTGTGTATCGCACTCACTATCCCATGTTTCCACGAACCACGCTCAACATTTGGATCAGTTATTAAAACATAATCACCTACTGATAACGATTTGTTTTCCTTAAACCATTTCTGCCTAGTTAACAACGTGGGAAGATACTCTCTTAGCCATCGATGCCAATACATATCTGTCAGGCGTTGAGCTACGCGCCAACGTTTGCGTAAATTAGTTAAGTCAAAATCGTCATATTTACCGTAGGGAGAACTGTTCGAGGATGTGCCTATAAGAAAATGATTTGGTGTTAAGGCTTCCGGGTAGTTGGGATCAGTCGATACATGAGTTATAGGACGACCGTTTATCAAGGATTCCACTTCGGTTAGAAATGTGAACAAAGTGTCTCGGTGAGGAGCTCGCTCTTTCAATATAACCTTTAGAGCTGTCTTAACACTTCGAACCATACGTTCCCAAGCTCCGCCCATCTCTGGAGCGCCTGGGGGAATAAAGCGCCATTCTATTTCTCTTACCGTACTGTCATCACGCACCTTCTCGAAGTTTAGATCCTGAAGGCTTCGCTTGAGCTCGGCGTCAGCACCACGAAAGTTAGTCCCATTATCTGAATAGATAATCTCCGGGGTACCTCTGCGAGCTATCATACGCCTCAACGCCATGATGGTAGAATCAGCTGATAGACTATCCGACACTTCAATATGTACAGCTCTGATGGTCAGACATGTAAACAAAACACCATATTGTTTAATACGTTTACGACCTTCGGTGACCTCCATGGGGCCGAAGAAATCTACTCCTGTAATGGAAAATGGACGCCTGTGGTGCTGGAGGCGTGCCTGTGGTAAGTCAGCCATGCGTTGCGGTTGTGGACTGGCACGACGATGTTTGCAGAATAAACAGCGCGCTGAAACACCACGAACAGTAGGACGCAACCTAATCACCCAATATCTTTGGCGAAGCTCATTGACTACCATCTCGTTTGCGCCATGTAGTGCTCGTCTATGGTACCACTCAGCTAAAAGTTGAATGATCTTATGAGATCCGTCGATAATAATCGGTCTACACGTCGCCTTGTCCACACCATCAACCTTATCAATACGACCACCTAGACGTAACATGTTCGTACTATCTAAAAAAGGTGTAAGTTTTAATAGTTTACTGCTTTTTAATAACGGTTTATTTTGCTTTAAACAATCAATCTCCGTAGCAAAACAATCTAATTGCACTTTACGTAACAATAACAACTCTGCTCTCGATAATAATTCTACATTGAATTGAACATCACGACCTCGACATTTATCTATAAACATAAGTACTCGAGCCGTCGCGCGAAGCAAGCGTAACCAAGACGAGAAACGTTTTTCATCAGGCAGACACGATGAAAGTTTGACTGTTGAACACATAATAGTATGAACAGTCTTGCGTTCAGAAATAACATCTTCTGTTACCTTTTCACTATTGCCGATATCCTTAGGCCAGTTTGCCTCGGGGAGACGCAGGAAATTCGGACCTTGAAACCACTCACTATCAATTTTCAACGGCGGCGCGTCTTCTCTGGTAGCTATATCGGCAACGTTCAAGCCGGTAGGTACATACCTCCACTCAGGCACGCGTGTTAATTCGTCAATCTCGCCTAGTCTGTGAGCGACAAATGGTTTAAAGTACGTGGGTCACTTCGAATCCACTGTAGAACAGTTTTAGAATCGGACCAAAAGTAGCGCTTAGTCGATATAACATCGTTATGTTCCTTTGCGACCGCATCGGCTAAACGTGCAGCTAACAGTGCTGCCTGCAATTCTAAGCGCGGCACGGATACAGGCCGCAAAGGTGTTACTCGACTTTTGCTAGTGACAAAACAAACGTGTACTTTACCATCACAACGAATAAAACGAAAATAAATAACAGCTACGTATGCTTTAATCGAAGCATCGCAAAAAATGTGCATCTCTGTACTTATTATTTTATCATTGTCATTAGAACCGGTACATTGATAACATTCCGTAAACAAACCCGTACTAAAGTACCAACGTGGTATACGTAGGTATGCAAGTTGCTTCAAATCAGTTAACCACTGCATAAAACATTGATGATCGAAAGATTGGATGCGGCAATTCCAGCCTACACCACTTCTATGTACATTTTGCAAAATAATTTTACTTTTAATAGTTATTGGCGATAAAAAACCTTGTCAATCATAAATAAACATAATTATACTAAGCATTTTTGCTTTAGTCGGAGGTTCGCTACCATCAAGAATCTCAGTGGGTAAACGATTTAACGAAATAATAAAGGTGAATGCGTCATCAGTAGGATGCCACATCAAACCGAGTGTCCGCTCGATTATATTCGTAGCTCCGTCTTTAAGTTTTATCGCACTTTGTGCTAATGAGTCTACAGGTAAATAATCTATTACTTGTTTACAATTACTCATCCAACTTCGCATTTGAAAACCTGCATTTTTATGGATTTCGGTAATTTCTTCAATGAGTTTAATCGCGTTGTCTATAGACGTCGTTGAGTGTACACAATCATCCATAAAATGGTTATTTAAAATGACTTTGACTGCCTCTGGATATAAATCTTCATATTTTAGTGCATTTTTATTTTTAACATACTGAGCTACGAATGGGGAACAAGTCGCGCCAAAGATTAAACTTTGCATCGCACAAACTTTGATCGGAGTATCTACACTACAACTAGGGTCCTGCCACAAGAAGCGTAAAACATGCTGGTCCTCGTGACGAACTTTAATGCGTAAAAACATATCTTTAATGTCTCCGATTATAACAAAGGGATTAGAACGAAATCTCAACATTATACCAAACAATGAATTGTATAAATCAGGACCTGTTAATAGAAAATCATTTAAACATGATCCACTGACCTTAGCTGCTGCGTCAAAGACTAACCTTAACTTTCCTGGCTTGTGCGGGTTCTGTACACCGAAATGAGGCAAGTACCATACATGATTGGGGAACTTCTCGTGATCTGCAATCTCTCTTGCATAACCATCAGCAAACAACTTTTGTATTTCCTTACTGTACCGCTCCGCATATTCTTTGTCCTTACTGAATTTCCTGGAAAGTGAACGCATACGAGACAAGGCATTATCGTACGAATCAGGCATAACAAAGGTGTCGTTCTTGAATGGCAAACCCACCTCCCATTGGTTGTTTACACGCCGAATGGAACTATCTAAAATACTTAGCGCACGAACATGAGCTGTATTCTCTCGGCGTAACGGTGAAATTCCAATAGAATCGATGGCAAAGGAATCTCTAATTAAGTTATTCAACTCGTAATACAAATCGTTATCAGTAGGCTCAGAACAAGTTAGATGAAAAACATTGTGGTTTACCTGAGAGTGAGTGCGACCACTGTGGCCGTGAATACACCAACCTAGTTTACATTTGGTAGCATATGGTTCATTTTTATTGCCATGAATTATTTGCAATGGTGCTAATAAATGATAATTATCTTCCCCTATAATGAGGCGGGGTTTAACAAGACCTTTACAAACACAATCTTTTAAATGCAATAAATGTTTACATTGTAACTTATTAATCACAGACTTATCCTGAGTAGGTAAATTTAATTTAGACACTTTACGTAATTGTATATTATGGTACTTACAGTCATTAGGGTCCATACTACATATATCTAACGATACTTTCGGTGAATCCGATTGTAACACTTCAATACCGAACGCGTCTATGAATTTTACGGTACACGATTCTTTCGCTATTAGGTTTAATTGGTTAGCTAGCTCGGAGTCTATGATTGAAACTGACGCACCATCGTCCAATAACGCATACGTTATAACTTCACTGCCTGAAGGGCCACGCAATTTCACTTTAATAACTTTAAGCATCACCTGACTGGACACACTGGGTGAATGCTCATTATCACTGGTGGATACATGCGCCACTGTGGTGACTGTAGAAGTAGACGACGGCGAAGGCTGCGCCTGGACGCTCGGCGCAGGCACGGGGGGAGCATGCGCTGAGGCCGGCGGCTGCGACTGCGGCGTGGACTCGTTGATCACGGCGACAGTCTGTTGTCCCTGTTTGGTGTAATGCAACAGGCGGTTATGTGGAAGTCCACAGTTATCGACATCACATACTGGGATACTACATTCGCTGTTCTCGTGCCGCGGCAGTAAACAACCAAAACACAGACGATTTGTTTTGACAAATCTCCATCTGTCCTTACGTAGGGCACGGCGAAATAAGCGGCAATCAGATAACTTATGTACTGCTTTCTTACAGAACTTGCATTGTTCATTATCCTCTTGTGCAGCGGTGGTAAACACGTTGTGACGTTCTCGTGTTTTATGTTCCGATTGTGGCTTATTGTTGTCAGCTGAACGCTTATTAGTGTGTGTGTCTAGCGGAATGATAGCTCCAACCATTAATATAATTTCTGACTCATGCTTCAGAAAATCAGCAAGCAGCTCGAGTTTAGGTATTTCGGTAAGGTTTCTTACATAGGCATAATCTGTCCACTTACTAAGCAAGGTGCTAGGTAATTTAGAGATAACTGAATTCATAAGTTCTGGACATCGTAAATAATCTGGCTTTTCTAGTGCCCGTATAGTGGCCACACAATTATTAATTTTTGTAGAAAAATCGATTAAACTATTCTGATAGTACTGAGGTAATGGTGGTAACTTCTTAATCTGTGATGTAACTTTTGTAACAATAATATCTGCCCGACCATACCTTAGTTCCAGTGTTTGCATGATACTTGAAGGTGAAGTATTTCCGATGAGAAGGTCGGTGACAGCTTCCTTAGCCTCTCCACGGAGTGCTCTTCGTAAACGCCATAGGTTTTCGGTATCACTGAACTTACATATTTGGGTTGACTCATAGTAAACACTTTTAAAGTGGAGCCATTCAATAAAATCACCACTAAAATTTGGTAGGTCTCGAGGTGCCGCTAATCTGCTCAATAATCTATTGTCTTGTCGTGGTTGTGTTTGGTTCATCATATCTTTCAACACGAGTGCCAATTGTTTAACATCTGACGAGGGTTCGTTCCAATGACGGTGCTGCTGATCGATGGTGCTGAGCGGGGGAGGGTTCCGAGCTGGTGGCTCGGAAGCTGCACAGGACTTCACCTGGCTGTTCTCCAACCACGTCTCAACGTTATTCAGCGCTGCTTCTGCTGGTTCGCCATTGACAGATCGGCTCCGTTCGGTGACGTCATCGTTCGCCACGATTTCCAATTTCGCTAAGTTCGCCTCAAGTTCCTTATCAATGAGTTTCATCTGGATAGCGGCTTTGGCCTGGGCGGCTTCCAGTTCCAACTGTTTGCGGCGCGCGAGTGAGGATGACGTGGAATATTTCGACTGTGCCGTAGATTTTATGGTTGCACAAGGAGAATGTTTTACTAGGGTTTTTCTCTGTGGCATACCCGATTTCACCGATAGATTTCCTAGTGAATGCGTATCGTGCGGTTCGCGAACTTCTTTTGAGTGCGTCTTAAAAATGGGCTCGGATACCTCGGACGCCATGTCGGCCGCCATGCCGGCCGCGTGCAACTTGCGCTTGTTACGCGTTAGTACTCCCGGCGGTGGTGTTTTATGCATTATTTATATGCTCGCGGTGTCGATCCGGCCGAAGGACCAATATTATTGTAGCGGATGGACTGCGGTTAAGCAATAAAACACAATTTTAGGGAATTTAACGCGGAGACAACGTACTGCGGTGTTAGCCATGTACCGAACGGAAAACGGAAGTAATAATGAACCATTGACAAAACTACAGATTAAACTGCACAGATTAAAAATACATTGATCACACCCGCACTTCGTTGTCTATTTTCTTTATTAGGGAAAAATAACACAAAATGTTACAAAATACTATTCTGTCATCTACATTATGTATGTAAGAAAAAACTTACATATGTTTAATAAAGTAAGTGATAGACATGACTTTAATACTAGAAACAAGGACAAAATAGCTCAACCATATTTTAGATTGTCTAAAGTCCATACATCTTTTATGGGGTACTGTGTTAAGTGCTACAACAAAATTCCTAGTGATATATTACAACTAAGTGAAACAAAATTTAAATCATATATTAAAAGTACACTCTGTAAAAAAGCTTATTATAATCTAGAGGACTATATTCAAGATAAGAATGCTTGGAAACATGCTGGTCTAGCTCCATAGGACGATCGACAGTCTAGACAAAATCGAACCGATTGCTAATTTAAAATACCTAATTTCATTTGGCTATAATATTTTTATGTAAAGCATATAGGACCGTTAGTACTGAAGCCCTTCCGGTTCTAGCAGGCGTGCTTCCAATCGATCTTGAGGTGCAACGACGTGCTGCAATGTACTATTCCGGGCGAGAGACCATGGACGCAAACTTTTTAACTCAACGTGACCGCGCTAAGATCTCTAGATTATTTAAACCACAGACTGACGTCTGGGAGGAACTTTTATCCGAGTGGCAGTGTAGGTGGGATGATTCTAGCAAGGGCCGTCACCTTCATCAGTTCTTTCCATCCGTTCGTGAGCGGCTGGCCAGGACATGGCTGGAGGTGGACCACTGTGCCCAATGTCTAACAGGACATGGCAACTTTAAAAGTAAATAATTTTCTTTCAAGCTTGTTGCTTCGCCTTTGTGTCAATGTTCTACATCTGACTGTGAATACGAACAATCTGCACATCATATCTTATGGGAGTGTACTCTTTGGCAGAAAGAACGCAATATTATGTTGGATAGTGTACAGGCTACATCCGGTGCAGTTTATTATGCGGACCTTGTGGAAACTAGAACTAATTTTCGTGCGTTCAAGCGTTTTTGCCATACCTATTATTGGAATCAAATTTAATGAAGAAAGATAAGACAGTTAACAGATGTAGAAACTGCGCGTTTGGTCTATTTTGGCTACTTTCACAGCATTATGTCGTATGGTATTTTACTGTGGGGTCGGGCTGCTGACATTGAATCCGTTTTTATTTTACAAAAAAGAGCTGTCAGAGCCATTTATAATCTACGTCGCCGCGAATCTCTTAGGGAACTATTTAAAAATATTAATATAATGACAGTGCCTTGCCAATTTATTTATGAAAATATTATGTATGTAAGAAAAAACTTACATATGTTTAATAAAGTAAGTGATAGACATGACTTTAATACTAGAAACAAGGACAAAATAGCTCAACCATATTTTAGATTGTCTAAAGTCCATACATCTTTTATGGGGTACTGTGTTAAGTGCTACAACAAAATTCCTAGTGATATATTACAACTAAGTGAAACAAAATTTAAATCATATATTAAAAGTACACTCTGTAAAAAAGCTTATTATAATCTAGAGGACTATATTCAAGATAAGAATGCTTGGAAACATGCTGGTCTAGCTCCATAGGACGATCGACAGTCTAGACAAAATCGAACCGATTGCTAATTTAAAATACCTAATTTCATACTTAGTATAAATATGTACATATATATATTTGACTCTTTTTTTATACACTGCTCAGGCTCACATACTGATTCATTGTTTGTTAAAATATAAGGAGTGGTCGTCTACTGTTTCAACATTAATTGTAATATGTAATATGTGAACACTGTGTATCTATGTACATATAACTTAGTCTGTCATTCCTTAATCTGTGATACTTTGTACACACTTTCAAATACCTAGTGTTTTTATGCAAGGTACATCGTATTCACGTATAATTATATAATTCCTGTAAATGCAAATATTGTTAACATCGTTTTTAAAAGAGTAAGTATAGAGTTTCTTGCCCATTCTTCTCCATACAAAACTACCTTTTGGAATGGGCACCTAGAATCAATTTTTTTTTCTCATTTGACGTTCAAAAGTGCCTTATAATGGTCTAATTGAAATAAATGATTTGACTTTGACTTTGACTTTGAATGTAACAGCTCACTTTTTAGGGCCCATTAATTATGTCAATTATAATCCGTGGTGCTTAACAACTGGGTTTCTCCCAGTTGTAAACGTCCCTTTGTGCCTTTTGGCCTAGTTCTGTTCTGTCTCCTGCTTGATTTGGAGGGAAGTGGAAAATATGTTTTTCTTACTACTCCGCTGTTCTTTTCTGATTAATTTCGTTGCGGGATCCAAGACAGTTGAATCGTTTCTCTGAGACTCGTCGAGCTTCATTGCTCTGGCGCTTTTCTGGTGGTCGCCACTGTTGATTCTGGCTTACAGGAGTTACAGTGGTTAGGGAATAGTGTGGCGGGCTTGTCCCAATTTAAAAATAAAAAAACCATCATTGGAAAAACCCATCTTAGATTTTTTTTAAAGACATACTCAAGGGATTCACGTCATAAGCGTGTAAATACAGCATCGAACAAGTAAACGCCGTAACTATCTATCAGCCATGCCTTTTCACAACTATGTTGGGGCTTCCAGTCAAACCAGATGCAGCTGAATACCAGTGTTTTACATAGAGAGAACCGGAAGATGCAGCGTTGGCAGGCCACCCACCAGACGGACCGACGACATCGTCAAGGTCGCGGGTAACCGGTGGATGCAAGCGGCAGGTTACCGTTCGTTGTGGCGGTGGGCGTTCTTTGTGGCGTTCTATGTTCAACAGTGAACATCTTTTGGCTGATGATGATGATGATGATGACATAGCGAGACTGCCTATCTGCCTTAACAACCCAGTTACTGGGTAATACGATACCCCTTGGTAGAATTAGTTTCCAGACTTTTTGGGTTCTGACTAGCCATGGTCTTCAAATGATCGACTGTCTTGGTATGAAATGGATGGTCACTCATTCACAGACCTACCGCGGTAACTATGGCCCATCGATTTGTTCGGCATAAACTTAGCCACAACCTCTCGTAAGTAAAAGGAAACGGTCAAAGTATTTATTTGTGCGTTTTCTGGTAATAACAGCCCCCCTAACCATATTACCGAAATTGACAATCTACAATCGATAACGCTAATAGAAAACTAATCAAATGTATGGGAACTACGTCATCACAACGATAAGTCACGTGATCGAGAAACAAAAATGTATTACGACGAAACGTAATTATTGTAGAAAGAGAAACGATATGAAATGTTTCTAACTTGGCTAGTGGGGCTGGTCTTATAGCTATTTTACAGAATCTCAAAAATCTAACTAAATATTATGTAGATTTCTTTATAATTAAATAACATTAAGCCAAGTCAAACAGTCTTCGTTTCGTCGTAAAGAAGGAGTAACTTACGATTGTATCAATAATCTAATATTGGATATTTAAAATTGAGTTCTTGCTATTGTGTTTAGCCTTCGTCGATTTTATTTTATATATATTTATGTAGGATTGGAGACCGAAATAAAAATGCTCGTTTGTCCACAGAACTTCTTTTTATTTTTCCACCATCTTCATGAAAAAACAGCAGCATACAACCAAACCCTCTTCTTTTGTTCTCCGTTCTCTCTGACATCTCACATTTTTATATCTTCTTTCTCCCTCACACTCATCCATCTCCTTCACTCTATCCTTCGTTCAGAAGCAAACTAACTATCCTTCGTTTGGAAACAAACTAAACTAACAAAATAAAAATATTCCTACATTTATATATATATATATATTATATTTCAGCCTGGATTTTCCCACTGCTGGGCAAATTTTATAGGTACTTAAATATACTCTAACGTTCAATCTAATAAAGCACCAAATAGTATATTACATACACCAAATATTACATATTCCCAGACAGACCGCGCTGGAAGTTTCAAATTACATACAAGAAAAAAAACTATTTTAATATTCCTACAAGACTGATGTCTACATTCAATAAAAGAAGTTTATTTTAACGTCGCAGAAACGATGAATAATTTATAAACGTCACTATTAGTCAACTGACTAGGTAATTCAATACAGAATTTATTGTCTCAGATTTTAGCGTCTCTAATACCTAAACATTTTAACATTCAAAAGTTTCAGGCTGTGTGATCTATCTTCCTGTCATTCACACCAAAATATTCTGAAAATTTCGTATAATTATTAAACAGTGAAGAAAATTTGACGGATACCTACTATCTCATGAAAGTTGGTGATGTCCTGTGATAAAATTTTGACCGACACGTAAATTTTTTATTGTGTACATAATTTCGTGTCTACTGAAGTACGGAATTAGGTACCTAGTGAATGTGAATTTTAATAAGGTACTGAAACTTTAGGTCCTCGTTTATGAGTTAATTTTGTAGCGTGAAATGTGATTAAACACTATTGTTTTACTAAATATAACAATAAAAGATGTTTACATTTCTTTAATATCTTTATTTTTATTTAAAAAAAAAACTTTGCCCCACCCTAGGAATTTCTCCTGTATAATGTCCGTATGCAAGGTATAATTTGGGTTACTAAACAGCGGATCCTTATATTGTCTTATTATGATTGATAATAGATTACTTTATAGACAGAAAATTTCACAGAAAGACAGCGAATCGTTCGTCATTAACAAATGTTTGCTGTTTTGTTTAGTCGATTGTTAAAAAAGCTGCCAAGTGCGAGTCGGACTCACCCATAAAGGGTTCCGTAGCAGCAAGTAACATAATATTAAAGTATTTATATTTTTATATTTGAATTTATTGAATGAAAGGTAAATTGCGGTTTACGATTTATGACGTATTAAAACAAACTACTTACTAGATCTCGTTCAAACCAATTTTCGGTGGAAGTTTATATAGCAATGTACATCATATATTTTTTCTTAGTTTTATCATTCTCTTATTTTAGAAGTTACAGGGGGGGGGGGGGGACGTACTCATTTTACCACTTTAGAAGTGTCTCTCGCGTAAACTATTCAGTTTCGAAATAAATGATTTTAGAAACCTCAATATCATTTTTGAAGACTGACGTCAGACGTGTGGAGATATAAATATCGCCACACGAATGGGTCTGACGAAAAAAAATTTTTTGAGTTTCAGTATGGGGAACCCCCAAAACTTATTGTTTTTTTTTCAATTTTTGTGTGAAAATCTTAATGCGGTTCACAGAATACATCTACTTACCAAGTTTCAATAGTATAGTTCTTATAGTTTCGGAAGAAAGTGGCTGTGACATACGGACGGACAGACAGACAGACAGACATGACGAATCCATAAGGGTTCCGTTTTTGCCATTTGGCTACGGAACCCTAAAAACATGTGTAGGCTAATCGAAACACAAACAAAAGAGAAATAGGAATACTTTCTTTTGAGGTTGATTTAAAAATACTAGACAAAAATTGCATATCTTCCAGGCTTGCATGCACCAGGCAGTATTTCATATCTTTTAAATCCGATTTACTTAATCCAACTGGTCGACTAATGTTTGAAATTTAGTAATTTCCCAAACCACTGCAACTTTTAAAAGCCAGAATCAACAGCGCTGAAACGTTATTTTATCCTCATGTTAGCATCAAATCGAAATTAAGTTTATGGTGCGAATAAGCCTGAAACTTGGAGAGCCCTTTACCAAAACGTGACAAGCAAACAACACAAAAAGTAACTTCTATTTCACTCACAGTACTCAAACATCTTAATAAAAAGTTTTGTCATTAAAACATTGGAGGACACCGAACACCTAACGTCGGCCGTTTGAATAAATGTCAAAAATATTCAATATTAAAACTTGGTGACGGAGAATTGAGATGCCGACGAGATGCCGACGATTAGTTTCCCGTCACGTAGCCTTTTCGTCGGCCTAACAGAAAGTTATAATGAAGCTGAGAAGTCCCAGCTGACGATTTAATCCTACTAGTGATCAGTCATCGGGTTTAAAGACGTGGTGCTAGTGACAGCTGGATTAGGTTACCCGGTAACGTAATGTGGGATGTTTGATGTTTGACTTATCACATATTTGGGTGGATTCAGATTTCTCGTCGAAAATAGGAATCTATGTACATATACCCTAATAGGTATCTACATAATTATGTACCTTGTTGGTTCATATTGCTGAGTACATTGACCTGTTTTCGGGGTTTTTTCTTTTGGGTTTTCTTTATAGACTTATAACATACATAACTATATCACAGTATGTATTGTATAGTAATATTGCTTAATAATGTTAGTTAGTAACTTCATTTCAAGTCTTTAATGACTTATCGTGAGTCGCTTGTCCGCGGAAGCGACGGAACACAACGCCCTGCGGTCAAAAGTCCTCGCTTATGACGAACTTCAGATAACACGTTGCAAACCGCACCACGAGCACCCTGAAGTTGACGTTGCGATCCGAGTCCAGCAGAAACACTCTCGGCGTGTTGTTGATCCTGCGGCGCATGTACCTACTCTACGATGTCCTCCGCCGTAGTCAGTGTAGATGGGAGATGTACAGCCTTAATGAATTTATGTCATTTAACGATGTACAAAAGTAATGTTTTCGTAATTCTGGTTTATATGTATTTTGTTTTTTAATTGACATTTATTTCATTTTCTATTATTCTGACATTTTTACAATTTTTTTTTTTAATTTTAACTTTAACATTTTAATTATTAGATAAAATCAGACATTTCTCATAATTTATTGTATTGTGACATTAAATATTTGTACACCACATGTAATGGTAGAATGTAAATGGGCCACATTTATGAATGTTAACATCATATTTGTACACGTACATTCTGGCAAATAAATGATTATTATTATTATTACACAGCTTCGCGACATGTATGTTTGGGTTCCATAGGAGCCGTGCTGCAGCAGTTCAGAAGGGTTTCGAATGGCATTTACTCCTTTATACACAAATACAACTTTTAAAATGATACAACCCCTAAAATCATTAAAAAAAGTCTGCTGATTCACTTCGTTGAATGACGCGAACATATTTTGGGTTTTTGAACTTTGCCGCACGCTAGGAATGTCGTGTTGTGGGCACGTTTATACACATATGAACTCAAATACATAAACAACCAGACTCGGAACAACTATCTGTAGGCCATTTTGTGTCGTGTGAGAATCGAACCCGCGACATGCCAGTCGATCGCTCAACCACTGCGCCAACCGTGTCGTCAAAATGCATGGATCTGCTGTGTTTTTTATAGTTTAAGTTAGTATTTATATAAAATGAATTATAAAATATTAAAATAATTTATAAGTTCATACAATAATAATTAACCCTGCATCTAAGGGACTTTACCAGCATCGCACTCGATACGAAAGTCTAGTCATATTTTTTCATAATTAATATCAATGAACATTCGTTTGACTACACTGAATATATAAAGATTAGTTTTTCAAAGTATTTAACAGCGTGTGGGTGTAGACACACATCTCATAAATAATTAACGATTTTCAAAAATAGAAGCAAATAGATACACTCGCATGCATAATTAATTAAGCGTGGTTAAATGTTGCAAGACATCAAAATTATAATTAAATATGCATGAATGTTAGACGTTGATAGCAAGCATCAAAGCATTATGGAATAAGTTAATATAAACATAGAAGAAAATCTTAGGGTGTTATCAGACCAATCGATCGATCGTCGATCGACGGCATCTATTGATGGTAGAATGGATTAGTCGACGTCGATCGAGCTTGATCATTATTACTGGTGGATTATAGCCGCGGCTAATCTATCAACATCGACCGATGCCATCGACCGGCAATCGATCGATTGGTTATCGTCAAACGGTATCCGTCGATCAGCCACCAATCGATCGATGTCGATCAATAGCATCGATTGGCGATCGACCGATTGGTGTAGTAAGAGCGTGTATTCGATTAATGGCGAAAACTTCAGGTTTTCTCGTTTTGCCCAGAATATCGTAATGATGTGAGCACATTATTTAAAGACAATTACAGTTTTAGAAAGATTTAGTCTTAATTTAGGGATCTACAGAGTAAAATTATTGTTTTTAATTATGGTTTTTTAAAGCAAAGACAATCCTTTCATAGCGTTTTTTTTAAATTATGTGTAATCTCCCTAACGAATTTCGGCCATGGTGGCAATCACATAGGACACCAAGTACGGAGGAAATATTATAGTGCACAAGTGTGTGCACAAACACAGGCTTTCCATCGCTTTCATAGTCTGAATGGCAACGCGACTAGACCAGGAGATGTCACACTATAAACTTTTAAACTCTGGTCTACTACAGCTGAGTCCAACCTGAGAATCGAAACTGAAAATTGAAAAAGTCACCGTGGTACGCTCTTGTGTCCGGCTGCGAACCCACATCCTTGTTTATGAAAGGGCAACAAAATTGCAATGTAAAAATTCAAATTCAATTCAAAATCACGATGTCACAACTGAACTCATTAGCGAACCTACAAGAGAAAAGGACCAGCCAAGTCTGCTATTTTTATAATTTCGTCATTCAAACACGATTCCATTGTCATTTTGCTAAAAGTTCGTTATCTGCTAAATTCATAATGGTCGATCATTGGTCGGTCGAATTAAAAGCAATGACGTTCAATGGTAGGTCACTGATCAAAATAACTGTCAAAATTTTAGCAGATTACCGCCTATTCAGTTGTCATTTCGTACGAGATTACCATTCTATATCATTTCTTTCAATGGCGTGTCAGTGGTAGACCATTGGAAAGTCATAATGACGCCATTATATATTAGTAGATTACCAAACTTGTCAAAATCAACAATTATGAAATCAACGATAGAACATTCTGACTCTATTGTAATAGCAGACTTGAGGCCCTGGACTGGAAATTTATATTTCCCGCTTACCACGGAACCCCATTTGGAAAGCCTAATTTTTTCCTTTTTGTGACATCTAAAAATGTTTTATTCTACTTGTTTAAGGATTTCAATCTTCAAAAATTCTCTGTGATAAATTGAGTTGGTACATACATACTTAAAAAATCCTTTATTATTTTTGTTCGCTTGTTTTGTCAATTTTGTGCAAAAACCTTTTGACAATCTCTAGACAGATACAATGGGTCCAGGGAGCTTTACTTGAAAATAAAACTTGCCCAACTATCCAAACGTTAATATTATAAATTTTATGCGAAAGTAACTCTGTCTGTTACGCTTTCACAATGAAACGGCTGAATTGATTTTGATGAAATTTGGCGTGAAGAGAGCTTGAACCCTGTGCAAGGACATAGGCTACTTTTTAATCCGCAAACTTCGCATCCGCGATAACTGACATTCACGCGGACGAAGTCAAGGCAAAAGTTAGTAATAATAGAATATAATAGTGCTGAGATTTCAATGCAACGGATAGATATCACGGTCACAAAACTGAGAGTAAGAGTGATGGGTGCAGGCCACAGACAACCACAATAAAGTATTTCAAGGAAACAACATATAGGGACATCTATTGAAAGTAGGTGTAGGTGTGGAAGTAAAGTACTTATTAACGATAAGTTACGCATTCTACAGTGAAGTTGAGTAAACAAAATGACAACCGATGGCAGTATTGCCCAACCGCTTTAAAGACCCTTATGCTGTAGTTCCAAGGAAAACCAAAGCAGGATGCTCATTCCACAATCTGAGTGAACGCGGAAGAAAATGCGTCTGAATCAATTGATCAATTAGTATAGTAGGTAGTGTGTGTGAGTGAATTGTTCTATGCTTTAAGTTCACTTTCTCCCACGTAATAGAAAAAATAAGTGAAAGTGCCCAAGCGCAAATGTAAATAATAAGTAAACTAATAACAACCTTCTTCATTGCAGTTATAATAAGACTTTTTTGTATGAACAACAAATTTAACTTTGACAAAAAGCTCATTTGTTGTTCAAATAAATTTAAGGCTTATTACAACTGACGAAAGTTGTTATTATTAAACAGAATTCCATAATTCTGACACGCGCGGTTTAGTTGCATGGGCACTTCCACTTGTTTTTCTATTCTGCGCTTTTCATAAGGTGAAATTACAAAAAATATGTAATTCTAAGAGGACTGTGTTAGCCAACTATGGTTCTCAGATAATACAAATCATCAGTGCCTATGCAGCATCTCTCGACTCTCAGTAGACCATGGTCCAACTTCTACCCTGCGCCGCAAGTCCTGTCACCTGCTCATGTGAGGACCTAATGTCTACATCACCAGATGGCGTTGGTGTGAATACTGGGCCAAACAATAATAATAATAATAATAATATGTGGGGACATTTTCACACACGGCCATCTGACCCCAAACTAGGGAGACCGTGTACTATGGGTGTCAGACAGCTGATATACATACACACATACATTTTTTTTGTAAATACATACATATATAGATAAACAACACCCAGACACAAGGCAAACACAAGTGCTCATCACACAAATTTTTACCCTGGGCGGGAATCGAACCCGCAACACGCTGCGCAGCAGTCGATCGCTCAGCCACTGCGCCAACCGTGTCGTCAACAAGGAATATGACAAGAACAAACACAACACACACATGCATTACGCATGATACATATTTGTGTTTGCCATCGACATGCTAGTAAGAATGGGCCCGTGTTAGAAACTATTCAAAAAAATGTTTGCAACTAACCTGGAGTTAATTAGATTAGAATTAGAATTTATTTATTTGTAAGAATGTAGTTTTACATAGTATGGTGTTAATCTTTCTTCAAGTTCTATACACTCTACCACGGCATGTGGTGTACAAATATTCAGATAACCCTGACTGGTCCCGGAGGGTCTTACGATTCTTTATTAGATCAAAAAGTATTATTATGTTATTATGTCAAGCGGTTTGGATTTTGTTAACTAGTAAAATAGGACAAACAGGTAAATTATTAAAAAAATAAAAAGGTTGTACTGGGTGTAGGTACTTGTATAAGTAGGTACGTATACAAAATGTATGCACGATGTTAATTAAAAATGTTTTTTAAAGTATGCATTCGATTCTAGTTCATTTTCGAATTAGAAGTATAACTATCCTGTAGTATTTCCATTTAATTTAATACAAAAAGCACAATTACTGTCACCCATCGATTGAATAAACCTTTTAAAATAAAATAAAAAATAATTTGCGAAACGGGTACATATTTCTTATTTTAAAAACGATCGAATTTACCTTGCATTTGCTCCGCAAGCATATACTAAGTCCTCTGATTCCAAAAATAATCACTATGAAATTACTAAAAATATCGAGTGCAAACGACAGAGAAAATTTATAAGTAGAATAAATATAAGTAAATCAAGTAGGTACGTACGTGAAAGAAAAAACTTGTCATCGCTCCCGCTAAGTGTACTACGGCGTAGACAGCTCGTAGCGTCAGTTGATAGTCGGTCGCTACGGAGTACACCCGCTACGGCAGTCGACGTATGTGCTACGCGAGAGTGCTACGAAAATATTGGTTCAGAACTTTGAACTGAGTTAAATAGAAGTGATTGTGAAAGCAATATTTAAACTATAATAATAAATCGGAGTGAGAAAAAAAAACTGTAATAAATTTGAATAAACTTTATGATATTAAAACTTTTTAGTTTGTAACTATTGTTATAATGTAGTGATTTATGTGAACTGACTAAAAAGATATTAAGCAATGAACACATTTTCAACAGAACCGAACATTAAATAGGTAAGTGGAAATAAAAATACCTTTTTTTGTAAATTTACTTTCGGCTAAGATAAAATTGTACAGAAAAAATAATGAGTTTGAAAACGTTCAAATTTTTGAGGAATCAAGGATTTAAAAAAATATTTAAATGAAAATCTTTCTATTAACACAAATATACTTCTATTAAAATAATAAACAGGGTAGAAGGAATATCGTAAATCAATCTTTTACAATGAATTCTGTAAATAAAATTTTACGCTGCTTATCAAAAAAAAAATGTCCTATAAAAGTACAATACCTACAAGGACAAAATTATTGGACGAAATATACCTATTTTTTAATAAGCGACCATTAATTGTGTCTCTGGGGTGTCAAATAATATACTAAGTACATGGTAATTGGTTGCCCGTCGAAAAAAAAAAACAAAATTGTTAAGCAAGTTTAGTACTGTTTCACAACGCACCCAATACCTTTGAAATATTTAAAACTTCCACATATTTGTCATTTCATTTTCAGAATTTCTTTACGTATAAAAATATCTTGTCGCGATGCCGTGCTATCCTTGGAATCATACAGTTACTGAGCAATCCAGAATTTCAAATTACATTTTAGGTGCCTTTACCATACGACTCACGGAACGGTAAAAAGTATTTGAAGGGAAATTCTTGAATAATTTTGTGGTAAATTGACGGAGACCGCAGTAAAGTTACGCCCGTTCCTGCGGTAAATTTAAAACGTGTTTTAGACGTAAGTCCTACTACGTCTTCGATGAAATTATTCTCTCGTCGGTATACCGACTGTGTACAGTTGAACTCTATTATAATTCTACTTGTGAATTATTTTGCACTCGTTCTAATTTATTTATAATATTGTGTTTAACAATATGTATTAACCACGACACGTTTAGAAAAAGAATCCTGTACTTGTGAGGAAGTTAATTCATTTGTCGTAATAAGGAAATTAACAATTACACGAATTATAAAAAAACAAAACCTGTAAGTATTAAACTTCTTCTTATTTTCGAATCGATTGGTTTCCTTTATGCTAGACTACTTAAAATAAAAAACTAATACAATAAGGCATCAAAAAATTCCTTAACATTGCCATTATCTGGGAATGTACCCAAGAGACTGGCAGCATTGCCAAGTTGGATGGCAATGCCTAACCTTTGACCAGACCTTGGATCACGGAAAGTGCCCACAAAAAAAGGAACAAATAAAATTTAAAGATGCACTAATTTTTCAATACATTCGTTCGTTCTTTAGCACTTTTTTTATTTATATTGTTCTGGAAAGGTAAATAAGCACCACTGTTGTTTGTCGAGAACCGTAGCCGTTACTGAAAATTAAATTTCTAAATATATAAAAAAAATGTATGTATGAATAAAATCGAAAGGTCACTCATCAATACACTGACTATTCACGAAATCGTGTATAGTCAGTGTATGGATGAAAATGAAACGAAAACTACTTGATCTATGAAGGTAAAATTTGGCAAACAGGTAGTTTGTAGGGAGACAAAATTACGAACGGATTTTATTTTATTTACGATAGGATTGAATTAAGAGGGTGATTGCCTTGAACGCGTACGACGTCGCGGGAAAAAGCATTTTATTGACCTTTTTATTGTATCTCACTTCATAGATTTTTTTCTGAACTTAAACTTGATATCGTGAAGAGTAACCGTTTTAAAAGTCTTGGTCCTTTTGTACGGAATATTTTTTTATCGATTTGGTTCTAACCGCGAATTCAGCCGCGTAGAAATCAAGTATGCCATAAAATATCATCATCATTATCATGTCAACCATTAGACGCCCAGTACTAGGCGTTAGTCGCCTTCTACCGACACCCACGGGTAGAAGTGGGGTGGTGCTATTCGCGGCCGGCACCATACGGCTCGCCCTGCGGCACGAAGGACCTGCAATTTGCGATTTGGTTTGTTGGCGATCTCTGGGGGAGGCCTATGTTTACAAGTGGACGGCAATAGGCTGATATGATGATGATCACACGGGTCCATAAAATATATAATTATGGTACTCGGTATTCATGTAGCTTCTAATTCAAGATTTTTTTTTTGTGATCTATGAGGTACCTACTTCTAGTGATTACTCCGTATAAACGAACTAACAATGTTATCTTTTTACTAGCACTATTCCTGCGTCTTGGTCCGCGTGAATATTCTTACCGATCCCTTTTTTTATTATGAAATATATATATATCTTACGTAGCTTACTATTAATGAAAGAATTTATCAAATCGGATGAGTAGTTTTGGGGAGTACTTCCTACATACATACAAATTTTGCCTCTTTATAATATTACTAGCTTTTGCCCGCGACTTCGTCCGCGTGAATGTCGGTTATCGCGAATGAAGGTGAAGTCGCGGATTAAAAAGTACCCTATGTCCCCGGGGTTTAAGCTATCTTCATACCAAATTTCATCAAAATCGGTTCAGTCGTTTCATCATGAAAGCGTTACAGACAGAGTTACTTTCGCATTTATAATATTAAAGTATGGACTAGCGACACGACCCGGCTTCACATAGGCCTAGCCTTCCTTGATAAATGGACTATCCAACACAAAAAGAATTTTTCAATTCGAACTAGTAGATCCTGAGATTAGCGCGTTTAACCAAACAAACAAACTTTTCAGCTTTATAATATTAGAATAGATTAGAATAAATATAGATAATATTATTATTACTGAAGCGACAAAAAAGTAAGCGAGAAAAGGTGTTGATTTGAATTTTTTTGTTAAAGAGGTTATTTGATTTATTTTATGGGTTGTTTTATGTAACCTATTTTTATGTGTCCCACTGCAGGGTAAAGACCTCCCCTTCTTCCTTTCAAACGTCCCGATCTTGTGCAGAGTTCGCACAAGATCGGGACGTTTGTTCACACCACCTTCATTCCGGTCGACCTTGGCAGCTGTCGTCCTTCAGGTGTCCAGTGAGTGACCATTTTATAGGTGCATTTCTTAAAATACAAACACTACAAAATATACTCGTATAGGCCCAAATGAGCCACAAGTTTGTTACTTTTTGCGGGTAGCAAAAACTCTTCCTAATTTCTTCATAACTGGCGAAAGGCCAAACTATCATCATACAATACATAGCCAGTTACTTCGTAGTATAATTATTTAGTCAAAACTATGTGCAGGTACGTCTTCTTGTATCCTATTTACCAACTCACTGTGGGATTATTAAATCATAAATTATAATATAGTAGTAAGTTATTTAGGAGACTTTCCTTACAACACTCTTGGCACAAAAGGAGTAGACATATTTTGATAAATATGTAATTGAACTTGCTTTATGTCCGCCTTTATACCTATATGCATGTAGTATAAATAAATAAATAATAACTTGATGACATTTTGTAGAAAGGAAAATGGCAGTATCTAGGTATTGTCAGGGATATTAGGACCCAAATAACGATGTCAAACAACATTATTCAGTTTTTTTTTCTGGTGAGCGCTTGTACAGTCGAACAAGCTTTTTGGATTACAGGTAAAAAAAATATTTTCTTTTTTTAGGGATAAATACGTGCTCGAGATGAATCAAATCATCACTTTTATTTGTGTAACATAGGTATTGAATACAGTTACACACACACACAGTGGTAGAAAAAATGAGTCTACACTCACAATGTTTTTGTGGAAGATGAATATTTTTACCTGTAAACAAAATAGCTTGTTCGACCGTACATGCTACGATCACTATATTATAAAAATGCGAACACTATATAATAAAGCTGAAGAGTTTGTTTGTTTGTTTGACCGCGCTAATCTACAGAACTACTGGTCCCATTTTTTTAATTTTTTCGCCAATTGGATTATCACTAAGTGCTGTAGTTATTATCAAAACATTAGGGTTAGGTAAAAAAATCACGAGTACGAAGTCGCGAGGAAAATACTAGTGTATCTCTATAAACATAATTAATTTAGCTGTCATTGCTTGATTAGTACCACTTGCTATCTATTGTAGTACTTGTAGTGTTATTTTTTTTTCTCTCTACAAAGGTTAGGTTATAATTAATACCTTAGGACTATACAATAAAATAATGGAGACAAAAGCACCTTTGCGAGAGACTGGAGTCCGTACTAGGGAAACCCTGTGATACATCTCTTAGATACATCCTCTTCACATGCATTTAGTAGCCTATTGAATTAATAAACCTTTACTAACACTATTGTAAAACAATTTTTATTTAGAAATAGGTAATTATGGAGTTTCTTGCTAGTAGAGGAACTAGCAAGAAACTCCATAATTACCTATTCCTAAATCCCTACGAAACTACCTTTTGGAAACGATAACTAGATTAAATTGTACTCCGCTCTTGTAAATAATGGTCAAAAATAACTTTTGATGGTCTAATTGAAAAATGATTTGACTTTACAATATGTGTCATAACCACATGAGTCATTTCACCGAATTTTCGACTTTACCTATTCTCGGTGGGTGCAATGTAATGGCTACTTTTCATTGCACTTTCTCTGCAGTCAAAATCTACTTATTATGAGAAGGCGCGCACAAAGCATTTCGGTTGTAAGATAAAAAAACTAGTAAAAGAGTGTCGTGGCCTCTTAGTCATGAAGTAGGGGTTTGTTACTAATTAATGAGACTTTTACAATCCACTATGTACTTTCTAAGTTTTTCTTGGAGATCATTGACATCGGTGAAGAAAAATATCGTGACGAACCCTTGGAGTTATAATTAGGTTTTAAATAATATCTAACCCAACATGAGCAAGCATGGTGATCAACGCTAGTACCTTCTCTAAAATAAAACGGCATTTGCCCTGCAGATCAACAACAGGGCCCACGGCTGAACGCTGACCTCTAAAATACAGGGGTGTGATTCTGTAAGACCTCATTCTAAACTTCGAATCTAATCCGCTGTGAGTTTCTCGATTGGCATTCTAAAAACTTGGTTGATAAAGCGAATTTACACAAGCGCCATCCTTGCGAGCGGGTCAGTGAGTTGAACTAAATTGACAGGGAGATTTTGACAGATAAAGTATGAGATGAAGTAAGAAGTGGCATTCTGTAAGGTAATTTCCCCGTCACTTCGACGCTCACTTCGCACTCGAACCCGTTTCAAAGTGTCAAATATATCAAAGTCATTTTGAACCTTATGCGAGGTGAGAGTGAATAGCGATGTGAGATGCGAGTTGTTGTTTAAATTTTACAGAATCGACGCAAACATTTTTGGGCAAATTACCTAAGTTACTACTTTCTTGTAACATCTACTAAAAGTGTCAAATAAATGTTATAGTGTGAGAATAATAGGCTGGCTTTAGGTTAAGGATAGTTCATAAAACATTTACCCGAAAAGAAATACTTTACTAAACAAAAAACGCCGCAAGAAACCAAACGAGCGAAGATTCGAGAGTTGTTTAAGCGGTAAACGCTTAAACAACTACACGTAAATTATGTAGTCGTCGATAAAAATGCCAGTCTCAGTTTATTACGCATCTATAAAGAAGTATTAGGGCCGTCACTCACTAACTGACGTACAAATTGCTGGTGTAAACGCCACAGCCTTTATCTACTTCCTTCTCACATTTTGAGCCCGCAAAGAAAATGAGTGCTCAAGTTTTTTAAGACCACGTAAAAGTTGGATCGAAGAACCAGTGTGATGAGGTCTTTGTGTAAGAAAAAGTGTGGTTATTCATTTGTTTTTTATGGTTCACGTAGGCCTAATATTGGTTAGAAAGTTTTGTAGTTAGGCTTTTCAGATTAATTTAAGCTGAATATTAATTACCTACCCAGTTTTATTAATAAATCAATCAACTAAGGTTACCGCGCACCTACGTAGGTAGGTGTACCTACTCTAGATATATGTATTAACTAAATTGCTCAATAACCTTCATTTCTGCTGAAAAAAGGACCAAGTTTATGAAATCTTTTTAGGTTTTTGTGAAAAACTTTCTAAACATATTTACCCTTTTTCTTGATCAAACTCCAAATGATTTAAATTTTAACGTTCAGTAAATAGCACAACTGACTGTGCAAGATCTATTTATAGGTTCACTCACTTCATCTATAAAATCGAGGCAATAATCTGTTTTAGAAAAAAATTGCCTGGAAAAAATCAAGTTAGTGGGGAGATCACTGCAGGACCTGGAGAATATTGCTTGCAAAAAGTGTTACTAGTAAACTAATATAAAAGCTGATTTACTAGCTTCTATTGAATATGAGCCAAAGAGGGGCTCGTGGCTAAGTCAAACCCGTACGGATCGATCGGTTACGCGGTCGGTCCGTAGATGGGTGACCATCTATTTTATACCGAGGCCTCACTGTGTCTTAGAAAGCACGTAAAGACGTTTCTCTCGGCTTTCATTCACAGAACTTACTCGGACAAGCAGTCTTACCAAAGGGTATCGTGTTACTCAGTGACTGAGTTGTGGAGGTCAGAAAGGCAGCCGCTCCATGTAAAACACTGGTATTCAGCTGGATCCGGTTAGATTGGAAGCCGACCAAAACGAAAAGGCTAGGCAGATGATGATTGAATGGGGTCAAAATTAGAACTATTTTACAACAGTCATCATCACCATCAGCATCAGCCTGAAGACATCCACTGTTGAACAAAGGCCTCCCCCATAAGGGCGGGGGGTGCCATAATCCCCACGCTTGGCAGACGTCTTGGGGATCGCAGTGAAGTTGTTAAGAACACGAAAGCCGCTGCTGCCCGACTTTCAGATTTTCCCTTAGTCGCTTTTACAAAAGTAGTTTCGTAAAATACTTTGTAGAGGTTTGTAGAAAATTGATCAATTAAAGTATTCAATTGAATGTTGAACTTGAAATATTATCTTACTGATATTAATTGTGGCATTTTCATGTTTGAATAGTTTGTAGAACCAATTCTTGGTATCGATACGATTAATTTCGATCCAACTTTTTTATTTAGGTGTTGAAGAGGTAATAGTACTAGTTCGATTACGAAACTTCTTTTACTAATAGAAAGTTACAATATTGCTATGTGCCAGTGTTATGGTTTATAAAAGAAAGAAAGAAAAGATATAAGAAACAGAGTGGAAAATTCTTTAACCTCCATAGAAAAGGAAAAATCCTTTGGTTTTGTATTCATGTAAAAGTCGCGGAGAACTTTGATTGTGCGAAACGTCAGAAACGTCAGTCTAGAAAACGTCAGTTGTAGTACGCATCATGTGCGATAGAGGTCGCTACTGTATACTTGACTTCCATGCAGGCAAAGTCTCGGGGAGAAGCTTGTAAGCGGTATTATCTGACGCTCTATCCGAATTCTCAAAGATAGAAGTGATAACAAAATTTTAATCATCACTTTTATCTTAAAAATGTAAAAGTAAGTCTGTCTGTAAGTTTGTTACCTCATCACAGCAAAACTACTGCGCCTATCGCAATGGGACTAGACAAAAAGGTAGATTCCGATTTAACTAGAGACGTAGGCTACTTTTCAACCGGCTTGAAAAAAGGAGGAGGTTATCAATTCGCCTGTATTTTTTTTTTTTTAATGTTTGTTACCTGATTTCATTGGACTGGGTGAACCGATTTTGATAATCCTTTTTTTATTTGAAAGCTAGTGCTTCCCGTGTGATCCCATTTATTAATATATTAATTTGGTCCAGTTCTGACAATAGCATCCATGAGAAAACCGTATAAGTCTTAAATTTGCATTAAGTATGTGCGCGATTTGTTACGCGATTTCTCCGGCAAACGTAAACCGATTTTGAAAATTCTTTTTTTCGTGGATAGGGTATGCTTCAGGGGTGGTCCTATATATTTTAATCTATAATTTTATCGAAATTGATTCATCACTTTTTGAAAAATCAACAAATACCCAAAAATTTTACATAGACGACGTTTTAGTTTCATCAATCTTTGTAGTACTTAATTTTCAATCTCTTCTTAATAGATTTGGATGAGAAGGAGGTACTAATAGGCCTAAATAAAGCCACTGAATTTCGAAAATAAAGTCAATGTGTGTTCTGTGCTAAAGTTATTTTTCACTTTTTAGTTTTTGAAGGCGGTTGTCTTTTTTGTTAAAAAGCTTTTTATTTTTTGATTTGAGATTTCAGATGCGCTAACTGACACTCATGCGGGCAAAGTCGTGGCTAAAAACTAGTCATAATATAAAGAACTATTTGATGCTGACACTTCACGTGGCGTCTTTGTACATACAAATATTCGCCTTATTTAGATAATACAAACTTTACCCTATAGTTATTGAAACAAAGCCGATTTTGTATTATCCAAATATGGCAAATATTTACACATACGCTATGTGAAGTGCCAGCATTACATTTACTACGGGAACAGCTCAAGAGCCTTGCGAAGATAAGGCAAACAAAACAGTCGGGATTCATTTGTGTAATACCAGCTTTATATTCCTCAAAGGATTATGCACAGGTACCTACTTGTACTTTACCGTAATAAGTCATGTCTCGTGTAATAGGAGTCCAGTAAAAAATCCTATTAATAAAGCTTAAAAACATAATAGGGGTGTTATACTCGCCATACTGTGTGAAGCCGAAAATTGATGTGCATATAAAGTTGATTAACATAATTAGGCAGCTCTAATTAACCTGTTCTGTCACGAGTTATATTCATAACGTATTCATTATTGTTAAAGTTCTATTTGGACTCCCTAGCAGGGGGGGGGGAGGCGTAAATGCAACGAAAATTCGATTAATTTTTGAATTTCCACTAAGTACCCGTTTCGCGTACTTATGGTGTTAAATTAAAAAGTCATATTTTTAATTCGAAAATCCTCCTAATATCCTACCTTCCCTTAGTCTTTACTGCCTAAGGCATTAAGTCCGTCTTTGTACCTTTGTGCATGAATTATAAATATATATCTAAATATATAAAAGCGAAAGATGACTCACGCACTCATCACGAAATATCAAAAATCGCTTGACATTTATAAAGATGAAATTTGGCAGGGAGGTGCTTTAAAGTTAGTAGACGTCCGCTAAGAACGGATTTAGCGACAGGGCCGGATTAAGGAGGTCTATTGGCTCCCGCAAGTGAACACCGGGAACGAAGTCGCGGGCAGCAGCTAGTACTAGATAAAATCGAATCAAATATTTTTACTTCAGCGTTATCGTAACTAGTAACGATAGCGCTGAAGTAAAAATATTGCCAATTAAAAGGAAAGTTTAGGAGAAGGGGTTTGAGATTGTCTAATAACAATACAACAAGGCATCATAGTAACACACTAGAAAATGTCAAAAATGATAAAAAAGTGAATGGTTAATACCTAATTTTGTCTATACCTGCGTCTCAAAGCACCTGTGGTCACAAACAAAACAACATCTGTACATTTTTTAAGCATACAAATATGGGACAACTTTACGGGCCGTCGCCCTACCCTATCTGGTGACGTCATCAAAGCCCCTCATGTAGAAGGTTAAATTATTGGCGCTCAGAATTGGTAGGCCGAAGCTATGGCAGTGACAAATGGAGGGGCAGAACGGGTTCAGTATAATATATTGTGAACCTAATAATTATGGTATAGTTTGGAATGGTATTTGTTGAGAGTCCTACCGGTTTTTGAAAGGTACTTTTGTATATGGGGAAACTTTTTAGGTGAATTGTTTAAGGGAATAGGTACTAATTTTGTTAGGAGCTGAATTCATCATCATCTGCCTTTTCCAGACTATGTTGCTACCTAAATAGGTATCAGTGTTTTACATGGAGCGACTGACTGTCTGATCTCCACACTGATTATCAGACTTTCTGGCTCCTGACTAACGAAGTTCGAAGATTACACGAATTACAACCGAAATCAACGGCTTTACGTGCTTTCCTGGGCATGGAGGGGTCACTGTATAAAATTAATGGTCACACATCTCCTAACCGACCGCGGCAAGCGTAACTTAACCATGACCGTTCGATCCTTACGGCTTTTAATTAGCCACGGGCCCTAAAGTACGATGCAGTAAATATTGTATATGGTATTTTTGCGCTGAATTATTAGAATCATCTCATATTCCTGTCACCCTTGTCCAAAATTATTTGAGGTCGTCGTTGCATTTGTTTTTCTTCTACACAAAGTAGTTCACCGAAATCTTATTATTAATAAGTATCTAAATAAAAAACTAGTCAATGTGTTATACGTTCGGCTTTTGTGTTTTCAGAAAACGTAGCCCGCTTCTATTATTATAATAATCAAAGCGCTTAAGTATAGGCCTCACGCAAAGCCCTCTTAGAATTGGTAATTTTGGCAAAACGTAAACTCTGTTCTTGAAGTGTTTAAGCTTCAACATAATATTGTCCTGTTTTACTTAAGCAGACAAGTTGAAGGACCTCAACGAGTAATGATACTTGTGTTAAGGCGAAAGCGTTAGGGTAGAGGCCGAAATTCAAATTGTTTTGTGTTTTTTGTTAGCATCGGATTGTATCATCATTATATTAGCAGTAGGACGTCGACTGCTAGACCATAGGTCTCCTTTATAGATTCCCAAAAGATCCCGGTTGGAACCGGCTTGCACCCGGCGTACGGTCATAATCAGGGCGTCGGTCTACCTAGGGGGTGTACCACGTGTCGTATAGTAATAAAAAAATGACGCGACACTAGCTTACTTTCATTAATGTATTTAACCAATTATAAGCATTAAAATCAGAATTAAATTGACATAACTCTCTATGTTTGATATACCAACCCGTTAATGTGCCTAAATCATGAAAATATGACGTTACCGGCCAATTATAACTTAGAGAGAAATATTGATGTCAATAATTCTGTATTTGTTACTATCGGTTGTACGTTGTTTCATAGCTAATAGTTTTATTTAGAATTTCGGTTCACATAAAAATTTTCTAATAATTTCGTTTCATAGAATAATCAATACGCAGAATACTTACTTTCAAGATTTTCAAATCATTGATTTTTGTTTCACATAAAGTTTATTGTTAGAATAATCATATCATAAAATAACAAATCAAATATTCTTTATCCTTATATTTTTTATTAAATATAAAACGTATTCCCAGGAATGGGACTCTCAGTTCTAACCAAACTTACTACGCGTGCCTGCAAGCAACCACGCAGGATGCAAGCAAGCATGCAGGATGCAAGCAAGCATGCAGCGTACAAGCAAGTATGCAGCATGCAAGCAAGCATGCAGCATGTAAACAAGCATGCATGCATCATGCAAGCGAGCATGCAACACGCAGCAGGCATAGTTTCTGTCACGGATCCGGCGTTGCGGGGCTCCGGCGGTCCCACGCGAGCTTATCGTCGCAGATGGTATTCACGCTCACCACCGCAGCTTCGGCTTACTGGCCGGCACCTGCTCCTCAGCTCGCGGGCCGCCTCGCCCCTCCACGCCTACGCAGATTTAAATTACACTCTAGGGGTAGGGCAGACAAGACTACGTGGAGTCGGTTTCGCAGCGATTCGTTTCTGTCATTAACTTTGGTAGCACAACATATTGACTTTTTAAGACAACATTTTTGTTAATGTCTATTTATATCTATACATTTTCGTTGAAATAAATTCCATGGAAAAATACAACCAACAAACAAACATTATTCGTTAAAAAAGAATTCTACTTTTTGATAAGTTTGTTAAACAAAAAACTGTGATTAAAAATTCATTGAATTGTGTTTCTGTGAAATATTTTTCATTGAAGTAAATAGTCTTTGAAACAATAATAGTCGAAATAAAAATACGAGAACCCAATATTATGTCAAACATTTTCTGGGAAACGAAATTCTATGAAATTTCTGTCTGCGAAACAAGGGGACACCGTTACTATCGCGTATTTTTTTTTGTAAGCTGCCTTCCGCTGTGGAAATATTTTATAATAGACGTGTAATATATTGGTTAGATTCTTCTCTAGGGTTGTTGGCACCGTGTGTCGTGAGCATGAAGATGTTGCTTCAGAAACTTTGGCACGACGGATTAAAGTGGGATGACCCAACCTAATACTGAGTTGCATAGCCATATACGTAAGTAATTTAAAATGTTGTGGGCATCCTTAGCTCATTCCCCTTAAGTAAATACATCTGGCACACCCTGTGCTGTCAGTTTGTTATCATCCTCGCTGGCTGGCTATTCTTTCACTAAGACATCAACGTTGTCGTGTCACTCGTCGGGCGACACGAAAGGCTCGTGTTAATGGAAAAGTCTTTTAATTAAACGGCATAACTTCAATATTGTGATAGCACAAAACCCTAGTAATTAATAATTGACTTCGTGACCTCAATTCAGTAGGGACCCGAAACGTTTAAAAACTGTACAAAATGAAGATAAATCTTCTTGCCTTTCTATCTTTTTTCTTTTTATTCCAATAAATAAAGGGATGGAGACGGCACGTTTTGTTTAACCGACTTAGAGAATAAAGGGCCTTTTCCTCTCGCGCTCATGCACGTATTTTAAGAGGGAAATGGGGGGAAGTATGGTACGTGTTTTATTAACAGGAAAACATGCCTTTGCAAAATTAAACCATTGAAATAATTTCAGAGAATGGAATGGTGTCGGTATCATCTGCCTAACCTTTTCCTAACTATGTTTAAGGGCGCGATTGCTAGAACATCGTAGCAGCATTGACGCACACTAGTACAATACAATGGTCTGTTTTTGTGTGTGAGCGAGAATGTATGAGTACGAATCATTGAAATTGATCGACAAACGATACCGCGCTAGGTTTTAGTGTTTTTTTTTAATAATTGTCTAAAATAAATGAGTTCGCATAACGGACTGAAAAATATTCTGTATATTAAGCATAACCTATTTTCATAAAATAAACATATCAGTTATGTTTTTATTCAAGTACTGGTAAAAAAAATGTCAAAGTGAACCGATTTTGTACTTTTTTTAACATTGTTTTTCATAATTAATAGTAATAATTATATTCGTAACTCTGCTATGTGCTTTAAGACTATATATCCTGTTGGAAAAATGCACAAAACATAATATTTTGCCATACTGTAACGGTTGTATTCGTCCTGAAAGTTAACTCGACGTCTATTTTCGTAAAACTCTATGAAGGATTGGTCTTCGCTTTAAAAAACCATTATTAAAAATTTTACTTTTACTCTGTAGTTCTCAAATCAAGACATAATCATTCTTAAGCCGTAATTTTCTTCCAATAATCTGCTCACATCATTACGATATTGCTCTGGGCAAACGTGAAAACATGAAGTTTTCGTCACGAATCGAATGCACGCTCTTAAGACGGCTTCCGGTCTATTCGGATGTGGCTAAATACCATTATTTAACAGATTTTAGGGCTTCTGCCTACTTGTAACAGCTGACATTTTAGGACCCATTAAATAATGTTAATTGTAATCTCAGGTCCTTGGCAACTGGGCCTCCCCCAGTTGTAAACGTCCTTTTGTGCCTATTGGCCTAGTTCTGTTCTATCTCCTGCTTGATTTGGAGGGAAGTGGAAAATATGTTTTACTTACTCCTCCGCTGTTCTTTTCTGATTATATCGTTGCGGGATCCAAGACAGTTGTAATGTTTCTGTGGGACTCGACGAGCTTCATTGCCTCGACGCTTTGCGTGGTCGCCACTGTTGATTCTGGCTTTCAGAAATTGCAGTGGTTTGGGAATACCTATACTCCATTTATAATAGCATTAGAAAAAAGAGGCTCATAGAAGCAGGAATGCAAAACATTTTATTTCAAAGATAAGTTAAAACCATTTTAATTAAACTTATTTTAACATAATTTTGATAAATAGATCTAAGATAGTACTAAATATGGGCGTATAATATTATAAACAGAATAAAAGTCTTTTAAAGATTAGGTAACATTTTAAATTTGGTAGAATTACAGTGAAACGAACAACGTTCCGGGTATTGTTCATCCCTGCTTCTGTTAGGTTTTTAGCATTGACACTATAATTTTAAATTGGAATTAAATATACAACTAAATGAAAGCCAAAGATAAATTATTAGAATAGTTACAAATACGCGTGACAGCTACTGTAAAAATAGATTATAATAAATTCAGTGTCTATCGTAACTTTAGCATGTTTATTGTACTTTCGTTACAAAGTGTGCATTAAAAAGAACCTTTTTTAACTTCTGTCTAATGCTATTGTAAATGGAGTATAGTGGGCTTGTCTCATAAAAATATGACTACCTGTAATGACTGTCAAAGATCTACCAATGACAGCCGGTACCAACCGCTTTACGTGCTTTCCGAGGCACGGGTATTTGTGGCGATAAAAAGTAAAAAAAAAGAAAACCGCCTTCAAAAACTTTTTTTTTTACTTTTTATTTTTTGCTTTTTAATATTGCCTTAACATCCAAACCCATTAAGAAACGGCGACACACTTAAAAGAGATTGTAAGTCCTCCAAAGATTGAAGAAACTAAAACGTCATCTAAGTTTTTTTTTTTGGGTTTTTGTTAATTTTCTCAAAAAGGGCTGGGTCAATTTTGGTAAAATTTATATGGGATTGGCATTTCGAAATAACCCCCTTTTGATCAAAAAAAGAATTTTGCAAATCCGTCTATATACGACATAGTTATGCCCGAACATACATACAAAAAATAAATTAACATTCGAATTAATAACCTCCTCCTTTTAGAAGTCGGTTAAAAACGGTATAAACTACATTTAGGTTCTTAGGGATTCTTGTTCATTAAATAATTCGTATACCTACTAAGATGAAGTGTAATAACAAGTTTTGATTGCGCAATCGAGATAAATAAATCCAGGCAACTGCTCCGAAGCGCGGAAGCGATCAAAGTCAAACGGTAAGTTTGAAGCACTACAAACACTTCTATCCGATTACACTAAGCTTTGATGCGATGCTTTTAAGCTACAAACAAAAGTGTGCTTACAAAGGTTCGATATTGAAGAGTACAAATAAAAAAACATACTTTTATTTTGTCACTTGTTACGTTTAATTTGATAGTAGGTAGGGTAAACTACTAGTGATTGGACGTTACGAGTTATTGGACAGTTCAGTGATTATATGTCAATAATAAGGATATTGTTGAACTTCAACGCAATCTATGATGATTTTTCTGTACTTTAATCAATGACCATCCTTAGTGATTCACGATATTTTGGATAGATGGCAGTAATAATTCGAAAATATTTAGTTGCATTTGACATTGGCGCGATACGGTGACATTTGGCAGAAAATTAAGAAATTTGTAAAGTAACCGACGTCGTTCGTAAGTCACAGTGTTGAGAGAACAAATCTTTGGTGTTTACCTCATTGAAGATAGGTAAGGTACAGTATTCTTTTTAGTAATTTATAACTTTTAAACAATTTGGATGTTATGTTTAGGTTATTTGTGCTTGTCCAATGACTACCGTTATTAATCTCTCAAAATTGAGTTATTGGACACGTGTCCAATAACTGAGTTTTTGTTCCTTTATTATTTTAGCAAAATTGTACTCTAAAATTATGCAGTTAAAACATATTGCACCATTTTTTGAGTTTTAGGCAGTTTAGACGATTCTTACTAGTATTTGGACAAGGTGTCCAATGACTTGTAATGAAGTGTCCAATAATTCATTGTTGCAGTTTCGAGTTATTTTATGGAGAAATAAAAATGCCTAAAGGAAAGAAAAGAGATTATGATGTCTCTGTTTTAAATTTAGCATTAAAAGAAATTAATGAAGGTGGCAAAATTCGAGAAATCGCTCGAAAATATGGCATTCCCAAGTCAACGTTACATTTTAAACTGAAAAATCCTACCCATAAAACAACCTTTGGTCCAGCACCTATTTTAACCGTAGAAGAAGAACAATTGTTAGTGTTTTGGATCAAAGAAATGATGCGAAAGGGTTTGCCATTAAACATAGAAGACTTAAAACAAAGTGTCTATAAGTTCTTGACAGAAAACCCCCGTCCTAATAAATTTAAAAATAATTATCCCGCAGACGGATGGGTTAGAGGATTTTTGAAAAGACACCCGGCAATTGTCCAACGTACTAGTGAGGGTGTGACACAATCAAGTGCTTGTGTATCAGAACCGAACATTCGCAAATGGTTTGCCGAGATCCACAGCTATTTATCGGATAACAATTTACTGAACATTTTAAATGATCCGAGAAGGGTGTTTAATGGTGATGAAAGTGGATTCCAGCTTTGTCCTAAAACAGGGAAAGTGTTAGCAGCCAAGGGGACAAAAAATGTTTACCACGTAGAGACAAGTAATGCGAAAGAGTCGATCACAGTCATGTTTACGTTCTCCGCTGCTGGATATGCCTGTCCACCTATGGTTGTATACAATTATCAACGTATTCCACAAAAAATTGTGGATGGAGTTCCAAAAGAATGTGGAATCGGTCGAAGCGATAACGGATGGATGACATCGGAATTATTTTTCGAATATATTGCGAATGTATATCATCCCTACCTAATTCAAAAAGGTATTAATTTGCCTGTCATATACTTTTTAGATGGTCACAAAAGTCATCTTACTTACAACGTAAGCAAGCTTTGTAAGGAGTTGGGCATCGAAGTTATTGCATTGTACCCTAATGCCACGCGTATCTTGCAGCCAGCTGATGTAGCTGTTTTTAGGCCTGTAAAAGCAGCCTGGAAAGACGCAACACGTTTGTGGTACCTAGAAAATCAAGGAGAGCCTATTACGAAAGTTAATTTTGCAAAAGTACTAGAAATTGCTCTAGAAAAATCATTAAAACCCGAAACTCTCATTAATGGATTTAAAACTTGTGGATTAGTACCTTTTGATCCAGATGCTATTGATTACACTAAATGCTTGGGTGGTACCACTAATAATCAGGATGAAAATGTCCCACCTAATTTGTCTCGACCAATTGAAACAAACTCTCAAAATGTAATAACACTGTCAAAGTTTTCGGAAATAGTTGGACCATCGAAAATGTCAGAATTAAAGTCAATGAACGAACCCAGATTAGACACAGATCAAAACTCCCAAATTTTATACCAACTTTACTCTGTATTTAATGTTAACAATTCTCCTGATTTAGATTCATATCTTATTAACACATCAGACAATAATATACAAAATATTGTTTCTCTAGAACCACATTCAAATACTACTGAACAATTAATGGACCATGAACCGCCATCGTACGATCCTAGACTAGATGATTTACAGTTTCTTAATGAGGATATTGGTTTTGGTACGACACAACACGTAACTCCAGCAAAACAAGTATTCAAGACTGCACTTAATGCATCACAAGGAAATGAACCACATTCAAATACATTTGAACATATTGACCATGAACTGACATCTTATGAACCTAGAACAGATGAATTACAGTTTACTTCACTTAATGCATCACAAGCAAATGCTAACACAGAGAATGTCGAGAAAAGTCCTGCTTTTAAAGTTATATCAAATAGTCTTTTTGGAAGATTTTTGACACTACCCAAAACCCCAGAAAGGAAAGGTAAAAAAAATACAGTTAAAATGCCATTTGCGATTACCTCAGCTAAGTATAGAGCGATGTTCCAAGAACAGAAACAAAAGAAGGAAATAGAAATAAAAACAAAGGAAGAAAGAAAGAAAACAAGAGAAGAGAATAAAATAAAAAAGGCAAAGGCGAAAAAAGAAAAAAAATGTGTAAATAAAGAAACACCACAAACCACAAATGCATGTAAAGTGTGCACAATGTCAACAAAGACGACTAATCGAGTAGTATGTGACATGTGTTCGTCAATATTTCTTATTAGATGTGTGCCAGCAAAGCATCAAAAACACGTACCAGAGGATATTGCAATAGACATGTTTGTATGTCATCATTGCTACAAAGAAGATGATAATGACACAATTGAAGATATAAGTTCCGAAAAGGACAGTGAAGATGATTTAACAAATTTGATGCAGAATACTAACGATACAGAAGACTCAGAAGTTGGGATTTTATATGATATGGTCATGCAACAGAAAAAGGATAATAAATTGAGAAGTAGGGGATAAAGTAATTTTGAAATATGAATGTCCTATCAAGAATTCTTTTTATGTTCTTTTGTTGTTTGTAAGAGTAACTTTCTTTAGATTTTTAGTTTACATTAGTTTACATTGAAAGATCTCCACATTAAGACTGACTCGAAGTTGTACCAAAATAATAACTAGGTAATTAAGTGTAAGTGTTATAAGATGTTTATGTTTTTATAAAAGTAAATAAGTTTTGTTTATGTTTTACTTATAAAATAATTCCTATTAAGACTAAACTGTGTTGTGCCAAGTTAAAGTAAGTAATTTTGTTACTCAAAGATAATAGTGATAGTATAACTGAGATATTTTTAATAATGTTGCAATAAATATGATTGAAAATTACTCATTTAGCCTTTTACTAACATAGCTCAAGCATTGGCGGCTATTTAAACATGTTTTTTATTCTTAAAGCAGTGTCAGAATATCTGTCTATTGACTAGTATTGTGTGTCCAATATTAGAATTTCTGTCCAATAACTGTACGTTTTAGTATCTTTTTCATTTTATTTTTTATTTCCTATATATCATTGAACTACATTTTACACAAAGGTAACTATGATAGAATAAAACATCTACTAATAAAATTTTAGTACCTAACAAGTTTAGCTTCAAAAACAAACCCACAAAATAATTATTACTATTTAAAGTCACTTAAGTGTCCAATCACTAGTAGTTTACCCTATTTCAAATAAAAGCTGCTGCAAAAATATTAACCTACATTGGATCATTTCTAAAGACATGTAATGTAAAGGTAAATTACCCAATGTTGGGTTATGTACTCATTACTATTTTTTTCTTTTTTTATAATAATAATTATTTATTTATTCCTCCTCACAAGATTAGAAAATACATGATAAATAGTTACAACTTACATAATTGTCACAAGAAGTTCTAGATTATGTGAGGAGCCCGCTGGTGGTGATTACCAGGACCTCAACTCAACCCGCGATATCAGTTAGGTACAATTACATAGGTAATATGAAATCTACCGATGCACTTTCCTATTTTTCTAGGTAACTTGTAGCTAGAAGTAACATTTGTGTTTGATTAAATTTTACTAACCCGATTTAGAAATAAAATAATCTTATTTTGTTGAATCTATATTATAATTTAAACGACCTAGGGGACGCAGCCCAACTAGATGGTCCGACCAAATAAGCAAAAACCTAAACACAACGATCACAGATGCTCTAAACCACGCCATGGATCGAGGAAAGTGGAAGCAGCTCTGTCGTGGAGAGTCTGGTGGACGGGAGCATCACGACGCTCAGCAGTGAGCTTACGACTCGAGGAGGAGGATTATAATTTAAGGTATAGAAAAAAACTCAATGAACGATACAACGTAATAATTGAAATATTTTTTTCATTTTCGTCTTTCTACGAGTAGCTTGTGGCTAATTAAAAGCCGTCATCATGATTGAGCTATCATGGGTGATCATCCGTTTCTTGCCTCGAAAGACACGTAAACGTGTCTTTTACGTGTCTTTCGAGCCACGGGCAACGGGTTCCGGCCGTCATTCGTAGATCTTTGACTGTCGTTATAAGCAGCCAGAAGCTAGAAAATCTGACAAGCAGACTTACCGTGGGGTAACGTATTACCTAGCAACTAGGTTGTGGAGGTCAGATAGGCAGTTGCTCCATGTAACACAAGCCTTTTTTTCCGCTGTTTCGGGGTGGACAACTCGGAGACGTCTGTCACCATCTGGACCTGTCGCAGGCGCACAGGGTCTGGCCTGGGTCAGGCCCGGTGCGCCAGCTGCGGGCCGAGTGGGAGGTTGAGATCTCCCTCTCCCTTTCCATAGCCTCCTTCTGCGACATATCCGTTTCGCAGAAAGAAACACCGAGTGACTGGAAGCCTACTCCAATGTTAAACGTAGTGGGCAAAGGATAGGCAGATTATGATTTTCGACTTTCTATCTGTAAAGTATTTCCTACAGCTTTTATATTTCGTTATGTCAATCAATCTTTTGTTTTGTAACTACCATCATATCACTGCTGAACCTAGGCCTCGCCTACCATCCCGTTCTTGGGCAGCCCAAATTCATCCACTGCGAGCCACCTTCTTCAAATCGTCGGTCCATCGTGCTGCAGGGCGTCTCACATTACCTACGCTTACGCTAACGTGTAAATGTTTGTTCCGATGCTAATAATAGCGTAAGTACTGGTATCACCCAATCTAGATAGTCATTACGAAAATTACATCACATAACCTTTATTTGGTTTGCAAAAAAAAACATTGTTATCCATCAGATAAGAATGTGTATCAAAACAGATAACAAAGTAGGATGTTTGGATGCAATATTAATGGGGAGATAAGATATGTAATCTTATACGTGACTCAAACCCGCCAGGTGGTAAATTAACATACAGTTAGCAACAACAGTAGGTAAACTTAACTTATTTTGTGTTAGAAATGGCGTTAGTAGCGCGACTACTATTATTTTCTTTACATGTAGGTAACTTGTTTGTGTTATTATGATTTTTTTTATTATTATTTCTAGTTAACTTATTTAGTGTTATTATTAGAGAATGCCTAAGGCGTTAAGTCTGGCTTTGTAAATCTGCTACGTATGTTTCCTTTTTATTTATTTATCTAGTATGTTTCGTATTAAACCTGGTTTACATCCGTTACACGTCACACACAAAGGTCCAGTTGAAAACCAGCGTCAGGCACAAGTGGTCTGGCATTTTATGCTGAACTGGGCCTGTTTGGCGCAGCCGTGGGGCACACAATAATGTTTTTTATTTTAGTTTATATTTTGTTAACCCTTTTATTACTGTTTTTGTGTGCACATGGTCTGTGTCAATAAACAATTTTCTTTCTTTCTTTCTTTAAACACTGTTACTTTTCCGTGCGTTCTTGTTAAATAAAAAGTTTAGAACTCATTAATTTATTCTTTATTTTATGTTTCTGTGCGTTCAAGCGTCCCAAAAAGTCCCAAATAATTAATTTAATTTTTAATTTAATCCGTGGTGGCAACTGGTCGTTTAACAATTGTAAACGTTCCTATTGCCTAGCTCTGTTCTGTCTCCTGATTGATGTAAAGTTGAAGTTGAAATTATGCTTTTTCTTACTCTTTCGGTGTTCTTTACTGATTAATTCCGTTGCGGAATCCAAGACAGTTGAATCGTTTCTCAGGGACTTGCCAAGCTTCATTGCCTCGGCGCTTTTATGCTGATCCCTAATGTTGATTGTAGCTTTCGGGTGTTGCAGTGGTTAAGAATAGTGTAGCGGTATTGTTCGTTTTTGGAACTAAATTGCTTGATTATGCCTTTTTTTTTTTTTTCTTGGTACAATCCCGCCACACTATTCCCTAACCACTGTAACTCCTGTAAGCCAGAATCAACAGTGGCGACCACCAGAAAAGCGCCAGAGCAATGAAGCTCGACGATTCCCAGAGAAACGATTCAACTGTCTTGGATCCCGCAACGAAATTAATCAGAAAAGAACAGCGGAGGAGTAAGTAAAACATATTTTCCACTTCCCTCCAAATCAAGCAGGAGACAGAACAGAACTAGGCCAATAGGCACAAAGGGACGTTTACAACTGGGAGAAACCCAGTTGCTAAGCACCACGGATTATAATTGATATAATTAATAGGTCCTAAAAAGTGAGCTGTTACATTAAATTTGATTCCAATAATAGGTATGGCGAAATCGCTTGAACGCACGGAAATTAGTTCTAGTTTCCACAAGGTCCGCATAATAAACTGCTCCGGATGTAGCCTGTACACTATCCAACATAATATTGCGTTCTTTCTGCCAAAGAGTACACTCCCATAAGTTATGATGTGCAGATTGTTCGTATTCACAGTCAGATGTAGAACATGGACACAAAGGCGAAGCAACAAGCTTAAAAGAAAATAATTTACTTTTAAAGTTGCCATGTCCTGTTAGAAATTGGGCAACACAGTGGTCCACCTCCAGCCATGTTCTGGCCAGCCGCTCACGAACGGATGGAAAGAACTGATGAAGGTGACGGCCCTTGCTAGAATCATCCCACCTACACTGCCACTCGGATAAAAGTTCCTCCCAGACGTCAGTCTGTGGTTTAAATAATCTAGAGATCTTAGCGCGGTCACGTTGATTTAAAAAGTTTGCGTCCATGATCTCTCGCGCGGAATAGTACATTGCAGCACGTCGTTGCACCTCAAGATCGACTGGAAGCACGCCTGCTAGAACCGGAAGGGCTTCAGTACTAACTTAAGATCCTACAGTATTTTTTGGTGGTAATTATACCTATTTATTCCCTCTAAAAAAATATCTCTTGTGTTAGGTATCTACTTTAAGTATTGTTTTTTCAGCGCTTATAACTGTACTGCCCGGGATTTGCCCAGATCACCACTACTTGATCGTAGTACATTTTGATCAATTTGGGTTATCGACAAGAAAAGCAGAAGTTGACCAAATTCAGCCATACAAATAGTTCAACTATCAAAATGGCATTAAAGCAGGAAAGGGTTAGCCGAATTTCCTTGCCGAATGTACATTACCATCTACCACAAATTGGCATAGGACAAGACAGCGCAATTACTTCAGACAGATTGGATGTGTGACAGCCTAACCGATGAGATTGCCACTTAGTAGTGAATCAGTGAAGCATCGAGCAGTCGTGTAGAGACTCTGGCTGGTTCAGTCATATTCAACCTTATTTACTCAGTTTCCTAGTTTCTGCCTGCGATTCCGAGCGCGTGAATGTCGGGTTATCGTGGATGCAGATGAATTCGAAGATTAAAAAGTAGGTTACTTTTTTATCTGAGTCTCTCTCTGCCTATGAGCTGCATCTTCATGTCCTTTCTTGGGATTTACGAGAATTACCCATACTCTGTACGTCAGAGACTAAAAAGTGGAAAAGTTATTTTGGATTTTTGAGTTCATCTAATGGCAAGACTTCCGCGGAAAGATGCAATATTTGGCGAGATAAATTCAAACCTCCTGAACATTTGTTGGAGCTATCGGAGACCCTTAAACATGAGAATGCGTTACCGTGATCGACCTGGAAATGTTTACTCCGCACCCAAGTCGGCCGCAGCAAAGAGAATCTCCACAGGTGGCGGTTCTCAGATCATGCCAATTTTCAGTGCCTAAATGGAGTCTCCACTTTATATCTTGCGCCGCATGTCCTATCACCTGTACATGTGACGGCCTATTAAAATTAAAACAATAATAAGATGCTGTAAGTCGATTCTGTAAAATTCAAACAACATCTCGCATCTCACATCGCTATTCACTCTCACTTCGCATAAGGTTCAAAATGTCCTTGATATATTTGACACTTTGAATCGGTTTAGAGTGCGAAGTAAGCGTCGAAATGACGGGCAAATTACCTTACAGAATGCCACTACTTACGTCATCTCATACTTTAACTGTCAAAATCTCCCCGTCAATTTAGTTCAACTTCCTGACACGCTCGCAAGGGTGGCGCTAGTGTAAATTCGAATTATCAACCGAGTTTTTAGAATGACAATCAAGTAATTCATAGCGGATTCAGATTCGAAGTTTAGAATGAAGTCTTACAGAATCACACCCCTGTACTGTTACGTACACCACTAAGCACAATCTTTTGCGTGCGTTACACTGCGCGCTAATTCATAGTAACAGTGTTTAATCACAACAAAATTAAACGTCGTTTTCTAATAAATTTTACTTTTCATTACCTACTTCGCTTGACTACTTGGCGGTGTGCATAGTTAATAAGGCCGCTATCCCACTGGCGTTTTACGAGCGTCGGCGTCTCTCGAACGTCTGCGCAGCGTCAACGTTGCGCAGACGCGACGTTGACGTCGCGTCGTCACGTGACATGCATTAACGTCCGCTGAACGCGACGTTAACGTCGCGCACATTATACTATTGCCAACAAACGCGACGTTGACGTTGCGCAGACGCGACGTTAATGCTTGCCACGCGACGACGCTGCGCAGACGCGACGTTGACGTCAACGCTCGTAAAACGTCAGTGGGATAGCGGCCTAACGGCAATGTAATGTGTCTATAAACATCCCGTAGATGTATCGAGCATTAACATTAAAAATAATGTATTGTTATTCTATACCTACTGAAAAAGCGACCTCCATTGATTTATTCATCAATCAAAAATATTTATTCTATCCACCATATTGCTTTTGCAAACCATCTGATCCCATTTGACACCCCAAAGAAATAATTTTCGAATACAAATACGCATTCAAAATACACAATTGAATATTCTGTCAAAGAAATATGATAAATTAATCGGTGACAATCCTCGCGCGAGTTCAAAGGGTGTGCGTTTGGTATTTGAAATGCTAGGAAACAAATGAGTAGGAAAATGTGGGTGTCCCCTGGATGTTGATGGGGATGACATAATTATTTTACTAAATACGCTGTTGTAACTACATAGATACTTAAAGAAATGCTTCCGAATTTTTTTAATCTCTTCTAAATGTTATGATCTAAGCATGTTTTTGCGGCAAACGTGGCCAAACAGAACCCCCCCCCCCCACAGGTACAAACATGTAACATTTTATTTTTGTTTTTCCTATTTAACTTTTTTTTTATTGTATAAAAATCTGGTTACAAATTGACACTTAGCACTGAATTAAGACACTTTATATTCTGTCTGCACTTGCCTTTTGTAATAAAAATATTATTATTATAATAACTTTACAACGATTTTATTATAAGTAGTAATAGACTTAGCAGTTTCCCGCGTGGCATTGAGAGATAACGTAGATCCCTATAAGCGAAATATTTTTTAGAATCAGACTAGCTGTACTTAGTTCTAGGGATAAACGCGACTAAACAAAAAAACAAAAAAACCAGCTTTATAAAACATATTTAGTATAATCTCAAGTCTAGACTATGTGGGTATTCAGTTGGATTAAAGGCCTATTCAAACCTGAGCGATATTCGCTGCCGCTGTGGGCAGAGGTACATACCGCGCGGGTTTCGCTCAGGTATTTAGTATCAAGTACCGCGGCTAGAGCGACCTGAGCGATATTCGCTGCCGCTGTGGGTAGAGGTACATACCGCGCGGGAGCAGCGGCATGCATCCCGCCCCTCATCACTATCCATCACTAAAATCAGATGCTCTGCAGAAATTACAACGTGACTGACGTGTATATTCTTTGGCGACTCAGAAATGACTAACTGGCGAAAATTTCTTACCTCTCTGAGCGAAACTCGACTACCGCGCGTTATTCTACCCACAAGGATAGCGAAATCCGTTTTGGTGTGAACAGTAATATTACCACATACTTACTGGGTTTTCTCTGCCGCAGACGGTAGCGAATACCGCTTAGGTCTGAACAGTAATATTACCGCATACCCACTGGGTTTTCTCTGCCGCAGACGGTAGCGAATACCGCTTAGGTATGAATAGGCCTTAAAACTTTCAGTTGTTGCTTGAAATAGGTAGGTAATGCGTTGTACATAACATATCTAGCTGTCATTCCTTAATCTTTAATACTTTGTACATACTTTAATATAGTGCTTTTTATGCGAGGTACATCGTATACTATTATTCACGTATAATTATATATATGTATAATTCCTGTAAATCCAAATATTGAAAACATGTTTTTAAAAGTGTGGAGTTTCTTGCCCATTCTTTTCCATACAAAACTAACTTTTGGAATAGACAACTAAAATTTTTTTTCTCATTTGACTTACAAAAGTGCCTAATTATTTTATTATTATTATTTATTTAAATCGAACACAAGATTCATATTGTTGTTAGTAACACTTATCAAACTTTGTTAGTAACATTTCCTTTTACAACAAAAAACAAAAATAAAACTAATAACAATGTCCGCTTCTCGCCGCACTCAGTCGTCACTCGGGCAATCAGGCTTATTCACTATCACCTTTAAAATGCTGTTGATGCTCCCCCAAATCCTTCGCATCAGGGATGCTTTTCTTTTTAACCGACTTAAAAAAAAAGTAGGCTCTCAGTTCGCACCCGTATAATTGTATGTGTGTCCGCGATTATCTCCCGTTTGGCTGAACCAATTTTGATGCGGTTTTCAGAAAAGTGTTTGTTACATTCTGGAAAAGACCACAATGTATACAACAATTAGAAATTAATTCGGCGCTTTTGAAAAAATCAACCAAAAGCAAAAAAAATATTCATAGAAGACGTTTTCGTTTCTTCCATCTTTGGAGGACTTTTAATCTCTGTTTTAACTGTGTTGCCGTTTCTTAATGGATTTGGGCGATAAGGAGGCACTAAAAAGTGGAAAATAAAAACTTTTTATATAAAAGTTTTTGTTCAAAAAACTTTTTATAAAAAAGTTTTTATAAAAAACTTAAAAAGTTTTTTGAAAAAAAACTTTTTTATAAAAAGTTAAAAAAAACTTTTTTGTAAAAAGTTTTTTGACATAATAGCTTGAAAGCTATCTGTGTCTGCCTCAGCAAACATGCCTGACGCGCTACAGAACCGCGGGAGCCCCAACAGCACCCTAAAGGCGTTATTATACTGTACACGAAGAACGTTGTAGGCCCTCTGCGTATGTCTAACTCACAGGCTGCACGTGTAAAAAACTGGCAATACTCCTTGAACAGAGTAAGTGTCACCTCTTTATAATGGTCTAATTCTAAATTCTGAATCTCCCTAGAAAGGTCTAATTGAAATTAATGATTTGATTTTGACTTTGTTGAAAAAAATACTTGAATAATATTTTTTTATTGTTTAAATATTTTATGAGTTAGTATAATATGTGCCTATAACATCGTTTGGTATTCATCATCTTCATGCCCTTGTCCAATGAGACTTGGGATGGGTTGAACACATTTTCTTCTTCTAATTCGTCCTTTCTAAAGTCATTATATCACTGACTCCCTTTTCTTTCAAATTATTATTTATACAATCCATCCATCTTTTCTTCAGCCTTCCTCTTCCTCTCCATTCATCCACATTTAATTAATAACTGTTTTGGTCACGAACGTTTTATTATTACTATTAATTAATAAACTTCAAAATTCTTGCACTTACACGCCATGCATTTGTATGCATTATTAATTAATTAATGGTTTCAGGTTAATTAATGAAAAAAAAAAAAAAAAAAAATTAAAATATTGTCATCTAGACAATATTTATTTCGTTTAAGAACATAACTCACTTTTATTCATAATTTATTTTAAAATGTATTATCTAAGGATGGATTGTGTAAAGAATGACATGAAAGAAAAGGGAATCAGTGATATCACGACGGTTGACAAGACGAAATAAAAGAAGAAAAAGCTTTTTACAAAAAAGACAACCGCCTTCAAAAACTAAAAAGTGAAAAATAACTTTAGCACAGTACACACATTGACTTTAGTTTCGAAATTCAGTGGCTTTATTCTGTTTGTTGTTTTGTATTGCCACCGACTTCCGAAACTAAAGTCAATGTGTGTTCTGTGCTAAAGTTATTTTTCACTTTTTAGTTTTTGAAGGCGGTTGTCTTTTTTGTAAAAAGCTTTTTATTTTCCGCTTTTTAGTACCTCCTTCTCATCCAAATCTATTAAGAAGAGATTGAAAGTTAACTACTACAAAGATTGATGAAACTAAAACGTCGTCTATGTAAAATTTTTGGGTATTTGTTGATTTTTCAAAAAGTGCTGAATCAATTTCGATAAAATTTATATGGGACCACCCCTGAAGCATACCCTATCCATAAAAAAAGAATTTTCAAAATCGGTTTACGTTTGCCGGAGAAATCGCGTAACAAATCGCGCACATACTTAATGCAAATGTAAGACTTATACGTCTTTCTCGTGGATGCTATTGTCAGAACTGGACCAAATTAAATTGGGACCACACGGGAAGCACTCGCTATCAAATAAAAAAAGAATCATCAAAATCGGTTCACCCAGTCCAAAGAAATCAGGTAACAAACATAAAAAAAAAATACAGACGAATTGATAACCTCCTCCTTTTTTGAAGTCGGTTGAAAATGTGTTGCCTCCATCCCAAGTATCATTCAAATTCAAATTCAAATTTTTTATTTGCTTTAAACAAGGTCTTAAAATTATTGTAAAACCTAATACCATGTTTAAAGCAAATAATGTTTTAATTATTAAAACAGGAGTACAAACATGTTTAGCTATTGGAATTCTAGCATGCAAAATTGAGTGGAACATAAAATACCTGTAATAGTAGATGTAAGATGGAGAAAATAAATAAACATTCCAACCAAATTATTATTTCTTAAACGTACCTATTCAGGAAAGCAATTAACTTTGGCACGCCTGCACTCTCATCAGGCTACTTGATTTACAAATACCTGCCTCCATTTATGTATGAATATCTTTGACGTGGTTTTCAGTAACCGACGTGAATTAGTTCTAAAGGTAAGCTATTAGCATAGTAATTTATTGTATTAGCATAGCATATATGGCAGTATGCCACCAGTTTCGGTATGTAAATCCAGTTAAAAGTCAGTTCAGCTCACCTGAAACAGTTAGTCCCGTATAGCAAACTGGACAATAATATAACCACAGTACAATTTTTTTTTCATCCCTTCTATTCGAATAGTGTCGTTTTGTTCCTCTATAAGCGGGAGCAAAGTAGCTCTTTTCTGCACTGGACTTTTTAGTGGGCAGTAATGAGATTTGAATTTGGAACATGATTTGTTCATAGAAATCGAACGCAAATTGTATAAATTACTGGCTGTAAGTGATGGCTGTACGGTGCGGGGAGGCCATGAACATATAGGTATAAATGGAGCCAACACTTAGAACAAAAGCTTGAAACCAACTGTGGGCTGATGCTCTCTTTCTGAATGCATATATAAGAACGAGACAGTGATAAGTGTTTTCTTTATCTTATGTATGCATTCAGAAAGAGAGCGTCTGCCCACAGTTGACTTCACTTAGGTATTTAGAGTGTTGCCTCCACTTTTATCTATAAGCTTCTTGGGGGAGGCGCGGTAACTAAAAAAAAACAAAAGCGCGCGATTTACTTCACTGTTGTTGTAATCGGTACGGACTTTATTGTATTTTGCAAAAAAATAAGTTTTACGTTGAGTTCTGAGAGTGATAGTGCATTAACTCCTGAAACAATAAAAATAGAAGCTAATAACGTTATACAAAACTTAATACTTACGAAATCCCGGGAGAAATATTTTCTCATAGAACGAGATGAAAAGTAGAGTATATGACTCGAGAGCAATAATATTTTTCCCTCAGGCGATGTACTTTGAATCCCTCGCTACGTTCAGGATTCTATTTTAGAATTCCTCGCTATGCTCGGGATTCTATTCTAGAATCCTTCGCTTCACTCTGGATTCAAAATAGCGCCCTCACCGTAAAAATATTATTTTGCTCCCTTGTCATACAATCTACTATTATCAACCGATTTTCGGTCGTGATTACTCGTGATGACCTATCTCAATAGGAACTAACTAACTAACAGTGACACTAACGTAAAATGACAACTTACTAAAAGTCATTTACGCTAAATAATTACAAATATAAATAAATAATTTTCACGTCAAATATTAGGTCAGGTTCACCCGGTTTTTCTTCTTCATCACCATCATCATCAGCCAAAAGACGTCCACTGTTGAACATAGGCCTCCCCCATAGAACGCCAAAATGAGCGGCAACCTGCCGCTTGCATCCACCGGTTACCCGCGACCTTGACATTGTCGTCGGTCCATCTGGCGGGAGGCCTACCAACGTTGCGTCTTCCAGTTCGTGGTCGCCACTCGAGAACCTTTCTTCCCCCTTTTCTTTTTAACCCTTACTGTCCCACTCCTGGGCATAGGCCATCCCCAATTTTCTCCTTTTCTCCTGAAGTTAAACCTCATCTTTTTGACCTTAACTTCATAATTACCTAACTTCCAAGCGTCGTTTTTCCGCAAATATTTCGTTCATGTTAAATGGGGGAGCATCGATCGTTCCATCTTGAGCCTCAAGGAAATTAGTCCTTAGACAAACGATGGTTCATCCACACAATAAACTCTTAGGCTGTGGTACAAGGCATAAGAGTCATTCTGTTAATTAATTAAGTACGTAGCTTTTCTTAAAAAAAAAACATTTCTTCTGTATAGTACAGTCAACAGCAGAAGTAGATGATCAAAATCAGAAATTCAATACTAATTTACTAACACTAATTTATATAATTTATTACATCTTTTGAATCACTTCGACGCCACACAGTTCTGACGCGAACCCCGTTCATTAGTATTGAATTTCTGATTTTGATCATCTACTTTTGCTGTTGACTGTACCTAGGTGCTTTTACAAAAATATAAATTGACATACATATTCAATCAGACCATACATAATTATATATTTTTATGCAGGAATTGAATCCGCGTTACGTAGTGCAACAGCCACTGAGCCGTGTCGTCAAAGTAAATATTAATCAACAATTATTATAATTTGATGTATTTTATTTATGTTCTTTGTTTCTTATGAACTTTATATATCAGGAGGGTGTTCGCCTGTTAACTTAATGACATAAAAGTATTACTATTTTTGTCGAATCAAAAAATAATAAATGGTGCCGATTCCCTTGTTTATCAACTAAATTAAAATTAGGCATTTGGAATCTCTTACTACCAGGCAGCTGAAGAAAAAGACGGCTAGAGACTAAGTAAGAGATGTCAAATAAGTTTTTTCCTTGAACTTCGCAGTGTTTTTAATCAATACAATTACAATTAGACAACTATAATTTTAGATTAACTTCAATTGACAGCTCTTATTATTTTATGTTTCTTTGTTTTATTGGAGAGAAAGAGATATAATCAGCTAAAATTAATTTAGTTCATGCACAATAGAATTGGCACCATTGTCAATCTTAAAGCTTACAGAGAAAAAGTTGCTGAGAATAAGAATATACTACACTAGCGACCCGACCCGGCTTCGCACGGGCCTATAGCCTTCCTCGATAAATGGACTATCCAACACAAAAAGATTTTTTCAATTCAAACCCGTAGATCCTGAGATTAACGCGTTCAACTAAACAAACAAACAAAAACTCTTTAGCTTTATAATATTAGTATAGATAGTAGATATTGGCTCGTACTGTCAGCAGTGCTATTTTGTACAAATCACCCTCGATGATTTTTGGTGAAGTGAGCTAACATTGACAGCTCACCTCAAGCTCACTACTTTATTGTATGTTCTACTCTTGAGTCTCAGTAACATTTTATCTGCTAGTATTTAGATGACAGCTGGTAATTTTGACTGCAGGTAGTTACCGATCATTTTATTTCAGGGTTTTTACGTTTGTCTCAAATGCAATAACAAATGTTTTTATTTATAACACGGAACATTATTTTGACTAATAGTAATCGCGGTTAGCGTCTAGCTTGTGACATACTAGGAAAAAACGCGGAAAAAGTCAACTTGTGGGATAATTTATTTACATTTCCTCATTTCCTTAAACCAGGTAAGCATGTGGCCATACAGTGAAACTTGCTAGCCTGTAGTTGTTTATTTGTATACAAATACCCAACTCTTTTTAATAAAACACTACTGTCAAGAAGAAGTTTAAGGTCTGACTGGCTGTCGAGAATTATTAGATTTCCTGATAAATTGCATTGCCAGCACACCAAAATGTACAGGAAAAATTCGTAGGTACTACATGGCTATTCGAATTTATAATAAAAAATGGCCAATTGCTTTTATTTGAGCTCATTTAAGTGCAAACTCTTTGATTATTACTAGGTAAGTTAAAACTAAACAAACGAGTTGGTCTTTGATAAAAAAAAAAATATTAAGCAATTTTAATATATTTGTACACCCAAATCGTACCACCGGGTACGGTTACCTGTAAAAATATTTCTATGGCCTACAGGCAGTTGTTCCAGTTCTGGCTTGTGTAAGCGAGTACATATTTATATAACATACCCACGATACAGAAGAAAATACTAGCGCGGAGCAACGGTAACAAAAAACTTGAAACCATTCGTCTTATTTGATAAAAAGTTACTATCACTCTAAGGAGAGCTAGAATAGTCCCCTCATAGTACCTACTATTTGTTAACTGCTTTAAAATCCTTCATTTACTTCCCCTAGGCGTATAGTCACATCAAATATTGTACAACTGTTTCAAATTGAGTTTAATTACAGGCGGGTTTCATTTCTGTATCACGTTGAATATACCGTGGATTCAACAGTGCGTGGTAAATAAAATAGGTCGCGTTAAAAAAGTGCTATCATGCAAATAGATGTGGGTATCGCGTTTCATTTGTTTCATTTGGACGCCCGTGCGGACAGGGGCAACATTCCACTATTTCCTATAAGAGTCGACGCACAAAAAACTGCCTAAATCGGCGACAATACAAACTTGCGACAGGAACGCGTCGCAAATTTCGGCGTTGTGACATCACACACTTCCAGCAATGTTCACGATTGTAGGAAAAATGGTCACCTCACGCTAGGTATGGTAATAGGACGTTAGATGTTAGACGGTGGTATATGTCTATTTTCGTAATGGCATCTCGCAGGTTAACTTAGAAGATTGTCGGTTGCTTAACCTGATTTTCCTGTGGTGCCTTAAAGGGAATTTAAGGCTTCCAGTCAGGACATCATCATCATCTGCCTAGCCTTTTTCCAACTATATTGGGGTCGGCTTCCAGTCTAACAGGATGCAGCTGAATACCAGTGTTTTGCATGGAAGCTCCACAACCCAGTTACTTTCTTTTTTTGGGGTGTCGTGTTACCCACGATACCCCAAAAAAAGCAGCAGCAGCAAAAAAAGGACAAAAAATAGGGCAAAAAGCTTATTAAACTAAGCGACTATATGCTAAGGGCATCACTTGTGGGGTACAAATCTCAGCTTATGGCAGTTTGCAAATGGACACCTTGGATCAGTTCTTGATTATTTAAATAAAGATAAAGATAAAGATCACCCTTGCATGAACAAGGGTCGGGAAGGAGCGGTGAGTTACGTTCTGGCACCGCTTTTATATGTGACGGCCCGCGTAAAACATACACTAACAATAAAGGACAAATAAATCATGACCATCATCATAATTATCAGTCTTCTGTCATCCACTACAGTACGTAGGACTCCTTCAGATATCCCCAACCAACCCGATCTTGGGCAGCTCCTAACCATCCACTTCGCCACCTTCTTCAAATCGTCGGCCCATCGTACCTCAGGGCGTCCCACACTACGCTTGCCCAAACGCGGTCTCCGCGATCTAAAACTTGTCTGCTCTATCTACTGTCTGTCCGTCGGCAGACGTAGCCGGACCACTTCCACTTCAGCGTGTTAATTCTACGCGCAATGTCTCTGGCGAATAACATCATTGCGAATTCTACGAAATAAAAAGTACGAAAACGAAACATTACAATTATTTATTTATTTATTTATTTATTCATCTATGCATGGAAGACTTACAGCTACAAAAACTTAACAACAAAAAAGGAAACAATAGTCGACAGAAAGCCAATTACAAGTCTTCGCGTTTAGAACCGTTATAGAATTTGGAATGTGAGCAAACCAGCAAAACTATTTTGTTTGTAATTAATGACCGAAAAACAAAAAAGAAACATAAGAAAGAAGAACATAAAGCAATATATAGTTATCTACTTAAAAAATGTAAGGCTTAAGCACCTTCTGGCTGCAGGCACACTAGTCGTAAATAGATCCAAATCATGTTGCTTACATATTTTATTGCAATTCTTGCTTGCACGCACAATATAGCTATATTATAAATAAACATTACTTATAGATATTCCTGTCACTGCCGCAGAACTAATATACTACAATTACAGGATAGAGAACTAATCCTAGCTTAGCTATTTTTCGTCTGAAAAATGTGAAGTAGGTATGTAATGTCGTTCACTTTGAGTTCAGTTGAAAATCTACGCTTAAAGAATTCTTATCAGCGAGGAAACTCTCTTCGCATTTGAATGCAGAAAATCTGAAACTACCTACTTTGAATATTACCACTTCTTGCATCGGGATTGCCAGCAGCTGCGAACTTTGCCTTAAGTTCTCAAATACTTGAATATAAGTATAATCTTTATTCGTAATAGAAATACAAATATTTTTATTTGTAGAACATAGGAGGATTACTTACAGATGTCATGTGACTTAAAAATAATGTTATTGAACGCTATGTCTTGCCATCAATGGCGTAGTACAAATAGGTACAGGCCAAAGCATCAAGCTACAACAATCTGTCAAATTAATTTGATAGATTTTCAACTTTATCACAAAAGAAAAAGGTTCATATTCAATTGAGAATATTTGTCAATTTAGTATGGCTTGATGTGCTGGCTAGGTATTACTACATTACACTACATACAAATTAAAGTTGAGTTTATGTCTGTTTGGGATAATCTCCGGAACCACAGTAGTTCCGCAACAAACGAACACAAACTCAACTATAATTTGTAATATGTAGTGATACCTCATACCACCAGTGTGCGTTGCCAGTGATTACATACGGGACCGAAACGTGGTTAATTAATTTGATAGATTTTCAACTTTATCACAAAAGAAAAAGGTTCATATTCAATTGAGAATATTTGTCAATTTAGTATGGCTTGATGTGCTGGCTAGGTATTACTACATTACACTACATACAAATTAAAGTTGAGTTTATGTCTGTTTGGGATAATCTCCGGAACCACAGTAGTTCCGCAACAAACGAACACAAACTCAACTATAATTTGTAATATGTAGTGATACCTCATACCACCAGTGTGCGTTGCCAGTGATTACATACGGGACCGAAACGTGGTCGCTCACGATGGGCCTCATCAGAAGGCTTAAAGTCACCCAAAGGGCAATGGAGAGGGCTATGCTCGGAGTTTCCTTGAGTGATGAAACGAGGACATCGGCAAGACAACCAAGGTTACCGACGTAGCCCGAAGAATTGTCAAACTTAAGTGGCAGTAGGCAGGACACATTGCTCGCAGAACGGATGGCCGATGGGGCCGAAAAGTTCTAGAGTGGCGACCGCGAACCGGAAGACGTTGCGTTGGAAGGCCTCCCACTTGGTGGACCGATGACCTGGTAAAGGTTGCGGTGATCGGCTGGATGCGAGTCGCACGGGACCGGTCAATATGGCGACACTTGGGGGAGGCCTATGTCAAGCAGTGGACGTCTTTCGGCTGAAATGATGACCTAGTACAGAGGCCAGCACATCAAGCTTCAACAATCTGTCAAATTTCTTTGATAGATTTTCAACTTTATTACAAAATTGTAAGGTTCATATTCAATTGGGAAATGGGGTCCGAGTGCCCATATTGTTTTTCGTGACATCGCCAAGCTACTGGTCGACTCTTCACGTAACCCGAAGGCTGGTCTATTCTTGGGTCAAATAATCAGCATTGCCATATAACGTGGCAATGCTGCCAGCCTGTTGGGCACGTGTTCCGTTGACAGCGATGTGGACGAGTTTTTTGATGCCCTTTGAGCTCCCTGCCTTTATCTTGGAATTGTAAATTATATTATTATTTTGATTTTTAGGACACAAATCCTAAAAAAATAAGTAAAGTAAAGTAAATAAGTAAGTAATAAGTTAAGTAAATTTGAAAATATACAAATATTTTCAAATTTTCTTGTAATAAATTAAATTGGGATTTTTTGTCAGCTTATACCAAACTGTCAAAATTTCTTGTTGCTTGGCTTGTTGTGCTGGCGCCTGTACAAATTGCCATACAAAATCTACGGGGAATCGCGTTTTGACAACTCTAAAAAATTCCATTACTGGCCAATTAGGCTACCCAATAAGGTCTTACCCAAATAGACAATTGGGTCTTATCAATTTACACAATTAGGTCTTACCCAAATAGACAATTGGGTCTTATCAATTTACACAATTAGGTCTTACCCAAATAGACAATTGGGTCTTATCAATTTACACAATTGGGTCTTACCCAAATAGACAATTGGTTCTTATCAATCTACATAATTGGGTCTTACCCAACTGTCAATCACGTGTACCTAGCTGTTGTGATTAGTTGGTGATGATTCAGTTAATCTAACATTTTTTGTGTCATCACAGTATCCTACATTTTTTGTGTCGATACTACTCTATCTATGTAGACTTTGAACTTTTTCCTTACAAATTTTATGCAGAAACTAAAAGAAAATTAATTAAGTTCTGTGTTTTCCTTTCATATTTCTGAGTTCGGAAACATTTATTATTTCTCTATTCTATTGGTAAAGCTACCAATAGTATACAGAAATAATGAGAGTTTCCTACCTGTTTGAGAAACTAAGTTCCAATAGTACTCTTATTACAAATGAGATTTCTATTAAGTTCTTGTTAGTATTGTAATGTTTCGTTCACACAGAGCTTTTCTTGTGTTCTGTAGCATGAGTAGTAGTATTAAAACTCTGTGAAAGTGCTCGTCCGGGGAAGTATTACCGACATACCTGTTTCTGCGCAAAGTAATTAAATGCGATACGATGTATTATGTTTTTTTTTTGTATTTAGTAAAGAAAGAAAGAAAGCAGAAGCATTTACTACCCCGCCAGGACAAAACACACAAAAATAACATGGTTAAAAAAAGAAACAAAATTGGTCCTTTAAGAGGCCAAAAGGCTATTATATCAGCATGGTGCTGTAACATTAAAAAAAACGTCACAGCGCTGATATTCTGATGGGGCCCAAAGTGATGCCACGGCCAGATACGGATAAGAAAAATAAAATAAATAAAGTGTAAACGAATAAACAAATAGATATAATGTGAAGTATAATAAATTCGAAAAAAATAATTATATCTACACCCCACGTAACCATACTTACTTGTTTCACGTGATTGTGAACCGGTAGCTATGTGAAATTGTCGTGAGTGAATCTGAGCTCTGTAGCTGAAAGGAAGTGGGTGTTATTACCTTCAGCAGTACTATATCCAGCCCCCATGTTTTTCAATACCATATTAATACTAAATGCTCGGTGGCAACAAAGGAATGAAGTATCAAAATAATGAGTCCAAGAATCATACGAACTGAATTTATCTTTACATAGGCAATGGTTTTATACCTAATATAATTATCACCATCACCTGACGGAAGACGTCCACTTTTGAACAACAGCCTCCCCCATAAGCGAGGGGTTTGCAATAATCCCCACGCTTGCGTTTTGGGGATCGCAGTGAGGTTGGTAAGCACAGCGAAGCCGCTGCTGCCCGACTTCCAAGTTTTTCCCTTAGACACCTTCTGCGACACCCTCGGGATGAATGGGTGAATGGGTGTTTTCTAGCCCGAATACCCTACGGAATGAAAGATGGAAGGGGCTCGAACCATAACTATTACTATAACGCAGCATTTCTGTGTCCCAGTTCGAAGGGTTTCATCATCATTTCAACCGAAAGACGTCCACTGCTGGACATAGGCCTCCCCTAAAGGGGGGGGGTTTTGCCATAATCGCCACGCTTGGCAGGCAGGTTGGCGATCGCAGTATGGTTGTTACAAAGGCACAGAGAACACTGCTGCCCATTCTCTGGGGAGGGTTAACGCCGGTCGAAGGGTTTAGGCCGATGTAATTAATTTGATTTCTACAATTTATACAAACTCACCTTTACATAAACCAATGTAGTTTGGGGTCAGATGGCCGTGTGGGAAAATGTCCCCACATATTATTATTATTATAATGGTTTTATAATAATAATACAAGGGTTTTTATAAAATTCTTATCAATTCCACGAATGATTTTATTTGCTTTATTGAGATAATTTCATCGAAACGGGAATATAATGAACATAGGGACGATGTGGGCCCATTAGGGGACCATTATGAATACTAAAGGCCCTTTTCGTCTGTACGGACAAAGAACTCCGAAGATGATTGCCGATTTTTGGTAATTGGATAGGTTGGGACGAGTTAAAGAAGACCAGTGGGATTGGTGGGGTTTGTTCATTGATTTACTTTGTACGCTTTTGTTCGACTAGTTGTTTCCGATAAAAAAGTAATAATAATAATAATAAGCTAAAGCTGGCAACCCTTAGTGTCATCATACGTCGTCTCCTTACTTCCTTAATTTATTTTTACAATTTCAATAGTTGTTTGATATTTCCTATTAATTTCGCTACACAATTTAATATTACATCCATATAATCAACCTTTTTTAAAAATTATTTATGATACGTACAGTTTTAAACAGATCTAACCAAAAGTGACATAAGTCATTGAAAAACCACAAAAACTGATTTAATTTCGATAATAATATAAACAGTGAACGGAAATATAATAATGTACTACTTACGCACCTTACGCACCAAGAAAATAATTTAAAATGAAGAAGAATACATAACGTAATAATGGATCAGAATTAGAAAACGACGATGACAACATGCTTTTAAGATCAGCAGCACGCCGAGCACGCCCACCATCTCCGGACCCGTCGCTCAGCTCCGCCTCGCCGCCGCCGGAACCCAGCCCCATCGTAAGGGCTGTGACACCGGCCTCGGCAGTTGCGTCGAGCTCGAGCGACGAGTATTTCTCTCCGCCGACGACGCCACCACCTGTGCGTCGGCGGGGACCACGCCGGCCGCCGGACAGCTTGGGACTTCGAGACCCACCGGTCTCTGATAGGGTCCCCGCTACCGGTGGAAGTGTGCAGCGCATGAGATGGACACAGTCTATTAATAAAAGTGTCATGCGCTCATACTATGGGGCTACAGAGGGGGGAAGTAACTTGACTGCGTACCGTGGTCGGATGCTCTCTCTGTTTCAGGTGCTTGAGCCAGCTGTCAACGTGTCGGCACAGCGACTGTCGGATCAGGTGCGAGTCATCCAGCGTAACCATATGCTGGATGACGTTGTACTTGATCGACTACGCCTAGAATCACGGAGTAGCCATGACACGTCTGCTTTGCCACTGGTTGCGGTCGCGGTACAATCGCAAGATTTACCCAGTGCTTCACCGCGACCTGACGACGGTGGTGAAGAGGATGATGGCGAGGCTATATCCGTGAGTACCCAGTGCAATATTCAATTGAGGAGTGCTTTGGAGGATGCGTTCCGGGAGTATCGCTCCATACCGCCTGAATTAAAACCGCGACTACCTCGTTTGCCTATGCACAAGAAAAATAGGGCGCTGGTGTGTGCTTTAGATTCGCAGCTGTCAAATTATTTTGACAGCAGCGAAGACCTCGCTGATACCCACTCGATCTTGTACTGCGCGGCTGTAGCAGCATGTCGTGTAGCTCATGTCAAATTTCCCAACAGTGACGGAGCTGCACGACCAAAACCAGCTGTACCAGCATGGCAGTACAGGATTGAGCGTCGTATTAGTGAGGCTAGAGCACTCATCGGCAAGCTTATCTGCTTCAGGGAGGGCAACACGCGCCCTAGAGTGATGCGCTTTGTGAGGCGGGTATTCTCGGGGAGTGATATCAATCCTCGAGATTATTTGTCCTGCATCACAGAGCGTATCGACTTCCTGAAGCAGAAGATCTGTGCATGGGCAAACCGTATTCGACGGTACAAGCGACGAGTGGAGCGGTACACTCAGAATCGCATATTCCAGAGTGATGAGAGGTGGGTGTATAGGACTTGGGAGCGACCGGACCAAGGCGTGGCTGATGCGCACCAGCCGGATGATGCTGCCATGTGTTCGTTTTGGCGCAGCATCTGGTCGGTGCCTGTTAGTCACACTGAGGGCGACTGGACTCGGGAGGTTGAGCGAACGTGTGATCTAATACCAGAAATGGGGGCAATAACCATCAGCCCCCAAGACGTAGCCCGTGCAGTTCGTCCGTTACCTAATTGGAAATCTCCAGGACCGGACGGGCTGCACAATTTCTGGATAAAATGGTTACAGAGATCGCACGTTCGCTTGGCGTCCCAGTTCCAGTCAGCCTTAGAGTCAGGATCGTTGCCCCAATTCCTAACAACTGGAATCACCCACCTGCTCCATAAATCAGGTAGCACTACGGAACCCAAAAATTATAGGCCGATCACTTGTTTACCAACGGTCTATAAAGTTCTTACATCCATTTTGAGAGCTAAAATTAACGAACATATTGACAAAAATTCTATCATGTCTGCCTCTCAAAATGGATGTAGGAACGGGTCTCGTGGTACTAAGGAGCTCCTCCTCATTGATATGGCCATTAACCAGCAGGTTCGTCGTTCCCGGAAGGATCTGTCGACATGTTGGATAGACTATAAGAAGGCCTATGATTCTGTGCCACATACATGGCTCATGAGGGTGTTAGAGTTGTATAAAGTTGATACAACTCTGCGCACCTTCCTGATGTCATGTATGGGGCAATGGAAGACAGTCCTTCGCTATCCAGGATATCGGCAGATCCGGGAAAATAGCGAACCGATAAGGATCGAGCGAGGTATATTTCAGGGCGATAGTCTGAGTCCACTGTGGTTTTGTTTAGCTTTGAACCCTCTAAGCACGTTGCTGGAGGGTTCAGGTCTGGGCTATCGGTTGAGAAGAGGAGGTCAGGTTATATCTCACCTCCTTTACATGGATGATCTGAAACTCTTTGCCCCCAACAATTTGCGACTGATGGAGCTACTGAAAGTAACAGAAACGTTCAGTAGCGCCATCAGGATGGAATTTGGTGTGGACAAATGTGCAGTCATGCATGTGAAACGAGGGGAGATTGTGGAATCCGTGGGAACCCAACTCTCGGATTCCATACACCTTAGACCCCTCTCCTCAGCCGAAACCTACAAATACTTGGGTATGTCGGAAGCGTTAGGCATCAATGCTACGGACATGAAACAATCGTTGAGGGAGCGCTTCTTTGGCCGCCTGAATAAAGTTTTGAATAGTCTTTTATCAGGCGGAAACAAGGTGCGCGCCTTCAACGGATGGGTCATGCCGGTTTTGATGTACTCTTTCGGCATACTCAAGTGGACTCAGACGGAACTTGACGCCCTGGATAGGAGGGTCCGTACATTGCTGACCGCAAATCGGATGCATCACCCACGGTCATCGGTAATGAGACTGTATATCCCACGGAAGTGCGGAGGACGAGGCTTTCTTAATGCTAAGTCCCTGCACAACCGTGAGGTATGCAGTCTCAGGGAGTACTTCCTTAAGGCCGACGTGGGGATGCACCGAGATGTGGTCTCAGTGGACAAGGGTCTCACCCCGCTCTCCTTAGCGAACGAGAACTGGCGCAAACCTGTAGTACTAGATACTAATGACCGCAAGAAGGTATGGCAGAGCAAGGAGCTTCACGGGCGCTTCTACCGGGCCCTACATGGACCTGATGTAGACTTCTTGGCGTCCGTATCCTGGCTGCGATTCGGTGACCTCTTTGGGGAAACCGAAGGTTTTGTCTGTGCGATTATGGACGAAGTTATGATGACGAACAACTACCGGAGGTATATTGTGAAGGACGGCACGGTTGACATTTGTCGGGCATGCCACCGACCGGGAGAATCAATCCGACACATTATCTCTGGGTGCTCTCGTCTGGCTAACGGAGACTACTTGCATAGACACAACCTTGTAGCTAGGATTATCCACCAGCAACTTGCTCTAAAATACAGGCTTGTGGAATCGGAAGTACCGTACTACAGGTATGTGCCCGACCCAGTTCTCGAAAATGGCAACATCACATTGTATTGGGATCGATCTATCATCACTGACAGGACTATTGTTGCCAATAAGCCTGACATAGTGGTGATAGATCGATTAGAGCGTCGCGCAATGATTGTTGATATAGCGGTCCCGCATGACGAGAACCTCGTGAAAACCGAGAAAGATAAACAAATTAAGTATCTTGACTTGGCTCGCGAGGTTGTCGACATGTGGGATGTGAATACAGCAGTCATTGTGCCGATAGTCGTTACGGCCAATGGACTCATTTCCAAGAGCCTCGACCAACACCTAAGGAGGCTCTCGTTGGGCAGCTGGATCAAGGGCTTGATACAGAAAGCGGTACTCCTGGACACGGCGCGTATAGTCAGGAGATTCCTCTCTCAGGAGCCCTGACCACCGGTAGCTTGGACCCTGTTCCCGATACCGGTGGGCTACTATTTTTTTTTATATTTTTAAATGTTTTTATTTATTTTTTACTAATATTTAAAAATGTAATTTAATATGATATGAAAATGAATAAACGAGAATAATAATATGTGAAACATCTACTGCGAGTCAAAACGGTTATCGGCGTGGTATTGCATCGCCTGGTCGAGCGTCGCTGTTGTCGGGTTCAACCCAATTTTTATTTTTGATTTTTGTTTTTTTTTCTTTCAAAATTATGGTTTAAAATTAATGTGAATTAAAAAAAAACATTTATACTAATTTACATTTTTTGCGGAATTTGTTTTGATTGTAGACTTAAGTGTATGGTTTTAATTTAAACTCGATACCTCCACGCGTTCCCGAGATAAAGGGTCTTGGCAGACAGACGGACAACAAAGTGATCCTATAAGGATATTTCCTTTTGAGGTACGGAACCTAAAAATAATAAAAACATGAACATACGTTGATGTATTTCTGCTTCAGATATACATAAAAGGCTTTACAACCTACTTCACGAACAGAAACATGGCATTTATATGTAAAAACCCCGATTCGAAGCAACCCATTCGATTGCCAAGGGTCGAAAACTGTTCACAGCTGAACCGCTACCTATTCAATTAACTAATGCGTACATTTGATTAGAGGTATTAGAACCCGAAATTTCCATTTCCATTGAAATCTTTCAACTGGAAATCGAAAAGTATATGAACGTACCCAGTTTCCAGAAACATTTGAACGCTGAGATTACGATTAGATTACCAATCAATTAACAATTTAAATACTAAGTAGATCTCTGATTCGAAATTTTATCTAATACTCTTGTGAATGGAATCCATCCATTTTGTTCAATCCCTAATGAGCTAATTAAGTAAGGGATATACAGGTAGAACGTAAATTAATTACCTTTCGTTTTTAAAGGAATTTTAGAAGGTTTCAAAGGGATCTTTAGATCTAATTATGTTAGCATGTAAAGTCTCTGGTGTATATATAACTCATGTTAAAATAGAACAGAATATGTATGATTTAAAAGCAACATTAAAGCGTACATCATTAGGTTATAAGTGATATTCATAGTGCTGGCACTCGAGCTGCCTCTCTTTGAGGTCCTTTGGTATTAAGCTGATGATAAAAGTCACAATAATAGTGTTTGCAATTGTTTTGATTCTGTAACGTACCTAATGATATAAGACCTATTAATTGGAATAATCGCCTTAAGCTAAACCAGTTTTTATTTACAACATACTAAGTCCTAAAATTGGAAACCAGTAATTTCCGTGCCTGCCGGAATGATTTGTCTGAAATTGGTATAGTTTTTCTTTTTCAGTAAAAAAATAAGACTATATTTATTTCCTTTCGTTATTTCAATAAATTGAACGTGATTCTATTAGTCTTGGCACATAATTATAGCTACACGAGCAACGTTCCTAATAATATTGACACAGTCTTAAATCTCAAAGCTTTTAGACACAAAATAAATCAAAACACGAACTATAATTTGTTTATTGTTACTTTAGTAAGTAATGTACTCTCCCTTAAATCAACATTGATTATTTTTATTCAAAACTAGCAACCCGGCCCGGCTTCGCATGGGCCTATAGCCTTCCTCGATAAATGGACTATCCAACACAAAAATAATTTTTCAATTCGAACCAGTAGATCCTGAGATTAGCGCGTTCAACCAAACAAACAAACAAACAAACAAACTCTTCAGCTTTATAATATTAGTATAGATCTGATAGAAAATACAATTAACGTCTTCTGCAAACTAGAGCCATTTTTAGTGGTAGGTAGTAGAACAAACCAAATGCTTGTAAAAAAGTGTTATTTCATTTTCAAATGTAGAACAATAACCGTGGGTCGTGACACAAAGTACGTAAGTCTACGGCGCGCCCGAGCAGAGATATCACTCAGAACAAACCGCCATTTTTCGCACGCACACACGCATTCTCAGCTAGTTTCGGCTAGCGACATGTGTTGTAAATTTTTTGGTGATATCAAAATGATGTAATTGACATTTCATCACAAACAGGAAAAACTTGCAAAGTGTTTAACCAGTGTCAATATAATTCCATAATGTCATAAATAAAACCTACAGAGTCATTACAGAATTAACTTTAGTGAGTCTGGCAAGTTTAGTAATTATTTTCGAGGATGGCGGGAGCGGTCCTTTTGTGACTTTTTATTTTGTGGTCGTTGTTCATACAAAACTAAGACTTATTACGACTGACGAAGAATGTTATTATTTTACATATTATTCCGCACAATAGGGTATTTTACCAAAAAAATATAATTAGTCCGTCAGTTAGATTATCGAAAAATATTACATACGTATTATTTGTTATATCAAATCAATAAAAACTGACGAACATAAAACGCATCAAAGATCATGAGTTGGGGTTTGTGACGAGGCAGTTAAGAGTGTACTGACATAGTGATGTCATACGAGTTTTCGACGCTCGTCTTCATTTCTTGTTTACGTGAAAAAAGAAAAAACACATGTGAAATATATTTTGGAAATCTATCTGACGGACCAATTAGATTTTTTTTTGTATACCCTATTGGGTCACGCGCGTTTTAGATGCGTGGGCACTTCCATTTATTTTGATTTTGTCTATTCCGCGGTCGTGTACTCGCTGCTTTCGATCTACGGATCTATTCTGAAATCTCATTCGAAAATTTTAGATGACATAAGTATGAGATATCGTGATGGCGCAGTGGAGCAAGTGACAAATGAGACTTTTTCAATCTTTCTAGGTTTATCTTATACATCACTGACATCGGTGATGGTGAAAAACCTTGACAAGGCTGAAGTCGCCAATCCACCTTGAGCAAGCGTGGTGATCAATGCACGAACCTTATCTGCATGAGACGCCTTTAAAAAAAAACAAAAATAAAATATCTCCTTCAGATAACGAAATCCATAAAGGCTAAAATAAAAATTCTGATAACACTAACACTATATAACCCGTTTAATTAAGGATCTCCACACTGGAGAAGAGATCTGAACTGAGTCTTCAGAATTCCGTTGCAGCTGCCACGCATTCTGCTGCAGATCAGGGATACCGTTTTCTTGCAGATGATGGCATGAAAGCGACAGCGCAAACATCCCCGATGCACTACAGAAGTGAGACAGCCCCAAGATATTGTTGGGGATGATGTTCTTTATAATAATAATAGTTTAGTGTCACAAAGAAACATATATTTTTAGTATACACTCATTAACAAAATGCTAATTATACAGAAGTTTGTGAGCCCTGCCTCTAAAACTAGGATAACCTGTATCTTAAGAGACAGTGTTCAGCTGTAAGGTTACTTAAGAATAAGGTTTATACAACTGCGGACAGTGCTATTGTTCATGTTAACAAACAGATTTAATTTTATGTATATTAAGATCTAAATAAATGGGGCAAATATCATAGAATGACAAATTAAAAACCTATGTAATATGAATGTGTGCAAGAATGTGTTTATGGTGATGTGTGGTGAGTTTCTCTACGAGAGTAGTGAGAGTGTTGTGTTAATGTGAAAGAGTAAAAGTGCAAAAATAATGCAAAATATTAGGTAATGTATTTGAGTAATGATTCAGTTTGTGCATAGTCCTGTTGAAGTAGCCATTCCATCATCTTAGCTTTTAATTGAAATTTGTTGCAATCGAGTATATAGCCCTGCATTTGTATAATAAATAGGCTGGTATTATTATTTTGATTGACCGTGAGATGAACTGAAATACTTCGGACATATCGCAAGATGAAATGATGAGTTCATTGAGCGTGTAGTCGTACAAGGCAGAGTGGACGGCATCAGAACGCATGCGGTGGACAGACCATATTAAATCCGCAGTGGGCGATCCATTGCATGAGTGCTCCAGAAACACCAAATGTCGCGACAAATGGCGAGAAATCGTGAGGCGTATAACATCAGCCTCTACAAATAGCTCATGATGACCACGACCGCTCTGACAAGAGTGTCACGAAGAAGAAGAGAGAGATGAAGTCTGAATTCCTTGCCTCAGATGAGATAGTCGTGTGAAAACTGCCTTTTTTATATTGAGATAGGCTTGCGTTTGGCCGCAAGTCTCCTGATCTTAAGTGATGATGCGGACTAAGGTGGAGCACGCTTGCCTAAGATAAACCGGTTCACTGGTTCCTTGAAGATACCCAGATTATATGTCTCGGGAAATAGAGAGGCGGGCAGTGAATTCCACAGTCCTTGCCTTTACACAAGATACAGTGCTATTTATTTCTAGAATACCGATCATAAAGCTTTTGCCACACCACGATAGAACCAATCCACGAAACCAATGACTGTAACTAGTGTAAGTATCAGCTCTTGACTAATAAACGTCTATATCTATAGATTTTTAACAGCAATAATTTTACGAAAACTTTGAGGAAGCGTGGGTTTCCTATTTAACTTGGATAATTACTTCGTTATAATTACAACTGTCGGCTGTTTGACTTACTTCAGCTGAAAATTAATATGTATTCGCAATTAATAATTTAAAGAGAATAAATATCAATATAGATTGTAAAGTTTACGTGTATTTTTAACTTTATAGGTATTTTAGGTTTTCACAATCTGTGTATCTGTCTGTGGCTCCGGAATGGATAAACCGATTTAGACGCGGTTTTTCTTTTTAATAAAATTCTTATTTTGGGGAGAAGGTTCTTATACAATGAAGATCGGGTTAGAAAATGTCAGCATTTTTCCATTAAGATAAAAGGAATTTCTGATTCAAAATACGCCATTCTAGCTAAATTATTGAACTTCTTCGTCATGTTTTACATGGAGCAACTGCCTATCGAACCTCCACAACCCAGTTACTGGGTTACACGATACCTCTTGGTAAGACTGGTTGTCAGACTTTCTGGCTTCTGACTATCCATAACGACTGCCAAAGATATACAAATGACAGCCGGGACCAACGTCTTTTATGTGGTTTCCGAGGTACGGAGGGACCTCGGTATGAAAGGAATGGTCACCCAATTACAGACCGACCTCGGCAAAAGTAGCTTAACCTTTGACCGCTATCTGTAACACTTCAACTTAACCACGAGCTCTAATAAAAAAAAAGCCTAAAAAGTAAAAAAAAGGTAGTTTGCCTTGTTAATTTATTTTAAGTTCCATTGATAAATGAGGCAAGCGCCTTCGAATCGAGGGGACAGCTAAAGAAGTATTTTCGGTATTGTTGGTGGGTGTAGTTCATAAACCTCTTTTTATGTGTTTCTCTCCTTTTATTAAATGGCATTTAAATACTCTGAATTTAAAAAAAGGTGTATTCATTAACCTTTTTCTTTTATTAAAGCCAAACCCTTTGTAAACCTAATACTTACTCAGCCATTATTAAAGACTTAGAGGTCCTTATTGCTATAAACTCCTTTAAATACAAGCGGATAAGGATGATATTATGGATATTCAAAATTAACCAACTCGTCATAATCCCTTTAATAAGCGCGTCTTTGCATAAATTGAACCTTTTTGGTAAAAAGGTATTATTACAAGAAGAATACCTATTAATAATAAGTTTCACTTACTCTTGTCTCTCGGAAAACTTGGCTCATCTATACAAATTAATAAAATGCAAGTGTCTGTTAGTCTTTATTTTCAGTCTGGCTATATTCCGGCTAATCTTTATAGCGGCTGGTCCGATTTCACTGGCAGATAGTTTATGTTATTAGTAAAAATATACTGTCTTTATAATATAAGTTGTCACAAATCTACTAAATTAAAATAAAAAGCTAAGTAGACTTGCAAATGTAAAATTTAATAAATTTAAAAAAATGGGATGAGTAAGAAAAAAAGCTTTTTACAAAAAAGACAACGTCGTCGTCGTCGTCGTCCGTACGGTGTCGGACGTAAAGAATAGCACCATCCCATATCTTCCCGTGGGTGTCGTAAAAGGCGACTAAGGGACTTACCAGAGAATGGGCAGCAGCGTTCTCTGGGCCTTTGTAACAACCATACTGCGATCGCCAACCCGCCTGCCAAGCGTGGCGATTATGGCAAAACCCCCCAAATGAATAGCGCAACACAAAAACGGCCCCTAGTACCCGGCAGCTCGTCTAGCTTCGACTATGGTAGCGGTCGAGGTTACGGCGTGGCAAGGGGTGCGAAGAATCTCCGAAAGGGATCAGGCTGCCTACACCGACGACTTGACTTGGCAACATACAACACGCGTACACTCCGGACCGACGAGAAGATAACGGAACTCGAAGAGGAATTGAGCAGGCTGCGATGGAGTATTGTGGGATTATCTGAAGTCCGAAGAGAGGGGGAGGACACGATAACCCTGAAATCCGGCAACCTGCTCTATTTCCGAGAGGGTGACCGGCAGTCCCAGGGTGGTGTTGGGTTTATCGTCCACAGGTCCTTCGTGAACAACGTGGTGAAGATCGAGAGTGTGTCGACCAGGGTGGCGTACCTTATACTCAGAATATCCTCAAGATATTCGCTGAAGGTCATACAGGTCTACGCCCCGACCTCGGCACACCCCGACGAAGAAGTGGAGACCATGTATGAGGATATCTCTAAAGCCATGCATGGTTTCAAAACTCGCTTCACCGTTGTCATGGGGGACTTTAACGCGAAACTGGGCAAACGAGACGGTGATGAGCTGCATGTGGGGCAATTTGGGTTTGGACGTCGGAATCGCCGGGGTCACCAACTGGCTAGTTTTATGGAGAAGGAGGGTCTCTATATGATGAACTCCTTCTTCAGAAAGCGTGAGCACAGAAAGTGGACCTGGCAGAGCCCTGATGGTGCAACTAAAAATGAGATTGACTTCATCATGTCAACCAAGAAGCAAATGTTCAATGATGTCTCTGTGATCAATTCGGTGAAAACCGGGAGCGATCATCGCATGGTAAGAGGCACATTGAACATCAATATAAAGCTTGAAAGGTCTCGACTGATGAAGTCTACGCTCCGTCCAGCACAGGTCCAGATTCAAAACCCCGAGAGCTTTCAGCTCGAACTCCAGAATCGTTTCGAGTGCCTAGGAAGCTCAGTGGACGAATACAACGACGAGTTCGTGGAAACTGTCCATACGACTGGGTCTAAGTTCTTCAAGACACGTCGTGCAGATAAGAACAAAAAACTCTCTGATCGTACTCTCAAGCTTATGAAGGAGCGGCGTGAGATGATCTTGCAGTCTTCAGATGAGGCGTGGAAATACCGGCAGCTCAATAGACGGATCTCTAAATCCTTGAAGAGCGACCTCCGCCGCTTTAATACCGAACGTATTAAAGACGCAATTGAGAAGAATAAAGGCTCCAAGGTATTTGCAAGGGATCTGGCTATTGGGCAGAGCCAGCTCACGAAACTGAAGACCGACGATGGCAGGATTGTGTCCGCCAAACCGGAGCTTCTGAGGGAGATCGAGAGATTCTATGGGCAGTTGTACACGTCAACCAGTAAACCCGTTGTAGATCTAGCGAACGACCCAAGAGCTAGACTAACCCGACACTATACCGAAGACATCCCGGACGTCAGCCTGTACGAGATTAGGATGGCTCTGAAACAGCTTAAAAACAACAAGGCACCGGGTGATGATGGAATTACGGCCGAACTCCTGAAGGCGGGTGGAAAACCGGTACTTAAGGCCCTTCAGAAGCTGTTTAATTCCGTCATACTCGAGGGAAAAACGCCACAGGCATGGTGCAGAGGTGTGGTGGTACTCTTCCTCAAAAAGGGCGACAATGCTCGGTTGAAGAACTATAGGCCCATCTCACTTCTGAGCCATGTCTACAAGTTGTTTTCAAGAGTCATCACGAATCGTCTCGCGCGCAGGTTTGACGACTTCCAGCCTCCCGAACAAGCCGGTTTCCGAAAAGGCTTTAGCACCGTAGACCACATACATACGCTGCGGCAGGTTATACAGAAGACTGAAGAGTATAACCTGCCTCTCTGTTTAGCGTTTGTGGACTACGAGAAAGCATTTGATTCGATCGAGACTTGGGCTGTACTGCAGTCTCTCCAACGGTGCCAAATCGACTATCGGTATATCGAGGTGTTGAAGTGTCTATACAGAAACGCCACCATGTCAGTCCGGCTTCAGGACCAGACCTCGGAACCTATCCTTCTGCAGCGAGGTGTGAGACAGGGAGACGTCATATCTCCGAAACTGTTCACCGCTGCATTGGAGGATGTCTTCAAGTTTCTGGACTGGAGCGGGCTAGGCATCAACGTCAATGGCGAGTACATCTCTCACCTTCGGTTTGCCGACGATATAGTGGTCATGGCTGAGACCATGGAGGACCTCGGTACAATGCTCGGTGACCTCAGTAGAGCTTCCGAAAGAGTGGGTCTTAAAATGAACATGGACAAAACCAAGGTCATGTTGAATGCCCATGTAACACCCACTCCTATCAAGATCGGAGACTCTACACTCGAAGTTGTAGACGATTATGTCTACCTGGGACAAACGGTCCAGTTAGGTAGGTCTAACTTCGAGAAAGAGGTCAATCGTCGAATCCGGCTCGGCTGGGCAGCGTTCGGGAAGTTGCGTGGTATCTTCTCGTCCAACTTACCGCAGTGTCTCAAGACGAAAGTCTATGACCAGTGTGTGTTGCCAGTGATTACATACGGGACCGAAACGTGGTCGCTCACAATGGGCCTCATCAGAAGGCTTAAAGTCACCCAAAGGGCAATGGAGAGGGCTATGCTCGGAGTTTCCTTGCGTGATAAAATCAGAAATGAGGATATCCGCAAGAGAACCAAGGTTACCGACGTAGCCCGAAGAATTGCCAAACTTAAGTGGCAGTGGGCAGGGCACATTGCTCGCAGAACAGATGGCCGATGGGGTCGAAAAGTTCTAGAGTGGCGACCGCGAACCGGAAGACGTTGCGTTGGAAGGCCTCCCACTAGGTGGACCGATGACCTGGTAAAGGTTGCGGGGATCCGCTGGATGCGAGTCGCACGGGACCGGTCAATGTGGCGCCACTTGGGGGAGGCCTATGTCCAGCAGTGGACGTCTTTCGGCTGAAATGATGATGATGATGAAAAAGACAACCGCCTTCAAAAACTAAAAAGTGAAAAATAACTTTAGCACAGAACACACATTGACTTTAGTTTCGAAATCCAGTGGCTTTGTTCTGTTTGTTGTTTTGTATTGCCACCGACTTCCGAAACTAAAGTCAATGTGTGTTCTGTGCTAAAGTAATTTTTCACTTTTTAGTTTTTGAAGGCGATTGTCTTTTTTGTAAAAAGCTTTTTATTTTCCGCTTTTTAGTACCTCCTTCTCATCCAAATCTATTAAGAAGAGTATGAAAGTTAACTACTACAAAGATTGATGAAGCTAAAACGTCAACTATGTAAAATTATTGGGTATTTGTTGATTTTTCAAAAAGTGCTGAATCAATTTCGATAAAATTTATATGAGACCACCCCTGAAGCATACCCTATCCGTAAAAAGAAGAATTTTCAAAATCGGTTTACGTTTGCCGGAGTAATCGCGTAACAAATCGCGCACATACTTAATGTAAATTAAAGACTTATACGGTTTTCTCATGGATGCCATTATCAGAACCGGACCAAATTAAAATGGGACCACACGGGAAGCACCATCAAATCAAGAGAGAAGAATCATCAAAATCGGTTCACCCAGTCCAAAGAAATCAGGTAACAAACATAAAAAAAAACGCACTGTGAGAGGGTAATATTAGTGGGAAGGTAAGTAGTGTCGCCTAGGCTCCACAGCCTGGCCGGCAATCTGGCACAGTCCGAAGAAAGACTGGCGCGCCGCAGACAGTTCCAAAGCTCTGGAACGGAGGTCCCAGGCGGACCTAGCAGTAGGATCCGCCCTGGAAACTCAGGCACACGTCAAATCGACGGCTCAATTGCAGGCTGTTCACGACTGTAGGTTTTTAGGAAAATTAATTAAGCATGTTGCTCTTTCGAAGCCAAAACTCGACTGCCTGAACATCTGTCAGCATGCCTTCATCTCGTCCGCTCCTTTCAAATATTCATATTATTTTCTAAATATGATTTTTCTTCTGGAATTTCGGTATCGTCATATCGAGGAGTATATGAAAATCAGCCAGGTTTAAATGTAGTCTGCCAGTTATTTCAGACCTTCATAAAATCACGAGTGCGTATAGAATTTTATAAATATAGATTAATTTAAATAAAAAATACAATTAAATATTAATGAAAATAATTTAAGTTATATTAACCAAAATACTAGTAGCCGAGTCAAGAAAAAATAACTAACCGTTGACAATGTTAACAACTGACATAGAAGTCATAACAACATTATAATACATATTGATTTTCAGCTAATTTCAATTTAAATGCAATTTAAATTGTAAAGTCTTTTAAGAAACTACAAGGAAACAAGGTACTAATAATTATTGAATTTCCACTAGTTCTATGAAAAACAAAAAGTATAAAAAATAAAATCGTAAGAAAAACAATTAGAGAATTATGAATTCATGAATGATAAAAGAAAGGTAGTATATTTAATACTATAAAAAACATAAAATTGACTAATATGTTAGGTAAAGTTTGTTGGTTTTTGTGTGTATGAAGTTTGTAATAAACCTTCACACTCTCACACACAATTCTTTCCGTAATTTCTTTTTCATATTGTATAATGTCATAAATTACGGTAATAGGTACTAGAACTCGAATACGCCTACCTGTGTTAAAACCCTGTTGAATTTTATTATCAAGATAAATTAGTATGTAAATAGGTTTTATTAAGACCTACGTTATAAACTAAAACGTTTTCGGTAAAAAATGTGTAACATGACCTAGACCTAGACTTAAGATAAAAATCTGTACGAGAGACCTAAGTAGGTTCAGTATATAATATTAAGCCAGCATAGAACCGCTTTTTTGCTCTGATAAGTATTTTTAGATAACAAAAAGAACCTTAATTTGCCGGTCCCTTGAGCTTTTACGTAAACAACGCGAGGATTAAGTTACTGATAAAAATAGAAAAATAAGAGAAATTATTTTTGTTTATTTCTTAAGTTATCTGTTTAGTTTATCCAAAACTAAATCTATCTTCTATTTAAAATATATGAATCGTTGTTCGTTAGTCTCGCTAAAACTTAAGAAAGGCTGGAGCGGTTAATTTTGGTCTTGAAATGTTTGTGAAAGTCCAGGGACTTAGTTTAGGTAGGTTAGATCGGTAGGGTAAGTAGGCAGGTAGGTAGGGTAAGTAGGATAGGTAGGTAAGTAGGTAGATAGAGACAGGACAACGCCTGTCGGGTCAGCTAGTGTAATAATAATATTTTAATTTGTGAAATTTATCGTGTAAAATCCAAGTCATTTTGTATTTCATATGACTTAAACTTGTTTCTATGTTGGACGTTCCCGAATCAATTTTCTTTAGTGCTACACACAACAATCATCTATTAACCTGAACCTTTATCAACTCAAATATTACGACAAAAGAGACCGATCTACCAAAACGCGGGCAATCTTTTTAAATTACGAACCGGCTACCTGTTAAAAGGTAGGGAAAATTTACGAAATCCCTTTTTCATGCCTATTTATCTAGATTCCAATAAGCCACAGACATTTGGAATACGCTGGATTTTCCAATGAGGCTCATAGCGTTATATGTATTCGTTTCAATGACTTTGGGGTATACAGCCTAATCTGATGTGCGGCTATCTCTTTCAATCTTCATACAAAGGGAGGCAGTGAATCAATGCGACCTCGTGGCTCAATTTTATGCTATGCCATTTATTTCTATCTTGAAAGAAATTGTTCTCTTGGATTAAGTTGGAGGTAAGTAGACCTTTTTGTAATATTCTTCTTGAACAGGGTTATTTGGGAATCATTAACTACCTCGCAAATATGTATATATAGGTCATGATTCCGTACTGAATGTGGTGGTAATTAAATTTAAATGATTATAGCATTTTAGCTGCATTCGAATTCGGTCCACCTACATCTACTTATATAGATCAAATTAAATTATCTAACCATTTGTGGTGTACAAATAGTAGATAATTTAATTTTAAATTAATTAAGGTTTTGTGTTAGAAGTTTATAATTAGGATCAGGAAGCTTTAGGATAAGGTACAATAGATCGTCATTTTATGTTCAAAAATTACTTGTAAATCATAAACTGTATTGTGCATAACAGGGTAGACATGTCTCGCTTCTTCAAAATAAATTGTTACTCCATACATTTTGACCATGTAGGTAAGTAGGTGCGCACCTTTGGAATAGAAGTTTTTTTTTAAATTAAAGACGGATTTTTATACGCAGGGATGTCCAAAAAAGTGTTTTGCAAATAACAGAATGTATACGAAAATTTCAAAAACTGAAAAAAAAAACTCAGTGTGAAATAATGTTGTAACTGTGTTTTCAAATTTATACGACAAATACTCTATAGGTACTTCACTAATAATTTAATGATTATTTTGGTTCTTACGAGAAAAACGTTACCATTTTTAATATGAAGCTTCTAACATAACTCAGCCATGTCGATAGCGTTAGCAGAAGTACCACAAAGGTCTTTATTGATCAGCTGCACCATATAATATCTTCTAGCTGATGGTGGCGCGTGTGTGTGTTGGATCATTCAGGTCTACTCAAAATGGTTAAGCCGAATGGTGCTGATCCACGCTTCATAATAACGGGCGCTGTAAGTAGAGATTGGTCACCTCTTAACTGCCATGGCTTTTATTTTGCAAGATTCTTTTTTGTAATGTTTTATATTTCTCTTTACTTACATTGGTTTTTCATATAGAAGCAACAAGAATAATATTACCAGTATTGTGTAAAAATTTGCTTTAAAAGACGGTCCGTTTCTTATTCGTTCTTCTCCATAGAGACCTACCTCCAATTTGGATCGAGGAGCTACTGACTTCCTAACCTACTCTTGTAAATGGTTTAATTGAAAAATTCTTTCACAAGACAATAGGTGGGGTATCGATTGTGGTTTGACAAAGTCGGACTCCTGCTCACACCGGACATCCCTACCTACGGGTCAATAAGCTAACTTGCAGGAATGATCGTATTCTGATCTGACAAAAATGCCTCCATTAACATACATTTTTGATATTATTTTATTGATTGCGACTGAATTTTAAACGTTTTTAAGAATGGAAAAATTACCTTCAGATTGACCTGATAGATTCAATGAAATTAATTATTAAATACCCCCCCCCCCCTCCTTTTCATACCGAGTTCCCTCCGTGCTTCGGAAAGCACGTAAAGCCGTTGGTCCCGGCTGTCATTTGTAGATCTTTGGCAGTCGGTAGTCAGAAGCAAGAAAGTATGACAACCAGTTTTACCAAGGGGTATCGTGTTACCCAGTAACTGGGTAACTGGGTCGCTTCATGTAGTGTTTAACACATCATCATAGTACATCCGATAAGACTGGAAGCCGACCCCAATATAGTTGGGAGAAGGCTTGGCAGATGATGATTAAATGATGATTACTTTCCTTAAAATAATAACACGTAAGTATATTATTAACGTTATTTCCGTAAAAAAGGTCAAATTACAATTTCAAAAATAACTACCTACATAAACTTCAGTACCCTCAAAAGAAGGTTATTAAAGAGCATCCAATCACAGTGACACCAACGAAGAATCGCAGTAATTTCACGGATGATGTGAGTTACTCTTTGATCAAGAGTAGCAACAATTAATGGAACTGACTCAAAGAAAACAGTTCACTGATTTGCGAAAAATTAACATGAAAATGTAAATTTTAATTCTCGCTTAAATAAATGCAAGTTACGCACACGTATGTAATGAACGAATGAATGAATGAAAATTTATTACTGGCGAGTTTTTTTTACGTTAAGGGCCAATTTCACGAAACTGTTCATAACCGGACATTAGAAAATCAGACATTACAATAAACATCGATAATTGTGTTTACGTTCCAGACCAGACCAGAAAAAAAAAAAACACCACATAAAGAAATCTGACTTTAAGTGAATGAAGTCAAGTATCTTTCACTTAGAAATCGGTCATTTGACAAAAAATCAAAATAATAAGGCGCAATTTCACATGTCAATGCTCACTGACAATGCATCATTTTAAGTAACCGTTTGGTATAGACTCATGTTAAATAATACAACTAAATTAAAATGACAGTTGTGTAATTTATGATGATTTTGACCACTGACTAACATACAATTAAGACACATTAACACATTGACATTAATTACATTTAATGAAGACATTTAATCATGAATTAGCGCTTGTGTTGTTAATGTTCCGGTAACATTTTAACCGACTAATTAATTACCATGGTATAATGAAACTAGGTCTTACAATAATAATAATAATTTATTTAACTCAGATTACAAAATACATAGATGGTATAAAATGTCGTTTTACTAATGCTAGTTAAACGACATTTTATACAAAATGGAAATGACTGACACCTACGTATGCAGCTGTATCCAGTGCGCCAGCATGGGGCTGTCCCACCTATCACACAATGTACTCAGGATGCTGTGGGAGCTAGCACCCAATCAACTGAGAACAGAAGCGCATCGTTTCCGTATGATGGCATGAAAACCATCCACCTTAGCTTTGGTGTACATTCCGGAAGCGCTACAAAAGCGTGGTAGACCCAACAGAATCCTAAATACATTGTTGTACTGGACACGCAGGGCGTTGTATGCCCTCGACGTATATCTGACCCACAGACTGACCTTATGGTACGGATATATTTTTAGTGTGTTTGCACTCGACATTCAATCCAAATCTGAGAAAAGTCAGTCCGAAATAAGCCGAGCTAGCAAGCTATATTTATTATTATTATAAATAGCTTATCCGACCGTACCTATGCATGATAATTTGCGCACTAGGTCTTAAGTACTCTGCCTAGCTTTTTCCAAACTATGTTGGGGTTGGCTTGTGGTCTAAATCAAAGTCAAATCATTTATTTCAATCAGACCATTCAAAGGCACTTTGTGTCTGAGCTCCACAACACAGTTATTGGGTAACACGATACCCTTTGGTAAGACCGGTTGTCGGACTGTCTAGCTTCTAACAACCTCTAACGACCCTTTAGGCATTATTTAGGTGTGATGGTATGTCAAACTTACGACCTCTAGCTTAATAATCCGTGCTGGTAAAAAAACCCAAATGTGTGTCCGAAAAATATAAATACCGTATTGACTGACGGATTAAATTTCAATTACTATGAAAGCTTCAAAAACTTTGTGTATGGGTTGAATCAACCGTTCAAACTGTTCGATATATTCCAATTTTAAATTGGTAGGTAGGTACTCGTTCATGACAACAATTGACTAGGCACTCTATTTGAAATGCCTTTGTGTACTCTCGATATTTTGATTAAACTTGTATGGGATAAGTACCTACAGTCGGAGTTAAAAATATGTTACAAACAGACTGTTCGAATAGTTTGAAACCTAAAACCCCACAACGACATAAATGTCTACCAACAAAAAGCTAGGAGACCAGACTTCAAGATGGTTTATTTATTTGTCATAGTTTTATAAATCACGAACTACATATAAGACTATACGAAGCATATATGTGTTTTTAAAGTCGCAGTCATTCATTTATATTATTTCGTAGGGCGGTGGATTATACAAATGATGTATGACTATAACATCACGCTTTTGTCTTGGCCTTAGGCCGGCCATACACGGACTGCTAGAAGCAGTCAGGATCGACTACTTCAAACTGCGACTGCATAGTGATCTATAGTCTTCTACGTACACACATACACGGTACCGCTGGAGCAGCCGCGTCTGCTTGAGCGGTTTCCAAAGCAGTCGCGATTGCTCGAGCGGTTCCGTGTACGTGTGCAGTCGATCCTGTTTGCTTCACGATGCCCGTATAAAATATGGTCGGTCTTAGTCGGGTCAAAATGTTCAGACAGCAAGGGCGACAAATATCTTTTTTTTTCTTACTTCTTAGCTGTTCTTTTCTGATTAATTTCCTGGTGGGATTTAAGACACGGCGCTTTTCTTGTGGTCGCCACTGTTGATTCTGGCTTTCAGGAGGTGCTGTGGTTTCGGAAAACTATGACGTGCTTGTCCGATAATAATAACTCTACAACTGTCGTACTGAAAAGAATATTATCCAATTTAAATAAATCTTAATAAATCGTTCAGATCACTTTGAACTGTCTGTTCGTCCCGTCGCCGTCGTCGCAATAATTTGAACACTGGCTGTATTTACCTACAGTGTACCAATACCTATGTGTCCCAATTTGCGGATCACATCAACCAAACACGCAATTTAAAATAACGAGATCATATCACAAATTCCGATTAAAATATTGAGCTCATAAATATGTACACGATATGAACATATAAATTACAATGTATGACCTAAAAATATGTGTTGAAATAAATAAAATTAATGTCAAGGTTGAGAATACATTAATATAAAAAAGCTTTAATAAAAACTATAATAAAGTCAACTGAACGGGGTAAAAATAATTGCGAAAGGTGTTGTGACACCCCCGTGCCTAGTTAAGCACGAATAGCCGTTGGTCTTACGCCTGATCTCAGTCGTGTTGCCTTCCCTTTGGACAATGAGAGTGAAGGAGGAGAAAGTGTACTAAATTGTATTTGCGCACACATAATTTGGAGACATATACTACCAATCAAAAAAATAAGTTAAAGTCGGTTCACAGTTAGCGAAGATCATCATCATCATTTCAGCCTAAAGACGTCCACTGCTGGACATAAGCCTCCCCAAGGGGGGTTTTGCCATAATCGCCACGCTTGGCAGGCGGATTGGCGATCGCAGTATGGTTGTTACAAAGGTACAGAGAACGCTGTTGCCCATTCTCTGGTGAGTCCCTTAATCGCCTCTTACGACACCCACGGGAAGATATGTGATGGTGCTATTCTTTACGTCCGACACCACACGGCACAAGAAGGTTAGCGAAGATATTGACGTACATAGGTACATAAAAAAAACAGTCTCAACCACTTAATCACACTTGTATGTAATACTAGTTTTGCTCAATAATATATATCTAATGAGTACTTGAATAACCTCCTTGAGATGAAATTCGGTCAAGAAAATATTAATTTAATTATGTGTATGATTAAAAATATTAACTTAATTATGTGTATGATTAAAAATATTAACTTAATTCTGTGTTTGATTAAAAAGTGTATAAAATAATACCAGCCTTTTATTGTTCCACTGCAGAGCAAACGTCTCTTCTTATAGAGAGAAGGCACGAGCATTGATCACCCATTGGCGATTTCAGACATTTTAATTGTTAGTTCAGGGTCCTTACCATATTTTCCTTCATCGATGTCTAACTTAGAAACTACATATGAAATGGAAAACATCACATTGGCACTTGCTCGTGCCCGGTTCATCATATCAACCTTTAGACGCCCACTACTGGGCCTAGGTCTCCCCCAAGAGGGTTCAGCCATAATCGCCATGCTTGGCCGATGCATGTTGGCGATCGCAGTAGGTGTTATGGTACTCAGAAGGACGCTGCTGCCCATCCTCTGGTCAATATCCCTCTGTCGCCTTCTATGAAACCCACGGGTAGAAATGGGGTGGTGCTATTCGCGACTGGCACACGGTTAAAAGACGTGCCCGGTTGAAAATCCACAATTTCGTCCATTTGAGGCGGGCCTTAACCATGGGGCCATCACGTGATTTCACACAAAAATTGTATATTATACACAAAAAGTTAAAGTACGTAGTTTTCATAAATCTGCAGCCAATTCTAAATAATTATTTCGCACTTTAGTTAGGGCGTAGAACAAATTGCTGGGTCGGGACACGTTCATAGTCCCCATTTTTATTTGCACGACTTTACCGAGACAGAAATCAATCGCTACTCGAGCTCTAAGCAATTTAGATATTTGACGGAGTAGCTTTAGGCAGTCCAATTTCTCTTTCATAAATAAACGGTCCGATTCCTATTTTTGTAAGCAAAAACAATAAAAAACAAAGTTAGAAGAATTACAGACTGAAATCAATGTCAATCAATGACTAAGCGCTCGTAAAAACCTTTTATGAAATGTTTATTGCGGTTTTGTGTAAATCATCATACTTCCATACTTTATATACTTTATTAATATTATAAATGCGAAAGTAACTCTGTCTGCTACGCTTTCACAGGGAAACGGCTGAACCGATTTTAATGAAATTGGGCTTGAAGATAGCTTTAACCCTGGGGAAGGACATAGGCTACTTTTTAATCCACGACTTCGTCTGCATCCGCGATAACCGACATTCACGTGGACGAAGTCGCGGGCAAAAGCTAGTGTTTTATATTTTTTAAGTGTTTGCTATTTAATATTATTACAATGATGATAAAAACTCTTTTGTAAACATATAATTATGATCCAAGTGTACTTGACACGTTTCTGGTGACTTCTATCACCAGAAACGTGGAAAAGTAATGTTCCATCATAAACAAAAAATCATCATCTTCAAAAATAATATCAAATCCAAGCAATTAAACCTCAAAAGGACTGACTGAATAGGTATGACAAACGATTCATCATCATCTGACTAGCCTTTTCCCAAGTATATTGGGGTTGGTTTCCATTCGAACCGGATGCAGCTGAATACCAATGTTCTACATGGAGCGACAGCCTATCTGACCTCCACAACCCAGTTATTGGGTAAAACGATACCCCTTGATAAGACTGGTTGTCAGACTTTCTGGCTTCCGACTACCCATAACGACTGCCAAAGATCTACGAATGACAGACAGGACCAACAGCTGTACGCGCTTTTTAAGGCACGGAGGGATCTTGGTATGAATTGGATGGATCATCATCATGTCATCTCGTAGCTGCCTCGGTTATTATTACTTTTTTTTAATTGTTTTTGATTGTCTCTAGACCTTTTTTATCGTGCACAACTTGTTACATCTTTCTCACATTTGTTTCCCGTAAATTCAAAATGAATGATGCAACCTAAAATATCATGGCAGGATTTGTACAAAAAAAAAGGAAGATGTTTACAGAAGTTTAATTCTTATACTCTTGGGTACCTAAAGAGTATTTTCAGGCATTTTAAATATTTTTAAAACTCCGCAATAAAAATTGATTTTAAAAGTGAATAGTTTAACGAAAAGCTCAATATTTCAGAACGATACGGCAGCTGATAGTAACAGAGACACTGACAGCCGTTTTAGGGGAAATAATGTCACAAATAATGATTCATCAATGTACTTTTTCAACTCGGCCATTGTAAACAACGATTCACATCACTTGAAACAACGATTCACATTACTTGAAACAACGATTCACATCACTTGTCTGCCAATTTGATAGATTCGTTAATGTCACTCGTCACTTTCTTTTTTTTTATGTACACAAAATGGACAACGTGATGAAACGAAAAACTGTTATTTTCATTTAAAAATATTTTAATTATGTGGGGGTTTAAAAATATGGTAAGTATATCAACTAACTCCTGGTAATGTATTCTCCACATTGGAAATATTTTAAACCCTCTAAACTAATTTGTTTTTAATTTATGTATCTCGCCATGATCGTATTCTATTGATTTTAAAACAGTGTTCATGGAGATTCTTGCTTGTTCTTCTCCATAGAAACCTACTGTTTCAAAAGAGCAACTAGCCTCAGCTTTCTGACTGATTGACTCCTAGACAATTCAAAAGTACCTGTAAATAGTTTATTTGAAATAAATGACTAAAGTTTGAGTTTGAATGGTCACCCATTAACGGGCCTACCGCGCCAAACGTAACTAAACCATGATCGATCGATCTTTGCTCGCTCTGACTTAGCCAGGAACCCCTCAAATGACATAAAAGATTAAGAAGGTATTTAAAATCATAATCGCTGCGTTTAACTTCGTAAACGACAATAAAGTCGCGTTCATCGTATCGTTAATGTGGATGCAGCTTTATGCGGTCAGCTGTCGTGATTGCCTCGATTGCCCGATTAGTAACACGCTGACGACCAATCTATTAACTGCCAGATGAGGGTAGAACCGCGTTGTGTAACAGAATTTGTGTTGAAATGTATAATAATCATCATCATCATGTCAGTGGGCGTTATAGGTCTTCCCCAAAGGGGGTTCAGCCGTAATCGCCATGCTTGGCCGATGCATGTTGACGATCGCAGTAGGTGTTATGGTACTCAGAAGGACGCTGCTGCCCATCCTCTGGTCAATATCCCTCTGTCGCCTTCTACGACACCCATGGGTAGAATACGACACATGGCGTTTAATCTAAATTTATAATGCCGATGTTAATCAAATTTTACCGATGTGTAAAACGTTCATGCGTGTTTTTGTTCCGAAAATTGTAGTCACTGTAATTCGGCGTCAGTAGGATTGCTTAAATAAATTAGCACCACCAGTCCCTAATAACTATACAAATAACTTAAACCCTTGAAATGGTAATTTATAGTTTCAAGAGTAGAGTTTGCTTGCCAAATAAGTTGGTTTGCTTGCCAGGGATTAGAAAATTCTTATCGAACAAATCTGTCTTTATTATCCTTCAAAAACTGTCATAAAGATAAACGCAATATATTTTCATGGATCTGTAAACCGAAAATCATGTTAAACGTCTGGACCTGGCTTGGTAGCAAAGCATATTAGTCTCTATACGGCTTCTAGCCAAGTTTTCCTTGCCAAAATCTAGATCTGAGTCGAAGAGCGCAAGAGATTTAGATCCCCAAGTGGAAAGCCAGATACAAAGTACTGACATATTGGATAGAAGCCGGGATATACCTACGCTATGTTGAATCGAATTGATTTAGTGGTTGCAAGAAATTGTGTCGGTACAAACGCTGGGGTTTCGTGTAACTGAACTGAACTGAACAGCTTTACGCTAACATTGACTCACTAAGTCAATGTTAGCGTAAAGCATTTTCACAAGAAAGGTTCTGCAATCGAGGTGATTTTTTAATAACCTTTTTTTTTATTTTTGACCAATTTATGAGATTCTTTTTGTGTATTTTGGTTGTATAAGCACGCAAATATATAAAAAACGGTTTTATTTGAATAGTCTTTCAAAATTTTGAAAGACAAACTGGCGCTATAATTTGATATTGGTCATCCTATAGATATGCTTCAACTTTTATCTTTTTATTTTTATTTTTAAGATAGTATTTTATTTCTCTTCATCTACATTGTTTTCACATAAAGAAGCAAGAATAATGTTACCAGTATTTTATGTGGAGTGGTGTAAGTGTAGAGTTTCTTGCTCGTTTTTATCCATAGAGACATAGGTACCTGCGTTATAGAACGAGATAGTTACTAGCTTTATATTTCTGACTAACTCCGTGACAATTCACAAGTGCATGTAAATGGTTTTATTAAATTTAATGCTTTGACTTTGATATTTTTTGTAATTATGCAGCATCAGTAGATTCTGGTGTTGGTAAATAATTCACGAGTCGACATAACTAATAGCTGTATCGCGAACACATCGCATTCTTTGAACACAGGCAAATTCCTTGACGAGTCGGAGTTTGACATGCGATTGGGGTTATAAAGTTCAGCTATGCTAAAATATCGAAGGACTAGCGATTCTGAAATTTCAGTTTACGATGGAATTGTATTTTATGTAGATACATTCAGCGTGGTCTGTTTATCTGATAATAACCGTTTCGATAGCGCTGTAATTATACAAATTGCTTTGAATCTATTTGAAGTTTATTATACTGTAATAATTTCAGCTACGATATCATAATTATTTTAATAATAATGGAAGGTTTCAGTAAACTGAAACTGACAATACGTAGATTTATTTTCTAATCTAAATAGGTAACATTTTACTGTAATTAAAAATGTTATTTTTGTTTATATCTACCAAGGTAGATAACAACCAACCCGCCTCTCTCCCGGATAAGTATAATCTGGGTATCTTCAAAGCACGAGTTGACCGGTTCATACTATGCAAGCGTGCTCCGTCTTAGACCGTTAAGAGACGTAACTTACTGTTTGTTTATTTGTTTGTATATCGAGTCATGCGAGTACAATTTATTTTCCTAATTGGCTGAGTTGTAGAACATAATTATGTATTCTTCTTGCTATAAGTACCTAGTTGAAGTTCAAACCATTTCTTGCAGTTCTTTTCTGTGATCATCTTCCCCTCTATGGATTTCGGTGAAGTAAACTTGAGATGAGTTTTTAACCGATTTAAAAAAGGAGGATTTAATCAATTGATTTTGTGTATATTTTGTTTTATTTACCTATGTATTTTATTTTTATATTTTTAATTTTGTTGTTTTTCGCTCGCATTATAATTTCAACTTGCCATGTTATCTCTTAACCACCTTTGCTTGACTGATAGACAATGTCTAGGCATTAACAGCGACAGTCATGTACTTAGGTATAGATGACAAAACTTAATATGTATGTCCAACACTGTCACGACTACATGATAGACTTCTATACGCAATTTTATAGAGTATGTAGCTTGGCTCAGAAGCCAGAAAGTCTGACAACCAGTCTTACCAAGGGGTATCGTATTACCCAGTAACTGGGTTGTGGAACTCCGATAGGCAGTCGCTCCATGTAAAACACTGATATTCAGCTGCATCCGGTTAGAACGCAAGCCGACCGCATTATACTTGCGAAAAGGCTAGGCAGATGATAATGTAGCTTAGCTTGGCGATTGCTATTTCACTTGGGATTAAAACTCACATCAACCTCACTCCACCTAAATTCATAGATAGACAAAACAGCACTGCAGTTTCTTTACCTCCAACAAAACGATTACACGCCATGTTAACTAACCTTCCTAACAACTCAAAGTTACAACAAAAAAACTACAATAGTTCTTTGATGTCCAAGTTTTTAAAATAAACAACGCTGTATATGTCTGTTTATGCAGTACAGTCCGCGACACAAAGATGAATTTCCGTCACACAATTCGCATATTCACAGAGATCATCTTGTGTTGTAGTCTGTACAATGCTTAAGCTGAGGGAACGTTAGCAGTCACCGTATGATAATACTTCGTTACGCGTTCCCATGTAAATTGCATTTCTAGCTTTTTCGTTCCTTGAAATTGAGAAATTCTCGCTTATTCCGCATGTTCGTTCTATAATATGGTGTGTTTTAGCGGTTCAAATGAACACTTTGATGATTGTATGATATGAATATTAAAGGGTGTTTTTCTTTTATTTTTCTCCTGAAAAGACTGTTTGAAGGTGTTTTTGGTGCAATTTATTTTTAGGAATGTTACATGAAGAGATACTCTGTTGTAGGTAAATACTTATTAGACAAACTGAACCTTTTTTAAACGTTTAGCGACGTTTTGACTGATAATAATAATATTTTAAGCCCAATTTCTTTGTCCGGTTTCTCGTCCCAAACTAAGGTACTTTCTTCAAAATATAAGACATTAGTTAATCTCAAATTTTCCACATGTACCTAAGACCAAAATAACTGTTTTCAAGCAATTTCTCGGCATCGCCATTTTCATAATGTGAATGCCTCCGTAGCACTTTACCAAAACGTCTGCTTCAAGACTTATGCGAACGTATTTGGTTAAAATGCAGACTTCGCAATATTTACGAGTCAAGCCATTGAGGTACTTGCGTTTATCGATGGTTTGACTGGGAGGGCGGTAGAATACTGTTATTTAGTACCCTTTGCTGCAAAGCAATATTAGCTTTTCGTTGCACGGAATCCCTAGAGAATAGTGTAGCGTCAACAGTGGTGATATTTTCTGAGTTAAACGCCTTATTCATTATCCTTTTTGCTGTACGTCCCGCCAAGGCCATACATCAAAAGTACCGTGAAAAAAAAACAAATAATATTAATTATTGACGTACAGCAAGCTTATTCACGGTCGTTTTGCATCGTGCATCGTGCATGACCTTGGCGGGGCGTACAGCAAGAAGGATGGTCAGTAAGACGCTTAATATGTGTCTAAATTACATGTGTTTGACATACCTATATAAATATGGCGGTTGAGAGTATTGTCACAATCGCGACACTTCATACAAACGAAACGATATAATAACCTACACTACTACAAAAATAGCAGACTGTACAGATACGTGCGTGTGTGTGCGTTAATATTGCTAGGGCTGTCACTGCCACCGCGAGCGCGCGAGAGCGAGCGAGCGCGCGATACCGGTCTCAACACAAGTGTATTCTCTCTCTCAAGTAGGTACTCGATTCTTTCAAGGTTTGAAATTCGATCTTCCAAATAGGTAAGTAGATAAATACCAAGATTTAATTTAAAACAGGTACGTGCCACACAGGCAACAATGTATACGTCATGGTTTAATTTGACAAAAATTACATAATTTCATATATTATTATTTGTTTTAAGTATAAAATATTATATATAAAATATTTAATTTTTTTGATATAAAATATTTCGGTTTTTTTTTTACAAATGTTCGTTTCACGTTTCTACGCGGCTCGAGTCAGCCCTTGAACTGGAAGACGTTGCCAGAGCCAATGCGGCGCGGGTAGACGTGAGGAACAGTGTTTCGGTGGGGGGGTATAATACTTATACTGTGATATTGTCATGCTCACTCAAATATCTCGCTGATGGTGGCACGTGCGTTGGATCATTCAGCTCCCTTCAAATTGGTTGAGTTGAATGGTGCTGGTCCAACTTTGATTGGTCAACTCTTATCTGCCATGGCTTTTATCTTGATTCTTTTTTTCTGTTTTGTATTGCTGAAGCGTGAAGAAGATGGATGAAAAAAGATTGCACGTAGCGGAGATGAGAATGTTGAGATGAATGTGTGGAGTTACCAGAATGGATAAGGTGAGAAATGAATACATTAGAGGAAGTTTGAAAGTGGCGCCAGTGACAGAAAAGTTGAAAGGGAATCGTTTGTCTTGGTATGGGCATGTGAAGAGAAGAGACGAAACTCATGTGACCAAAAGAGCTATGAATATTAGTTTGGATGGATGGAGAGGGAGAGGAAGGCCAAAGAAAAGATGGATGGATTGTGTGAAGAATGATATGAATGAAAAGGGAGTCAATGAAAGCATGACGTTGGACAGGACGGAATGGAAGAAGGAAACATGTTGTGCCGACCCCAAGTAACATGGGATAAGGGCAGGAAGAAGAAGAAAAGAAGAAGATTGCTCTTTACCTGCATTGTTTTTACATATAGAAGCAACACTAATAATTTAACCAGTATTTTGTGAAAACTTGATTCAAAAGAGTGTCCGTGTATGGAGTTTCTTGCTCGTTCTTCTCCTTAGAGATCTACCTACGTTTTGGAACGAGCAGCTTCAACGTTCTGACTGACTGACCGACTCCTTGACAATTCAAAAGTGCCTGTAAATAGTTTAACTGAAATAAATGCTTTGACTTTGATTTTGACTAAGTAACACAACCTGAAGCTCGACGCTGCGGCAGCGGCGAGTTACATTTTCGTATTATTAAACCTTTGCTTACACAGCGCTAGCTCCACGGGAGTCGATGGCTTTTGGTGGAACTACTCAAGTTTAATTATTCTGACATTTTTAACTGTTCATATATGGCGAGTATAGAAAGTAGAACTTAGATTTATGAATGGCACTTTTACCCGAGTTACAGGTTATACCTATTTTCAGAGACAAAGCTCCTTTGTATTCGCAAGGGCTTGTACGAGCAAAATATTACTTAATAATTATAAAAATGTAAGTAAATCATGTAAGTGTTCATAAATATGGACTATGTTTATGAATGTAATTATGGTATGCTTACAGTAATTAAGTTACGTCATGCTATGTTTTTATTTTATAATCACAAAGTAAGGTAACTATTTAATAATCAGCTAATTTTTAATCTTTCTACCTCTTGGTATTGTAATATAGTTTAACTAGCTTTTGCCCGCGACTTCGTCCGCGTGGATGTCGGTTATCGTGGATGCAGACAAAGCCGCGGATTAAAAAGTAGCCTATGTCCTTCCCCGGGGTTTAAGCTATATTCATACCAAATTTCATCAAAATCGGTTCAGCAGTTTCATAGTGAAAGCGTAACAGACAGAGTTACTTTCGCATTTATAATATTAATAAGTAACTCCCATACTTCCATACTTTATTAATCCATCCAGGATTTATGAAGTATGGAAGTATGGATAAGGATAATATAATAATACTAGCTTATGCCCGCGACTTCGTCCGCGTGGATGTCGGTTATAGTGGATGCAGACGAAGTCGCTGGTTAAAAAGTAGGCTCTGTCCTTCCCCGGGGCTCAAGACATTCTCATATCAAATTTCATCAAAATCGGTTCAGCCGTTTCATCGTGAAAGCGTAACAGACAGAGTTACTTTCGCATTTATAATATTACTAGCTGACCCGACAGACGTTGTCCTGTCCTTATCTACCTACTTACCTGCCTATTTACTTACCCTACACCTACCCTACACCTACCCTACGCCTACCCTACGCCTACCCTACGCCTACCCTACGCCTACCCTACGCCTACCCTATGCCTACCCTACGCCTACCCTACATCTACCCTACAAAAGCTTTTTTTTTTTTTTTTTTCTCTCCTTAAAAACCATCTTCGTACTTCAAGGAATATTATAAAAAAATAATTATACAATTTGGTCAAGCGGTTCGCAAGTTATGCGCTTACCAACACATTTAGCAATTCATTTTAAGATAAGTATGGAAAGTATGGATTAATATGGATTAGTTAAAGTTCTAACTGTCGCATTAGGGTGAAACGTGTTAGTATAATTTAAGCTGTTACAAATAAATAAGATTTATTTGGATGCTAATGAACGTTCAATAATTCTAAAATGACGTAGGAAGTCTGACGACGGCTGGTATTTCCTAGATTCTACGAAGCTTATTTTCGATAAAATGCTAATAAACGTTACATTCTCGGTAGCAGCTAATATTATAATATTATTAACTGGAACGACCACATATGAGAAAAACTATATTAACATGGGTACACATTCTTATGTGCTCTTCAAGAAATTTTGATGAGAAAATTCCCGTTTTTATTAAAAAATTCTTCGTATAAAAAAGTCTGATTAATTGATTCAGTTTTATGAGATTGTGTGCCGAAGAAAATGAGACTGTTTTTTAAAAGGAATCTGTTGGAGTAACGATCATCATTATTTCAGCCGAAAGACGTCCACAGTTGGACATATTCCTGCCCCAAGTGTCGCCACATTGACCGGTCCCGTGCGACTTGTATCTAGCGGATCCCCGCAACCTTCGTCATCGGTCCACCTAGTGGAACGCCTTCCAACGCAACGTCTTCCAGTTCGCGGTCGCCACTCTAGAACTTTTCGGCGCCATCGGCCATTCGTTCTGAGAGCAATGTGCCCTGCCCACTGCCACTTAAGTTTGGCAATTCTTCGGGCTACGTCGGTAACCTTGGTTCTCTTGCAGATGTCCTCATTTCTGATTTTACCAAGCAAGGAAACTCCGAGCATAGACCTCTCCATTGCCCTTTGGGTGACTTTAAGCCTTCAGATGAGGCCCATTGTGAGCCACCACGTTTCAGTCCCGTATGTAATCACTGGCAACACACACTGGTTATAGACTTTCGTCTAGTAAAGTAGAGTAATATATAGTGTCAAACTAGGCACCTGTCCCACCGCCAACGACTAATAGATATCGTCTTTTTTAACAGACTTCAAAGAAAGGGGGAGGTACTCAAATCGACACGTACATTTTTTTTTTGACCCGCGTTTCTTTTTGCTGTTTAGTCCGATTTCGTAAAATGGTTTAGTTGATGGGTGATTTTTAATGGATAAGGTATGCCTCAGGGTTGGAAGCAGTGCTCGTTTTTTGGTCTGAACACTTGTGAAGAGACTATCGCTTGATATTTACAGTGCACAGTATATTTATATACAGTGGAAACTAATGTTAAGTTACGTTTGTTGCAAAACCTGTACTAAAATTTAAATACCCTGTCTTTTAAACTAGAACAAAGCCTGTATTTTAAGAAACAGTGTACGGCCACAAAATTCTTATCGCTACGTCTGCTACCACAAATTATGAGACGGTGTCGATCTACCGCTGCAAGGAATTCGAAAAATGGTTCTGTAATAGTAGTGACGTGTATGTGTGTGTATGTGTGAGTATTGTGTGAGGGTGTGTGCATGCGTGTTAGGTGGGGAGTTGTGTGCGCGCTGTTTTAAATGTGTGTATGTTATCGGAAAGAGAATCATGCATACTAGGGATGGCTGTCGGTGTCTCACACTCACTTATAGCCCAGCAACAAAACTATTCAACTATACACCAGTTTCTCGCTCCTCGCCAACTTGTTTCAAGCTTTATTCGCTTCTCGCTAATCATCTCGGTGGGATAGGTGCCTAAAGATAAACACCACTGTCTACTGCGTCTACCTGAGAGTTTAGTAGATTATCTTGTTGGAGTTTCGAAACTATCTATCGCGCTCTCTGTCACGACATTATAGAGTGTTTGTGATATTTGTGGTACAGACACCAGCACAGTTAGCTATCCCAAACTGTAAAGCTTGGCAGCTACCATGAGAGATTTTCATTAATGTGAATTGAATATTTTTTTCAATTTCAACGTGTTATAAGTAAAAGTATTCCATTCTATATTTAATTTGAAGTAAAGTATGTAAATCCTTTGAAATGAACAGCCGAAGACGCTATTAAAAAAGACAGCGTTCCAATTTTTTAAAAATTGGGCACTATATTTCCTAGTAACGAAGAATTATTACCGAGCCTTCATAGGCTTTCTAAGACCGAGTAGACCGCACAGCGCAAAGCCAGTAGCCCGTAAATTTAATATTATGAACACTCCGTCAATATTGAACGTTGGCCGGACTCCACAGTAGCCACTGTAGCTACAATGTTTAGCCAAGATACGGTTTTATCCTATCTAAGCCTAGTTTTAGTAGCAATATTCTGGCCAAAACGTTATGAATATCTTCGTGAAGGGGTGGAAGTATTAAGCATGATAGCGTTTCGGTATCGTCAAGTATGGCTGTACCTACATTGCTTGGCTGTAGATAAGTTAGAAATTTGGAATAGCTCACGTGCTTTCTATGTTTTTGGATTGTTTCTTTATTGAGTTTTTGTCAGTGTTCAGTGCTGTTTTGACACAGTAATAATATATTTTCAAAACAGTTATGTAGGTATTTGAAAATATGTTTTTTTCAGTTTAAATTAACTCTAGTACAATTAATATTGACAATAATGTTATACTATATTTCCACATTTAATAAACCACAAAAAAAAATGTTAATCTATGACATCTAAAATCTTTCCGTGATCCTTTATGGCCATCGACCGTGGCAAAGCTGCCAGTCTCTTGGGCACTTTTCCAGTTGACCCCAATGTAGAGGGATTTTTAGAAGCCACTTTATTTAGTTTGAATATCAAATGTTATCATTTAATTCGAAATAGATTCTCGCTAACCTTAAAATGTTCAGCGAGAACCACATAACGAGAATAATAAACAAACGTTTCAAATGTTCAAGCAAACCGTTTCTAAATCAGAGATACCTAGCGGCAATAATCCTTGAAACGGTTCCCACAAGCGACAAAACAATTCAAATATCCCCAAAGGCGTTTATCACCTAACTTCAAAGCAACACAAAACAAATACACACTCACACGTAAAAGTAGCTTCCATTTCGTACACCACTTGGAAGTCAATAGACTAGTTCTCGCAATCATTGAAAGTAAACAGTCTGCACCCGACGCCGTTCGTTTTCAACGGTCTTTCCGTACGAAGGGCCTATTCTTCCATTTCGTTTGAAAGGAATCACAATTATCGACTGCGTTGACGTAAGCCCCTCTATAGATCGTCCCTTTATTATAGAAGAGAAGTAATGTTTAGGAGAAATCTATACTACTTGCCCTATTGTGACAGTTGGGTTTCAGAATGAGAGTAATGAATCGAGAAATTGTTGTGAGATTTGCTATTTCGAAGGGATTTATTATCGAATTGATTTTATCGGTAACTGAGTATGGTGAATCCAATTTGAGTTAGGGTAGGGTCTGATTTGAGGGTATTCAATTTACACAATAGATGTGACCTTATTTTTTAGGGACCTGGATTGTTTCTGATGTTTGAGCAAGAGGCCCACGTTAACTACGGGATCCAAACTCAATTAATTCATGTAAACCACAAAAATAATGAAACTGAATATTTTTTTCTATTCTGACATTAATACTTTCAAATGTGATATAAGATATTTATTTAATATTATTTTATTTTATTTTATTAATCCACAATTAGCATTTAGCATTTCATTTTAGCATCATAATGTTCTCTATTCTGCCATCAGTATTTTCTAATGTGTTCTAAGATAATATTATTTTATATTTTTAAATTATTACACATTAATTCATAATTATCATTTAACATTTCATTTTAGCATAATTTTTCATTTTGGTTTTATATATCTAGCTTTTTGTATGTCGATTCTTACTTATTTAATTTTTGCATGCTCAATGTAAGGCAGAATGTATACGGCTCGCCTTTATTTACTCCACCTGTAATTTAATTATAGGTGGCACCTACATTGCATGCAAATAAACGATTTAGTTTGATTTGAGGCAATTATCTTGGCAAGAACACATGTGGCTCAACTATTGTTGAGCCTACTATTTTGTCAGAAGCACACAGGAAGAGCCCGCCCTACTTTGATCCCTTAGCCTTTTTGTGTCACAAGCGAAAATCAGAAATTGATACGGGTAAAATATGCAATGTCATACATGTAGGGAAGCGATTGAAGAGGGTTATTATTAATGGAGTTTATGGTCAGCACTTTTCTGTGAAACCTACCTTTACTTTTGACACACCTCGTCGGTATTTCTTTTTTTTTTGCATCATCGTCGTCCTTACTTTTACCTCGATTTTGATTGATTACTCTTCATTGGGACAAGTTACATGTTTCATGTGTTACAGAACAAGTTGCGAAACATGTTACATGTCATGTTGTAAGTGTTGCAATAAAAGTTGCTTTAAGTAATTTTGGTTTTGACTGGTTTTTGTCAAGACGAACTGGAAAAAAACGTTTGGATACGAATCTGGTACGGACGTTATCAACTGGTTACCATCCGAAGAAATTTTAATGCGTGAGGGGTAACCAGTTGATGACACTGTACTAACTAAGTTATGTTGGCTCTGTTTGTCAACAAACTTAATAGTTCAAACAAAAAACGTACAAGTAAGTCTTTAAAAAGTATTAATTCCAAAAACTGCCATTTCTCAGACAAGTTGGTAGGTATCTCTGTAAGTCACCCAACATAGTTTGGAACGTCATTTTTAGGGTTCCCTACCCAAAGGGTAAAAACGGGACCCTATTACTAAGACTCCACTGTCCGTCTGTTTGTCTTGCTGTCTGTCACCAGGCTGTATCTCATGAACTGTGATATCTAGTCAGTTGAAATTTTCACAGATGTATTTCTGTTGCCGCTATAAGAACAAATACTAAAAACAAGAAAATAAATATTTAAAGGGGGTTCCCATACAACAAACGTGTTTTTTACCCGACTGCGCCAGAAGGAGAGTATGCCTCCGACTGCCTTTGTGAACACTGTCAACCACGATCATTCAAAACCTAAAAAATATTTAATGTTCACTTATTTCTATTTTTTGAGTTACCTAATTTATTATATTATCAGTTTTACACGCAGTTGGGTTTTAGTTTTTTTTTAATATTTTTTTTTTTACTGTTTTTTTGCTCGATGTCTAATGTTGTATAGATAAGTACTGGTACGGAACACTTCGTGCGCCAGTCCGATTTTCACTTGGCCAGTCTTTTTATCATAGTAAATGTTTTTCGTCACGAACAATAAGCCAACACCCTAAAAACCTCCATTAAAAACCATAATGTAAATGTAATGTTTTTATAAAAGGCGCATCACATTTGCCTCAAAAAAAAAATGCTGGAAAGCAAATGGTACGAATTAAAATTGAGGTCTTTCTCGGACGCGGCACCAAAATGTTCGTCCCGACTTTTTTATTTTATTCTACTATAATTAAGCAACATTTTTAAACTTTGCATAGCACCGTTGGGTGGTTCCGCAACTTAATTATTTTTTTGTGCAGTCATAACCGTCCCTCGGGGGAGATTATTTAAATTGTAATTATGAAGGCTTTCTTCAAAATTATGTATATTTACTTATGTTCGTATTTTTTTTCTGAGAGCTTAATATTTTAAGCTTGGTTGACATTAAAAATATTATAGTGTGTAATAACGTTGAGCGTACTTTTTAAAAGCTGCCAATCATAAATAATATTTTTATGTAGTTGAAAGATTAAAATAATTCCAAGAAAATTGTATTATTTTTACGAGTTTCTTTGGGACTTATTAATTAATTTTCTCTCTAATAGTAATTTGCAACGAAGTATTAAAATTAAATGAAAGCTTTTAGCTGTCTTGCAAAACAACCAAAAAATTGTAAAACTTTTAGGATTGCTACTGAATTAAAACCAGATTAATAATACTCGTATATAATCACGGATAAGATTTGCAGCAGTAAGGTACGTGTCTAAATTTTCGACCAGATTTAATATTTAATGGTAAAGGGAAAACCGCAGGACCCTATGTGCAACAACACTAGCTTATAAATAAAACATTGCTTGTGTGTGTCCCAAGGTTGTGCTATGTTGTACTATTAAAATCTTAAGTGTAGGTACAACACTTTTTTATAGTAGTGAGTTAGTACCTATAAGTAGATGGCAATGATATGAAATAGCAGTCTCCTAATACAGGCTGTTGTTTGTTTAAGGGGTGGCTTTAAACAACTAAATTGGTATAATTATGTTATGGTATGGTAGAGAAACGGTAGAGTGTTACGAATGACGAACCAAAATCAAAAATTTTAACAATATCATGTCGTATGGAGTTTCCTCTTAGAAAAAAGTATTGAAGAATTTTCAGCCTGCTTGCGTTCTTTGCAATTGCAGATTTTATATACATACTAGCACTTTCCTCGCGACTTAGCCCGCATGAATTTTCTCAAGGATCCTTATTTTTTTGATAATGCATTCACTCAGGGATAACGTAGCTTCGTATTGGTGAAAGAATTTTTCAAATCAGATGAGTAGTTTTGGAGATTACCTCCTACATACAAACTTACAAACATAAAAAAAAAATTACCTCTTTATAATATTAGTATAGATTCAAATTTCCTCCTGAACACTGACAGTCGAAACCTGTGAGCCTAGCACGAACGCATAAGTATGTAAAAGTATGTATTCCATTCTAGTTGATTTTCGAATTGGAAATACGGCTATAGCATTTTCGTTTAATTTCGGGTAGAAAAAAAGAATAAAAAAGAGACTAAAGACAGAAAAGTTAAAAGAGAATAATTTGCCTTGGTATGGGCATGTGAAGAAGAGGTATGAAACATATGTGGACTAATAGAGTTATAAATTTAAATGTGGATGAATGGAGACGAAGAGGAAGGTCGAAGAATATGATGTAGAAGGAATACTTTGATAGAACATCCCAAGAAAAAGGTATATGGTACAAGACAATCCAATGTCAGCCTCCTCGAATACCATGGTTCGATAGTATTAAAATGAGTAGACATTCCGTTGTAATAGCACACTATCCATCTGCAAAATTTGGATATCTAATGTGAAAGACTGATTCTCCTCATTGCGAAGTATGTCAGGTAATGGAGATGTCCATCATTTGTTGATGGAGTGTGTCCAGAACAATGATAAGAGAGAGGCTATTTTTAGGCAATTCGAGCTAAATAAATTAGTCGTAGGTTTATTTCATAGTATTTTAGCAGCTCCTGGGTCCGACGTAGCTAAAATGAGTTATAGCACAAAATGCGTAAGGCTGCGGCGCGCCCGAGCAGAGAGACCACTCCGAACCAACCGCCATTTTACTCACGCACTCATTGACATTACGTTTATAGGCAATCTCAAGCAGTTTTAAGCAGACTTCAGTCTCGACTGTCACGTGTTGTCTAAATTAATAAATGACATACATTGAGATTTCAAGACGAACAGGAAAAAATTGTTAAATGCAAAGAGTTCCAACCAGTGTCAATAAAATTTCATATTGTCACAAATAAAACCTATAGAGTCAATACAGTAGCAGCCCTAGTGAGTCTGCCAAGTTTAGGTAATTATTTTTGAAGGTGGCGGGAGCGGTCCTTCTGTACCCTTTATATTTTGTGGTTATAGTTCAGTTTCTAGAGATGTATGAATAGCTTGTAAGATGTATAATTAGTTAAGGGTTCGATGGAACTGACATGTCTTAAAGATAAAAAGTTCATAAATAAATAAAGATTAAAAAAAAAGGTCGAAGAAAAGATTAGTGAATTGTATGAAGAATAATATGAAAGAGAAGGAAGCCAGTAATAACATGACGGTTGACAGGAGGAAAACGTGTAGCACCAAGTCCATGTAACATTTTATAAAGCCAGAAAGATAATAATAATAATAACATGTGGGGACATTTTCACACACGGCCATCTGACCCCAAAACTAGGGAGACCCTGTATTATGGGTGTCAGACAGCTCATATACATACACAAATACATTTTTTTTTAAAATACATACATATAAAGATGATGAGGTGTTATACATATCTGAGGATGGAGCTGGTTCAGGGCAGAATCTTGGTCGTCAAACATTATTAGATCAGGGCGATATGGGTGACGAGCAAGAAAGAGACTTGAGGATATTTTAGGAATAAATTTATTTATACTTCATGCACAAAGGTACAAAGGCGGACATAATGCCTTAGGCATTCTCTACCAGCCAACCAAGGGTGGCGAAGAGACATGGCAGGTACATAGTTAAAAAAAACAACTTATTTGAACTGAATATTACGAATTCTCTAAAAAAATAGTACAACGAAACGTAAGACAGTTTCTGGCCATTTGTTGTTCGTACGATGTCTGAAGATCAAGAGAGCGCTTGACTACAGTGGCGCTGTATTTGATCAGTGACTCGATGTGAATGTCAGGCTAGACTCTGGCGAAGTGCGCCAACTTCACACTTGCGTTCCGCTGTCAGTTGTAGTCCCGTACTATTGACTATTAATATTGACCTCTCCGACTTAAAGAACATCTGTTTTTTATCAATAACCGAAAAAAACAATGGTCTAAAATTATGAACTGAACCCAAGGAAAATTTTTCATCGCGAAGTCTCCACCATCTCATTTCTATGTATCTGTGTTTAAGTAAATTCGATATTAAACTGTGGTACCTATTATGAAACGGTAAATTTGAGTACTAATTTGAGACTGTTTGTCATATTTTTGCATATTTCAATATTTATGTAAACCTTAGCTACCACAGTTTTCATAAATATTGAAATATGCAAAAAGATAAATAGAATATAATGGAGTCTAGACTAAGTTCATATTTTCTGTAAATGTTGGTATTTTGTATTTAAACCTTATAGAATGTCATTCGGGTGTTAATTTAATATTTGTTGTAAACGATTACGTAGTTATTTATTTAAATGGAATTACATTTAACTGATTATTAAATGTAATTCCATTTAAATAATTTTTGTTTTAATCATTGTTTTTAAACGTTATAATCTTGAGTAGTGACCATCGGATTTTTAATAGTATCTACTTATAAAATAATAAATAAGTATATAACTTAACTTAAATCTTTTTTTTACAAATAGATACTTAAATAGTGAAAAAAAACTCAATTTCCCAACTTGACCACTTAGTTTACATTTTAAATTGTAAAAGCAAACGTTGTCTATGTGTGTAACAATGTTTATTACAATTCCTAGAGAACTTAAAAACATCAATAATAGACTATTTTAAAAATATATTATTGAAATGGCTTAATACCCATAACTTCTACTCTCATAAAACATTCTTTGAAAATAGGACTCCATCTTGCATGCTATAGTTTGAATAGCTATACATTTTTGTACTCCTGTTTTAATTGCAACCTACTAGCAACCCGACCCGGCTTCGCATGGGCCTATAGTCTTCCTCGATAAATGGAATATCAAACACAAAAAGATTTTTTCAACTCGAACCAGTAGATCCTGAGATTAGCGCGTTCAACCAAACAAACAAACTAACTCTTCAGCTTTATAATATTAGTATATATAAATACCATGTTGAATAAAGAATCTAAATTTGAATTTAACAAATCGGCCAAGTATCAAGACTTTTGCATCGTTATTTTTTACATTCCGACGTTTACTTTCCATTCGTACTGCTAACATCAAACAAACGTCCCTTATCTCACACACTCATACAAAATTCATACAAGTGTACTACACATCCCTCAAAAAGGTCCCAAAGATAAATAAAGATTAATGCGAAGATACTCCTTGTCTCACAGAACTTATTTTTCTAGGCCAAAATTTTTGCCTCATAAAACCCGTCGCCATATTTTATATACGCGCAGAATCGGTTAAAACAATAATTCATCATTACGCGAACATTGTGAGAAGTTCTGAGAGCTTGTGGAAGTCTAGAACTTCCTAACTTCTAGATTTATCGTCTTTGGAACTGGCTAAAGACAGGGCTGGTGTAATCACTGAGAATTGTTGTGACTTTTATTATAATTTACATTTTACGGTAGATGAATATTATTGGTAGAAGTAAATGTAGTTTATTTTTTTAAGTATTCTTATGCTTATTCATGAATTCTCGTGCTGTGTTGGTACAGCTGCTGCGGCTGCGGCTGCAAAAAAAAAACTCGAAAGGCGAAAGTATAGTATCCTTTGTGAAAACTTTATTTTCGAGCCGTTTGGGTTGAATTCCTCTCGAGTCGTGGAGTTTGAGTGCACTCAAAAGGTTTGTTGACACATCCTGTGATCCAAGAGCTGATTTTTGCCTCGGATAGACGTTAAGCATTGCCATCCAACGTAGCAATGCCGCCAGTCTTTTGGGCACATTTCCAGTCGACGGTGCGGTGTGAAGGAATTAAATGTTAGTTAGTTAGTTAGTTTTCTTAGTTTTCCTGGCCTTGTCGTAGTTTACTTGTTAATTTAATTGTTTAAAAATAAAGTATAATACCTCCTTCAAAAAACAATAAACATTATTCCTAAGGTTAGAGTTGCATTGTTAGATATTTATCTGCCATAACTTTCATACGAGCAGCGTGTTTGAGGATATTTAAAACTACAATTATCCAGAAGTATCGATAATCCATACTTCCATACTAATATTATAAATGCGAAAGTAACTCTGTCTGTTACGCTTTCAAGATGAAACGACAGAACCGATTATGATGAAATTTGGTATGAAAATAGCTTAAACTCTGGGAAAGGACATAGGCTACTTTTTAATCCGCGAATTTGTCTGCATCCGCGATAACCGACACACGCGTGACGAAGTCACAAGCAAAAGCTAGTAATAATTATAAATGCGACAGTAACTCTGGTTGTTACGATTTCACGATGAAACGGCTGAACCGATTTTCATGAAATTTGGCATTAAGATAGCTTGAATCTTGGGAAGGATATAGGCTATTTTTTAATCCGTGACTTCTTCTGCTTCCACGATAACTGACATTCACGCAATCTTACATCTACACGAGTATAAAGTAATTACCCACACGAAATTGGAAAAGTCTTTCCATTTTATCTGGCGAATTTCTTGTGTCATAAATAATAACGAAACACCCAGAAAAGGAGAACAAAGAGCACCTATATCGTTTCACTTGAGGTTAAAACAAATTAGGCTAAATGATTATTGTAAGTGCCAGCTATAAGCCATGACAGGTTAATTCCGAAATTTCCACGAGCGATGTACTGTAGAGATAGTGAAAACTGTCTCTTTTATTTATTACTATACCGTGACCATTGTATCTTGATAGTTTATGGTAGTTCTACTTGCCAAGTACAATTTTTACACATAAAAAACCGGCCAATGTTGAGTCGCACTCACAAACGAAGGGGTTCCGTCCACCATATCTATACTAATATAATAAGCTGAGTATGTTTGTTTGTTTGTTCGGTTGAACGCGCTAATCTCAGGATCTACTGGTTCGAATTGAAAAATTATTGTTGTGTTGGATAGTCCATTTATCGAGGAAGGCTATAGGCCCGTGCGAAGCGAAGTCGCTAGTTATTATAATATTTAACTACATTTTTTTTTCGGAATGAAATCCCGCCAGCTGCTTAAAAGATGATAGCTTGAAAGTGAATTTAAGGCCTCCAAGGCAAAAAAAAAAACTTTGAACTAAGCGACCACACGCTAAGTAACACCACAAACAAAAACAAACACGTTTTTTGTATGAGTCCCCCCATACAAGAAACGTGTTTGTGCCTTTTAATAATAGGTATTATAGTTTTATTATTTTACTGATTGACTGGCTGCTGCCTGCGACTTTATCTGAGTAGACTTCAGAATTAAGCAAAAGTCCTAAATTATTCCAGGGGAACACAAAAACGGAGTAAAAATCACATATCTTATAATCATGTTAAGGGCGCGTATTCGATTTAGCGCAACTCAAAATCTAAATGATTGATAGAATGGCGTAGCAGCATTGACACACACTAGTACAATACAATGGTCGGTTTGTGTGCATCAGAAAAAGAAATACGCACGATATAAGCACGAATCATTGAAATTGGTCGGCAAACGACAGCGCGCGATGTTTTACAGGGCCTTTTAAAATAATTGTCTAAAATAAATGAGCTCGTATAACAGACTAAAAAATATTCTGTATATTAAGCATAACATTTACTTTCATAAAATAAATATATCAGTTATGTTTTTATTCAAATACTGGTGAAAAAAATTGTCAAAGTGAACCAATATTCTACTTTTTCAACATTGTTTTTTAATGCAATAGTAATATTTTTGTAATTTTTGCTTTGTAGCTGTCTTTATGACTGTATATACTGTTGGAAAAACGCATAAAACAAAATATTTTGGCATATTGTAATGGTTGTATTTGTCCTGAAAGTTAACTCTGATGTCTATTTTCGTAAAACGATATGAAAGAATTGTCTTCGCTTTAAAAAACCATAATTAAAAATTATACTTTTACTCTGTAGCTGTCTAAATCAAGACTTAATCTTTCTAAAACTTTAAATTGTCTTTAAATAATCTGCTCACATAATTACGATATTGCTCTGGGCAAAACGCAAAAACATGAAGTTTTCGGCACGAATCGAATACGCGCTCTTAAGTCAGATAAAGATGTGTGAAAATTCCAACAATTTTTTTTCAGCGGTTTAACTAAACAACTGTCTGGCGAAATATGTTGAAGATTAAACCTCCACTGCTTATGAACCTATACGGTATCATGGAGACTCTAAAGGAGCTAGAAAGAGTAACAATTAATATACATACATCCTCACAATCTTTTGCATTTATAATATTAGTAGGATATAGCGGTCATATTAATTAAATTAATTAATACTCACTGTGTGAAATTGTCAAGAAGCTACCTATTACGGTTCACAAGATACAACTCTGTGACAGACCAATGGACAGGCGGCAGAGTAATAAGGTTGAATTTTAACTTACGGAACTCTAAAAACGACAGAACACTTTTATTTACTTTCCTTATTCGCATCGTGTCACGTTTAATGTTGGTGGAGTCTAGTTACCTACATCACGCAAACGTAGCGTTTACTTTTATTGTTTTTTAAGGTGTGTACCAGACAGGTATATTTTATTTTAGTATATATACGAATGCAAACGAAATAAACTGTTAGGGTTTGTCACGGCCAACACATTGTTAGTGGGGGATACTGTAATTACAAAATATAAAGGTTACAGAAGGACCGCTCCCGCCATCTTCAAAAATAATTACCTAAACTTGCCATACTCACTAGAGGGCTGCTACTGTATTGATTCTGTAGGTTTTATTTGTGACAATATAAAATTTTATTGACACTGGTTGGATCTCTTTGCAATTTTTTTTATAACAAAATTTTCCTGTTCGTCATAAAATGTCAATGTCTCTCATTTATCACTTAGACCACACGTGACAGTCGAGACTGAAGTCTGCTTGAAACCCGTCACATACGTAGCTAGAATAGATATTATAGCTAGCCACCACACACGATAGCTACAATATAATAATATATTTTCGCACTTATTACGTCTGCGATCGTTGTTTGTTTCACATTTTTGAAATATATATTAATATGCCTTGCTATATCTTTCCACATATTTTGGTGACGTAATAAATATATATATCAAATCTTACTATAGAAAATATAATATCATAATATGCCTTGCTATGAATTATATTAATATATATTATAGCTACGTCTGTGACGGGCTTGAAACTGCTTGAGAATGCCTATAAACGTAATATCAATGTGTGCGTGCCAAAAATGGCGGTTTGTTCTGAGCGGTCTCTCTGTTCGGGCGCGCCACAGCCTTACGTACTTTGTGCTGTAATTTTAATCACTCTTATTCAAAGTTGAGGTGTGGAATAGGCATTGCATTGCAACTACAAACTCCCTAGCCTTTTCCAACTACCTACCTATGTTAGGGTCGGCTTCCAGGTTAACCGAATGAAGTAGATACCAGTGTTTTAAATGGAGCGACTGCCTATCTGACCTCTATAACCCAGTTATTGGGTAACACGATACCCCTTGGTAAGACTAGTTATTAGACCAGTGGTAATTCAGACTTTCTGGCTTCTGACTATTCATAACAACTGTCAAAGGCCTACAAATGACAGCCATCGGGGTGTTGGTATAAAATGAATGGCCTCCCATCCATCCACAGGCCGACCACGGCAACAAGCTTGATTAGGACCGATCGATCCATACGGTTTTTACTTAACCAAAGTTGCATTGCAACTACTTAAATCAACATGACTTTCGAGTCACTACCAATCTCGAAGAAGGCAGGATTATGAACAGCTTATGTTATAGCCGGTCGTGCAGTGGTGCATTTTTAACCCCCGTCGAATCAGAGGGGTGTTTTATGTTTAACGTGTGTCCGTCTGTAGCATCATAGCTCACAAATAGACGGACCGATTTTGACTTTTTGCTATTTTTCTTACGCGGTGGGAACTGCTGTTTTTTATATTTTATTGTTGGTTCCTTATTAAAACTTATATATTGTAAACATTATAATATTTTTTTAACTGGAAACTCGTCATTCCTTTACAATTTTGTTTGGTTTCCACTTGGATAGTTGAAAACAAAACCGATCTCACTAGTATCGTTGTTTAAATGTTTTTCTTTCTTCATTCTTCACACCCACGACTAGTATGGTTTAAGCAAACCCGTTCCATCATTGGACCACAAGACGTACGGCGATGGGCTACCGGTACATGATGGACATCCCACCCATACGCACAAAACGTTTTGGGAACACATTCATTGTGCGTACTGCTAAGGAGTGGAATTCCCTGCCTGAGTCTGTGTTTCCTGATAGCTACAACCCGGGAGTCTTCAAGTCAAGAGTGAATAGGTTACTTCTAGGCAAGCGTGCTCCATCTTAGACGGCATCATCGCTTCCCATCAGGTGAGAGAGTGGTCAAACGTATGTCTATCATGGTTTAACAAAAAAAAACGTTTTTCTAAAATGAAAAATTGATCTTAATATTTTATTAGCCCTTCCATTTAAGTATGCATGTTTCTAAAAGTTAATTTAAATGCAACATGTTTCTAAAAGTTAATTTAAATTGTTTATCTGGATTTGAAACAAGAAAACGTTTTAGTGCATAATGAATCCTGTCATTTCTTCAACCAGAATTGCTTTGACTCTTAACTAGTACAAACTAAGTGGTGCTTTTACTGACATTTTAATCGAATTAAAAAGCCATTAGTCGTTTCATAAGATAGAATAAGAGAAGTGTTTAATTTACCCTCTTTATGTCTAAAACATTGATGTAGGTTGACAATGAATGATTATAAAAGGGAATAAATATAATGATCACCAAAAAATACTTTAGGACCTTAAGGGCGCGTATTCGATTTAGCGCAACTCAAAATCTAAACGATTGCTAGAACGGCGTAGCAGCATTGACACACACTAGTACAATAAATGGCCTGATGGTGTGCATCAAAAAAAATATTTGCACGAAATAAGCACGAATCCAATGATTCGTGCTTATTTCGTGCAAATATTTTTTTCGTCAAGCCATCGCGCGCTGTCGTTTGCCGATCAATTTCAATAAATTGATCGGCAAACGACAGCGCGCGATGGCTTACAGTGCTTTTTAAAATAATTGTCTAAAATAAATGAGCTCGTATAACGGACTGAAAAATATTCTGTGTATTGAGCATAGCATTTACTTTCATAAAATAAATATATCAGTTATGTTTTTATTCAAATACTGGTGGAAAAAAATTGTCAAAGTGAACCCATTTTCTACTTTTTCAACATTGTTTTTTAATACATAATAGTAATATTTTCGTAATTTTGGCTCTGTAACTGTCTTTATAACTGTATATTATACTGTTTGAAAAACGCATAAAACAAAATATTTTGGCATATTGTAATGGTTGTATTCGTCCTGAAAGTTAACTCTGACGTCTGTTTTCGTAAAACGATATGAAAGAATTGTCTTCGCTTTAAAAAACCATAATTAAAAATTATACTTTTACTCTGTAGCTGTCTAAATCAAGACTTAATCTTTCTAAAACTTTAAAGACAATTTACAGTTTTAGTTTTTTTTAGTTTTTTTAGCTCCCTTACCAAAAAAAATATACATATTAAATACCACATGTATTAAATGATCACCAAATCTTAGTGTGCAAATTAATGCAATATATACTACGTGGCTATTTAGAATTTGGCTTTTCGCTTACCAAAATGGATAACCAAAATCTTTTTGACCCCTAAGTCCCCCCTAGGGCGGATCCGACATGGTTAGGTTAGGTTAGAACTGTGACCCCCTACGCCAGAACCAAATCGCTTTTTACAGTCAAACTCATACATTTCTATAATACTGTAGGAAACACAATTCCAGGGACTAAGGGACCGATACCACGGGCTAGGTATAATTTGACATTAAAATGGGGTTAAATGTTGGTGATCATTTACTATTTTTGGTGATCATTTACTAGATCTGGGGGTTCGTTAAACATAAGCCATTATAAAATAACAGAAGTTTTTACCACTACGGGCACGTGTGATAAGAGTTGTCAACTGTTGGCAATTTAAAATGAGCACTACTACTACTATGACATTTATATTTATAGAACTTAATCCGGAAGTTGGCCAGCAACGGCTTCCGTGTACTTAACAACCTTAGTGCGATCAATCGATAATGCTAATAGATAACTAATCAAATGTATGGGAATGACGTCATCTCAACGATATGTCACGTGATCTAAAATCAAAAATGGATTACGACGAGGCGTTTAGTACCTATTGTAGAAAGAGATACGATACGAAACGTTTGTAACTTGGCTAGGGGGCTGTGCCTCGGAAAGCACGTAAAGCCGTTGGTCCTGCGCCTAAAATCTCAACCCGGTCGTGACGGATTGCTATAAAAAAAAAAAAACATTTATTTCAGGCTGCATAGGCCCATAGAAAAATAACCTAACCTAACTAACTTGTAGTAGATATGACTTAAGAATAGGTTAGTATCACTTCACTAATTAACACTAATTGTCTTCGTGCTGTCCTGTGGCACTTGTCCGCGGAACACCACGTCCTGCGGCCAAAATTCTTCTTCCATGACGAGGGGTAGGTAACAAATCGGTACTCGCATCACAAACGCCTTGAAATTTACGTTGCGGCGCGACTCCAGTAACTGCACCCTCGGCGTGGACTATGAGTGTGAGGGAAGGAGTGCACCTGTATTTACGCACACACTTGTTTACAATAATATTTCCTGCGTACTTGGGTATGCCGCATTGAGATTGGACACAGTGACCAAGAATATTAGAGATATTCTATTGTCTTAATTCTTGTTTTCGTACTTAGGTACCTACTAACAAACATTTCGTAATCAACCATTAGTGGACTAGACACATTTATCTTTTGCCTACATTCAAAAGATTAATGTGTGGTAAATATTGTGGCTATAAAACCATTTGTGTTACATTGTCGTTTATTGCGACATTCCTTTGCCTTAGGCTTGTGACCTACAGACAACTGAAGAGATGAGTGTGCAGGCAAGAAATAGAATCTTTTAACGGCGCGCAGCGTAGCTAAAAAAATATTTTAAGGTTTGCATTTTTAAGATTTCTTTTTTCATATTTTTATGTTCTAATAGGCTTAAGCATTACCGCAACTCAGATGATGCGGCCTAAGGTGGAGCACACTTGGTCAGGATGAACTGGTTCACTCGTACCTTGAAGATACTTAACGCGAATCAGAGTGGCGATCAGTACATTCCTCGATCTGGTAGTAAAAACAATAAATGTGGAATCATAGCGTTTGGTTCGAGAACATGGAACTTCAACCATAATAGTGGGGACGTTTCGCAGTATCTCTGCTCGTCAGATGATGGGACGGGAATGGGGAATTAAATGATAAAGTAAGACCAAAGTAATCAGTATCAATTGATTACTTTTGGCGATGTACGATAAAATGTACTTAATTTTCATTGCCTTGTACATATAGGAAATCAGGTTACGAATGTGAATTAAAAAGCAGTAACTTTGGATTTAAATAATGTTCATTATATTTTACTTTAACGTTTCACAGGGAAGGTGTTATGTCTGTCTCCTAGCACAGTCGAAAGACTAAGAAACTAATCGATGGTAGTTGTCGGTTTTTATATTAATCATTAGTGACAGTGTTGCCAATATTAAAAAGTAAGAATCGATTATTTTTTGCACATTAAAATCGACTAAATTCCAACAGTACAACCAATAGAAAAAAACGGCCAGTCCTTTTCCATCTACAAACCAAACAAAATCACTTTCATTTTATGTTTCCTTATGAGGAAATAACTAAAATTTTATACCATCATTACTTTCAATAGCCTTCGTGCCCAAATCGTCCCATTTCAGTTAGACCTCTGCTGAATAACTTATGACGGTGTTGTAATTTGCACTAGTCTCAAGGACTGCTAACCGCCCCCCGGGGGGCATGGAAACAGATAACAGAAACTGACCATATATTTCTGCCAAACAATAGCTTCCTTTTATACTGTCGTTTTAATAACAACAGTTATGGTAAAGATAAAATTATTTATGTTCACGCTATTCACGATCATTTGTTAAGGTAATATCAACTTTATAGTTGAGGTGTAAAGTTGATTTTCAATGAAATCGTTGGTGGGAAGCAATTTGATTATTTAACGCAACCGCTGACCGTGGTTGTGATGCCTTATTGGAATTTTGCGAGGAGACAGAAATGCTGTTTTAAAATTCTATTTACGTGAAAGAATTTTTAATTTAAATCTCACAATAAACTTGGGTTTGGAACGATGGAATATTGGAACTTAATTGAATAACTTACTCCGGTGATTGGCCAATAATAATGATTAATTAATTAATTCAGACATCGTGAATTTATTCACCTGCCTGTCTTGTGATAAGTTTGGTTATTTACCAATAAACGCCAGCTTTGTAATTGTTCCACTGTAAGTCAAAAGCCTCATCCCATACAAAGAACTCATTAACATTGATCACCGAGCTTCCTCAAGGCCGACTGGCGATTACAGACTTTTATTACCTTCACTGATTTGCCCATACGGTGATTAAAACTCTTTGAAATATTGTATTAAATCAAAAGCAAAATAACTACTAGATTTATTTAAAAGTCACAAATTCTAGCCCATTCCATTGATTTAGCTACCTTCATCGTTTGTTCACATTCTCTTGTTATACATATTTATGCTCATAAACATTATCATCATATCAGTCTATTGCCGTCCACAGTTGAACGTAAGCGGGACCCAGAGATCGCCAACGAACCAGGTCTTGGGTAGCCCGCATCCATCCGTTGACAGCTACCTCCTTCAAACCATCTGTCAATCGTGCCGCAGGGCGTCCCACACTACACTTGCCCAAACGTGGTCTCCACTCTAAAGCGAGTCTGCTCCATCTACTGCCTGTCCATCGGCAGACGTGGCCGGCTCAGTTCCCTCTTTTCTCGTTCCTCTTCACCATGCTGTTTCGACGGGTCAAGTCGGGACAAGGTAAAAGTCAAGTGAAAGACCTTGTCCACTTTCTAAAGAAACCTGTATTATTTTCAATTCTTATTTAAAATCGGCAACACACATGCAGACGGAATCAATAGCAGAAAAATTAGCATGCATTTTTAATACCTCCAGGGAAGTATAAACTTATACAGTAACCTCATGTGACTGTGGCCTTAGCTGTCAATCGATACTGCTTCAGTATTATTAGCCCGTGCAACGGTAGGCCATAAAATGAAATAAAAGGATAAGTGCCAATTTGCACCATATTGCCCAGAGATTTAGGATGTGTTAATAGTTACGGTGGAGGATGTAAAAATACTGTAACTTCTGATTTATTCATAGCAGGTGTTGATTTTATACTGTTTTATTTTAACTGGGTACTGTATACAAACAACTTTTTCCTTGTGTTGGTTAAAAACGTGCGTTCATAATCTTGAACGTACAGAGAGGTAGAATAAACAATACTGAATAGGCAGTCAGTTTCCTTATGATAAAAGAAGAAAAAAAACTTTGAAAATATGCTTCTTAAATTCTTTTATCGAATTCAAAAGAGTCCCGAATGTTTCCTACTTACGAAACAAGTTTTAAACAGTTGATAGCAGGAAAAGAATTTGGAAACCGGATCTTTTCCGGACGTTGTTCGGAAGATGTGAAAAGTTTCAACCGAACAATTTGATCAAATTCTAACACCGATTCTATTCGAACCTCATTGTTTAATGGTTTTTTAATTATTATTTCAGAAAAGCCTTCTATTCCCTATCAATCTTCGATGCTAGTGTTTGTTTCAAACCATTGTTCCCGAGCGAAACTTTTGTATAATAAATCGGCATCTAACTCTGACCTATTTTTTTACGATACTCATAAAAGTTTTACAAACCCTTTATGGTATGGTTCTGAAGGCTTTCAGTTTTGTTTCGCTCACATTTTATCGAAAATATAGGTTGAGTTTGGGATAAATGGTTCGATAACACTGCTGTCATCTTCATTAATCATGTTTTAATACTTTATTGCACATTGAATTATTTTTGCTTTTTTTCAGGAATCGTGAAAACCCTTTAAGATTGTTGTATCGAATAGTTCAATTGTCAAAATATCACCGTGGCATGGGCATGTAAAGTTGAAAGCAACAGTTGCAACGCATATGGTTCAAAATTGCTTGATACAAATCACATGAAAATATTCAAGATCTAGTTGCAATCTCATCTAGACGACAACAAATGTAAAAATATTCCCATAAATGTAGGCCTCATCCGTATGACTCGTCTTAATTTATATGCCTTCCGAGTACCGTAACACGTACTGCGATCGCCATCATGCATCGGCCAACAACAACAACACGGATACAAACATAACAACAACTCTTTTTAAGATGATTGCTTTCCCTATTATCTCATAAGCCTCATGTTTGGTTTCAAGCCATGCGACCCTTTACAAGCTCCTACAAATTAATGTTAATTCTTCCTAACTTTGACTGTTGACAAATTGATTTCCACCGGAACAGATAAAGTTAATCCCTCCAATTTATTTTCCCGGATAGAATCCGGATATTACAAAATGTACGTTAATGAGATGTTGATGTATGTTTGGCGATAAAATTATTAATTAATGATTTTATTGTAGGCATAAATTGGTTTGGTTGGTAAATATTTTCTGTTTTATGTTACAATTAATAAAAAACCGGGTAAGCACGAGTCGGACTCTACATTATGGGTGAAGCATAAATACAAGTCTCTTGAATGGAGTCTCCATTCAAGAAACGCTTTGATTTTAAATCTTTTTTTTTATTTGTTGTTATAACATCTACGGCTATAGTATCCTAATACGTACTCGGGGAATATTTCAAGTATCTACCTTTTATGGTTCAAAAGATACTGCCATGTGAAATACGGACGGTTCACTAATACGTATAGTTTATTTTGAATGAAGTATTGTAAAAATATTGTTCTTTTACTATACGATTATAAAATTGAAAGTATACGAACTGATTTCTGATTTAGTATTCTGAAAGCGCCACCAAGTTTTCGAGTAAGTGACCCATTGAAAAACACTGCTAATTCTCTGGTAGTAGACCACCCAGACACGCGAACGAGCTTCAATAAAATGATTATCACCAAGATTTGGCAAAAACTTGATTAAAAAGAGTGTCCATGGAGATTTTTGCTTGTTTCTCTCCATAGAGACCTACCCTACGTTTTGGAAGAAGCAACTATCTTCAACTTTCTGACTAATTAAGTGACAATTAGAAAGTGACAATTTTGACAATTAGAAAATGTATGGAAATGATTTAATTGAAATAAATAGTTTTACTTTGACTTTGATTCTTTTGGGTTCACAGCAGAAAAGCCTATAGACATCGATAAGATGGCTCATAAAAATATAAAAATAAGTATATTATTTAGTTATTTAAAACCTGACTATTTATTTTCGTGGCTGTCTCGATATCTAATGTTGTGAACTACAACTATTCAAGTTCTCCGCAACATAAGCATAACATATATAGAAATTCTTAAACATCTGCCGGGAAACAGCCCATCTGACAGTGTGACACAACATGTGTCTGATCGGAGGTTCATCCCTTTCAATGCAGAGGATGGAAAATCTTGTCACTTGTTGCTGGGTAACACGATACCTCTTAATAATACTGTTTGTCAGATTTACTAGTTCTTACGTCCAACGGCATAACGTGCATTTCGAGACACGATTTCGTACCGAGACTAGGTATGAAATGGATGGTCACCCATCCACAGACTGGCCGCGGCAAGCGTAGCTTAACCATCATGACCGGTCGATCTGTACGGCTTTTACTTAGCCACGAGCTCCTCACATTTTATATAATCTCACGGGTAATGATTTTAAATAAATACCTACTCCTCAATATCGAAACCGCTTAAAATTCGTAGAAGCGTGTCTGCCCCTAATAACTCAAGACAAACAATATCCGCAACTCAGTACATTACTACTCTATCCAAAAGATAATAAAACAACAAAAAGTCGTGACTTGTGAATCTATTAACAGACCGAACATTTTGTCAGTCAAGCCAAGGAATCTTTATTAAATGTTTAAAACCCCGTCAACTAGAGAGAAATAAGTATGAATTAGGTACATAACAGTCTGCCAAAATCAGTCTTCCAAGACGACACTCCATTAGTGAGCGACGACTAATAAATAAGCAAAATATCTCAGTTTTCACTCGAAATAGTTTGTAATTTATTTCTGAAATATTGAAAAGGGGTTTTCTGCCTGTTTAATGCTCTTTGCTTTGACATGAAAGGAACTTTGAACGTAATCGGTCTATTTCAACGTTGACATTTATAATTATGGCAAAATATTCACAGGGACATCTCACACCCTACTATGGCAATCAGCTTAAATCAAATCTTGTCGCCAAGTGACTAAAATTACGGTTACTAAATGTAGGTACTGTAAGTTAGCTGTTCAGTCAATGAATAACTACTTGTGAGAACACAATTATTGTATGGAATAATTGAAGAGATAATATACAGGACCAACATAAAAAATGTCTCCTCCATTTTTGATGACCAAAATTATTTCAAAGTTGACAATAACCCGAAAACAATAAAAAATCTAAAGCGCTACTTCAGGTTACAGTGCGGATGGTTGGGATATCCTCTCCCAGGAGCCCTGACCACCGGTACTTTGGACCCTGTTCCCGATACCGGTGGGTTACTATTTTTCATATTTTTTATGTTTCTTTTTCACACAAATATTTAAATTTAAAAATAATAATGTAGGTGAATACATGAGTTATGTTTTCTACTAATAGACTAATTACTCTGTTTGACAACAAACCGTTCACTCAAACAGAGTCAAGAAATAGATTTAATTTTCGCAGCAGATAATATTGAAGCATTTGTCAATGGCTAGACGTAGCTTCTCATTACTTTGAGCTAAGAATTATTCCCCTTCCTTTAGCAAACCATTTGTTATGCCAGATTCTAAAGGATATTTTATGTCGATGCCCGCTGGTGGACCAATTAACGGAGACTGGGTCTTGAGTAATCTGGCGTTGCTTTCCTTAAATCCATGACAAACAAAATTTTACGCGAATTTTATTCATAATACGGATGAAGAACTGGATGAAGGATCAGAAGGATGGTTTTGACACAAAATGCATGCGGCATTTTCATTTTGTGTCGTGGACACGGCCGTGTGTTTTACGTCAATACGTGTACGCAATGGATGTATTTTCTTTTAGCGTATTATGTGTATGCCATTTTTCTCAAATTTAGAGGGTGCGATAAGAAGTCAAATAAAGCTTGAGATATAAATGTCGTTTACGGATAATTCAACTTTAAAGAGAAAACGATCATTATAATATAATATCATTATTGTATAACTAGCTGATGCCCGCGAATTCGTCCGCATGATTGTCGGTCATCAGCGGACCTTTCTTGATTTTTTTTTTTGCGCGGAATCCTATTTTCTACCGACTTCAAAAAAGGAGGTGGTTATCAATTCGTCTGTATTTTTTTTTTTTTTTATTTTTTTTTTATGTTTGTTACCTGATTTCTCCGGACTGAATGAACCGATTTTGATGTTTTTTTATTTGAAAGCTAGTGCTTCCCGTGTGGTCCCATTTTAATTTGGTCCAGTTCTGACCATGGCATCCATGAGAAAACCGTGTAAGTCTTAAATTTGCATTAAGTATGTGCGCGATTTGTTACGCGATTTCTCAGGCAAACGTAAACCGATTTTGAAAATTCTTTTTTTTATAGATTGGGTATGCTTCAGGGGTCCCATATAAATTTTATCGAAATTGGTTCAGCACTTTTTGAAAAATCAACAAATACCCAAAAATTTGACATAGACGACGTTTTAGTTTCATCAATCTTTGTAGTAGTTAACTTTCAATCTCTTCTTAATAGATTTGAATGAGAAGGAGGTACTAAAAAGCGGAAAATAAAAAGCTTTTTACAAAAAAGACAACCGCCTTCAAAAAGTGAAAAATAACTTTAGCACAGAACACACATTGACTTTAGTTTCGGAAGTCGGTGGCAACACAAAACAACAAACAGAACAAAGCCACTGAATTTCGAAACTAAAGTCAATGTGTGTTCTGTGCTTAAGTTATTTTTCACATTTGTTTGGCGGTTGTCTTTTTTGTAAAAAGCTTTTTTTTTCTAAAATGAAAGTAGCCTAAGTTACTTCTTAAAACAGCCATCTGACAGTGATAGTCTCGTCAGATAGACAAATAGACATACAAAAATTAAAAACAATGTTTTTTCGATTTATGTAGGTACCGTACTGTGTACTTTCATAATATTATGCATTTATTTAAACGCTGTTATTTTTACATTAAAAACTTCAAATTTATGATTTGTATAGAACATAGATGTTTTATCAGAATCAGCGATTGTTCACGTCATGCACCTTATTTACATCGCGCACAGTAACAGTAGGTCGATGTAAAATTGTGTAAAATTCAAACAACAACTCGCATCTCACATCGCTATTCACTCTCACTTCGCATAAGGTTCAAAATGACCTTGATATATTTGACACATTGAATCGGGTTCGAGTGCAAAGTGAACGTCGAAGTGACGGGGAAATTTCCTTAAAGAATGCCACTTCTTACGTCATCTCATGCTTTATATGTCAAAGTCTCCCTGTCAATTTAGTTCACCTCGCTGACACGGTCGCAAGGGTGGCGCTAGTGTAAATTCGAATTATCAACCGAGTTTTTAGAATGCCAAACTAGGAACTCTCTGCCGTTTCAAATTCGAAGTTTAGAATGAGGTCTTACAGAATCACACCCCTGGATTTGCAACTCTCAACGTTGATCCAGGCGTTGAAAATCCTGTGCACGTAAAAAAACACCACGACAATAAATTTCCCGAGCGAGCACCTAACTTAACTCAACGTACTCTAATAGAAATAAAACGTCTCACTTATACGCCTTCAGGTAATTTGGACTCGTTCAGCCATCACTAATATTCAAAGAATGATTAATGACTCGCTGGCTGGCGCTTAATTTTATATGAGTACCGCATATATTCACTGATGAATAGCCTTTTATATTTGCTAAGCTAAACAAACTGCCTCATTGGTCTGCTTAGCGTGTCGGGTTTTGCGTATAATCTGACGAGCTTAGTGCTATTGAGGTTGTATATTGAAAGGGACGAATTCCTTATAAGGATTAAAATAAAGCGTGTTAAGCGATGAAAAATATTACAAACACTGGATGGTCTATTGTCGTGATGGCCTAATGGTTATGGCGCCTGCTTCTCATACATATTTAATGCAAGGAATCATTTGGAAGTACATATAGCAATTAGCTGACCCACCATTGCATAAATGGTTGAGATTTTTAGAATGCAAATTACTAATTAATTACATTTTATTACTTTGCTCTAACGGTAGAAAAATATAAGTACTAGCTTTTATCACAGATACAGACGAAGTCCCGTATTAAAAGTAGCCTATAACCTTCCGCAGGGTTCAAGTTATATTCATACCAAATTTCATTAAAATCGGTTCAGCCGTTTCATCATGGAAGCGTAACAGACAGAGCTACTATCGCATTCATAATATGTATAAGGAAGTAAGGATTATAAAAATACGGTCATAATTTTGTAAACGCGGTCAATGTCCTTTTTAATGTAAAAAACTAGCTTCAATTTATTGCCAAAGTCTAATCTGTTGCATGTGTTAGATTTATACCGATGTAATTAATATATAACAACGTAATTCGTGTTGTAATATAAAGTAATAATTAATTTCTGATTAAATGCAGTAGAAGTATAGTAAATAACATCATTTTAAATAGAATAAAGTGTGTTTAAACTTTGGAAAGCAAATAAGTATGAATCACATTTGCTTGTCATCGTTCTTCTCCCATGAATCATACTTGTTTATCGCCGCTTATAAAAGCGAGTGTTCCGACTTCATAAAGACACTTTTGATCGAAACGTTGATCGGTACGGAGCTCTCGAAGAAAATAATAAGATAAGTATAACTATGATGATAACTATGAAAGGCTATGTATATGTATAATTTTAATATTAAATTATATGTACCTAGTTGTTATGACATGAATGATGTAACCTAAATTTGTAAAATATTACTGATTTTAAAAGAGTGTTCATGGAGTTTCTTGCTCGTTCTTCTCCATAGAAATCTACCCTTTGGAACGAGCAACTAGATTCAACTTTCTGACTGACTCTGACAATTCAAAAGTACCTGTAAAAGGTTGAATTGAAATAAATGATTTTGAGTCTGAAATATTACAATAAAATATGTTTCCTAAACAAAGTATTTTCATTTCACTATTCTGTTCTAAAATAATAATATTCTTTGAGTATATAAGTATGTGTATTTCATATAGAGCTACCTAATTGCTTTTTAGTGTTGCCAATTATACCCTCTATTCTGACATCAGAAGTGGGATGCCATGTGCTAAACTAATCTTACTATATTTTCAGGGTTATTACTATATAATGAAATGGAACCAGAGATTCAACTAAAGCTGCTTACTACTATCAAAGAAGCGTTGTCCAGTAAGAATCGGCAGGATGACGTGGCTCTCCCGATATTCGATCCCGCCACCACTGACAGCGGCGTAGTGGCGTGGTGTGCAGACAATGACAAGCTTGGAGAAGAGTTTGGTTGGAGCGACTTAATTAAAGTCGCAAAAGGCAGGTAAGGCCCCCAAGGGCTTTGCTATGTCGATAATAGGAAAATTTCTGTGCTGAATTAACTTGAATGTACCCACACGAAAAAAAAAAAAAAAAAAAAAATCGGTTTGATTGTATAAAGCTGTAATTTATTGTTCAGACTCGTCAACATCAGAATTTTAGTTTAGTTTTCTGCTTACGTAGAGACTAAAAAGCGACCATTAGATCAATTACCTGAGAAACGTTTTATGCCAATCCCAAAATTGGATGAGAAAACTCAGAAAAAGAAATGTTATACTTCCATGTGATGAAAAAAAGAAAAATAAATTACAGTTTTAATAAAGATACATGATGTAACAACTTGTATTTTGAACGTGTAAATTCGACCAAACAGCAATTAAACTTTCAAAGATCAATGACTAGATGTTCGAGTCAATACTTTATGTAATGTTTCAAACTTTAAGCCCACTAACGTTACAATTCGCAACATGTCTATTGACCTATTGTCGACACAGGAGTAAGTTGTAGCATTATACGGGAATCTATTGTCAAATGACTAAATTATATATTTTTCCATACTCAATATAAGTACGTTAGTGGAATAGGTAACGGTAAAATACATATTTTTGCAACTATCACAGTGACAGTTAAATTTGAAGATATTTGTTTATAACTATATTTACATGTGGCCCGTGACCAAGATTTTCATATGATCTTATTGGTAGGAATGTGGTTAATTATCCTGACATTCAAATCACTGTAGATTCTGAAGGGCTAGCATGGAAAAATATTTTTCCTGTTGGCACTGAATTTAGTTTATTCGTTATTTAGAGCATCACATGCCAAAAGTTACGTCTTAACCGTAATCAATATGTTAGCTACTAGGTGTGGTAATGTGTCAGACTGGCCGAGCGTTTTGTGGAAAGTCCAATTGTCCATACATTACTGTACAGCAATCAACTGGTTTTTCACCTATTAGGCTGCTTGTTAGCAGAAACTCGAACATCCCGTGTATACAAGCTCGATTAGATGAGGTAATACAAGATAGTAATATAAATATTGACGTAACGACCGATCGTCAGTTAGCACATCAACGTCTTAAAATTGTTGCCGATACATTCAAAGACCGCTTTGACCAAACGCGTAGAGATAACATAAATTATAGCGTAGGTGATACTGTTTATGTAAATCAAGACCATAGGCGACATAACAAACTAACAGCAAAATTTTACGGACCCTACGAAATTATGAACATATTAGATAATAACAGGTTCTCATTAAGGGGTATTGGAAATCAGAGAAATACAATAGTTGCAAAAGAAAAAAAAAAAAAAAAAAAAAAAAACCGCCTGTGGCCTGGATAGTGGACTGAACAAAACGCTGTAGTACATTTATTATAATATTATTTTAAGATATGATTGTATTATGGATGGATTAAAACCTTAACTGTGGTATATTATGACATTCACTGGCTGCGGGTGATTAAGCTTCACTGACTGCGGGGTGTTTGGTCTACCCAGTAAGGTCTGATTATTGATTATACAATGACGATTATGAGACGATTACTGATATTGTAATTATATTAGTATATATGACATGATTGTATTATTATGGATGGATTAAAACCTTAACTGTGGTATATTATGACATTCACTGGCTGCGGGTGATTAAGCTTCACTGACTGCGGGGTGTTTGGTCTACCCAGTAAGGTCTGATTATTGATTATACAATGACGATTATGAGACGATTACTGATATTGTAATTATATTAGTATATATGACATGATTGTATTATTATGGATGGATTAAAACCTTAACTGTGGTATATTATGACATTCACTGGCTGCGGGTGATTAAGCTTCACTGACTGCGGGGTGTTTGGTCTACCCAGTAAGGTCTGATTATTGATTATACAATGACGATTATGAGACGATTACTGATATTGTAATTATATTAGTATATATTGTATTAATATTAGTTTAAGACATGATTGTATTATTATGGATGGATTAAAACCTTAACTGTGGTTTATTATGACATTCACTGGTCGCGGGTGATTAAGCTTCACTGACTGCGGGTGTTTGGTCTACCCAGTAAGGTCTGATTATTGATTATACCATGATGATTATGAAAACGATTACTGATATTATGTAAACAAAATGTACCTTTATGTAATAAGAATATTGTGTTTGTACTTCGAGAGCGAAGTACTTGTCAGTATGGCCGTGTTAGATTTATACCGATGTAATTAATATATAACAACGTAATTCGTGTTGTAATATAAAGTAATAATTAATTTCTGATTAAATGCAGTAGAAGTATAGTAAATAACATCATTTTAAATAGAATAAAGTGTGTTTAAACTTTGGAAAGCAAATAAGTATGAATCACATTTGCTTGTCATCGTTCTTCTCCCATGAATCATACTTGTTTATCGCCGCTTATAAAAGCGAGTGTTCCGACTTCATAAAGACACTTTTGATCGAAACGTTGATCGGTACGGAGCTCTCGAAGAAAATAATAAGATAAGTATAACTATGATGATAACTATGAAAGGCTATGTATATGTATAATTTTAATATTAAATTATATGTACCTAGTTGTTATGACATGAATGATGTAACCTAAATTTGTAAAATATTACTGATTTTAAAAGAGTGTTCATGGAGTTTCTTGCTCGTTCTTCTCCATAGAAATCTACCCTTTGGAACGAGCAACTAGATTCAACTTTCTGACTGACTCTGACAATTCAAAAGTACCTGTAAAAGGTTGAATTGAAATAAATGATTTTGAGTCTGAAATATTACAATAAAATATGTTTCCTAAACAAAGTATTTTCATTTCACTATTCTGTTCTAAAATAATAATATTCTTTGAGTATATAAGTATGTGTATTTCATATAGAGCTACCTAATTGCTTTTTAGTGTTGCCAATTATACCCTCTATTCTGACACATGCATCCGAAAGCAAAATGATTTGCGTGCGCGTTAGCATAAACACCGATTTTAAACACAAATAAAAATCTCTTTACGGAAATAACTTTTGGGCAAGGTTACTTAGTTTCATAAATAGGATGCGTAGTCAACGACTATGTGATGTGTTTTTTTACACTCCTTAAACCTTCATATTTATGACATACTAATGTATTAGGCCCTTTTCATACGTTGCGGTTACCGGGTAGCCGGTGCCGACTTTCCGATAACAATTATGCTTTCACACGGTGCGATTTTGTATCTATATTCCATTAGCGTTAAGAAAATAGTGAGTCATCAGTGCAACTGAATAGTGAATGGTAATGGCATCGGGACGTATAACGGCTATCTTCACCTAGGTGTTCACCAAGGGAGATTGTCTCTATTGATTGGTCAATATCAGATGACTCACTATTTTTTAACGCGAATGGACTACAGTAGCGTCTAGATCGTCGATGCGAGTAGGTACAGTTGCAGATTGACTATACGCCTATCATTTTAATTTTCACTCTTCTCTGTAAATGGAACCGAATTGATTCTAATTATGAAAATATAGGTATTTAGGTCTTTTTGCAGTTCGTTGATTATGAGCATATTTTACATGGGTATGTTCATTATGGGCATACTATACACGTTGTGATGGTTGCAAAATAAACTCAATATTCGGTATCGGTTCTGAATTTTTAACCCGGCACAACACCGGCTCTATCCCTTGATGAGGCTAAAGCAAGATCATCTGTCGGCACCCTTTGGTCGACGCTTCCACATCGCTTATATTGTGTGTCTGTTTACGTCCAAAATATTAATAACTTTTTCAAAAAATAATTTGGTCCGGTTCTGACAATGGCGTCCATGAGAAAATCGTATAAGTCTTAAATTTACATTAAGTATGTCCGCGATTTGTTACGCGATTACTCCGGCAAACGTAAACCGATTTTGAAAATTCTTCTTTTTACGGATAGGGTATGCTTCAGGAGTGGTCCCATATAAATTTTATCGAAATTGATTCAGCACTTTTTGAAAAATCAACAAATACCCAAAAATTTTACATAGTTGACGTTTTAGCTTCATCAATCTTTGTAGTAGTTAACTTTCATACTCTTCTTAATAGATTTGGATGAGAAAGAGGTGCTAAAAAGTGGAAAATAAAAAGCTTTTTACAAAAAAGACAACCGCCTTCAAAAACTAAAAAGTGAAAAATAACTTTAGCACAGAACACACCATGACTTTAGTTTCGGAAGTCGGTGGCAATACAAAACAACAAACAGAACAAAGACACTGAATTTCGAAACTAAAGTCAATGTGTGTTCTGTGCTAAAGTTATTTTTCACTTTTTAGTTTTTGAAGGCGGTTCAAGTCTTTTTTGTAAAAAGCTTTTTATTTTTAATAATTTATCTTCTAAAATTATGTGGCTTTCACCTACGGTATATTTAATTCCAATTTAAAATTACAGAGTCAATGTTAAAAACCTAACAGAAGCAGGGATGAACAATACCCGGAACGTTATCAGTTTCACTGTAATTAATTCTACCAAATTTAAAATGTTACCTCATCTTTAATAGTACATTATGATATAAGTGCGGTAGGTTGAAAATCACAGCCGAGGCGATATTACTAGCCCGAGCCGCAGGCGAGGGCTACAAGAAAGCAGAGGCTGTAATTATCAAAGCGCACGTATGTCATACGACGTTTTATAACATATTTGCGAGGAAATAATTCAAATAAAAACAATACAGCGAAAAGTAAAAGCGCGCGTAATAATTTTTACTTGTTCACAAATTAGCGATGCGCGCGCATCAGCGCTTTTTTTTTAAGGCAAAGGCACAAAAACAGCCAGTATTACTAATAAAGTAAATTAATATTTTTTTGTTTTTGTTACAGATAAATGATTGTAATTGATTGTTAAAATTAATTAAATTAAAGAATTAAATGTTTATTTTTTTATATTTTATCTCCCAAAGTTAATTTTATTCATAAAATGTTGACCACTTTTCTGACATAAAAGCTCTTTGCTAAGATTTAAAAAAGTACCGTTCGCTTTGGACGGAGCATCTTGATAAACTGTACGTTTTACGAAACTCGTGCGTTTTACATTACAATAACGTACAGTCAACAGCAAAAGTAGATGATCAAAATCAGAAATTCAATACTAATGAATGGAGTTCGCGTCAGAACTGTTTGGCGTCGAAGTGATTCAAAAGTATGTGTGTGACAATCACATACTTTTAATAAGTAAACTAGTAATAAATTATATAAATTAGTGTTAGTAAATTAGTATTGAATTTCTGATTTTGATCATCTACTTTTGCTGCTGACTGTACATGTACGTAATGACATACATTACGATATTGAAATTGGTGTAATAAGAGACACTTTACGAGCAAATGTGTTAAAAGACTTTTATTCTGTTTATATTATTATACGTCCATTATTTAGTACTATTTTAGATCTATTTATCAAAATTATGTTAAAATATGTTTAATTAAAATTGTTTTAACTTATCTTTGAAATAAATGTTTTGCATTACTGCTGCTATAAGCCTCTTTTTTCTAATGCTATTATAAATGGAGTATAGCATTTTGGCGTATCTTGCTACCTGGCGCCTAAAGCGACCGGTCAACTCGCGGACCCGACAACCGTCGTGTGAAAAAGTAACTTACTCAAATCGTTGAATACGCTTTTTATAATTAAAAGTTGACAGTGGGAAAGTAGAATTTATGCTCGCGTCAGCTCACCACATTTGTTTCACTCTGTCAGACGGAATTTGTAATGTTTGTCGACTTTTAGGTTCATTAGAGTAGGCAGTATGTTAGTATGCCGTAGACCTTTGAAAGTATACAAACTAAAATAAGTGAGACTCATTTGGAAGTCATCTTTAAATGTATTGTGATACGAGTAGTATCCGTTTTTAATGTGAAAGAATTAGGCAAGATACCTACTGGGACGATTCAGGCACAATTTTTTTTTACAAATTAGGTGTGGTAATTATTTTGGATGACCTGCGTAACTTCATACTAAGTTTTTTATTTTTATTTTATTTATTTAAGGAAAAACAAACCGTAGAATATCAAGAAACAGTCACATTATATAAAATAATTAAAATATTACATTTTAAACAATTATGATATCCACTACGTTCTCCACAAATTACACTTTAAAGTATTTAAACTAGCTAGCAACACAGATACAATAAATATACGACTTAATTGAATGGGTGTAATATTAATTTAAGAGATTATTATATGACATACTAGCTACCGCCTGCGACTAGCTGACGACACGGTTGGCGCAGTGGCTGAGCGATCGACTGCTGCGCAGCGTGTTGCGGGTTCGATTCCCGCCCAGGGTAAACATTTGTGTGATGAGCACTTGTGTTTGCCTTGTGTCTGGGTGTTGTTTATCTATATATGTATGTATTTACAAAAAAAAATGTATTTGTGTATGTATATCAGCTGTCTGACACCCATAGTACAGGGTCTCCCTAGTTTGGGGTCAGATGGCCGTGTGGGAAAATGTCCCCACATATTATTATTATTATTTATTATTATTATTTTATGCAAATAAATATTATTATTATTTATTTCCGCGTGAATGTATGCCGACGAAGTCGCGTATTAGTAAGTAGCCTATGTCCTTTTCCGGGGTCGGGGTTCATGCTATCTTTACGCAAAATTTTATTAAAATCGGTTCAACCATTTCAGCGTGAAAGCGTTACAGACAGAGTTATTTTCTCATTTATAATATTAAGTATGGATTTAGAAGATAAAGATTCGAAAGGATATTATCGACATCACGCTTCTGCATGCATCATACAAATGTAGAATAGTCAGTATTATCTTGGTCAATATGTAATCAAACTTAAATTGTATAGATATGATAAGAGCACTCATGTTGAATAATCTCTAGACTTATGGTAAGTCAGTTTTCCGTCAAATCACTTAGTTTCAAAATTAAACTCGGTAACTTAAAACTCGTATTTTCCAATATCATTTGTTTAGTTTTGTGACTGTGCTGTTAGTATAGTTCTTTAAAGTGGGGATTAGTTCGTAGATCTTCAGAATACATTCACCCCTAAATCCCTTTACATGTTATGAAAAAAAACTCATCTTTCGTTTTTTAATTTTGTTTTTTATTATTTTAATTTCCCATCATTTGCGCCCATCTGTTTCTTTCCATTTTAATTCAACCACAATTTATTACTGCTTGTCACACAGAATTCAGTTCAATGTCCGTACAAATAAGTCGTGACAATCTTCTTGTCACCACTCCTAACGAAGCAGGCTTCATTACACCTATTTACCATCTCATTCTCCGTTCAAATACACTCATTCTTCGTTCATTCATTCGTTCCGCTCCGTGTCTGTGATGGCGCCCGTCTAAACCGCGCATTTGAAGTACATTTCTATTATGTTGGTACAGACGCGTTGTAATTATACGTGTCAGTGCATCTAGTTGGCTCCTATTGTGTAATGAAGGTTTATAGGGAAAGCGGATTAACTGGATAGTGTTTCTCTATGTGTCTTGTTTGTTAAATAGATTATGCGTTTAGCATCACTTTTTGTCAACAGTGTACAGTTGAGTAAGCTATTTGCTATGGGAATTAAAATTTTAGATAATTAATAGTAGTAAAAGGTTCTCGAGCGGCGACCACGAACCGGAAGACGCAGCGTTGGTAGGCCTCCCGCCAGATGGACTGACGACATTGTCAAGGTCGCGGGTAACCGGTGTATGCAAGCGGCAGGTTGCTCTATGGAGGAGGTCTATGTTCAACAGTGGACGTCTCCTGGCTGGTGATGATGATAATGAATAATAGTAACACCAGCCTATCATTGTCCCACTTACTCAATGACCCACTCATAGAGTGAAGAGCATTGATCACTACCCTTCCTCATGGAAGATTGCCGATTTGGACTTATATTATTTAATAGTACAGGGTCTCCCTAGTTTGGGCTCAGATAGCCGTGTGTAAAATGTCCCCACATATTATTATTATTCACTTTCATTTATTTTATATACACATTCAATTTCATTTTTCAATATTCATATAAAAATAAAAACATTTAAAAATAAAAAAAAATAGTAATAGTAGTAATTATTATTATTATTATTATTATTAATGCCTGTGACGACGCGCCGTAAGCGTAGACTTTAGAATCAAGTCAAAGTAAGGATAAACTATGGGTTTGTTATGGGTATGAGTGGCCTATGTTGATGCCCCTGGCCTTGTATACAATGTCTAAAAAACAGAATGTATGGTCTTCAAAGCCGCCGGTGGATGCCTCGAGAATTCACATAATATTTCCCTTAATGGCTTGTGCATAAATCGTGAAACGAAATTTAAGAAAATCGTGAAAGAGTTCTCGTGAATCATCTATCCATCTATACTCAATATATGCTAGATATGTTTAATGGTTCTATTACGGGTTCGGGATTATGAATGAAACAAAAACACAAACACTTCATTTAAACAGTCATACATACAGTAATCAAAAACTTATGCAAATTACTTGATCGTCGTTCACTTCGTTCGTTTGCAGTAGTTCACAGTTTCGCCACCGCTAGCTGTCCGCTATTTTTATGAGCTTAATTTTCTAACTGGTTCCAGGACATATTCAAGAACATTCTAGTATATACGGGAATGGTCTAGAATGTTACGACAAGACACCGAGAAAAATGTAGATCTCGAATGTTCCAAAGCACCTGTGTTTCTGATAATCGATAGTAGATGGCGCTAGCGTTGACAGTATACTTGAAACGGACGAAGCCACGGGCAGAAACAAGAACGAAATATATCATAGCCTCTCTCAAATATTAAAATTGTTATCATAAAGTACTATTGACTTGTAGTACTCACGAACGTAATGGATGTTGCGTACATTTTACTGTGTATCGAAACCGCAGCGCAGTAGTCAATCGGACAGCAAAACTGTGTTGTCAAAGAAATAATTTCAACTGTACAAACACATTCCCCTTAATATTTCAATTTCCCTTCCAATATCGTACTGCACTACGCTACGCGCTACGGCGTAGTACCGCTACGAATGTGCTCATTACGTATCCAGGCTGACCGTGTAATGTCGTGTATCCGGCGTAGCATCCGTAGCACTGCTCATTTCTCTAACAACAGTTCTTGTTACGAGGTAACTAGCAACTATGTTATGTTTTATATTGCCTAAGGATTCTGTTGAGCGTACATTACATTTTTAAATACCGCAAATTTCGACCTTATGTTAAATCAGCGAAAGTGTACTTCCGCGGAATTGCACGCTCAACGACGATATAATTTTATATTAAGCGCAGAGTGTCTTACTGCAACCACCAAAATTTTGGTTGTATTGGTAGTTGAATTTACTTTTTGTCGTAACAGGACGCCGATTTTTTTTTTAAGTTTTAGTAAATAATGCAATCTGCATGTTAAATGAATACTACTCTATTCTTCTTTATACCAAAACTTCATAACTAAAAAATATTGTTTTTATTTTTTAAAGTCATTGAATATTATAAATGTAAAGTATTTGTTTGTTGATTCCGCTTTCACGGCTGTACCGATTTTGATGAATTTTGGTACAGTCTAGGCTTGAAACCCAAGCCAGGGTAAAGGTTACTTTTTATTCCGCGGCTTCTTCTCGGACTTCGACATTAACGCTACTCAAATACCATTTAACATAATTATGGTGATTTCATGCACTAGCTTATAAACAAAAAAATACAAAACAAAAAAATATCTGGGATTCACGTGAGCTTAAAAATACAAAATAAAAAACATATCTGCGGTTATCGTAAGCTTAAAAAATAAAAATGCACCGATCATTCTACGATTAGAAAACCACAGATTCAGATGAAGCACTTTTAAATAAGAATAAATCAGTATACGAAAAGCACGTAAAGCCGCTGGTTCCGGCTGTCTTTTGTAGATCTTTGGCAGTCGTTATGAGTAGTCAGAAGTCAGAAAGTCTGACAAGTAGTTTTACCAAGGGGTATCATGTTACCCAGGGGGTTCTGGAGATTCGATAGGCAGTCGCTCCATGTAAAGCACTGGTATACAGGTATACAGCTGCATCGGATTAGACTGGAAGCCGACCCCAATATAGTTGGGAAAAGGCTAGGCAGATGATGATGATGAAATCAGTATAAGGAATATTTAAAACTATAGGTTTTACCTACTATTTACCTACTTCATTAAAATTATTGGCAACTATATAAACATTTATGAAATGAAACACATGCGCCGATTCAATTTAATTACGGATCAACAGCCGTGACCGCGGATCACGCAATGTTATAAAAGTGTGAATTATGTATCATTCGAAAGACTGTACTCATTAATCATTTTAATGTGTCTATGATTGCTAGAAATATTACCCTTTCGTATGCTGTAATTACAGACACAATTAAAAAGTTATTGTGTCTCGCGTGGATCCCCGTGTGCGACAGTCAATGGGTTAATTAAAAAATGATTTAAACCAGCTTCTGCCCACCGGCTTCGTCTGCGACTTTTAAGACAAAGCCTAAATCATCCTGCGGGAACACAAAAAACAGGATAAAAATCTTATGTCTTAAACTGGCAATTGCAGCCTGTTTCTTATTTCTTTATCCATTGGAGGCTTAAGTGGTATTGGACGGGTCACGTCAGACGCATGCAGAGTGACCGCTGGGTGAGAGTCTCCACGCAATGGCTGAAGATGGGCGTCGTCGCTGACGACGGCCCAGAAAGAGATGGCGAGATGACCTAAACGCGTACCACGAGGGCTGGTTTGAGGTGGCGCTGGAGAAAAGTTACAAGAAGGACTTTTGGAGGAGGCCTTTGCCCAGCTGTGGGACAGCATAGGCTAGTAAAAAAAAATAAACTAGATCAATATCTATAATGCGTGCCAAATTTCAATCAAATCCATTCAGTTATTTAATCGTGAAAGAGTACCAAACGTCCTACCAATCATTAATCCACCTTTACAATTTTCGCGTTTGTAATACTAGTAGGAATTCGGAGGCTCTTGGCTAAGAAAAAGGCGGATATTGTGTTCCCATTCACGGATGGTACCTTAATCCATGACTGATCGAGTTATGGATTAAAGTACCGTCCGTGAATGGGATGCCAGTGTTGGTGCCAGCTGTCATTTGTAGATATTTGACAATCGTATCGGGTAGTCAAAAGCCAGAAAAGCTGACAACCAGTATTATCTAGGGGTATCGTGTTACCCAGTAACTGGGTTATGGAGGTCAAACAGGCAGATGCTCCATGTCAAACACTGGTATTAAGCTGCATCTAGTTTAACTGGAAGCCAAACCCAACATAGTCCAGAAAAGGCTAAATAGATTGTAGTTGCAATGCAATGCCAATTCCACACTTCAACTTGGAATAAGCTTGATTAAAATTACAGTATCCTCACACCACTTCCACTTTATACTTAACCCCACCAATTACACTCAGGAACATGTTAAAAACTTGAACTATTACTTAACTATTTATGAAATTAATATTTTATATCTTTTTTACACCTCAATGTGTCAATTAACTTTTCAGTTGTATATTTGATCATAGTTCTACTAAAACAGGAAAATTCACACTCTTTTAACAACTAATTTAATTATGCCAAAAATATGTAATATTGTGCATAATAATTATGATTTACATTATTATTAACACTATCCAGCAAAATTACATCAATGTACATTCAAAGCCTATGCTATAATTCGATTTATGTATGATTAACAAGCATTAAATATCCAAAAGAGTAGCCGATTTCTACCCGTGGGTGTCGTTGAAGACAACAGAGGAATATTGACCATAGGATGGGCAGCAGTGTCCTTCTGAGTACCATAACACCTACTGCAATCGCCAACATGCATTGGCCATGTATGGCGATTACGGCTGTGCCCGTGCCCTTGGTGGAGACCTATAACCAGCAGTGGGCATCTAAAGGTTGACATAATGATGATGATCATGAAATATCCAAAATCATTACCTACAATTACTGTCTCCTGAGATACAAACTAACAACCTAGTTCAGGATGCAGTGCTTGCATCATCGTCTTCAGCTGGACGTCTACTGTTGAACAAAGACCTCCCCTATAGAACGCCACAATGATCGGCAGCCTGCCGCTTACATCCACAGTGCTTGTATGCATACGAGCTCCACTGTCTAATTAGGAGACAATAGTTAAACAATGACAAATGACCAATATTTGGCTTCTGAACATTAAAAGGGTTTGTGTAATTATGTTGTATCAGTCAAGAATTATTATTATAATTTCTTCATTTTAGTACAACTAAATCCGCTCAAAACTTGATTCAATGTGACGACAAATCCTTGGTAAAATATCGGTTATCTTATTTGCTTTTCCTAATCGCTGCAGAAGAATCTGCGGACATTTAATACTCAAGTCTTAAAACATTTCTTAGAAAGACTTTACTCAGATTTTAATTAAGATCAATTCATTAAGTCTTCTTTCAGCTGTTGAAGAACTGTTTATTTAGATTCAATACAAAGAGTAATTATACCTTAAATAGCAGGACTCTGGAAATCGTATATCAATGGATACTGCTGTGACTGTGAAATTGTATGAATAAACTTTGATATGAATTATATGACAGAATGTTCGAGCGGCTGAGACACCACGTGTCGATGTTGATCCGTTATCTTTTGGTTTTCCAGCGTGAGTGTGTACGATGCAGGTGTTCAGAAAATAATAATCGCAAAATAACTCAAGTAGTTTACTTAAAAATATTGTAACAAAACTTTACAATAAAAATTAGGGATTACAATGATTAAAACTGATTAAATCAAGTCACAATAATACATTGTTCAACTTAAAATATATCCAATGGACTTGTGAATAACATCTGAACAAATATTAAAAATGAGTATTTCTAATTTAATAACAGTTAAAGGCATGTCCAGACTAGCGGCACGGCACGGCAAGGGATTTTTATCAGAAAAAACATAATATATAATAACATAATATAACATCATGACATAATAGTTTATTTTCGGTACCTATAAACTCGTTCTGACACGATATCTACAGTATAGCATTTGATTTGTAGTAGCTACTACCTACGGTTATTACTGAGATTTCAACCATAACGACTTTGAGGTGTGGGTAGGTAGGTATTATGCTTCGTAATATAAAAATCAGTTGGAGTACCACCGTCAGTGTGCGCAGGCTCTAAGTTACTCCTCACACTTGTGTTAGGCCCTTTGTACTGTGAAAACAGGTTTGTACAACTAATAATCTCGCGAATTTCCGATGGTCGCGTAGTTGCGATTTGCGATGGTCGCGTAGTTACAGGATAAAAATATGTTGTTAGAGTAATGCTATAATAATTCAATTTGACATCTGATTAATCTTATTTAAATTTGGACCATTATTTTAATTAAATTTATTTGATTGTTAAGTTTATGACATGTATCCATTTGATTTTTTATTATTATTAAACCTTTGTAATATGTATTCGCTGAATTTATGTTATTTCATCTTATTTTATTTTTGGAACGAAGTTCCTTATCGCGCGTTGTGAAAGGGGGCTAGACGGAAAAAATTCTTACGAAAAGTTGTCACGACACTTTTTGCTATAATAAGCTATTAGCTTTGTTGTTTTGTTGCGATATTGTATTGTGTTGCATGTTTCTCTGTCTATCTCTCTCTCTCTTATAGAAAGCAAGCCAGATATTAATAATGATGATGATGATGATGATGATGATGATGATGATGATGATGATGATGATGATGATGATGATGATGATGATGATGATGATGATGATGATAAAATATTATTATTATTAATTAATAATAACTTCGTTCCATCCGGGTGTCCCTTGACACCTCTCAGGTTTTTATTTTTTATTTTAAAACTAGCCTTAGACTAACAATAATAATTATAAATATTTGCACACCTTAATAGGTACGGAGTACCTACTATACATTTATCTAAAACATCTGTTTATACCTACCAGTATGATGATTTGATTTGATTTGCATTTTATAAGAACGACGCAGGAGATGTTTTAAGATAAAAAGACGATCACGAACATCAATGAATAAAAAACAAAAGAACTGCTGCCCCACATACATTTTAATACAATATCGTGAAGCGAGAATAATTTATAATGTTACAATAAACGACATATGTTTTGAACATTTTATTTATTGAAATATAGCATTTGGCAAAAGCGGTGCCGCAATGCAACGCGTCGCTGAGCAGTGCGTTCCGCTAAGTACCGCATCGCTTTGCGGTATGCGGTATATGGTAGTCCATAGCGTCAGGTGCCCTTTTTGTCTACAATCGTGAACGTTATTGAACATGTATGACGTCACAACGCCAAATTGCACGGTGCGATAAGCAGTGTATTCTTTTAGAGGTATAGCACGTAATGTATCTGATACTGTATCAAATGAGTACGTAGGCCCGAGCCTGCTGCGAGCTGTTCGCCCGCCTAACGCTGTATGCCTGCAGCGACATTACATTTTTATTGTGCGAACTGCCAGACTGTGGAGTTCACTGCCCGCTTCTCTGTTTCCTGATGCACCTTAAGCCGCATCATCACTTATGATATTATAGGATAAGATACTTAATATTATGAGTATGTATATATGTATTTCGGGGTATATATATTCCATAATATTATTATGTATGTGTAGTTTTTATATATATATAAATATATCTTTTTTCACTTTTTAAATATTACTTTTTGTAATGCACCTGCCTTGTTATCTCTTCACCACCCTTGGTTGACTGGTAGAGAATGCCTAAGGCATTAAGTCCGCCTTTGTACGTTTGTGCATGAAGTATGAATAAATAAATAAATAAATATACTATTAGAACAAAAAAAAGGTTTTTGCTCAAGTACAAAAGAGCTCGCAGTGTGAATCCAGGAGCTTGAAACACGGTAATTATGGACGAGTCGTACACTAGATTGATACAGTATCAGATACATTTCGTGCTGCGCCTCGTAAATGAGTACCCTCCTAACACAAATGTTTGCGTTGCGGCATTTGCAGTCAGGTAACTAAATCATCAACATTATAAATGTAAGTACTTAGTTACTTGAAGAGCTCTGAATGTTAACGTTGCACACGTAGGAAGGAATATTCTCTGGAGAATGTTAAGGTACGTGACGTCACGGATGAAGTGACCACGCTCTGCGGTTATCGTACACTGTTATTGACATAGTTATGTTCTGATTTCTGTCGTGGTTAGTTTGAGAGGTTTGAGTAATTCTGTGGTTTGTACGAAGTTCTGTTGACTACATCAATCTGTTTGTGTCTTCGTTGAAGTAGTTGGTTAGTAAGCTACCGCAAATTGGTGAATGCTGAGAACATCTGTCTAGCCTTTTCCCAACTCTATCCGGATGCAGCTGAACGACTGCCCATATGACCTCCACAAACCAGTTACTGGGTGACACGATACCCCTTGTAAGACTGGTTGTCAGACTTCCTAGCTTCTGACTAGCCATAGCGACTGTCAAATATCTATGTCAGATGACAGCCGGGACCAACGGATTTACGTGCTTTCCGAACACGGAGAGGTCTCGGTATGGAAAATCGATGGTTGGTAAATGGATGGTCACTCATTTGCGGATCCGGAGCCTCTTTCCCCCTCTCCCTGCCCATGGTAAATGCAGGGAACATTGCAAAGCATCCACGTCAAGGAATGGAAATCGTTTTTATTTCTTTTTTTTTAACGTTTTTTTTTAACGTCATGGGCTATCCCCCGTCCGGGGAAGATGGAGGGGTGTGCCAGACTCTTACCGGCTAGAACCACCACGGTGTTCCTCGACTGACCTATATTGGTGGCGGTACGGGATTCGCTCGCGCATGCACTGCGCCCCCGCCAGGCTATGACCCGCCAATGATGTAGGCGGGTCCCGTCGACCTGGGCCTACCTATGCATCCGCAGTTATGGTACTTGAATGTCAGTAAAAACTTGGCTTCATAGGCATCGTCTTCGTCACTGTGTAATACAATAAACTTTTAATTCAAGTGCTACCATTAATTAAAGTAAAATAAGCTTTTGCATCGCATTTGAATATATTTTGCAAACATTCGTTGCGAGCTTTTGTTGTTCAACGAACAAAATAATATTCGCAAATCGAACAATCAGACTAGGACTTCAAATTATTAGACTCGAACTGATTTCCATTATGTTTAAATTTACGACAAGCAGAATTAGAACCACCCATTGATAAGAATAAAAACTCCGATCGAAATATACAGTCATTACTAGGGGGTTATCGCGGGTGCAGAAGAAGTTACGGGTTAAAAGCATATGTCCTTCCTCAGGGTTCAAGCTATCTTGATACCAAAGAATAATGGCACAATGTGTACAAAAAAAATTAAGATGTTTAGAGAAGGTGAAATTCAAATTCGTACCTAAAGAGTATCTTCAGACATTTACAATATTTTTAAAACCCCGCAAAAAAAAAGTTGATAGTTTAACGAAAAGCTCATATTTTCAGAACGAAACGGCGACTCACAGTAACAGTGACACTGACAGTCGTCGTTTCGCAGTTTTTACATTGAAATTGCATCGTTTTATGGGAAATAATATCACAAATAATGATTATTTTTTACCCACACACTTGTCACATCACTTGTCTGCCAATTTTATAGATCCGTTAACATCGCTTGTCACTTTCTTTTTTTTATAAACACAAAATGGGCGTCGAGATGAAACGAAATAGTGTTATTCTCATTTCGAAATATTTTAATTATGCGGGGGTTTAAAAATAAGCTAAGTATATCAATCTACTCCTGGTAATGTATTCTTCACATTGGAAAATATTTTAAACTGTCTAAATTACTTTTTTGTTTCATACAAATGAATGTATGAATCTCGCCATGATTCTTTCATCAAATTTCAGCCGTTTAGTCGTAAAAACGTAACAGACAGAGTTACTTTTCTTTATGTAGTATAGATTTTACCTATACGATCGAGTTTACGTCGTAGAGTTGTGGTAAGCCCTTAGTTTGGAGAAACCAAATCATCATCATCATTATATAACCCTATCTTGTCCACTGCTTAACGCAGGCCTCCCCCAGAGATCGCCAACCAACTCGGAATGCAAATACAAAAAACAAAGTCTACTAGATATTGGTCGGGAACGAATGTTTGTTTCACGAATGAATGTTGAGTACCTACCTACCTTTTAGTAACAAGCAACTTGAAACGTTCGCACACCGCATGAGTGGTCGCGAGAACCTTAAAGTGTACCGTGCTTAGAGTACTTATGATTTCACAACATCCCCTGAGGCAAGAGTGAGGTTGACGCTAGAGGTTGACAAAACGTAAAGGATGCTGGATGACTTACATTATGTTTTGTTTCAATGTTTTTGTTACGTCATTAGGTATGAGGTAGGTAATTAATTTTCCCGAAAACGTCACAAAGATAAATGTGTTTACATAAAGTCAGAATTTTCTGTTGACAAAAAAAGGAAGATATTTAAGTCACATGTAGATTTTATACCCGAAAAATATAGGTACCTAAACGATCCTGAGAAATATTCTACAGAAAATACACGATTTATAAAAAACTATGCATATAGAGAACAATCAAAGCACGAAACCCAAAAATCTATGATAATTATGACGCCACAGACTGACCGACCACAAAAACGTCAGTCACATTTGATTAAAAAATCTTGTCTTGAATAATTTATGAATTTTGAATAATTCTTATGTAGGTAGTCATAAGTAGTCGGCAAAAACATAATTTTGTAATTTGCTAGCCTTTTCCCAACTATGTTGGGGTTAGGTCGGTCTCCAGGCTGACCGAATGCCAATTTACACTGAATACCAGTGTTATACATGGAACGACTGCCTATCTGACCTCCACAATTTAGTTATTGGGTAACACGATACCCAATAGATTGATAAAAACGGATTAACTGGTAAGACTGCATGTCCAACTTTTCGGCTTTGTCTACTCATAACGCTGCCATAGATCTACGAATGATAGCTGGGACCGACAGATTGACGTGCTTTCCGAGGCATGAAGGGGTCACTTATGCAATGGATGGTCACCAATCCACAGACTGACCGCAGCAAGCGTAGCTTAACCTTGATCAACCGATATGTATGGCCTTTATTTAGCTATTAACTATAAATAACATCAAACACACCTCTTTAAAGAATTCTCATTACCTACCTAGATTCAAGGAAACAATTTCCTTAGCTTCGTCATCATCTGCCTAGTCTTTTCCCAACTATATTGGGGTCGACTTTCAGTCTAACCGGATGCAGCTGAATACCAGTGTTTTACATGGAGCGACTGCCTATCAGACCTCCACAACCCAGTTACTGGGTAACACTATGCCCCTAGGTAAGACTGGTTGTCAGACTTTCTGGCTTCTTACTACCCATAACGACTGCTAAAGATCTATAAATGACTGCCGGGACTAACAGCTTTTACGTGCTTTCCAAGACACGGAGGTAACTCGGTATGAAAGGGATGGTCACCCATCCACAGACCGACCGCGGCTAGTGTAGCTTAACCTTTGACCAATCGATCTGTACGGCTTTAACTTAGCCACGTACTTTAAATAACATTTAATACACCTCTTTAAAGAATTCTCATTACCTACTTAAATTCAAGGAAACTATTACCTTAGCTTCGTATTTAAACAAAAAGAATACTTCGCATGACCTACAACTTTAATTAGAAAAGTAGAACAATCTTGCTGCAGAAATGTACGTAAATACTTTTCTTACCTTCAGCAAGAGTAAGATCAACATAGAGCTCGTTAACCACTTTTATAATAAAGATTACGAAGAAATAAGCGAAGTTTTTAAATTATGTTCTTGTTTAGGTACAATTTTTTGTAAAAGAAAAATTATGAGATAAGCAGGGGAAAATTAAAAATTATCATGCCCGTGAGCAGTGATCGAGTACGGTGAGAGTAAAAAGCGTCGCCGAAGTCGTGAAACCGATTTGTCTTCTTTATTTTGACTTAACCCCATCACATACGTAGCTATAATATATATTATAGCTAGCCACCACACCACACAAGGTAGCTATAATATAATAATATATTTTCGCTACGTCTGCGATCGTTGTTTGTTTCACATTTTTGAAATTTTTATTAATATGCCTTGCTATATCAGTCCACATATTTTGGTGACGTAGTAAAAATATATATTATAGCTACATCTGACGTATATTAATATATATTATAGCTACGTCTGTGACGGGCATGAACATGAACAAACATGGAATTTATTTCATGCGAAGCCGGCCAGTAAGCCGAAGCTGCGGTGGTGAGCGTGAATACCATATGCGACGATAAGCTCGCGTGGTACCGCCGGAGCCCCGCAACGCCGTAGCCGTGCTAGAAACCATGCCTGCTGCATGTTGCATGTTCGCTTGCATGTTGCATGCTCGCTTGCATGTTGCATGCTCGCTTGCATGATGCATGCTTGCTTGCATGATGCTTGCTTGCTTGCATGCTGCATGCTTGCTTGCATGCTGCATGCTTGCTTGCACGCTGCATGCTTGCTTGCACGATAAGCGATTGCACGATAACGATAAAGATAATCGGAATTTTAATAATCGGAATTCGTATTTTTGATGTTTCGAATTTTCATTATGCCGGACTTTTTGTTATTCGATCTTTTGAAACTCGGTATTTTGAGAATAGTAATTATAAACGTTCGGAATTTTGAAATTTTAGTATTATAAAAATAGAATTAATGATAAATCGGAGTTGCCATATTAGGAATTTTGAACCATTCGGAATTATGAAAATCGGTATTTTGAAATTCGTATTACTGACTTTCGGAATAAAGTTTTTCGTATTTATGTAGTGTACCCAGAAAAAACTAATGTAACATCTCTAACTTTGTTCTAATCTGCCACCGTCCTTTTCTTGAGCTGCCTTAGATGCTAATTGTCTAATTTTAGTTAACTTTTTGAACAAGGGAATCGACTCCAATGTTAGAGGGATGCATAGGTAGGGTACAGTATTATTATTTTTATCTTCCAAATAAATATATAATTAAATCAGAGGGGCAATTTCTGTAATTTTAAAAACGTTCGCATTAGTATAGGAGTTAGCTATCTCAATATGTCAAAAATAGTAGAGAGAGACAAGAGAGAGAGAGAGTAGTTATTATTATTATTTAAAATACCTCTCACATTTTCGACAAGTTTTTGATTGTCACTGAGTCACCTAGTTACAGTCTTAACTGTAACTAGGTTCTGACCATTTTTAATTACGGGAATTAGCATTCAGAAGTTATGCCTTGCTTTTACTAATTAATCTACTTGTTGAAAGATAAATCGTCAGCAACGTTTTACCAAACAACTATTTATAATAACTAGTGTACATGACATTTAATAAACTTACTTAGTATTAAGTGCCTACTTTTACTATGTAATCCTTGTTGCTATGCTGTTGAGAAATAAACTTTTTTGTCTCAATCTGTTAATCAAAATGAGTCTAATAATGTTTCAAGCAAGCGTCGGCACAGATGCATTGGACAGGCGGGCCATCTTTGTATCCGACCTATCTGCTTTTCAAAGTCTTATTGAAATCTGTTCGTACCTTTGTGAAATACGAGTAAACTGGTACTCGTAGCAGGTATAGAATTCTCCAATATTCTCATATAGAAATTTATATTTTACTTAACTGAGAATCTACTAAATTCTAAATAAATCATACATTCGACATTCAGATTTTGCAAATCTCAATAATTGGTAAGTTAAACAGTGTTATGTGTAAAAATGTAGAATACCGATTTGTACACGTCTTTTGTTACATTATTATAATTTTCATACGACTACAAAAAAAAGGAGGATCTCAATTCAACTGTATGTTTTTTTTTTTGTATATTTGTACGCGATTTCTTTGGCAAACGTAAAACGCATTTTTAATTTATTGTAATAAAAATAATACATATTTGTAAAAACTAACAAAACCAAATAATTTTCCTTTCTATTGCAAAGCGGTAGACATTTTTTGTATACTCTTTTGATAAGAAATTAAGTAGTAAAATCGTTTCATCTTAATGATTTGGAGGTGATTTTACATTCTTTTTTCTTATTATGTGATACCGATAGAAAAATTGTGGCTAAACCAAATTACGAATCATATCATGTAGATTATTATGTTTTTTTTTTCAGACGTAATTTCTCTGTAAATGCTGACGAAAAGTTGCTTCATCTGCATGCATCTTTCAAGCTTTTTTCGAAGGAGCAGCCTTAACTATGACTAAAACAATGTCTGGTTTTTTATTGTGCGGTAGCATTTACTCACCTAACATTATTTTTCAATTAACTCTGAATGTTGAGGTCACATTGAAACACAATTTACATAATTATGTTTTTGGAAATTCAGTGCATTTATCATCATAGCAATAAATCTCTGCGAGATGTCATATTAATGTAAATTGAGGTAAATTATGATTAACATAATAAATACTTGTTATGGTTTTGTTCAGTCTCTTATTTTAATAAGAAACTAAAGTTTCTTATTTAACATAATACAAATTCAAATTCTGACTAAATAAGTAATTATATGTAGATTGTCTATCTACACACAACATATTCAAATTATTTTTAAAAAGTACCTAGTTTAGTCAATAGGTAATTATACTCGATGAAGTTTTGTAGGCACTAATATCTATAGTATTAAACTCAAGGTTCGACTTTTAATTCCATTCAGTAACTTGACAGTTGAAGGGATACCAGTGATTGACAAAAAAAAGGTAGTGATGTGGTGTAAGAATGCACGTTACTTCTATGCAAACATTTTATGTAAATTTCAAAAACTTTTCTTAGAAACACGATATATACTATTAAAAATCTATACACAGACACCACACCCATCTATATCTTTACTCGATTTAAATTACAAAAGTAAAAAAAAAGTAAAATAGTATTATTTTTATTTTGTTTCTACTAGAAGAAAAAAAAAGAAATTACTTTTATTAACAATTATTATTCGTTCTTATATTCCACATCTTACCTAAGAACATGTAAAGTTTTATTTAAATTAAAACATTTTTGTCATTCATTATTCTTTCCGCAAAATCGTTCACTATCCCAACACTAATAGTTTTAGTATGGTATTATTATTATTCTTTGAACTGTCAAGTTACTGAATAGAAAGTCGAACTTTAGTCAGTAGACTGTCAGATATCTTATTCAATGATAAGGATTTTTATATCTCTTAGAAGATTTTTGACCACGTGTTATTTTAAATTAAAGTATTAAAATCGTCATACCTGATGACGCTTTTAGTACGATACGTAAGTACCTACGTATCGTACGATCTTAAGAAAAAAACTAAACATTGAATTCCAATAAAGGTTCCATTCATTATAATTTGCCAGAAACGTCAAGGTAACAATTTAAACGGTCTACAATTCCCCGAACATAGCTAGAATTTATCTCCGAATATCTAGAAATATGATCGAATTTAGAACGGCGCGTATTTCGTTTTGCCGTAACCAGAATTGCTATTATGTCAAAGCCACGCTGGGATTTATTTTTTATTAAAAGAACTGGCATTCGGCCCTAGGGAAAACAAGGTTATTATCGAAGTCAAACTGAATTTGAGAGGCGTCCCACTTTATAACTAAGCGTGATATTGTTTTCGAGCCCTCTCTAGTAAGAGTTTTGCACTGTATTGTAATAGATCTGTCTGATTTTCAGAATACATCAGTGAAAGTTATTGACGTTATTACTGTTTGACTTATGATAAAAATAAATCCATTTGCTGGCATATGTCTACCAGCCGAGTTCAGGCGACGAGAACTTGAGGAGTTGACAGGCTTATGCTAAGAATTAACAGCACATTTCACGAATACTTCACCTAATTTCAGTAAAAGAAAGTGTTACAATATAGCATTCCTCATACTTAAATGCTCCTCGAGATCTCATAACGCGATAGCACCTCCTAACGTTCCCGCCACGTAACGGAACTTTTTCATCATGTTTCACACCTGACTGGTTCTGATATATGTTTTCTTTTGTTACAGATTCCTTGACGCATCAAAAAATGAACAAGTCACACAAATGGGACTTCCTCGTAAAGATTTCCAGCAGGAGGTAATATATACGTTACGCAGCTTGTCCCGTCTTTACACGACACGATTTGATAAAAGGAAATCGTCAATACATTTCCATTACACATTAAAAGGGTTATTTATTGTTACAGAAAATTGGAGTATGAAAGGATGAATAAAGGAAACGCACCCGTCTCACACAAGAAGAATTATCGACGGATGCTGGCCAAATGCTTTGAAAGAATTTCGCGAATCACGGTCCTTCCTAACAGTACAACGTGAAATGTAGCCGAGTTATATATCGACTTCAAAATGGGGCAAGCAGGTACACACGTTGATGCAAACTACACTGTAATAAATTACACCGATGATGTCATCGACGATGATAGAGATGCTTGCGCTGTTGCTGATGATCCTAAATTTCCGAGTAGCTTTGGCATAACACTAGCGGTGCCAGAATGGGAGGCAATATGTACAGCAATAGTCCTTACGCTGATAATAATCTCAACGATAGTTGGAAACATTTTGGTAATCCTGAGCGTATTCACATACAAACCGCTCAGGATCGTCCAGAACTTCTTCATAGTATCACTCGCCGTAGCTGATTTGACAGTAGCAATATTGGTGCTACCACTAAATGTGGCGTATTCTATACTCGGCCAATGGGTGTTCGGGATATATGTGTGCAAGATGTGGCTTACATGCGACATAATGTGCTGCACTTCGTCCATTTTAAATTTATGTGCAATTGCATTAGACAGGTACTGGGCGATCACAGATCCTATTAATTACGCACAGAAGAGAACATTAGAAAGAGTGCTGCTGATGATTGGGGTAGTTTGGATTCTCTCATTAGTTATAAGCTCTCCGCCGCTACTAGGCTGGAACGATTGGCCCGAAGTGTTTGAACCAGACACCCCTTGCCGCTTAACGTCTCAACCAGGCTTTGTTATTTTCTCTTCATCTGGATCCTTTTACATACCGCTAGTTATAATGACTGTAGTTTATTTCGAAATATATTTGGCCACAAAAAAGAGACTCAGGGACCGCGCCAAGGCTACTAAAATCAGCACTATATCTAGCGGTCAAAACAAATACACGAACAAGGATACCGACCAACACGATCAAGATTCTGTAAGCTCAGAAGCAAATCACAATGAACACCAAGGTGTAACTCGATTAGTGTCAGATAATGAGAAGAAAAAAAGAGTTAGAAAACTGACGCCAAAAAAGAAACCAAAGCGACGATACTGGAGCAAAGATGACAAATCACAAAACAAATTGATAATACCAATTTTGTCAAACGAGAATTCCGTTACTGATATGGGTGATAATTTGGAGAATAGGAACACATCATCGGAGAGTAACTCGAAAGAAACTCATGAAGATGATCTGATTGAAGTAAGCGAGACTGTGCCAGTCAAGTCCAGTCATAAGCGACCGAAACCTAACCAACAAAGCGCAGTTTACCAATTCATTGAAGAAAAGCAGCGTATTTCACTGACGCGTGAACGCCGCGCGGCCAGGACCCTTGGCATTATAATGGGTGTATTCGTAGTCTGTTGGTTGCCCTTCTTTGTTATTTACCTCGTCATTCCGTTCTGTGCGAGTTGCTGCTTGTCAAACAAGTTCATCAATTTCATAACTTGGCTTGGATATTGCAACTCAGCCCTAAACCCACTTATTTACACCATATTTAATATGGACTTCAGGAGAGCATTCAAAAAATTACTTTGTATGAAACCGTGATCGTGCCAAAGACAGTAAGATTGTGTAGAGTTTATGCTTTTTCTGAATAATGCTGATTTGCTCAAATGTTTTAACTCATTTGTAAGGTAGCACTAGCAATGATCAAGTAGGATAGTGAAAATTTGAATATATAAAAGTAAATGATTACGAATCTCAATGTACATTTCTTGTATACAGAAGTGTTGTAATGATATTGCATAAATTATATAATATCTTTCAAGTATTGTAGAGTAGTTTCATGTACATATTTAAAGGTTGAATAGTGCATAGCACTTTTAGATTTCTATATGTATGTGTGTAAATAATGTTTTGTGAATTGACGAATTTGGACGAATCATTGATAACCAACGAAAATTTTTAAATATGTGTAATCTTAATAATAATAAAATAATTATGTACATACATATCTTGGTCCGTTTGTATATAAGTATTTGTAAATTACAATATTACTGTTCATACTTAAAATATTAATTTATATTAGTAGAAATAAAATTAAGAAGTTCTTTCAGACATTAGATTAAATGATTTTTTTTCACGATTGTATATCCCTTTGAAATAATTTGAGCCCTTATTTAAAGGGGATATTAGACTTGCAACAGTTTCATTCATTTTCTCCTGAATTGTAATAAAATTTGAATTTAATTTGTGTTTTTAATTTTTCTTTACATCCCTACCAACAGGAAACTAATTGACAATAACTGTGAAATATGAACAACACTCTTATTTTCAAACTGAATCGCAGTAACAATATATTAGTATTATTAGACTGGAGGAAAAAACAGTATGAAAAACTTTGTTTCGGATATTCCGAGATAGTACGAAAATAATTTAAAGTACGCACCTACGTCCTGTCCGTGTGGTGTCGGTTGTCCGTGTGGTGTCGGACGTAAAGAATAGCACCATCCCATATCTTCCCGTGGGTGTCGTAAGAGACGGCTAAGGGTCTTACCAGAGAATGGGCAGCAGCGTTCTCTGTGCTTTTGTTACAACCATACTGCGATCGCCAATCCGCCTGCCAAGCGTGGCGATTATGGCAAACTCCCCCCCTCCCCAAGGGGGGGGGGGTTTGCCTATGTCCAGCAGTGGACGTCTTTCGGCTGAAATGATGAAGGATCCACCTACGGAACCTACTTAATATTTGTTGGTAAAACGGCCATGGTGTTAATAATACTTTTAAATGCAATGCAGTAACTTTTATATCTCTTAGATGCATGAAGCGTGGTAGTCTATATTGAGCCGGCCCAGAATTTGGCCACGACTTTAGTGTTAGTAACATCCATCAGTTCCAGAAGAGTGAAGACATCAAAACATCCAGGACACGATATTAGGTGGACAATTCTATTAACTTTTAGGAACATTCTCGTTCAGTTCTCCGTCTCAATCTGTCAAAATCACATCTATGTACCCACATTTTCGACAACATTTTTGATTGATTGTCATTACGTCAAAATCTAGCAAACTCTGCTAGATTTTGATGTAATTAGTAGCCATGGCCTTCAGGTGTCCTATTGTTTTAGAAATCGAATTTAAATCTCCACCTGAACAGGTTAAATTTAATAATATTTCTTACTTATCTAATTTTGACTCTTCTTAAGATAAACGATGAAATATCTAAACTTGACAAGCTGCCTGCAATACTGTTCAAAATCGATTGTCAAAATTACTGTTTGATACATTTCCAATATCGTTGCTCGTTTGTTTTGAATTAATCAACACCGCTGCTGTAGGTATTTCGATTTCAATCTTGTAGATGTGCCTATATATTATATACCGACCGCCTATTGGACAGGTCCAGAAGCAGTTTCGTTCGCTGATATGCCAGAAGAAATAACTTGTAAGGAAAACGAACACAATAAATACTCATTTCCTGTTTTCTGAGGACCCGAATGGCGCGATATCGGGTTTCTCTATTGTGACTGAATATTCTTTTGGGAATAAAAGTGTGATCGACAAATATAAATGACGTTCGTGGAAAAAGAATAAATATATTTCGCTTTGAAGACGAAACTGAATATAACTAATTCATACTAAACGAATTCATATTTTTTTCTTCGTGACAACTATATACAGAATAGTTTGAGATTCAACAGAATATCAGCGTCAGGTATATTTGCCTGACACATGCTGAGCTGGATTTCCATTTGGTGCAATCTTGAGACACACACCGCACTTTGTCTAATCACAAACTAAGACTCTTTTGTGCACCAAATAAATGTTTTATCTATCTATAGTTACTAAAATTTTTGATGACTGATAATAAAAACCAGCAAATTTGTTTTTTATGGTTTTTACCGCCACAGTTTAAACCGTTATTGGCTAAATTAGGAACGCATATAACAAAATTGAACGTCCATAAAATATGCAATAAAAAAATCACCTTAAATGAAACAAAACGTAAAACATTTTCACTTTGAAAATATTGAACAGCGGGATTTTTTTTTAATAGGTACCCTAGTTTTTTAATAGTTAAATTATATAGCCTATGTAAACATTCCAGTTTAACAATGCATTCAGGGCGCTGTTACGTCTGCCGCGCACAGACGGCCTTGATGCCATCTGGCGCAAAAAGACAGCCTCACTGGTGAGTAGATTACGTGGTAGCAGTAACACTATCCTGAATGTAATAGGCAACAAGTTGGACAGCCCTCTGGTGTGGAGCCTCACCCAGAGGATTAAGTCTCTCTTAGTTATTAAGTACTAACATAGTTTTTAAAGTCATACTAACAATATAAATGTAAATATTATTATATTATTATAAATGAAATGGATTCGTGGTGGTTCGAATAAATAATATTATTATGATACTCAGGAATAATGTAGCTTTCGATTGGTGGTTTTTTTTTTAAAATCGGACCAGTAGTTTTTGAGTTAAATCGTATCAAACAAACAAATCTTTCCGTTTTATAATATTAGTTCAGACAATATGGAAACTTCAGCAGCTGCCCGTATTTTACAAAATCACATTGTTTGACAACAAACGCTGTTTGCTTCTAACTTGAGAATTCTATTGCGACTGGATGACGATGTTTGCTCACTTTGTACTTATATACAATGTGTCTGAGGGAAGGTTCGGGTGCTTTTCATTTTGTCAGTACTATTTGTCTTACGTAGGTTACATCAAATACGAATGCCCTTTGAATTTTTCATTATCGCGTTTATGGCTTCCATGCCATCATTAGACAGAAATCTGCCTCATTGCTCTGCAGAATGCGGGCGAGTGAGTCTTTGTACATTTTGTAACATTTTTAGAAGATGTAGGTACTTGTTTCACGTAATTTAATGTCTGTCAGTACTAGGCTATTATCAAATCTATGATGTTTTAGGGACTGTACAACACGGTGAGTTACCACGGTAATCCCTACTTGAGCGCTGCTCCTTCTGGGTCGGGGTTCTGGAGTCAATGAAAATCGGGTTATGTTGACCGAATATATTTCGCGTGATCCCAGAGAGAGAGGACCGTTCGCCCGAACCAGTGCGCAGTAACTGGTCGTTCCCATGCATACATCACGCGCGCATACAATTTGCTAACCTTGCACTCTGCCTTACATACATACATGTGTCCCTACACTACTTCCCCCCAAAATTTTACAAAAATTTTCTTACATCTACTACACTTATCATAAACATTAAGCCTAGTCACATACAAAGTGTAAACCTTACGCTATAAATGGTTACTTATTGCGATAAGCACTGGTCTCTGTGAATAATAACAATGCATGGTGGCCGGATCTTATTACGCGTAGCTGGCTTGTGGCGGTTGCTGTGGAACGCTGCGTGTCTCTACGTGCCCGGGCAACACAGTCACAATACCGGATGCATTCTTAATTTCTTTATGTACCAATTTCTTGACGCGATGACGAAAATGACGACACAACACGAGCACTGCGATGAGCGCGACCGCGGTTGCCATGACTGCGAAACCGATCTCGTACTTCGTCACTTTTGACTCTATCGCGTTATTTTGGGCGATGACAACTTCTTCTTTGCTGTACGACTTGCCCATGGTGTACAATTTTTACGTAAGTATCGCTACTCGGAATGATAATGAATGATATTTAACTCAGTGCTTCTTGCAGTAAGCATTACTAATTAATAAGTATAGGTACGTGTGTAAGCAATTTCAAAGTTCATTCGCTTCGAGGCTAAAGGAAGTAGAATTAAAGTTTGCACACATCGATATTTAAAACAATGTTCAATCTTGTTTACATAAAATTGCCATAGCATAGTCGGCATTATTTCTATACTAGTTATGTTACAGGGTGCGGTCATCCATTTTTCAGGAGCCGACTTAATGGTATTCCATTTGGCAATACAAAAACTTACATCTAGGTTTTAAGGGTAGTTGCCGTAACTTCCACTCTGCAATAACATAATGTCACCTTAAAGGCCGGCCGCTTCTGTTACGACAACGCCAAACAAAACAATAAAAAAAATTGCTACAAAAAAAAAAAAACACAAAAATAATGTTGACATGTTGGGACATTAATATTCGAAGTACCTACTCATTGAATCTTACGGGTGGTCTAATAGTGCGACCACTGCGACTTGTCTTTGACTGAGGCTTATTAACGATGGGAATCGGTGACAATGGTGTTGGGTTCGATTCTGAGTTTGTGTTTTTATGAGAATTATCTACAGAAGTGCCTGATTGTTGGTCGTTACGTTCTTCATTTAATAAGTATGCTGGCTTCAGCCTATCAATGGACACACTAGCTTTCCTGTTTGGTAGCTGAATTACAAATACTTTGCCTTTTCTTTCTATAACTTGGTAGGGGCCTTCGTAGGTAGGTGTTAATGGTTTGCGTACCGCATCGTTGCGAATAAATACATGGTCGCATTTATATAGATCACTATGAATAAACAATGTACGTGAGTCTCGCAATTGCTGTGATACCGGTTGTAGATTTTTTATCGTATCTTTTAAGTGCCTTATGAACTCGTGATCGTCACCGCTTCGTTTATTGGAGGCGCTGTAGAAGTCTCCCGGTAAACGAAGCGTCTGGCCGTACACATACTCTGCGGGACTAACGCCATTGTCACTCCTACCTACTGTTCGTAACCCTAGCAACACTGTTGGCAGTTCATCGAGCCAGGACGAGTTGTCAATGAGGCGAGCTGTTAACGCTGACTTCATGGAGCGATGCCAGCGTTCCACAAGGCCATTACTTTGAGGATGGTATGGTGTGGTGCGCGTTTTCGTTATACCCATGTACTTCATTAATTGCGCGAATAACGAGCTCTCGAATTGCCGCCCTTGGTCGCTCGTCAGTTTATTGGGACAACCGAATCTACTAACCCATGACTCATAAAATACCTTTGCTACGACTTCTGCCGTGATTTCTTTTACTGGAATGGCCTCCGGCCAACGCGTACATCGGTCGATCATGGTGATTAGGTACTTATGCCCTTCTCGCGACGTGGGGAGGGAGCCCACTATGTCGATATGAGTTTGCTCAAAGCGGTCACATGCTGGGAACTGTTGCAGGTCCGATACCGTGTGTCTATTAACTTTTGATTTTTGACACTGTAAGCATGTCTTTGCCCATCTTCCGACGTCGCGATTTATCCCTGGCCAAAAGAAACGTTGTGCGACCAATTTACGCGTTGCCCTTATGCCTGGATGGCTGACGTCATGTACCGTGTTAAATGCAAGTTTTCTGAAATTATCTGTTAAATAAGGCCTACACGAATTGGTCGAGATTTCACAATAAATTTGTGCGTTTATGATCTGTAAAGATGGTTAACTGATTGCCCTCAAAAAGATACCGAAAATGCTTAATTGCCATGTAAATGGCTAACAATTCTCTATCATACGTAGAATACTTTTGTTGAGCTTTTGTAAACTTCTTCGAAAAGTATCCTAATGGCTGCCACGCTCTACCTATTTTTTGCTGCAGCACAGCTCCCGCGCAAGTGTCTGAGGCGTCAGTCATCAGTGCTAAGGGTACATTTGCTTTAGGGTGTGACAACATTACTGCGTTCTTTAAACCTTGTTTACACTCCTCGAAAGCTTCAATCGAGTTGCTATCCCATTGTATCTTAGTTTTATCTTTCTTTTTGGCGCCTTTCATAAATTCATTGAGGCTTGCCTGATGACTGGCGGCGTTTGGAATGCCTGCTCTATAGAAGTGGATCATACCTAAAAACCTTCTTAATTGTTCTACGGTTTGAGGTCGCGGGAAATCTAAGATCGCCTTAATTTTATGGTCTAGTGGTCTAATACCGTTCGTCGAGACCTCATATGCTAAGAATTCGATGTTAGATTTTCCAAACTCGCACTTCGATAGATTAATGGTGATGCCAAACTGCCTAAATCTTTCAAAAACCTGTTTAAGATGCCTTTTGTTTTCTTCTATTGAGTCGCTCACTATGATGACGTCATCGACAAAGCTAAATAAAAAGTCTAACCCTTGCAGTACTGTATGGTTCATAAAACGTTGGAATGTCTGACTCGCGTTACGTAAACCGAAGGTCATGCGCGGGAATTCGAATAGACCGAAGGGGGTTATGATTGCCGTTTTCTCGATGTCTTCCTTCGCGACTCTCACGCAATGGTATGATTTGTTAATGTCAAGTTTTGAGAAAACTTTCTTACCTGACAGTACGTAGGTGAAGTCGTGCAGCCGTGGTACTGGGTATCGGTCCGGTTTCGTGATGGCGTTCAGGCGCCTATAGTCGCCACACGGCCGGATATCCCCGTTTTTCTTCGCCACCACATGTAGCGGGCTGGCCCACGCGCTGTTAGAGGGTCTGCATATCCCCATTTCCTGCATTAACCTAAATTCTTCCTTCACCTTGTGATACCTATTTGGGGGAAGGGGTCTAGCACGCGCATGTACGGGTGGTCCCGTCGTTTCGATGTGATGCAATATTTTGTCATTTTCGCTATCGGTATCGTCGTTCCTGTAAGGCGTGGGTTTAGTGATATCTGAGTACTCTGATAATAGCTCGTGAAATGGATGGCCACTGTCTACGATGCTGACTGAGGGTTCCGAACATTTAACCATGCTACCACTGGTTAAAGGTTTGTAATTCTTATCTACCAATTTTTGCGCGTTTAAATCTACTAATAATTTATAATGACGTAAAAAATCCGCTCCTAAAATTGGCTGTTTAACATTTGCTACAATGAAGGTCCATTGATAAGGTTGACTGAGATTAAGGTTTAATTTTACATTTCTTGTGCCATACGTCTGTATTTCTGAGCCATTGGCTGCATATAATTTGAAATTAGTACTATCACTTATATTATATGGTTTTTTGGTAACCGGTAAGACAAAAACATTCGCACCTGTATCTATTAAAAAACGCATACCCGTAATTGTATCCTTAACACATAGCCGGTGGTTTGACAAGTCGATGCAGTGGTCCACCGTTGACTGCATCGTGGCTAGTTTCCCGCATCCTGTTTTCCTGACGATGCCGCACCTTTCTTCCAGCTACACGGTTGTTCGCACTTGCTAGCTTTCTTCCCGAACCGGAAATGGTAGAAACACACCCAGTCCGCCGATCTCCTTCTGTCCCGCCGTTGCGACGAGTTGTTCCAACGCCTCCCTGGTGACGGCGATCGTGGTTTTCTTTCCCTCTGACTGCTTCTGTGCATTTCCTGGATACTCCTGTTTAGTTTCGATACCTCTGCGATCAATAAATCTGTGCTTGACGGGGAAGAATTGGCAGCGACTTCGGAAATTGTATCTCTCGGCTCTGCTGTTTCCATGATCTTGTCTGCTTGTTCTGCCAGCTTGTTCAAGTCCGTTATATCGCTGACCGCCAACACCGTTCGTGCCGTCGCTGGTAGGTGTCCAATCCATAGCATGCGCAGGGTGTCCTCTGGAAATTTGCCCCTAGCCAGGTCTTTCATGTTTCGCAGTAGTTGCGAGGGTTTCTGTTCTCCTAGATCTATTTCTTTTAGCAACTTCCGCACTCTCTGTGTATCTGATTCTTCGTATATGCTCAGCAGTCGTTCTTTCAGCACTGTGTAAGATTTGTCTGCAGGTGGTTCCAGCACTAAATCTGACACTTGTCGTACATTGTCCTTGTTCAGCTTTGCGATTACCAAGTTGAGTTGTTGGCCTTTTCGCCTTTTTTCTGGTCTGCGACTATGACCTCGAACTGACCAAACCATAGCCGTGGCTCGTCTGCCCAAAACTCAGGAATCTGTGTCTTGATGGTGATTTGTGATAAATCGCCGTCCTCGGATTTCACTGGCGCAGTCGGCTGCGTTGATGCCATCGTTTGCGGTGGTAACACTGGTTGCATCATTTTTATTAGTTCGTAGCCACGTGGCAAATACTATAAACGCGCACTATAATATTGTAAGACGTGTATAGTTATACGGGGTCACCACTTTAGGGACTGTACAACACGGTGAGTTACCACGGTAATCCCTACTTGAGCGCTGCTCCTTCTGGGTCGGGGTTCTGGAGTCAATGAAAATCGGGTTATGTTGACCGAATATATTTCGCGTGATCCCAGAGAGAGAGGACCGTTCGCCCGAACCAGTGCGCAGTAACTGGTCGTTCCCATGCATACATCACGCGCGCATACAATTTGCTAACCTTGCACTCTGCCTTACATACATACATGTGTCCCTACAATGTAAAAAATATTAACAATGAAAAATTATGTCCTGTGAGTAAACTATTGGATATATTCGATTGAATTTTTGTATGCAGACTGGGAACATCATTAGGTATGCGAAGTTTAGTTTGTCGAATTACCATCTCCACCTTAATATTAACCAGTCATCACAATTGATCGTAAGTGAGAAAGATACTTTTTGCACCAGGTGCCTGAAAAAGAATCAGTATTAGAGCTATCAAGTACATCTTCTTAACTTCTTATTCCTCTATCATTATCTGCCTAGCCTTTGTCTAGCCGAATGCAGCTGAAATGCTGAATACTAATAGTTAAACAATACAAAAGCTGGTAAAAATTTCTTTGATAGATTAACTTTATTACAAAACAATAAGTTTCATATTCAATTGAGAAAACTCTACAGTTTGGAATGGCTTGATGTGCTGGCGTCTGTACAAAATAATCTTCTCTGTATTTCTTTCTTTTATAGATATTTATTGTCAAAGAAATAAAAAAGCATACCTAAACATACATCAATAAAGTTATTTCTATTTCTGTAAACGAGAAAAGGTAAGCTCGTTATTGTCGTTCCTATAATCCAACCTTTTACTTTATGCTGGCAACATCTGTCAAAATTATTTACGATTCGCAACAGTTACCGTTGATACGGTTTTTATTAAATTTCACCCTTCATCTTTACGACACTAAACGGTACGTGTTTTATGTGCATTTTGTACGAGAATTATAGAAAGATTCTGAGATAATACTGTTTGTGAGTAAATCGTGAAGGTTCATTGTCATGATAGATGAATGCTCAACATTTTGTTGTCAATTTTGATGTTCAAAGCTTTATGATAATGGTAATACACTTATTGGATTTTACGTGAATGACAGACAATTTAAATTGAAAACAAAAATTTTAGTAGCTGTAAAATGTAACGTTATTTGCGTTAACAAAGCTAAATCTTATTAAAGCTACTAAAGCTTATTGTGCTCATATTCTTGCAAATATTTATTTTTTCTTCTTATTATGGCATGATTACTGCTTTTACTAATTCAGTATTAAATTTTTAATGTCTGGGGACCAGTTCCTATTTATTAATAAAAACGTCATTCGTTGGTCAAATTCGTTTTAAGTTAATTTAATAATCGGTCTGTGGTATAGTTGTAATTCTTTAGAATACAATACAGTCGACGGTATCTAGTCGGAGCGCGCGGAGACCTATCAATAATCTAAGGTAGGTACTACCGTTGACAGTGACAGCCCAAAGTACGAAAGGCTGCGGCGCGCCCGAGCAGAGAGACCACTCAAAACAAACCGCTATTTTTAGCACGCACACATTGACATTACGTTTTCAGGTATTCTCAAGCAGTTTCAAGCAGACTTCAGTCTCGACTAGCGACACGTTTTGTCAAAATGAATGATCTAAATGATGTAGTTGACATTTCATGCTAAACAGGAAAAAATTGTTATATGCAAAGAGTTTCATTCAATCAGTTTCAATAAAATTCCATATTGTTTCAAATAAAACCTACAGAGTCAATACAGTAGCAGCCCTAGTGAGTCTGGCAAGTTTAGGCAATTATTTTTGAGGATGGCGGGAGCGGCCCTTCTGTAGCCTTTATATTTTGTGGTGTAAGTGTAATTATAAAATCGAACTAACTCAGTTGACAGTTCAAAATAATATCTGAATAATAATAATATTTGAATTAGTCGTTGGTCCCGGCTGTCATTTGTAGAACTTTAGCAGTTGTAAAGTCAGAAGCCAGAAAGTCTGACAACCAGTCTTGCCAAGGGGTATCGTGTTACCCAGTAACTGGGTTGTGGAGGTTCGACAGGCAGTCGTTCCATGTAAAACACTAGTATTCAGCTGGACTGGAAGCCGACCCCAATGTAGTTGGGCTAAGCAGATGATGATGATAATGAATGCAATACCAAGGTTTACAGTTGCTATTTATTTATGAAACAGATTATTTTAGCTACGACTATTGACCCTGTCATGTAATCGCAACCAATTTGCTATCTAGAAGTCATCCCGCCATAGTATTGGAGCTATTCTCACGTAGCTTGTAAAATATAAGTTTTGCATCAAACTCACCACTACAAACAACTTACTAACAAACCATTGTATTGTTTTATAAGTAGGCACTTAAACTTAATGGGTACCTAACAAGAAAACGTATCTGAAGTTGAAGCCGCAACTGGCTTGCAAAACTGGTTAGCTTTCTGCAACTCCTTTTTTATAAAAGGGAACCTTGTGCTGATTATACAACTATTTATTTATTTAACAGGTACAGTATAAGCTAACATTAAGAAACCAAAACGCTTAAATGTTAAAATAGGGTATCACTCACAATATTGGTACACGCAAATTAATGTCATGTGAATTAAATTAATTATAATTATGATGTTGGAGTATGATGCCATCCTGGCTAGTCCTATACCGGATCAAGCCAAAATCCTGCACAAACTGGCTTTTTTGTTTTAAAACGATAATTTTGGCTGTAGTCAGTGTTATTATGTTGTACCTAAATTGATATTTCAGGGCGATGTTATCGCTCAGCGATAAAGCCCTTAAAATAAGGAAAAATAAATTGTCACAAGTTACAAAATTAAATTATTTAAAATAGTCACAAGATTAATTTAAATAGTTACAAGAATTGACAAAAAGATTAAAATTAAATTGTAATTAACCCTTGGAGGGTATTATCACATTAAAAAAAAGAACAAACATAACTACGAGTATGTACAGACGCCAGCACATCAAGCCATACCTAACTGTCAAATTTTCCCAAGTAAATATGAACCTTAGGGTTTTGTAATAAAGTTGAAAATCTATCAAAGATATTTGACAGACTGTAGTAGCACATATTTGCACATATTTTCGACTAAGATTAAAAATAAAAGAAATTCGAGGACAAAGAAATAAATGAGTAGGTATGTATGCAGAAGGAATGTGTCATCTATTTTGAATGGTGGGATGAATATTTTATATTGTTAATTTTTTTGAGGTTATGTATTTGCAAAGGAAGGAAGGATTGAACCTCCGTAATCACGATTCCGTCCAGTTACGGAAAACTTACAAACTTGGAACTCTGTAAGTACTTGTCTTCTGCAAGTCTTCAATTGTCGCCTAGCGATGTTTAGTAAAAGACTTTATGGTGGACTCTTTCAATTATAGTTAGGAAATAGCACCGGCCGGACTATTGACGTGATAACGTCTTATAAATCGATATACACCGGCTGCAAGCACGAAAAAGTGTCACGTTCTGCCTGAGCCTGAGCGTGCAAGCGAGAGCGCGGAACAAGCGATAGAGAGGCACGATCGGTCCAAGAAATAAGCTCCGCCCACCTCGACGGAAGCCATTATTTGCTTATGTTATATATTATGATAGCCATTATGTTTCTTTATGACGTTAAGACGTAAAACTATCATCCGTAAACCGACTTTACAGACAACCAATTTTTTCAGACAATTTTGGTTCGGTTCGATTTTGCTCAAGGCATGTAAAACACACACACACAGACTTACGTCACACGACACGTATGTCACAGTTATGTAGTGTGCCCACGACACTAATACCAGCAGAGAAATGCATAGAAATAGTATATACCATTTCTCCGGAAAAGCTACTTCACAAACTCATACAAAACAAAAAATATCTAAAATTCCAGTCATTTGTTTAAAAAAACAAAATTATTTTTGTTATCATTCTTGCAACTTCCATTTGCATTATTTCTTATGCTGTGTATATACAGATCAGATAGTCTCTTTTCCCTAGTTATTATGCATACGGACTACCCCCGTATCTTCCCGAAATTTATATCGGTGTTACGATAATGCCTGCAAACAGAAAACTTTATGCTAAAAGCGTTGTGAAGAAACTTTAATACGTAACTAGATGTTGACTTTATTGCAGAATCCTGGAAAAGGAAATACTAACTACTTACTACGTGTACAGAATTCTTATAATTTACATAAGTATAAATTAAAAATTTAAAAAACCCCCAACGCAAAACATAAAAGCGATTGTTTAAAAAGTCAAAAATAATATCTTTTGTTGAGCCATCAAATGTTTGTTCGTTGAAATGCCGCTATAATGTCGTGGCGGGGTTAAAATAGCAAACTCATGGTAACTAGATTGACAACGAGATTTGCAACAAAATTTTTATCGTATCGAAGCAAGTTGGTCGGAAATGCTGGTAAATTAAGAGATAGTCAATGAAATGAAGGGTCTGCCTTACGCGGTACCCCGCCGCGACATTATAGCGCCATTTCAACGAACAAACATTTGATGGCTCAACAAAAGGTATTATTTTTGACTTTTTAAACAATCGCTTTTATGTTTTGCGTTGGGGGTTTTACAAATTTTAAATTTAATTTATATTTTAAATTTTTTAAACGTAATTTAGTTTGGTTTTGTGTAAGGGCCTTAGAAGGCGAGCTACTTTTAGCATCGGCGATCGACGATTATGCGACTGTATCGAAGTAATAATTAGGTCTTAAAATTGTATGAAAATGGATAGGGAACCGCTTTTTGGCCTTCATCATCATCATGCCAACCTTTAGAAGCTACCTGCTGGGCAAAGGTCTCCCCCAGGGGGGTCCAGCCGTAATCGCCATGCTTGGCCGATGCATGTTCGCGACGGCAGGTCTATGGCCCTTAGAGTTTATAAAAATAATTTTCAAGTGTTTAGTTTTCATTTCGTTAGTTAATTAATATTCCTCATTCCCTTTCAATATAGTAAGCTTTATTCTACTAGTCAAGCCCTTTCATTTGATACCCTGAGGGAGTTATGATATAAAAAATAGGTAAGGCATATTATAAAAAAAATGTAATTCGCCATTTTGTGGTGCCGGTCATCTTGGATTTGAAATTTATGATAGTGTAAAGTATTCTACTAGTAAAGCCCTTTCATTTGATACCCATAATGAAGGAGTTGTGAAAAAATATGTGATTAGCCATTTTGTAGCGGCGGCCATCTTGGACCAATTTACATTAAAAATAGCAAAGAACACTCCCGACTAATTCACCTTTCAAACAAAAAAAACAATATCAAAATCGGTTCATCCGTTCGGGAGCCACGATGCCACAGACAGACACACACACACACACAGACACGTCAAACTTATAACACCCCGTCGTTTTTAGGTCGGGGGTTAAAAAGTATAAAACAACATTGCTGTCGTCTTTTACAGCTTCATTTCCTTGCTTATTGACGTTGCAAAGTTAAGTTTTATTTCGTCTGGACATATAAGTTCGTAATATTCCAAAACAAAAATAAATTGTTTATTTTTATTATTTAAGCCTACGTTATTTGAGGCGGCTACTGCTTAATCGAGATTTTTCTTTCAAGGATAAATTGGACCTACGTATGCAAATCGCAACTAATCATACGAACAGGAGGCATGTTGGCAAATATATAAACCGGAATGTAAAACCACACAATACATAATAGTATTGATAAAAAGCAGTTTTTGTCTGAATTGTGTGCATACTTAAATCATTTAGTGCATTTCAAAAGCTTTTTGTATACTTAACTCTATTTTTACATGTGTGGATTGATTCTCGTTTGCATAATTAGGTCTGACTGCAAACCCATTTATTTGCATTATCTCGAAAGCTTCTAACATTTTACTTTTATTGAATAAAATGGATTAAATACATACAATCACACACTCACACAACCACTCTAGACTTAACTACAGATACATAAATTGTTTTTGTTTACAAAAATTTGTAAACAGAGCCCAGTAAGTAAGTACTTGAATCACTCGCGAAAAGCAAAGAACAAACGACAGATCCTATTAAGTTGCGAAACACAAAACCTCAACAGCAGTAATGGCGGAATGGCTGGCATCAATAAGGAATGTCGGCTGTTAAGATAAAAAAGAAAAAGGAATGAAACCATTGCATTAAACTGTTAAGGATAACGCACCCTGTTCTCAGTTGAGTAAGGATGAATGCAAACTTATCTTTTTATTCAAGATTTTCACTTTGAAAAAGCAAGGTAATTGAAAGTTCGAAAACATTGTGATGAGAAATGGTAGAAGGTACGCTTATGGATGTTCTTCAGAAGTTTGTGTTATTGATGAATGAACGCGAAGTTTATGAATATTTAAATATTCATTAGCATCACATACCAGCATAAAGGTGTACAAACTGAGTTTAATAATGCTTCTATTAACGTCTTTTGATAGAATAATATGTGACATTTCACACACGGCCATCTGACCCAATACTAGGGAGACCTTGTACTGGGGTGGGTGTTAGACAGCTGATGATTGTTCTCAGTCATAAGGCAAACCACTTAAAAATCATTACTTTTGATTGAAATTGTAAACCAGACGGAAATAAATTCAAAGATCTCAATTCTAGACACTTGTATTACCTATATAAAAAAGTTTTTTCAAAAAAACGAAAACCGTCTTCGAAAACTAAAAAGTGATAAATAACTTTAGCACAGAACACACAAAGTCAAAGTCAAAGCATTTATTTCAATTAAACCATTTACAGGCACTTTTGAATTGTCAAGGAGTCGGTCAGTTAGTCAGAGAGTTGAAGCTAGTTGCTCGTTCCAAAACGTAGGTAGGTCTCTATGGAGAAGAACGAGCAAGAAACTCCACGGACACTCTTTTAAATCAAGTTTTTTACATAGTCTGGTTACATGATTCTTGTTGCTTCTATATGTGAAAACTATGAAGGCAATCTAACAATACAAAACACAAAAAAGAAGCAAGATGAAGAAGAAAGTACATAGCAGATAAGAGCTGACCAATCTCTACTGACAGCACAACATGACCCGTGAATCAGCACCATTCAGCTCAACCTTTTTGAAGGGAGCCGAATGATCCAACACACGCGCCACCATCAGCGAGACATTTGAGCGAGCATGACAATACTCCCAACCGCCATGTTAATTTTTGGCTCCATGGTATTCACATTTACAAAATTTCAATAATGCTGCTAAATTATACAAAACTAAGGTTTCCAGTGTATATTATTGTTTATCTATATATGTATGTATTTACAAAAAAAAAAAGTATTTGTGTATGTATATCAGCTGTCTGACACCCATAGTACAGGGTCTCCCTAGTTTGGGGTCAGATGGCCGTGTGTGAAAATGTCCCCACAAATGTCCCCACAAATGTCCCCACATATGAAGTGTCATAAGCAAATAATTTAAAAATATCTATGTATAATAATAATGATACTCGTTACTCATGTCAATAGAAAAGGGGTAGGAAACATCCTTCTCTTCCAATTTAGAAATTCCCTAAACTGGCTATGGAGCAGGAACAGCATTCTGCCAAGCATTTTTATCATTGATGTAATCATCTAACTTATAATATGCTTGTCTACATAGTGTGCGTTTAATACATGTTTTAAATTGTTTTTCATTCAATTGTAAAATATCAAGTGATATTTTATTATAGCATTTTACACAGTACCCCATAAAAGACGTATGTACTTTTGACAATCTGAAGCTTGGCTGATCTAATTTGTTCCTATTTCTAGTATAAACATTATGTCGGCCACCTATTTTTTTTAAAAAGATGAAGGTTTTTTCGAACATGCATAATGTTTTCATATATATATTGACAAGGTACCGTCATGATGTTAATCTGTTTAAACAATTCTCTTAGAGATTTGCGTTTGCGGAGATTATAGATTGCTCTGACAGCCCGCTTTTGCAGAATAAAAATAGAATCCATATCTGCAGCCCGTCCCCATAGCAAAATACCGTAAGACATGATACTATGAAAATAGCTAAAATATAACGTCTGTCAAATGCCGGATCTTTCTGACAGCGTAAGCGGCTGAACTTAACCGCCCTGCAAGAGATGTTAAGTGAGGACCCCACTGTAGCTTGGAATCAAGCGTAATCCCTAGGAAAACAGTCCTTTCGAGGAATTCAAGTGTGTCCTCATTCAATACAACGTTACAATTATTACTCTTAACATTCGGCGAAACGAATCTTATGCATTTAGTTTTCTTCTCATTTAATACTAAATTATTTACAGTAAACCAATTATGAATCTTAAGCATTGCGTCATTTACGTCGTCAAGGTGCTGTGCCCGTCTATTTATTCTAAAAATCAATGAAGTATCATTAGCAAATAACACCACTTGTGGTTGATTTTTCAGTAAATGAGGTAAATCGTTTATATAAACTAAAAAGAGGAACGGACCCAATATTGAGCCCTGCGGTACCCCCATTTTTACTTTAAATCCCGATGAATTTACACCATTTATTTGAACTTGCTGCAGTCTGTCACTCAAATATGATTTTACTAAGCTAAGCGCTTGTTTACCCAGTCCTTAATGCTCAAGCTTTAAGAGTAGTGTTTCGTGATTTACACAATCAAATGCTTTGGAGAGGTCGCAAAAAATGCCAATAGCATCTTGCGAATCCTCCCATGCCTAAAAAATATGCTTAATTAAAGTGACACTGGCGTCAGTGGTACAACGCCCTCTGGTGAAACCATACTGTTGGTCATGTAAGATGTTGTTACAGTTAAAATGACTGAGCATTTGATTAAGCATTACTTTTTTAAACACTTTGCTGAAAACCGGCAAAACTGAAACGGGTCTATAATTATTCGTGTCCTTGCAATCGCCGGATTTAAAAAGTGGTATAATCTTGCTGTACTTCATTAAATCCGGTAAAATCCCTTGGTCTACACACAAATTAAAAATGAAGGCTAAATAGGGTGCCACTGTCTCAATAACCGATTTACAAACATTAGTAGACATCCCCCATAAGTCTTCAGTAGCCTTGATCTTGAGTTGTTTAAAAGTCTTTATAACGATTGCAGGGTTTATATGTTTAAATTTAAATTCCGTGAGGCAGGCTGGAACATTCGAACTTAATAAATTAAAAGCAAGTGAAGGCGAGGAATCTAAAGTTTCAGTAGTTTTAATAGGAACATTGGTAAAGAATGTTGCAAATTCCTACGCAACTTCTATATTAGACCACTGGAACATTACTTTACTTTCGGAAGTCGGTAGCGGTGGCTTTGAGTTTGTTGTTTTATATTGCCACCGACTTCCGAAAGTAAAGTAATGTGTGTTCTGTGCTAAAGTTATTTATCACTTTTTAGTTTATGAAGGCGGTTTTCACTTTTTTGAAAAAACTTTTTATTTTAATGTTGCCTTAACATCCAAATCCATTAAAAAACGGCGACACACTTAAAAGAGATTGTAAATCCTCCAAAGATTGAAGAAACTAAACCGTCGTCTAAGTATTTTTTTTTTGAGAATTTGTTGATATTCTCAGAAAGGGCTAGATCAATTTTGGTAAAATTTGTACGGAACCATTTCGGAAAACCCCTTTCCAACAAAAAAATAATTTTGCAAATCCGTCTATATATGACAGAGTTATGCCCGAACATACATAAAAAAAATATATACAAACATTCAAATTGATAACCTCCTCCTTTTTTAAGTCGGTTAAAAAGAAACCAATTTATTAAGGACTGTTAGTTTGGTTATCAGCATCTGTTAAAGAATTACTCTATCAGTAGTACCGAACCACCTTTCCAATAAAAACTAAAAAATAACACAGCTACAAGACGTCGACGTACAAACATTTCGAGTGAAATTCAAATTTGATTGTTTTGGCAATTAATGTGTCCACTTAAACCTGGCTGCGAACACAATAGTTGATCCCGGATAACATTCTCATTTGAACTATCGTAATTGGCCATCTGTTCGTTTGTCAGACCTTAATAGGAAATGTTCAAAGCTGATCCTTTGGCATCCGATAAAGCAATCAACGTCCGTATATAAAATGCGGTACCTATTCAAATAACATAGCGAAATGTTTTCTACACAATATATATATTTAGCCAAAGTTTGTGTATCATTTTGTGTATCTATTTATTTCTTTGCCTAGTCTTAACCCATTTCACATGGGGTCAGCTCTAGTTTATTTATAACGCTTGGTAAAATAAAATGGCATTATAACTAACAAAGCTAATTTATTTAAACAAATCTTACGTTTTTACAATGAACACCAACTAATAAAAGCATCTAAAGAAAGTAAGCACTGTTTTAAAGGTCTATTTTGGTATTTTAAACGACTGTGAACAAGCAATTGAGATCTAGATCAAATTGTGATCTGTCTTAATCATATCAGCTGCCTTTTCTCCAATCATTAAAATAGAACCCATAGGATTGCCTCGAGTGATGAATGGCATCACACTGGCATCAGCTATACGCAAGTGTGTCACACCTTTTACTTGTAATCGACCATCTACGACAGTACCCATGGAACACGTGCTGGTCATGTGACTCAATCCAGAAGATACACACATTACGTAACAACGCCAGTATTCCCGGGTTCCTATCCCAAACGCATTACAAGCAGGATCTGCATCTGACATGGTAGCGTCAACTTCTGTGTAATAAGTTGTATTCATCACTGGATTATAATCTAAAACGTAATCAACGAGTTTCTCGACGTCCTCTTTATTTGTGAAAAAGCCGTTGTAGACAAGAGGAGGGTCTTCTGGATTATTACTTTTTAAAAACACTTTGCCTGTTGATTTAGGAGCAATATTTAGAATTTCATTAAAAGCTTGAAGTCTGCCTACTCCCTGTCTGTACATATTGTTGCAGATATCATCAGTAAATCTAAAAGCAAATGTGCAGTAAAGCAACATTGTTTCCGCTGATGCTAAATAGGTTATCACTTGGTAATCAGGATAGTTAGAAGATTTATCAAGCGCAACAAAACCAGTGAATGAAGCTCCAGGCAATTCATATGGACTAGGTTGCGGGAATCGTTCCGTTAATTTATCCAAATTGTGCATAAGGACTACGGAAATGTGCTCTTGCAGATTTTCTCCAACAGGTAAATTAGACACTACATTAATATTTTTACTCTTCAAATGCTCTTCGGGTCCCACACCAGACAACATGAGTAGTTTAGGTGTATTAAATGTTCCAGCAGATACAATTACTTCTTTTTTGGCTTTCAAATTTATTGTTTTACCATCTTGTGTAAGAACTTCTACTCCAATAGCTCTTTTATTTTCATCAAAAATTACTTTAGTGACTAACGTATTTTTCAAAACATGGAGGTTATTGCGATCTTTAACCGAAGACAAGAATGCATAGGCCGAGCTCTGCCGAGATCTTCCCGATATAGTGACGGCTTGTGCAGAGTAACCTAAAGTATGATGTTCATTGAAATCTAAAACTATTTCATGTCCTAGTTCTCGGTACGCCTCCAAGAATTTGTTGATTTCTGGGCGGTGGTCTTTTGTTATTCCTATATAGCCATCAGTTCCATAGTATTTCTTGTCAGATGAGGCGAGGAGTTGCGGATCTTCTAGCCTTCCAGTCTTGAGGAAATACGGTAAAACATTTTGCCACGTCCAAGATTCATCTTTAGTTATTTCGGCCCATGTGTCGAAGTCTTTAGGTTGCCCCTTATGATAGATCATGTAGTTAAGGGAGCTAGTTCCTCCAAGCATTTTACCAAGAGTGAATTCGTAGTAAGACTGGAGGTGGCAGGTGTCGTTGTAGCCGTCGTACTCTGCGGTGTAATTCCAGTCGTAGCGAGATCTTTTCATGAGGAGTGGTAAGCCGGGAAGCTGAAACAAAATATTACAATTTAGCAAAAGCAAGTATTTTGTTCGGAATTACAATTCGAACTGCTAATCAGCCGCAAACTAGAAACCGACACCAACATAGTTTGGAAAAGGCTAGACAGATGTCCAAATAAAGAAACCAAATGCTTGTTCATAACTAATTTTTTGAGCGCAACGTCAAAAAAAACAAAATGTCCTCAGCGCCAAACTACGAATTACGACGAACCAGCACCGTGACTTCGGGCCTTCGTGCGCGGACCACGGCATTTATGCTGAGCGTCAGCCGTTTCGCGTGGCAGTGACGCATATTTCTGTCTCGGATATAGTTGTTAATATACCTATACAGCACAAACTATTTTGTAATGTGCGTCACTCTCTCGTGAATAAATGGTTTTTCTTTCTTAATTATTACTCTATGAAATTACATTTCTATACGTAATTCCATGCCATGCCATATCTGTCATCTAGTCGTGACCGTGGCGTGCTGGGCACGTTTAGTTTTGTCATTTATACATGACTGTGGCGGTCAGAAGGTTAAAGGAATTGTAACCATTTGACCGAAAGATGATTAACATAAAGTTGTAAATAAAATAGGTGGCTTACATCAGATTCAAAAGGCGGATCGCCACCAGCCTCGATGAGCAGTACATTGACATTCTCAATTTCTGACAGTCTGTTAGCAATGAGACTTCCAGCTGTTCCAGCACCAACCACGATGAAGTCAAAGCTTTGACCATCTGTAAACGATAATTAGGTATTTTTTTAGATATAATAATGGTAATTACAAAATTAGTGGCTACCGTTTGCACCTACCCAATACAAACTAACAAAGTTTTGATATCATCATTTGTTTTTTCATGAGAAACATCTAATGTTACGGGTTACGCTGCGTGGAGACGCATCGCCACGCAAACAGCCGAGGCTTACAACTTTACTGAAGTAATTGATTTAAAAAATTGAGTCGTCTCTTTTTTTGTTTTCTTTTTATTAATCTACTTCTCTTCCTGCCCTTATCCCATGTTACTTGGGGTTGGTGCAACATGTTTTCTTCTTCTATTCCATTCTGTCCAAAGTCATGCTTTCACTTACTTCCTTTTCATTCATATCATTCTTCACACAATCCATCCATCTTTTCTTTGGCCTTCCTCTTCCTCTCCATCCACCCGATTTATATTCATAGCCCTTTTGGTCACACATGCGTTTCATCTCTTCTCTTCACATGCCCATACAAACAAGAAAAACGAACGATTCCCTTTCAACTTTTCTGTCACTGGCGCCACATTCAAACTTCCTATAATATATTCATTTCTCATTCAGGTAATTCCACACATCCATCTCAACATTTTCATATCCGCTACATGCAATCTTTTTTCATCCATCTTCTTCACGGTCCAACATTCCGATCCATACAGTACGACAGGTGTTATCACGGACTTGTAGATCTTCCCCTTTAACTTGACTGGCATCCGTGGGTCACAAGTGGTTCCAGTGACCTGTCACCATTTTATCCATCCTGCGCTGATCTGGTGCGTTACGTCTCGGTCTACTTCGCCATCCCCTTGGACAAGTGACCCGAGGTACCGAAAGTCGGAGCAGGTCGGTATGGGTGTTCCGTCTAGAGACTTAGGCACAGGACTAGAGAGACCACCGAAATCGAAAAACAAGTACTCCGTTTTGTTTCTGCTCAATTTCAGGTCACCACTCTGTAGTCTTTGCCACCACACCTCCAATTTACTCTGGACTTCAAGACCACAATGTCATCGGCAAACACCATACACCAGGGTGCCTCTTCCTGGATGTCCGATGTCAAAGCGTCGATTATAACTAGAAAAGGTAAGGGCTGAGAGCCGACCCTTGGTGCAAGCTGACAGCCACATTGAAGCTGCCAGTAGTGCCCACAGTAGACCGGACTTGGGTACTGCATCGACTGTACATTGCTCGAATCAACCGCACATACTTCCCAGGTACACTTTTCTCCTACACGGCCCACCACAAAACTTCACGAGGCACCCGGTCGTATACCTTTTAGAGGTCAACTAATACCATGTGCAGGTTTTTATGCACACTTCTCTATTTCTCGCACAGCTGGCGGATAGCAAAAATGGCATCCATTAGGCCTCGACTAGGCATAAAACCCAATTGGTTCTGTGAAATTTCACTCTCTTCTCTCAACCGCCTTTCAATAACTTTCTCCCAAACATTCATATTATGTGACATTAGCTTTATTCCTCTATAGTTGTTGTACTCCAGAACATCACCTTTGTTTTTAAAGATGGGCACCAGTGGACTGTTGCACCATTCATCAGGTAAGGCTTCTTCCATCAAAAACTTATTGATGAATAAAGCTAACCACATCCATCTATTAACCCGCAATAACTTCACACCACACTTCCACTGGTATTTCATCTGGACCTAAAGCCTTGCCATTCTTCATTCCACTTACTGCTATTCTCACTTTATCCATATTTACCAGTCTCACTAACCCCTAATTCGCCGGTTTATTTTGAAAGACACTACTCTAGTAATTATTCTCCTCATTCATCAGTCCTTCAAAATAGCCCTTCCACCTATCCCTAATTTCCTCATCATTCGAAAGAACCATTCCAGCTTCATCTCTAAACATCGTATCTTACATACATCCCTAGCTTCTTACTCTCTAGCTGGCTAGAGGCCAGCCGGTACAGATCTTTTTTGCCAGCTGGACTATCCAGTGCCTCATACAATTTTTCATGGGCTTGCTCTCGCTATGGCCACAGCTTTCTAAGTTTTTTTCTTTAATACATCATACTCGTTCTTCTTTTCAGCTTTCAAACTAACATTCTTCTCATCAACCCTCTGCCATTCCTAGAAACTCCCCTTTCTTTCCTTCAACACATCTTGAATTTCTTTCGACTACCACGACATATCCCTATCTATCGTACCCCTTCCCTTCGTCTCTCCCAAAATATCTTTCGCTGCACACCGAACACACTCAGCCATTTTATTTTAGCATTCATTAACAATCCGATAATTAATGTCTTCCATCTCTATCATTTTATCTTCGTCGTTCCCTCGTTGTTGGGATTTCCAAACCCCCACCCCCCAGTTACTCTTTCATAAGCCCCTCTCATTCTTCCCTCATGTCCGTTAAAATCACCTCCAACTATCATTTCCTCATGCACAGGGATGGTCATCAAAGTCCTATCAAAATCCTCCTAAAACTTTTCGTTCACTCTTTCATCACATCCTACTTGAGGTGCATACACACTAACTACATTTAACATGACATTTCCTATCATAATTTTCACAACTATCAATGATAGATTGATCTTATATGATCTTGTAATGATAGATTGATCTTTTTTACCTCCATCACGCTCTCTTTCAGGTGTCTAACACTATTCCTATACTATTTCTTTTTCCGTCACTTCCACAGTAGAAAAACTTGTATCCATTCGCTTTTGTTCCCTTCCACTTAATTTCTTGCAAACACTATACATTAATTCGTCTTTTTTTGAGTACATCTGCTAACTCTCTGGCTCTTCCAGTCATCGCCCCAACATTCCAACTTGCATAGCTCAATCTCATTTCCCGAGCTCTCTTCTAACGTTGTCCCCGCCCGGGGTGGTGCAATAACGCAAGTCCATTTCCCACAGAAACCGGGTGCTACCCCTGCGCGTCTCCTGTGGGGTACGCCCTTATCCTATCGCGCATCCCATTTGTACCTAACATAATGTTGCTAAGAATTTGGCAAAAGTTTTACAGTCAGCCGCCTGACTGATACCAACCCAGGTACGCTGTTGCTGATGGTTTACCTGCCACCACACGGTTGACCCAAGGTGCTTGTCTGCACTAGGTCTCACGCTCCCTTAGTCGACTCTTACAACACCCACGGGGTGAAACACACTGACTGGACTGGCCATGAACTTTCTTTTTATAAATATGTATTTTTTAACTTTAAAATATTACGCCATGTTATCTTTAAACATGGCGTAATATTTTGTATTTGATTATGCCATATATATTTTGTTTAGTAAACCATCCTTATTATTTTCAATACAAAATAGTTTCGATGTTTCACATCTGCCAGGCGTTCCGGAATGGCTCGACTTTTTTTCATGTTTGCGGGGTCCAGTTTTACCCACCCAAATATAACTAAAACTTTTGTGCTATGATGTCACGTTTGATTTTCTTTACACAGGTAAAGGAAAAATTGAAAGTCAGCATTGGCAACCTTCAAAAATGCAAACTAGTGATTGGTCAAAATAACAGCAGCTCCGTGTAAATATCTCTTTATTAGGACCGATATAAAAAATTAGGTTAAACACTTACCATGAACATGTGCTTGATGTGGCCACAAGTAGTTGGTGAGCTGCAACGCTGCCATTACCCTAAACGCTGCCTGTATATACTGCACCGTCTTGAAAGTCCCCGCAGCATCCATTGTGCTGAGAACAATAATTTTATTTTTATTTTTATATTCTTTGTTACCTTCACAGTTATCACGGGTGCATATTAGAATTTTGAAATTTAAAATGTCTACAGTTAAAATGTCAATCTTTAAAATACCGAAAATTAAAATATCGATTGTATCGTAATATCAAAAATTGTTATACCTAAGTCTGAAATGTCTAGCATTAAAATGCCAAGTGATATAAATATCGAATGATTAAAAATGTCGATAGTCATTATACCTAAGTTCAAAACGTCAACACTCAATACACCTTAGTTCATAATATATACCTACGTTAAAATTACCTACTAGATAAATTGTCGAACAAATTCTGAACTATGAAAAAATGTAGATAGATTGTAAATTATGTTATTGATTTTTTTCAGAAAATATATTTTTCCATTGTGTGTACAAATGTGTTTTATTATGAGTTTGTTGAGGTTTTTGAACAAAACCCTGAGTTTATCTGTTTTAGTATTTATTTATAATTATGTTATGCTACAAAAGTTAGTGACAGAAACAAATCGCTGCAAAACCGACTCCACGTAGTCTTGTCTGCCCTACCCCTAGAGTGTAATTTAAGCCCTCGTAGGCGCGGAGGGTCGAGGTGGCCCGCGAGCTGAGTAGGAGGTGGCTTTAACGCCCGCCGCCGCGGCTTGGGCTGGCCGGCGAAGCCAGCCAACAAGCCGAGGCTGCGGTGGTGAGTGTGAAAACCATCGACGACGAAAAGCTCGCGTGGGACCGCCGGAGCCCCATACATGCTTGCTTGCACGCTGCATGCATCATACAAGCTGTGTGTGTTTGTGAAATAAAAAGTATACGAAACGTTACGAAACGTTTTTCCAATAGAATTACTTTTTTTTACGAATTGTTGTAAATTGTAGAGGCGCTCATTTGGAAAAAAGTAAATACATATTTTTGAATTACAAAATTAATGCATGAATTATTTTTTCTCTAGTCTAATGTTCACTGGAGGGCCTGAAATGGGCAATGTCTTTTACATTACGATTACTAGGTATATTTAAATTCTTTATTTACTGATCAATCTATTGGTGATGACACGAATATTATTAATTTTTTGTAGAATAACTCTAATGGAGTCATGTGGTGTCATGACTTGTCTTATTTTATTATGTGACTTGATTTTGTCAAATTTAAAATGACATTATGTCAGATACTCTGCAATTAAGTGAAGCTTTCTGTCAGTGAAGTATTTTTAGAAATTGAATCAGAACTAACGAACCTAACCCGTTTATAATAATTAATTAATTATTATAAAGTATAAACTTTGAAAAGACAATTCTAGTCCATAAAAAAGCTTTTTAACAAAAAAGACAACCGCCTTCGAAAACCTGGCTTGGCTGTTCTATTTGTTGTTTTGTTTTGCCACTGACTTCCGAAACTAAAGTCATGTGTGTTCTGTTTTAAAGTTATTTTTCACTTTTTGGTTTTCAAAGGCGGTTGTCTTTTTGTAAAAAATCTTTTTATTTTTCGCTTGTTAGTAAAAATGGCAACACAGTCAAAACCGAGATTGAAAGTACAAGGTGAGAACATTACTACATCATTCATGTATTTTTTTTTGCTTTCTGTCGATTTTTTCAAAAAAGGCTGAATCAATTTCGATAAAATTTATATGGGACCACCCTTGAGACATACCCTATCCATTGAAAAAAAGAATTTTCAAAACCGTTTTACATTTGCCGGAGAAATCGCGTAACAAATATACAAAAAAAAAAATAAAAAAAAAACATACGGACGAATTGAGAATCTCCTTCTTTTTGAAGTCGGTTGAAAATTGGTTAGTACTGCTTAAAAACTAGGTTAGTACCTGCCAACGTTGCAAATATGAATAAATTAAAATTAAAACTATCTATAAATAAATAAAGTCATTTGAAAACAAAGGTAAGTTATGGAAGGCGGAATATGTGGTTCTTCGCTAGCTTCGTTTATATGTTTTCAACCAGTGACAACCGATATTTTCGAATAATTCATTATTATTGTGATTGTTAGAAAAAATAATCACAATAATAAATGAATCATTCTCTCAATAGTCAGGAAAATGTAAGACATTGTTTAAGTATAGTCAATGTTCACACGGTGATAATGGACATCGCAACACAATTCTTATACCGTGGTTTCAATTCACGGTTATAGACCCTCAAAGGCTGTCGTTTTTCGTCAGTAGTAAGAAAAAAACAACTGTCCCATACAAAAATGGAACACATACTTTATGATTCAGCTGCTTTTTGTAAAAAAAAAAACAAAGCTATTGAAGGTATAAAAGACATTTTTCTTAATCATTCTCTATTTTAAATATATTATTTTTCTCTCGAGATCCTAGAGACCGTAATCTCGTGATTTGTACTTTGTATCTCGAATTTGACGCGGGGCGAGGGGAGGATAAAGACTGCTGGTCAGCAGAAAACAATAATAATAATATGTGGGGACATTTTCACACATGGCTATCTGACCCCAAACTAGGGAGACCCTGTACTATGGGTGTCAGACAGCTGATATACATACACAAATACATATTATATTTTTTTTAAATACATACACATACTTAGTCTGGCCATAAATACTGTTACAATTAAAAATAAGAAAGATTTGAATTTGCAATCTGTTATTTTTATACGATTGTTCATTGAGTTTTCTAATTTTGGCGACAATACATTGTACAATATTTTGCGATATTAAAATGGAGTGGGGTAAGAAAGAGAACCGAATCGCTGTGATTGCATTACACAAAGTTGGTATGGAGTCAAATGATATTTAAAACTCTCCATACGCTTGGTATTAGTCGATTGTTTGTGTACCGGGCTATTAATAGGTATAATGAGACCTCCTCTGTTTGTGACAGAAAAAGATCTGGCCGTCCACGTAGTGTTCGTACGAAAAAGGTGGTCAAAGCCCAAACTAGGGAGACCCTGTACTATGGGTGTCAGACAGCTGATATACATACACAAATACATTTTTTTTGTAAATACATACATATATAGATAAACAAGCAAGATTATAGAATGTTTGTGTATTGTTAAAATGAACAACGTGTTGACAAGAAAACAATTTATCAATTCGTGCTTAATAACTATCTATTGAGAGACTCATTTATGATTTGGTAGGTAGGTATTATTGTTTACGAAACTGCGTTGTTAAACATAAATAAACCCATCTGCACAGCTATGGGACTGTCGCAATGTGATAATGGCACTTTTTTGGTTTAGAAACTGCTTTTCTAGTATCTCCAGGACTGTAAATTACAATAATATATAGGAGAGGCGGTCGCCACTGTAGATTCTGACTTACAAGAGTAGCCGTGCCGAGTTTGTAGTGGTTTGGGAATAGTGTGGCGGCGATGTCCCAAATAAAAGACCCCTCCACCCGCCTCAAGGCGAAGGAGTTTCACACGCAACAAATGAAAGGTTCATGAGGCTGACAGTGCCCTCTTCCATTCCCCATAAATTGGCCTGCGGGCAACTTGGGGAACCCCACGTCTCCTGTAGGTGACCCACTTACCTGCCAAATAAGCCTAATAACCTAACCTATCTATTTTTTTGGCCAGGTTGGAAAATCCTTAATGGATGTCCTCTGGTCAGGGGGCCAAGTCTGCTATTTTATAATTTCGTCATTCCAACACGATCCCATTGTCACTTTGCTAAAAGTTCGTAATCTGCTAAATTCATAATGGTCGATCATTGGTCGGTCGAATTAAAAGCAATGACTGCACAATGACGTTCTAATGGTAGGTCACTGATCAAAGGAACTGTCAACATTTTAGCAGATTACCGCCTAAGTCAGTCATTCATTTGTCATTTTGTCCGAGATATTCTATATTATTTCTTTCAATTGCGTATCAGTGGTAGACCAATGGAAAGCCATAATGACGCCATTATATTAGTAGATTTCCAAACTGGTCAAAATCAACAATTATGAAATCTATGATAGACCATTCTGACACTATTGTAATAGCAGACTTGTGGCCCTGGGGTGTTCATTTCCACACTTATTTACTGGATAGTACATGCCGACCGCAATCCCCTATTGGACAAACCTACTAAATATCGCCATAACTTTACCACTCAGTTATTTAAAATGAGCCAACATAATAGTTATTGTTTTATATTAAAATACCTTTCTAACTTCGGCCTAGCCTAGCCTCTGCCACGTTTATTTATTTATTTATTTACACTTCACGCACAAAAGTACAAAGGCGGACTTAATGCCTTAAGCATTCTCTACCAGCCAGTTTGCAGACTGACATACGGTAGATGGAGCACATACGCTATAGAATGGAGACCGCGTTTGGGCAATCATAGTGTGGGGCGGCACTTTGAACTGACGATGAAAAAGGTGGCTGGTAGCGGATGGTTGCGGCTACCCAAGACCGGGTTGGCGCTCTCTAGGGGAGGTCTACGTTCAGCAGTTATAGGCTGATATGACGATAAGCTATTTAATGATAAATTTTGTGTGGTTGCTAACGGTTCTTAAACCAGCTAATATATTTTTTACGAAATGTCCTTTTTAGGGTTCCGTACCTCTAAAGGAAAAACGGAACCCTTATAGGATCACTTTGTTGCCCGTCTGTCTGTCTGTCTGGCAAGACCCTATATCTCCGGAACGCGTAAAGGTATCGAGTTGAAATTAAAACCATACACTAAGGTCCACGGTCCCTTGAAGCTGTGAAAAACTTCTAAGCTAACGTGGAAAATAGATACGGCCGTTTATGTCGCAAAAAAACGTACATTTCGACACTCTCAAGGGAATCAAAATATAGAATACTTTCCGTTAACCTAGAACTATGAAATTTGGCAAGTGATATACTATAAATACAGGGAAAAGTCTGAAAACTATACATTTTAATGAAATAATTAAAAATATATTCTTTATTCAAAATGAGCGTTTGACTGCGATTTAGTTCGTGTGTTCTTTCAGAGAATATCTGCTACAATCAAACTTACAAACTTACAATCTTTACTTCTTTTTATTATTTTTATTAACCTTCATACGATCTTCAAAATTACTGACGTAAATGGGCTTCGGGTTTCATTTGACCCAGTACTATTTTCCTAGGAGTTATGAGTAATATTTCAATAATTACTATTATTGGGGTTTGTATTTTAATAAACTATGTAGTTTCAATGAAAAAAGCTACTGAAATATTATATTTTTGTTAGCATTTATAATAATTTCAAAAATATTGAGCCAGTTTTATTTATTTTTTACTTCTCTATGAATGACTTATAAAAATATAGTCAATTATTTCATTTTGTACACGAAGTGACCGTTTTAGAGCGCTGTTTACATAATTATAAATTTATTGCACTTGAGGCAAATTAATTCTGAATTCATCACAATCAGCAAAAAAAAAATTAAAAAAATTCTGAGGATGCATAACGAGTCAATCCTGGTATAAAAATTGATATTGTATTTCAAAGCTCTTGCTTGCTTGCCGCGTGATTATTTCCAAATGGTTTTCTGAATAAGTTATTTGGACATTTTTGACGTCATATTCCTTAAATGGGTCAAAATTGACCCGAAGACCGTATGAAGGTTAATATAGATGTAATTCAGTTGTTCGGGGAGCTCGTGGCTAAGTGAATGCCATACAGATCGATCGGTCAAAGGTTAAGCTACGGTTGCCGCGGTCGGTCTGTGGATGGGTGAACATCCACTACATACCGAGTTCCCATAGTGCCTCGGAAAGCACATAAAGCCGTTGGTGCCGGCTGTCGTTCGTAGATCTTTGACAGTTGTTAAGGGTAGTCGGAAGCCAAAAAGTCTAACAACCAGTCTTAACTAGGGGTATCGTGTTACCCAGTAACCGGGTTGTGGAGGTCCAATAGGCAGTCGCTCCATATAAAATACTGGTATTCAGCTGCATCCGATTAGACTGGAAGCCGACCCCAACATATTGGGAAAAGGCTAGGCAGATGTGTGTGTAGTCAGTTGTAAGTAAATATATTATATTAATCAGTAACATTAAATCAACATTTTAATATCGTATTGTATTTTCTATTGTATGGACTAGTTCATAAAAACTAAACAATTGAATTAATAATTAATTCTGTGGTTGAAACCTTCAGTTCCATTGTTTGTAACAATTAAATTATGTTATTTTCATAGTTTACCACTTATCTAGTTGCGTCATAACAATATTGAAAAAAATTTAAACAATTATTTATCTGATAATGAGTTGAGATAATAATATTATCGTCTTACTTAAATGAATAGGTAGGTAACCAAAACTTGCCTGAAAATAAAGTGCCCATAATTATTATTAAGATGAGTTATTAAAAATAAATACCGAGGTCTGGTCTGGTCAGGTCCCAGGTCTGGACTATATTAATCTAACTTGTTAATTAATAATTATTTTTTGCAATAATTAAAGTTACACTGGACGCCAACCCGAGGGATCGATGACCTAAAGAAGGTAGCTGGTGGTGGCTGGATTCGGAAGGCAGAGGACCGGGGAAAAAGGCGTGCAATGGAGGAGGCAGTCCAACAGAAAACTAAACAAAGCATATTATAATTAATTTTATGAACAGTACCAACGTAAACTAATACACTAGCTTAGTTTTTGTTTACCATACACCTGAAACGGGATCATTGTAGGTATTCGTCAATATGAACAACTTTTATTATGAAACCAACCCTTCATCATCATCATTTCAGTCTAAAGACGTCCACTGTTAGACATAAGCCTCCCCAAGGGGGGGTTTTGCCATAATCGCTACGCTTGGCAGGTGGATTGGCGATCGCAGTATGATTATTACAAAGGCACAGAGAACGCTGCTGCCCATTCTCTGGTAAGTCCCTTAGTCGCCGCTTACGACACCCACGGGAAGATATGGGATGGTGCTATTCTTTACGTCCGACACCACACGGACGTCCGAAACCAACCCTTAAATAGAAAAAAAAAGATGATCTGCTGATACATATATTTATACGTACATGTAAATGAACGCATAACTCGAACTCTGACCTATACAGTTATAGATCAAAAGGGTTGTCATCATTAGCCGGAAGACATCCATTGTTGAACAAAGGCCTCCCCCATAGAACGCCACAACGAACGGCAACATGCCGCTTGCATCTACCGGGTACCAGCTACTTTGGCGATGTAGCCGGTCCATCTGGTGGGAGGCCTACCAACGCTGCGCTTTCCAGTTCAATCAGAAAGGTACGGAGCTGATAAACCTGTCTTATCTATACATGTGAAAATTCAATTATAATTTCAATTATACGTTTCAAAAATGTTGTGCAAACGAAAATCGGTCTACGTGACCAACTATACCTAGTTAAGAAGGGTTAAAATGTTATGTACACCTGTGCCAGACCACTATAATCTGATAAATAGGTACCTAAAATCTGTTGGAATGATGAGATAATTCAATCTATACTGCTAACCAGCTAGAACTGCTAACCCAATAAGTTTAATGTTGATCATGCCGTGTTTTTGTTTTTGTCTGAGATGACATCAATGGCCAATAAATTCAAGAAAAATCTTCTCTAAAATAACACTTGATGCTAGCTTTCAAACACGATTCATTTCCAATTAACTGTAAAATTATATTTTTGTGATTTGGTAAAGTTTGTGGTTGTCGTATTGGTTTATGTAATTTTAGTTGTTTATCTAAGTACACGCTTTTTGGTGTTAGCACAATGTAAACTATAAATTTTATTGTAAAACAAAAAATGACATAATTATGTTTCTTAATAGCCAATTGTTAAAAGTTCTAAACGTAAATGAGATAAAATATAATGTACAATGAAAACTAAAATGTAATAATATAGAAATAAAAATAATTACAAGTGGATAAAATTTCCATGATACCTAACTACAATAATATTTTTAGGGTTCCGTACCTCAAACGGAAAAAACGGGAAACTTACAGGATCACTTTGTTGTCCGTCTGTCCGTCTGTCTGTCAAGACCCTTTATCTCGGGAACGCGCGGAGGTATCGAGTTAAAATTAAAACAATGTATAAAATTCTACGGTCCCTTGATGCTGTAAAAAAATGAAACTTTTAAGTTAACGTGAAAAAAAGATACGGCCGTTTATGCCGCAAAAAACATATATTTCGACACTCCCAAGGGAATCAAAATTTATAGGGTACTACTTCCCATTGACCTAGAACTATGAAATTTGGCAAGTAATATCGTCGTATACTACAAGTACAGGAAAAAGTCTGAAAACTATACATTCGTAAATTAATAATAAAAAATACCATTTTTTTTAAAGTACGTAATCAATCATCGAGGTTTGCACAGTCATAATTGTATGGGTGACCAAATCACGAAATTTAAACGGAACCCTCGGTGGGCGAGCCCGACTCGCACTTGTCCGGTGTTTTTATAAATGTTGGTAACAACTGAAGTTTCACAATGTAGATGTTCTTAAAATGTTGATTGTGTTGTAGAGCATTTTTGTTCGAAGTATCTGTTTTTTTTTGAGCTGGTTCCATTGTAAAAGTTGTTCAAAATCATAACGTTATCTAATATATAAAATTCTCGTGTCACAGTTTTCGTTCCCGTACTCCTCCGAAACGGCTTGACCGATTCTGATGAAATTTTGTGTACATATTGGGTAGGTCTGAGAATCGGCCAACATCTATTTTTCATCCCCCTTTTTCCCCCCCTTTTCATCCCCCATCCAAATGTTCGGTAGATCGGGACAGGACAACGTCTGTCGGGTCAGCTAGTTATACAAGCTGTAACAAAAATAACGCAATTCCTGAAAGTAGTTGGTTCAGAATCGGCTTCTGAATCCATTTCCGTCATTAAAAATAGGTGTTAAATTTTGACGGAAAAATCTTTTAATTAACTTAAATTGGAAGCACAGTATCATGACAAGTTAGTACAATTCTTAATTCAAGGAAATTGAAACCTTAACGCAGCGCAATAAAGCATACTTAAACGCACGACATAATTTGTAGTTCACAGATAGCTCGTAATACACACATGACAAGTTAATACAATTCTTAATTCAAGGAAATTTAAACCTTAACGCAGCGCAATAAAGCCTACTTAAACGCACGACATAATTTGTAGTTCACACATAGCTCGTAATACACACACAAATAATATCAACGCATTTTACTTCAAAGGTAGTGAGCATCAAAATAGGCAAATTAAAGAAATTCCAACCTTGGCTCCAATGAGTAAGGATTATTGAAATGCACGACCCAACATAGTTCGGTCATCAGAGTTACACATAAACAATTTTTAGGGATTTTAAAATAAATACAATTAATTTAAAGAAATTTAGGACTTATTTCAAAGAGATAAAGCATTTGTCGGCTACCCCTTTGAGTTTTATGCGAAATGCCGACAAACGCGCCGCCGCTGCCGCCCGACTAACATGAGTACCTAACATCAAAAGCTAGTCATCCGCCGGTAGCGATCTAATGTAGTTGTTGCTTGGCTAACTTCTCCGTCATACTCTTGTTTCCGCGCGCGATGGCTTTTCGCTATACCAACATCCAGTACACGGAGATGGTGAGGACCCTAGCTCGTTGTCTGAATAATGTCGCGTTAGCTTGTCGGGAGTTTAATGCCCGTTATGGCTGCAGTGTGAGTGCCAGGACGATGCTTGCTGCCACTCAGCGACTGAGGGACTCCGGGACTTTCTTTCCAAATACGGCTTTGGACACGGGGACGAATGTGCGGACTACTCGACTGCAAGAGCGAGATACCTACCTGCGGTTCCTGCAGGAGACTTTGCCGGACTTACTAGATGACGTCCCTGCCGGTCTTTTACGTGACATGTTTTACCAACAAGACGGTGCTCCCGCGCATTTCACGTGGACCGTTCGACGGCATCTGGATGCGGAGTATGGCAGTCGTTGAATAGGTCGCGGAGGACCTGTACCGTGGCCTCCCAGATGGCCTGACTTAACGCCACTAGACTTTTATTTGTGGGGTCGCATAAAATCGCTCGTGTACGTCAGTCAATGTACAAGTGTCGATGAACTTAAATCGAAAATTGAAGAAGCATTTGTGACAGTGAAACGTGACACTGAAGTGCTTACAAAATTAAAACACAATTTAAGAAAGCGTGCAAATAAGTGCATAGGCCAAGGCGGTGGTCATTTTGAAAGTATAATGAAAGTGGATCGCCGAAATAGTGTAAATTAATTAAGTGTAAAGTGTAAATAGTTCAGTCACGTAAGTACCTACTTCTTCCTATCAATACGATTGTATTCTAATCACTGTAAATGAAAAATGATTCAAATCTTTTAAACACGCCGTCTTTGAATATTTTTGTAGAAGGTACAAACAATAAACTGTACCTAAACACAACTTTTCGCGTTCGCGCCGCGCGGGTGTGACATCTCTAAAGATAGATACCTAGGTAGATACTCGTAAAAACGACACGCGACGAACGAAACGGCGGCCGCGTGTAGAGCGTAGAGACAATTCAAAGCCGGTCTAAAGCCTGTGAAAGTGTGATGGAAAGATTGAATTTTACACGGTGATATCGCATAGGTATCACTACCATATCTAGCTAAAGTAACGTTTGGTCGTTGAATTCGTACGGTCATTACGGTCAATAGTCATAGGTACCTAACGCAGTAATACCTACAGTTCAAGCTGGTGATGCGGCCTTGCCGTGTGTGCACGCACCGCTAGCATTGAACAAACATAAGTACCTACTTCAATGCTAAACCTACTTTTAAGGTCCGTAAAGCACACGTGCACATAAATAATATCAAAGCATTTTACATTTGAAGAATTTAATCCATTCGTCCCAACAACAAGGCTTATTTAAATGCACGACCGATTTGTATTCCGCATGTCTCAATAATTTGTCGAGAAATTAATGTCGAAAATAGTAGACCTAGTACCTAGTACCTCCGTCCTTTGCAAATGTAAGAATAATGTGATAAGCGAGAGGCACAAAACCGGCTTTCCCTTTACATGCCGACGGGCGCGCTACACCCGGTCCCCGGCCGGCCATCATCAAAGTAGGTATTTTTCCGTGCGCGGGCACCGGGGACTCGGCAGCGAAGTTTGCTGTTTGTGGTTTAAATCTTTTTATGTTTCAATTATGAATTAGGTATGACCCAAATCTTTAACACAATTTGTTTTTTTTTTCACGTAGGTAATAACAGTACTACTATTATCAATGATTTCAGACACAATGTAAATTGTTATTGAATAAATTAAATTTAAATGAAATTGAAATTGAAGTAAACACGACCTATTTATTAGGTAGCTGATATTGCGATAGTTACGCATCTGAGATTATTTTCAACCGACTTCAAAAAGTTCTCAATCGACTGTTGTTTACGAATCGTCGTCAATCGAATGTTTGTTACGCGATTTCTCCGGCAAATTTAAATCGATTTTGAAAAATCTTTTTTTAATGGACAGGGTATGCCTCAATCTTTGGAGTACTTTCAATCTCTGTTTTAAGGTGTCTTAATGGATTTCGATAAGAAGGAGGTACTAAAAAGCGGAAAATAAAAAGCTTTTTCACAAATAAGACAACCGCCTTCAAAAACCTAAAAGTGAAAAATAACTTTAGCACAGAACACACATGACTTAAGTATCGGAAGTCGGTGGCTTTGTTTCGTTTGTTGTTTTGTATTGCTTCTCTTTTTTATGAAAAAGCTTTGTTTTACCGTTCAAGCCGGCACCCGCCCGTTTTGTACTTCACATCGTTAACGGGTAAAAAGTAGCTGTATTAAATGCGTCCCCTTCACTAAGCTTAAAATTTTAGATTCGTGTTGAACTTGAATCAATCGTAAAAGTAAACAAAATTATTTGAAGCCGCTAAGTCCCAAGCCTGTGCACGTGTGATAGAAAGATGGAATCATAATGTTACTTGCTAGAAAACTATCAATAATTACATGGTAAACTCAATTTATTATCAAAAGTTATTCTTATCGGTCTGTGACATGTTAGGTACGTAAAATTCGTTCATTGAACTAACGCCTAACTTATGCCTACTGCACTGGTCAGCTGGCGGGCGCTCGAGTGTGTGCACGTCGGTCGCTAGCATTGCATGAGTGTGTGCGTAGGGATGTTGTAGAACGCACATACGTTTTGCGTTTAGTAAGGATAACTATTTTATAAAAAAAGACTGGGTTTGGTTTACATTTATTAAATTACGGATGTTGTTTTAGACTTATAATTTAATATTCTAATTGGGGTGTCTGAGGTATAGCGTTAAATAAGATACACGTTGTATAATAATAATAATAATATGTGGGGACATTTCACACACGCCCATCTGACCCCAAACTAGGGAGACCCTGTACTATAGGTGTCAGACAGCTGATATACATACACAAATACATATATATATTTTTTAAATACATACATATACTTAGTCTGGCCATAAATACTGTTACAATTAAAAATAAGAAAGATTTGAATTTGGAATCTGTTATTTTTATACGATTGTTCATTGAGTTTTCTAATTTTGGCGCCAATACATTGTACAATATTTTGCGAAATTAAAATGGAGTGGGGTAAGAAAGACAACCGAATCGCTGTGATTGCATTACACAAAGTTGGTATGGAGTCAAATGCAATTTTTAAAACTCTCCATACGCTTGGTATTAATCAAATGTTTGTATACGGGGCTATTAATAGGTACAATGAGACCTCCTCTGTTTGTGACACAAAAAGATCTGGCCGTCCACGTAGTGTTCGTACGAAAACGGTGGTCAAAGCAGTAAGGGAAAGAACTCGAAGAAATCCTGTCCGAAAGCAAAGGATTTTATCTCGGGGAATGAAGATAGCACCCAGAACCATGTCGCGTATTTTAAAAGATGACTTAGGACTTGCAGCCTTACGGATGAGAAAATCTTTACAATTGAGCAACATTTTAACAAACAAAATTACCGTATTTATGCTCAAAGCTCTAAGAAAACTTCTCAATTAGTCGACGGAGTGCAACGTGGGCATTATCCGACTTCAGTGATGGTTTGGTGGGGTGTTAGCTATGAAGGAGTGACTGAGCCATATTTTTGTGAAAAAGGTATCAAAACATCGGCACAAGTGTATCAAGATACCATTCTTGAGAAGGTAGTCAAGCCCCTTAACAACACCATATTCAATAACCAAGTATGGTCCTTCCAACAAGACTCGGCGCCGGGTCATAAATCTCGGTACACGCAGTCTTGGTTGGAAGTGAACGTTTCGGACTTCATCAGAGCTGAAGACTGGCAGTCGTCTAGTCCCGATCTTAATCCGCTGGATTATAATTTATGGTCAGTTTTAGAGAGTACGGTTTGCTCTAAACGCCATGATAATTTGGAGTCATTAAAACAATCCACACGATTGGCAGTGAAGAATTTTCAATGGCAAGAGTGCGTGCTTCTATTGATAACTGGCCTCGACGTTTAAAGGACTGTATTGCAGCCATGGAGACCACTTCGAATAAGCTTTTATATTTAAAATAGTTTCATATTTATGTATTAAACTAACACACTGTAAAAGTAATAAATATTATTTGCAATAAAAAAAAACGTTTTTTCTTCGTGACAATATTTATGGCAAGACTATACCCTGTTCACAATAAGATTAGACATAAACACAAACCTTTTTTACAGTCCCTTCAACCGATTTTGATTTCTATTCCGTAGGCTTAAGGATGGCATTAGAGGCAAAAAAGTGGTTACAATAACAACTGTTTACTGCAGTTGCCATTTGTCATGCTACTAACGCAATATAAGTCAAAATCGGTTGAACGGACTGTAAAAAAGGTTTTTGTAAATGTCTAATCTTATTGCGAACAGGGTATAGGTATAGATAAACATATGTATGTATTTTAAAAAAATGTCTTCATGGCCCAGGTTAAGGCGCTTGCCTCTTATGTACGAAGTTGTGGGTACGCAAACCTTACACGTCATATCAATCAATCAACCAATCAATCAATCTGGCCCCAAAACTAGGGAGACTATGGGTGTCAGACAGCTGATATACAAACCTACACAAATACATTTAAACAATTAATATACATAATTATATAGAAAACAGCATTTTAACTTTAAATAATAATATTAAACAACGTATGCGGTGTTTTAGCTTGACAGTCTACTGTCATGCTAAAACAAGAAGAATAAGAATGCTAGATAATGTCATGACTGGCTAGGTAATGACCATTGACCCATCTACATTGTCCTGTAGCCTTCTTAATTGAATAAACAACAAATAGGAATATTTACGCGTTATGCTAACTTGGCGAGCTATGTCGATGATATTAATTATTATAATTCTGTAAATGCATATTTTGATACTACCGCAAATAAGCTTTTTATTACCATACAACAAAATACTGGACTGAATATTGAAAAAACGTAAAAATATTTGAATTTTGCGGGCTACCCTAGTGCTTTTATCTTAAAAAGCACTATGATATTATGTCCAGTAAATATAATAGGTATACACAGTGGAAGGAATAAGTATCTCGACACCATTTTTTATCAAGGTTTTTGTACAGTCTAGACCCATCCCTCAGTGGAGATTTTTTTAGTAGGTTAATAATAAAATCTTACTGTTTCATACAAATGTGCAACGTCTACATGTTCAAAATGTATAGGACAGCAGTTTTTTTTTATGATAATAATTTACGAAAATTGTAAAATTTAGGGAGTCTAAAATCAGGTACTTATTAAACCATTTTTTTTGTTAGACTATTCTGTCCCACTCTTGGGCATAGGCCTCCCTTCATGCAATAATTAATCTATGATAATAATAATAATAATGTCGACATGTAGTATGTGAGTATAGCAGTCATTGTGCCGATAGTTGTAACTTCCAATGGAATCGTTGCCAAGAACCTCGACCAACGACCAACCTCGAACGCGGCTGGATCGAGGGTTTGATTCAGAAGTCAGTACTTATGGATACGTCACGTATAGTTAGGAGATTCCTCTATCAAGAGCCATGACCGCCGAAAGGGTCCAAACCCTGTTCCCGATAACGGTGGGCTACTATTCTTTTATATTTTTATAATATTTGAAAATGTTATTTTTATGTAAATATAAATATTAAATGGAATTATAATCTCTGAAACGTCTACTAGATTCAAATGTTACAATATGACGTTGAAAAGTGCCTTTTAATGGTCTAATTTAAATAAATGATTTGACTTTGACTGACACACTCACACACACGTTACATTCTCTAAGAAATATGGCTTAAGCTAAGTAGTCCAGAGTAAAAAGGCCTTGATTTCTAAACTAGCTAATATACTGTATCTTAGGCGTCAAGTCAGTATACTTTTGATATTATGTACACATAAAAGCCTTAATATTAATTCCTAGATAGCACACAATGTCATACAAAATAAAATAATTCAATTTGGGCTACATCAGCGAGAAAGGTAAATAAAATTAAAAACATAATAAAAGGGAGAAAATAAAAAGGTACATAATTAATAACTTACATAGGTACGTATGACGACGTGTTTCACCCACTCAAAATACAATAATAAGAAAATAATGTAATACAACCTGTCTTATATACCTACAGAAAAGGAAATGAATACTTAGTAAAATGATTTCAACATTTTATTATTTTATACAATAGATAGGTACAAATACAATTAATATTTTACTTTTTTGAGGAAACTGGGGCAATTTGACTCTAACTTTTAAAGTGACCAAAAATGTCACTTGAATTAAACATTTTCGTTGTAAAAACCTTTATAGCGAATAGTTCTTAGTTTTTTTTACTAAAATTGCTGCTCAATAACTGACGAAGAATGGTGCAATCAACTTACCATTCTGAGTTACATTTTTTTTGTAAAAATAGCTCTAAATATTATTGAAATAAAATAGAGACTATACGTTTTAGTTTTATGTAATAAAAGATAAATATTTTTCAACAAAAATTGGATCCAATTTTTGGGTAAAACTGCGCGATAATAACATAGTGATCATTATTGTCATGGCTAAAATGATAATTGGCTATTAAATATCTACAATGATTTGCAATTATTCGGCAATGGTTGGTTTCATTGCTGTAGGTCGTTTCGTAATAATATTATCGACACTTCAAGAAAAATAATCTAGTGCCATGGCTACACTGATAAGCCATGGCACTTGTACTAGATTTTTTTCTTCTAGGAGTATTGTGATACTTTTCATTAAACAGGTTCATATTAAAGAAGCATAAAAGAAAAAAATAAACGTGAAATCTTACAGCGCTGGCATGCAACGATAGATAAGTTTACAAAATTACTAGAGAAAAAAAATCAACTACATATAAGGAATCATAACATAAAAGGTGGAGATTAGGATACATTCCACACGTATCCCACGTGTGGGGATCGCCTACTACGTTTTAATCTAATTTATAGTTTTAGTTAGAGGTTTTAATACAGACAGTATAAAAAGAACCCATACCTCCTCTTTAAATTGTTTTGAAATGAACTACGTCAAAATGCTTTACCCACGGTTTTCTCTGATGACAGTAAGATAAAAAATGATTAATTTGTTATTAGTTCGTTATTAAATTAACAAATTGGATTTTAAGAATATATTTTTAGAATAGGAATTTTTAAGGAATCTAATAAACATACATTGAAAATGCCATTAGAAATTAAAAAAAGAAATACATTAGGATGCTTTGGCCCCCACCCACCATCCATACTAATATATTTATAAACACGAAAGTAGGTCTATTTGTTTGATACATTTGACGGCCAAACTAGAGAACTGATTTTGATGAAATTTACATAAGGTAACTAAACTTGTACCCTGAAAAAGGATATACGTTTCTTTTTAATCCATGGCTTCGCCCGCATCCCCTATAACCGATCTTTAAGTGGACAAAGTCGTACGCAAAAGCTAGTGCAATATAAATAATAATTAAGATAAGTAGTTTGTGTTTAAGGTCAAGCGTCTGTCTTCATTATTATGATTTATTGAGAGCAACGCTGTCATAAATTGATTTTGAACGTCATAACATTATTTATATCGCATTCAAAGTCAAGATCCTTCAAGGCCATGTTTTTTCTGGCTAATGGTGGCGTGTTTTCTTTTAAAATTGTGCTGATCCACGCGTCATGTTCGTGAACGGGCGTCACGAACTGTCAGTTGATATTGGACTTTTCTTTTTTGTTTTTTCGTCAGCTTATGTATTATTTTTTTAGATAGCTCTGACTACACTGTGTTCAGATATAGAAGCAATAAGAATAATGTAACTAGGACTTTGTAAAAACTTGGTTGAAAAGAGTGTCCGTGGAGCATTTTGGTCGTTCTTCTCCATCGAGATTCGAGACCTACGTTTAGGATCAGGTAACTAGCGTCAACTTTCTGAATAACCAACTGACTCCTTGACTATTTATTCAAAAGTGCCTGTAAATGGTTTAATTGATACACAAAAATTAGCACATTTACACAAGACGTGATCTACTAAAGATTGTTTCGATAGGAGACAGCATTGTGCTATACGAAAATCCGAATTTGGAACTTTAGTTTTGTTGTAATACTGGCTGTTTAGGATGCCTTTAGTATTACAAAATTAATCTACATAGAATAAACTCTAAATATGTTTTTTCTTCTTGTCATTATGTGAAGACAAAATAAAGATGTCACAAACTTAATAGCTATACAATTTATTTTATTTAGTTACATAACTAATTCTACAACACGTTATCAGCACGAGAAATCTGTATAGCGTAGTGCTTACTGTGGTTTTTAAAGGAAATATAAAAGTTCCAGTACAATTTTTGGATTATTTTTTCTCGGTGAGCAATTGTCATTTTTTCAAATAATGTATTCAGGCTCTGGAGATAATGTGAGATCCACTACGTTTAAACCACTAAGCAGTAGAGAAGGATACGTGACATGGAAATTCAAAATGAGGATGTATCTTCTACACGAAGATTTGTGGGAGGTCAACGCAGGCTATCCAGAAGGTGATACGACTGCTTCAAACATAAAAGAGAAGCGTGATATTAAAGCCCTCTCTAAGATATGTCTGGCTTTAGATGATGCTGCCGTAACTCATGTTAGGAAGGCCAGAAATGCCAAGGAAGCATGGGATTTACTAGCAGCAGCCTACGAAGACAAAGGTCTTGGACGTCGTCTAGCTTTGGAAAGAAGATTATATAGATATTCTTTATCCGATTTCGATTCCATCGAAAAGTATATTAGTGCAGTACTGAGCACTGCTCAGGATCTAGCTGATATTGGCAAAGAGCTGGAAGACTCCACTATAGCTGCTATCTTATTAGGAGGACTGACCTCATATTATGATCCGATGGTTATGGCTCTCGAAAATAGCAATGTTCTGATCACCACGGATATGATAAAAACTAAACTTCTGAATGAGTTTACGAAAAGTGTTACAACAAATGAACCAGAAACTGCTCTCCGTACTAAGTACAAACAGAAACCAAAACCAAAAACTGTCGTATGCTATGGTTGCAATGAACCAGGTCACAAGCGTCCAGATTGTCCACACAGAAAGAAAACCCAGAAGGTACCCGCTACTGAATCGACACATTTGGGAGCTTTGAATGCTGATAATATAAATGAATCTATTTCAGGGAACAAGTGGATTGTTGATTCAGGAGCCACAACTCATATGAGTTCAAGGTTGGATTGGATGGACAATGCAAAACCTTTTACCACTGGTAAGGTAACTATTGCAAATGGTGATGAGCTACAGAGTGAGTGTATTGGTGATGTTTCTATTTTGACTGATTTACAAACTGTTAAAGTTATTAAAGATGTAGTTTTTATACCGAATTTGAAATCTAATTTACTTTCTGTTAAAAAGGTTGTTCAAAAAGATTTAACTGTAGTTTTTAACAAAGATGGTTGTAAATTTTATAATAATATTGATTTTTCTTGTACAGGTGTTCCGGTACTTTGTGCATCTGATTGTGGTGGATTGTACAATCTAAACTGTACTAGTATGCCTAAGAATCAATCAGCGTTTGATGTGCACTTTGACGTCTCTCAGTATAGACTATGGCATAGGCGTTTAGGACACTTGTGTCGAATAGGTATGAGTAAATTGGTAGATGGTCTTGCTACAGGTATAACTCTTGGACATGTCGATAAGGAACCTTGTGTGGCGTGTATAGAAGGTAAACAAGCTAGGAAACCTTTTAGGCCACTTTTCTATAAGAAAGCTACGTCGTTTTTAGAATTGATACATTGTGACTTGAGCGGTCCAATGTCTACAACCTCTTTTCAAGGCAATGATTACGTTTTATACCTTATTGATGATTTTTCGAGATTTATTTTTATTTATTTTGTTAAAACAAAGACCGAAGTAAAACGTAAGATTTGTGATTTTATAGCTTTGGTAGAAAGACAGACTAGGAAGCAGGTAAAAACTTTACGTACTGATAATGGTACAGAATTTGTGAATAAGACTCTCTCTGATTATCTATCTTGTAGAGGTATTGTTCATCAAACTATTGTGCCATACTGTCAACAGCAAAATGGAGTAGCAGAAAGAACAGGTCGCTCTGTCATGGAAAAGGCTCGTGCCTTACTTTCTCAATCTTCACTGCCGAAGGCGTACTGGCAAGATGCTGTTGAATGTTCAGTTTACCTGAAGAATAGGTCTCCTCATCGTGCCCTGGATGGAATAACACCATTTGAAGTGTGGTACAACATGAAACCAGACCTTGGTCATTTGAAAGTCTTTGGGTGTAGAGCACTTGTACATGTGCCTACACAGTTGCGTACCAAGCTAGAAGTCAAAGCAACTCAACATATTTTTGTTGGATATACAGAAGATCCACACAGTTATCTCCTTCGCGAATGTCAAAATCCTAGAAGATTGATCAAGGCGAGAGATATTACATTTTTTGAGGATTGTTTCACTGACTTAAAAATAAAAAAGGAAGATGATAATTTAGTTCCTTTAGTCTTAACTTCCGATGATGCTCAACCAAGTGATTATTCTAATTCTCACAGAGAAGTGGAGACTTCAGATCAGGTAACCTCTGTACCTATTGTTTCTTCTACTTCAGATGAAGAGTACGTTGAAGCCCTTGAAGCACCCGGTGTATCTACAATGGATAGTGAGGCTGAAGGTGAAAGTGATGTAAGAAGATATCCACAACGTGTGAGAAGAAGGCCTGATTACCTAAATTTTGATTCTTGGGTAGCAGAATCTCTTGAAGCCATTTCGGATGATCCTAAGACTTATGCAGAAGCAATAAATTCAGACGACAGTAGTAAGTGGATTTCGGCTATGGAAGAAGAGTTTCAGTCTTTACAATCAAAAGAGACTTGGGTTCTTGTAAATCGACCAAATAAAAGAATTGTTCCCTGTAAGTGGGTGTATAAGATGAAGAGAGATGCTGATGGCAATATCATAAGGTACAAGGCCAGGTTAGTGGCAAAGGGATACACTCAAGTGGCTGGAATCGATTATAAAGAAACTTTTTCACCCGTTGTTCGAAACTCTTCACTGCGTACATTGTTCGCCCTAGCAGCTGAATATGACTTGAAAATGCATCATCTTGATGTAGATACAGCTTTCCTCAACGGTGTTTTGGAAGAGGAAGTGTATATGGAGCAGCCGCAAGGTTTTGTCAGCAAAGGTCAAGAAAATAAGGTTTGTCTACTGAAGAAGTCGCTGTATGGCCTGAAACAGGCCCCAAGATCGTGGAATATCAAACTAAATGAAACATTGATTTCCATAGGTTTTATTCGAACTCCTTCTGAGCCTTGTATATACACTAAAAAGTATGGTAATGAAACCGTCATACTGGCATGTTTTGTCGATGACATAATTATATTTTATAAAGATATTTGTCACTTCGACTCGGTCAAGTCTGACATGGAAAGTCATTTTGAACTTAAAAATTTGGGATTACTAAACTACTATTTAGGAATGAATATTTCAGTAGAAAATGGAGAAGTTTGCTTATCACAACGCAGTTACATAGAGAATTTACTGAAAAGGTACAATTTACATGATTGTAAACCTGCAGATATTCCGTTGGTAAAGAAACTTGGAGATTCTACTGAATTGTGTGATCAAAATGAATATCAAACGTTGATAGGTTGTTTGTTGTTCGTGGCTATAAATACTAGACCTGATATATCATTCACAGTGTCATATTTAAGCCAGTGGAACTCAAAACCTACAAAGGTTCACTGGTTGGCAGCAAAAAGAATTCTAAGATACCTAAAAGGTACAATCCATTTTGCTATTAGGTATAAGAAAACTGGAAGTTATTTGCTAGGTTCTGTAGATGCCGATTGGGCAAATGATATTAAAGATCGGCGTTCCTACACAGGTTTTGTGTTCTTGTTTGGTGGTGGCCCGATTTCATGGGAATCCAAAAAGCAACTCACCGTGGCCCTATCTTCAACGGAGGCGGAGTACATGGCCCTGTGTTCGGCAAGCAAAGAGGCTGTATTTCTGAGACGTTTTCTGTTTGAGGTGAGTGGTTTGTTAGATGTTGTGGTTCTATCGGGAGACAGTCAGAGTGCACAAAATATTGCATTGAACCCTATCCATCACGGTCGGACAAAACACATTGATACCAAATATCATTTTATCAGAGAAAAAATATCTGATAACACCATTAAACTTAATTTTATGCCTACTACACATTTACCTGCAGATGTTTTTACTAAACCTCTGCAGAAAGTTAAATTTAAGAGATGTTTGAGTAGTTTAGGGTTTTTGGATTAAGTTTTTCTATATGTGTTATTATTTATTGATTTTTTGTTTGTGTTACAATGTAGATTAAGGGGGCGTGTTGTAATACTGGCTGTTTAGGATGCCTTTAGTATTACAAAATTAATCTACATAGAATAAACTCTAAATATGTTTTTTCTTCTTGTCATTATGTGAAGACAAAATAAAGATGTCACAAACTTAATAGCTATACAATTTATTTTATTTAGTTACATAACTAATTCTACAACAAGTTTGAAGATGTTTTAATTTATGTGGGGACGAGATTCTATACAAACGAAACGTTTTAATTACCTACACTAATACCAAAATAACAGACTGTATAAATACGTGCGTTTGTGTGCGTGTCTACGCGCCGCTCGACCTAAAAGCAGTTTCCAGTACCAGTCGTTCGATGTGGGAAGAGGTGAGGAACAGTTTCGGAGAGAGGCAGAGCGTGTCGCTACTGTACGGTAGTACTAATATTTTTGCTGTGCTATGGGGGTCAGACAGCTGATAAACATACACAAACACATTTAAATACATACGTATGTAGATAAACAACTAGCAGACACAAGGCAAACACAAGCGCTCATCATACAAATGTATACCCTGGATGGGATTCGAACCCGCAACACGCTGCGCAGCAGCCAATCGCTCAACCACTGTGTCAACCGCGTGGTGGTATATGTATTCAAATCAATTCAAATCAAAAAGTAATCAGGTACATAGAAACCTATTTAATTATAAAAATAACGTTCCAAAAAATGAACAGTGAGTATTACAATTTGAGAACGTTTCATGTTTCAAATCAGTACCCCTAGCACGAATATTTGTAGGTTTCGTATCGCAAACGTATCGAGTTCTCGATACGATAACGGAGTATAACGAAAGTAGGAAGCACGAAACACTTTCGAAATAGTATCGAGAGCTCGATACGATAACGTTGGTGACGTCATACTAACGTAAGTAAAGATGGGCAAAATAGAACGAATGATCTTAAATTGAATGAATGTTTCGTACAGAAACTGGATAATTTAGTGATTTTAGGGCTTTTAAAACTTTAATACTGTTCAATTTATGACGCAATACGAAGAAACTTCAGAAAAAGTTAATATTGAGTTAGATAAATGGTATAATAATTTAACTTATTACTAAAACGTTGTGTTTGGTTTGACTGTATTCCTAAACGAACGACACGGGTGCTCGAAGCTCATTCAAGGTCAACTTTGTTTTAAAGTGAACTTGTGTTTTGTTGTGATTTTGGTGAAAATTTTGAAACTATTTTATTCTGTTAAAATGAGAACCAGCCACCCGCAGTACACCATTATGATAGAATTTATGGAAAAGTACACTTACTTTTCCATAAATTCTATCATAATGGTGATAAAATGGTGGTTAAATGTAATACACTTAGGTATTACATTTAAGATTTTATTGTCTTAAGCAATGTTGATTTTAATAGTGTTTCAATGGGATATTTGGAATATGTTATGTAAAGTTTAAAAGAGCTAAAGTTTATTTGTACTTATACTCAAGTCAAATAAAGAATTAGGCTAGTCATGTGAAATAGGTATGTAAAAACAAAGTATTGTCAATTATGTCAGTATAAAATAGGAAGATAACATACTTACTATTATTATAATCAATCGCGCTTCAAGATAATAGTACAATGCACTACGTCGTGGGGTGCTTCTTCTGAACATTTTCTAACAAAATATATCCACACAATCACTTAAATTATAATTTTATACTTAAAATAAACTCCGACGAAAGTTTTCTCACTGTCAAATTTACAGTGAATAAACATTCGTGAAACTCGCAAGCCAGCCTTCGACAATTACGATACTATCCGTCATTTTATGCCTTCGTGCTAGCTATCTTCATACAAACGGCTCAAGTTACCTTACGAATTCGATACGATGACGATACGAAACTTACATGGTATTTGTTCGTGCTCTTAAAATTAGTTTAATTTACGGACACCAGAGGCGCTGTTCAAGTTTCCATACTAAATGCTTACGTTGACGATACGAATGTTTTTTCGATAGTGATTCGTGCTAGGGGTACAGTTTACTTTGTAACGTTGATCCGTTTTCACAGAACGTTTCGTTTTCATTGAAAACTTCTTAATATTAAATTTACTACTAGGTTTTGCCCATGGGCTCATCTGTGTAGGCTTTAGAATTGATCTGAAGTCATAAATTATCGTACGGGAACACAAATACAGGATAAAAAATGTGCTAATATTAATATAATTTATTTCAGGATTCAGTTATTCCCATATTAAATAAGAAACACATTAAAATAGTTTTTTATTAGCCTAATTCTGTGTCCCACTGCTAGGCAAACACCTCCCCTTTCTCCTTCCATACTTCCCGATCTTGTGCGATCTCTGCCCACGTTTGCACCGCAAATATGATCAGTACCCCTAGCACGAATCACTATCGAAAAAACATTCGTATCGTCAACGTAAGCATTTAGTATGGAAACTTGAACAGCGCCTCTGGTGTCCGTAAATTAAACTAATTTTAAGAGCACGAACAAATTCATGTAAGTTTCGTATCGTCATCGTATCGAATTCGTAAGGTAACTTGAGCCGTTTGTATGAAGATAGCTAGCACGAAGGCATAAAATGACAGATAGTATCGTAATTGTCGAAGGCTGGCTTGCGAGTTTCACGAATGTTTATTCACTGTAAATTTGACAGTGAGAAAACTTTCGTCGGAGTTTATTTTAAGTATAAAATTATAATTTAAGTGATTGTGTGGATATATTTTGTTACAAAATGTTCAGAAGAAGCACCCCACGACGTAGTGCATTGTACTATTATCTTGCAGCGCGATTGATTATAATAATAGTAAGTACCTATGTTATCTTTCTATTTTATACTGACATAATTGACAATACTTTGTTTTTACATAGGTACCTATTTCACATGACTAGCCTAATTCTTTATTTGACTTGAGTATACAAATAAACTTTAGCTCTTTTAAACTTTACAAAAACATATTCCAAATATCCCATTGAAACACTATTAAAATCAACATTGCTTATGACAATAAAATCTTCAATGTAATACACTTACTTTTTCATAAATTCTATCATAATGGTGTACTGCGGGTGGCTGGTTCTCATTTTAACAGAATAAAATAGTTTCAAAATTTTCACCAAAATCACAACAAAACACAAGTTCACTTTAAAACAAAGTTGACCTTGAATGATCTTCGAGCACCCGTCGTTCGTTTAGGAATACAGTCAAACCAAACACAACGTTTTAGTAATAAGTTAAATTATTATACCATTTATCTAACTCAATATTAACTTTTTCTGCAGTTTCTTCGTATTGCGTCATAAATTGAACAGTATTAAAGTTTTAAATGCCCTAAAATCACTAAATTATCCAGTTTCTGTACGAAACATTCATTCAATTTAAGATCATTCGTTCTATTTTGCCCATCTTTACTTACGTTAGTATGACGTCACCAACGTTATCGTATCGAGCTCTCGATACTATTTCGAAAGTGTTTCGTGCTTCCTACTTTCGTTGTACTCCGTTATCGTATCGAGAACTCGATACGATTGCGATACGAAACCTACAAATATTCGTGCTAGGGGTACAGATCGTCACACCACCTTCGTTTCGGTCGACCTTAGCGGCGATATCTTCCTTCAGGTGTAGGTGTCCAGTGAGTGACCATGTCTTCGGATGCATTCGCGCAACTTGGCCAGCCAACTCCCACTTCTGCCTGGCTGTTTTTTCTCCAACATCTGCCACTTGGACCTTCTTACCTAGGTTGTATGTGCTACGGTGCACCTGTTTGGACTGATAGGGCCACCATAGGGGCGGCACGACGTAAATTGCTTCAAAGTCAACGTTTAGCGTTAATATTTTTATGTAAAGCTTATAGGGCTGTTAGTACCTACTGAAGCCCTTCCGGTACTCGCAGGTGGACTTCCAGTCGATCTTGAGGTGTAGCGACGTGCTGCATTGTGCTTTTTAACACAACGTGACCGTGCTAAAATTTCTAGATTATTTAAACCGCAAAATGACGTTTGGGAGGAACTTCTATCCGAATGGCAATGTAGGTGGGATAATTCCATCGAGGGCCGACATCTCCAACGGTTCTTTCCATCCGTTCGTGAATGGTTGGAGTGGACTTGGCTGGAGGTGGACCACTGTGTTGCCCAATTTCTCACAGGTCATGGCAACTTTAAGAGTAAATTATTTTCTTTCAAGCTTGTTGCCTCGCCTTTGTGTCAATGTTCTAAATCTGACTGTGAATACGAACAATCTGCGCATCATATCCTGTGGGAGTGTATTCTTTGGCAGAATGAACGCAATATTATGTTAGATAGTGTACAGGCTACATCCGGAGCTGTTTACTATGCGGACCTTGTGGAAACTAGAGCAAATTTCCGTGCGTTCAAGCGTTTTTGCCCTATTATTGGAATCAAATGTAACAGCTCACTTTTTAGGACCCATTAAATAATGTTATAATTGTAATTCGTAGTGCAACTGGCTCTACACCAGTTGTAAAAGTTCCTTTGGTCCTATTGGCCTAGTTCTGTTCCTTCTCCTGCTTGATTTAAAGAATAGTGGAAAATATGTTTTTCTTACTCCTCCGCTGTACTTTTCTGATTAATTTCGTTGCAAAATCGGAAAAAGTGCGGCGGGCACGTCCCAAAAAAAAAACATCTGCCACTTGAGTTATGGAGCACAGGGTGGTGTTTCTAACGCGATCCAATCGCTTGACACTCTATTCTGCTACGCTCAATTGCTCGTTGGCCAATTTTGTTTTTTTGGATTGGCATCTCGTAGGTCGACATAGGAGGTTGTCAGCTGCTTAACGGGTCTTTCCTGTAGGAACTTCCTTAAAAGTAAATTATTTAAGGGCTCCAGCCAGGGCAAAGACTTATAAACTAAGCGACTACTCGCTAAGGGCACCCCCTGTGGGGTACGGGTCTCGGCTTAGGGCGTCGCTGGGCGAAGGCAGCAGAGGGGCAGGCTGGATCGAATTTTGAAATCAGCCATCCTCACAAATTTTTGCATTTATAGTAGTAGGGCATTCGTGGGGTGTCCGGGCCAGAATAGCACCCGGCCATTTTATCGTGTCGTAGACGGCGACGCGACTAACGGAAGATACGAACCTGATGATGATGATAGTAGTATAGGATAAAACTAGAACTTTGCCCATCACTTCGTCCGGCTGAATTTTCTTACGAATCCCTCATTTTTAGGGTCCCTTACCACAAAGTACGTAAGGCTGCGGCGCGCCCGAGCAGAGAGACCACTCAGAACAAACCGCCATTTTTCGCACGCATACATTGACATTACGTTTATAGGCATTCCCAAGCAGTTTCAAGCAGACTTCAGTCTCGACTGTCACGTGTCTCAAAATGAATAAATGATGTAATTGACATTTCACGACGAAAAGGTTTTTTTTTTTTTTTTTAAATTGCAAACAGTTCCAACCAGTGTCAATAAAATTTCATATTGTCACAAATGAAACCTACAGAGTCAATACAGTAGCAGCCCTAGTGAGTCTGGCAAGTTTAAGTAATTATTTTTGATGATGACGGGAGCCGTCCTTCTGTAACCTTTTTATTTTGTGCCCGTACCCAAAAGGTACAGACGGAACCCTATTAAGACTCCACTGTCCGTCTGTCTGGCAGTCTGTCACCAGGCTCTTTCTCAAAAATTTTACAGATGATCTATTTCTGTTGCCGCTGTTACAACAAATACTTAAAGCAGAATAAAATAAATATTTAAGGGGCAATAATGTTGTATAGATAATGGTACCCTTCGTGTGCGAGTGCGACTCACACTTGGCCAGATTTTCGAATAATAATATAGCCTGTAGTAGGTACTTACTCAGGGATAACGTAGCATTCCACTTATTGGTGAAAGATTTTTCAAAATCGGTTAAGACTTTTTTATTTTATTAATTACAAACAAATATACGAAAAATAATATTCTCTTTATATTGTTAGTTTAGGAAATGTTCAGAACATTAATCACTAATAGGTACATTTTTCTAGACCGGAAAATGCGCGTAGAAGAGAAAAATAATTTCTTACTTACTGCTAATAGACGCTTTGAGTCGCTTTAACTCAATAAATTAGTATTTAATGATACCGCTTGGAGGTGTTATTAAGCCAAATTAATAGTCCTGGAGCTATATGACAGACTAGTTAATAGAATATGTAATGATATGGAACATTTTACCAAATGTAAGCTCTTAAATGACACCAGCCGTTTATCAAAGGGTTAGGTTTTGAAAAAGTAAAAACCATTAAAGTTAATGTCTATTAATGGGTTTAACATTCTCGCCGCCTGCTCCAAGTTATAAATGAGTGATTAAAATAAAACCATTCTAAATTATGCTGTGAAAATAAAAACAAGAAAAATATATTGTAAAAGCTTAAATAAAAACGTTTTAATTAAAAATATGTATTTATTCACATTCGGTTGGATTACAAGGATTTCGATTTGCTTTTTAACTTCAACCTTCTTAATATCACAGCAGCATGCAGCAGCATGGTAAAAGGGTAACCTCCTACGGGGCCTCCTGGCTCCTCAAAAACAGCAGATGACCTGGGGTGTGATTCTGTGAGACCTCATTCTAAACTTCGAATCTGAATCCGATGTGAGTTTCTTGATTGGCATTTTAAAAACTCGGTTGATAATTCAAATTTACACTAGCGCCACCCTTGCGAGCGTGTCAGCGAGTTGAACTAAATTGACAGGAATATTTTAACAGATAAAGTATGAGATGACGTAAGAAGTGGCATTCTGGAAGGTAATTTCCCTGTCACTTCGACGCTCACTTCGCACTCGAATCCGATTCAAAGTGTCAAATATATCAAGGCCATTTTGAACCTTATGCGAAGTGAGAGTGAATAGCGATAGTTGTTGTTTTAATTTTACAGAATCGACCTACTGTCTACAGCATCTATACATCTCCACCAAATGAAATTGTTATCGCAACGAAACCTGTAAATAAAGAGAAAAATCTTCAAAATAAACTTTCAATAATCCTAACTCGTCATTATCAGGCCTAGTCTTTTCCCAAGTATGTTGGATTTGGCTTCCATTCTAACCGGATTCCGCTGAATACCAGTGTTTTACATGGAGCGACAGCCTATCTGACTTCCACAACCACAGTTTCTGGGTAACACGATACCCCTTGGTAAGACTGGTTGTTAGATTTTCTAGCGTTTGCTATAGCAACTGTCAAAGATTTACGAATGACGGCCGGGAACAACAGCTTTGTAATAATCAGCGTAAATATGAATACGCACTACAATTACTTCGAAAATTAAATTGGAGTTAGTTTACACTTGGTCTGGTTCTAACAGAACTAAACGCAGTTACTTGTATTTACATTATCCATAATAAACAACACGTCACCAACACAACATCTTAAGCCATTTGCTAATAAGTTTCCTTTATCTCCCCCTAACAAAGATAATTTATTCTGTGATAACACAAATCGTAATCGTAAATGTTTCCAAAATACATAATTATATACTCGACTAACGGAGTAGTAGTATCTGTTGAGAGAATCCATACACATCCTTACATATGGGTTGGAATCTCATATAAAAAGAGGTAATAATTTTCCAATGAAAAAGATGTAGCCATCAAAATATATGGATTGTTTAGAAAACCCATGTAGTTTGAGGCTACATCTCTGTTCTGTTCTTTCTTTTATTTAATTCCACGTCTTTTTAATAGTTCTTAGATAAATTATCTTTTAATCTTTAACTAAGCGTATTAAGCAGAAAGCGGTCAACCCCGATTTTTGCGAAAATGAGTTAGACTACCCATGACATAAGATTATTACATTATTTTACATATTCCACCGACACGATTTTTTAAAACTACATTTGTACTCAAGATATTAAATTGTCAAATGAGACTATGTACCATTATCACTCATTTTTTTGTGTTGAAAGCGACTATTTTTGGTTGTAATCTAGCAAAATATCCAGAAACGCGTGATTATTAGTAAGCAGAATCCGAGCATCGAAGTTGGCTGGCTTTTGCAAATTTCGTTTATAATATTTTAGTTCGATTTTTCTATTTGCAGAAGCCGGCCATCGCAATGGTCTAGTTCTTCTATTCTATTGATTTTACAAGAGTGTTCATAGATATTCTTGCTCGTTCTTCTCCATAGAAACCTACTGTTTGGAACGAGCAACTAGCCTCAACTTTCTGACTGACTGACTCCTTGACAATTCAAAAGTGCCTGTAAATGGTTTATTTAAAATTAATGATTTGAGTTTGAAAGAGTGCAATGTAGGTATAATATATAAATACATTATTAATTCAACTCTCTATTTGAAAAATTTGACATCAATTGGTTTAGCGCTTTCGATTTTCTATACTACATTTCATCCCTTATTAGAGGTACCCATTTTAGAGCTAGCTATTTAGAGCTACTTTAAAAAAAACAATACAATAATATAATATTGTTTTAGTAAGTAGCTAAAATATAAAGGATCATGGCAGGGTTTGTACAAAAAAATAACGGTATTTAGAGAACTTGAAATTCTAATTCTTATACTCTACGCCGCTTTCAAGTACGTGATCAGTAAAAGTAAAAGGCTTAGCGGTTTAATACGCACTGACGTTTATTTCCGAATGACAGGTGGCGCAGCCATAGCATATCAGTAGGTATCTGTATACATATATAACATTTCTCCCTCTTTAGTCCCTTACGAATATATATAAAAGAAAGGCTTATAATAAACCCGAGGAATCGGACGTAACGCTCTGCCTGGCAGTTCTGATCTGTAATGAGCGTGCTCGTGCTCCAGCTCAGTAGCTTGCCTCATCACCTGCTGCCACAGTTTCTGGTCGTGTTTCCGAAGGTAACGAAGGTTGGCCGCATTCTCCCCGTCCCTCCTGATTTTGCGCTTCACTGACCTGTATCTCTGCGGCAGACGTTGTCAAGCCATCATCTGGTGTTGGATCGGGTATGTTCACAGAGCTAGCTTGAAACTGGTTGTCAGCACCGAGGTCCATTCCTTTGTAGGGTAAAAGCTGATTTTTATGTTTTTTCAACTGACCTAACGTCACAGAGTTTTTAACTAAATGAACTGTTTACCCCATGCGTCTTATAACGACACCCCTATTCCAAGTAAACTTTTTATTTAAATAAAACTTTATAAACATAATATTATCACCTGGCTTAAAACATTGTTTATTTGTGCCTCCGTAAGTAAGCTTTACTCTGCAAACGCTGATTGTGTTTGACAAAATTAGTGAGAGTGTCAGATGATGACGGCAGTGGCGTGTTTGTATTTAGTAAATCCAAGCGGGATCGAAGTTTTCGGCCAAATACTAAATGCGCATGCAGAAACATGCGATAACTTTATTTACGAGTCGTTTGGGGTTGAAACCCTCGGGTCGTCGGGTCCGAGTACTCATCTACTTTTTATAGAAATTTCCAAAAGGTTGGTTGACACTTCCCGTGATCCAAGGGCTGGTTTTTATCTCGGACAGAAGTTAAGCATTGCCATCCCACGTGGCAATGCCGCCAGTCTCTTGGGCGCATTCTTGACGGCGATGTGGGAGAATTTTTTGAACCCTTACTGTATTCGTTGTTTTTTTTTAGTTTGCTAGTTCATCATCACATCCGTTTTTATTGCGGGGGTTTCAAGATACTCTTTATGTACCCAAGAGTATAAGAATTTATATATATTATAGGTATTGACAGAAACAGTGAATAATAGATCCGTTAATGTCACTTGTCCCTTTCATTTTTTTATAAACACAAAATGGGCAACGAGATGAATCGAAAAAGTGTTATTTTCATTTCGATATATTTTAATTATGCTGCGGTTAAAAATAACATAAGTAGTAAGTATCTATACTAATCTATACTAATATTATTAAGCTGAAGAGTTTGTTTGTTTGTTTGTTTGGTTGAATGCGTTAATCTCAGGATCTACTGGTTCGAGTCAAAAATTATTTTTGTGTTGGATAGTCCATTTATCAAGGCAGGCCCATGCGAAGCCGGGCCGGGTCGCTGGTATCAATATAATTCTGGTTATGTATCCTTCACAATGAAAAATATTGTAAACGCTCTAAATGATTTTTTTTTTCATACAAATGAATGTATGGATCTTGCCATAATTCTTTTGACATCAATAACTACAGCTATTTCCATTTTCGGTTTCCATACATATTATTATTGTATTAAAGGAAAGCCCTGTGCAAAATTTCACGTTCCTGATCCCAGTAGTTTTGGCTGTGTGTTGATTTACGTCAGTCAGAATAGAACCATTATTTTGGCTTTCTATTTTATAATTTATTATAATTCTATTAAATAACTCAAATAGCTGAATAAGACCATCCCGATAGAAGCATTCTCCAAAAATGTTTTATTTATTGTTTCATAAAGCAGAACGCAACCACAACTTTAACTCGATAACTCATACACTTAACAAAGTATTTAGATTTATTTATTTATTTATTTATTTATTTTAATCTTACCTACATCTATCATCTATCATTTATTCCAATAGCTAATTTTGTACTCGTTGTTACACAGTTTGAAATAAATATGACTTTTCATTCATTTCTTCCTTTTAACCCAGTACCTTCCGACAAGAGAAGGAAGGACCTGGTCTGCATAAAGCCTCAAACTAGACATGCATTTGCTAAACGATTTTATGTTTTTTTAGGACCTTTTCTGTATAATAGGCTTAACATGTCACTAGGCTACTATGGTTTATGCTATAAAGAATGTAGTAAAATATTATCTGAATATTTAGTGATTCTCAATTACACAGACACTGAAATACTTTTACAAGTTTTGGCATAATGATAAAGTACTTATTCTTGTATATTTACATAAGATTTATTTATGTTTACTTTTAGATAATAATGTACTATGCTTTTCTCATAATTGTTAATTGATTATTATATATTAGTAATACTTTAAACTTCACTGCCCAATTAAATTATGTACAAAGTGATGGCCTGAAACACAGGTTTGAATTAACCTAGATCGGGCGGGTCGCTACCTAATATTGTTGTTTCCGAACCATCATGACTTGCACCAGTTATATAAATATTTTAATTTTACTTTATTAGTAGTAGGCATTATATTTGTATGGGAATTTTTCTATTTTTTGACTAAATGTACACATTGCTAAACGTTATTTTAATAAATAAATTATTATTATTATTATTTATTATTATTATTTAATTTTTGTATAAAAAATAGCAGCGAAATTAACTAAAACGGCCATATCTCAAAACACGGATTTCGTCGATGGTCGTTTTCTGTTTAACTACTCTCAATTTGTATATTAGTAGATCTTTTGATATTCAAAATCAAATAATTCGCGCCAAATACTTGACTCAGAGTTTTGTCCTAAGCCGAGGTAAAATGACAAAATATAATGCATTAAGGGCCGTTATAAAAATACTCAGAGTTATAAATTAGCGTAGGCTATTCTCAAATTGTTACGCTATAATCATTCACTACTTCATCGTAATATTTATTTATTTAAACTTCATGCGCAAATGCACAAATACAGACTTAATACATTAGGCATTCTCTACCAGTCAAATAAGAGTGATCAAGAGATAACATGGCAGGGTAGAGTAATACGTCATGTTTTATGTACCATTTTTTTTTTCATAAATAAAACATTAATTTTAGTAGTCATTAATTTATTATCAAACATATAGATTCACGTGACTCAATTTAATCGCAAACATTATTCAGCATAAGCTTGGCTAATTAATTATTTTTACGTAATTGAGCAAACAAAAAGTCTAAATCAAATTATGATCATGTTTGATCATGTCGGCTGCCTTTTCAGCAATCATCAAAACAGGACCCATAGTATCTCCTCCAGTTATTGTTGGCATCACACTGGCATCAGCAACACGCAAACCTGAAACCCCATTCACCCATAATCGACTATCTACGACAGTACCCATGGAGCACGTGCTAGTGGTCTCGCTGAATCCAGAAGATACACACATTACGTAACATTGCCAATATTCCCGGCTATCTTTACCGAATTCATTACATGCTGGAACTGCATCTACGATCACACCATCTACATCTCTATAGTGAGTAGTATTCATCACCGAAAGAAAATCAAATATGTAATCAATTAGAGCCTCAACGTCGTCTTTATCTGATAAGAAACCATTGTATATTAGAGGTGGATCTTCTGGATTAGTACTTCTCAATAATACTTTGCCTCTTGATTTAGGAGCAATGTTAATTATTTCATTCCATGCTAGCCGTCTATTTATTCCCTGTTTGTATACATTGTTACAGATGTCATCTCTGAATGTAAAACCAAATGAGCAGTAGATAAGCGCAAGTTCTGCTCCTCCTAAGAAAGTTGTTACTTGATAATCTGGATAAGCAGAAGATTTGTCAAGTGCAACAAAACCAGTGAACGATGCTGCTGGCAGTTCATATGGAGTTGGTTGAGGTAAAGGCTGGGTTAATGTATCCAAACTTTGTAATATTATTACACTATAATGCTCCTGCAGATTTTCTCCTACAGGTAAGTTCGAAATTACTTCAATGTTCTTACTCTGCAAGTGCTCCTCAGGTCCAACTCCTGATAACATTAGCAATTTAGGTGTGTTAAATACACCAGCAGAAACAATTACTTCTTTTTTAGCCTTAAAATGATGATTTTCACCAGTTTTTGTTAGAACTTCTACTCCGATAGCCCTTTTGCTATCGTCAAATATTATTTTAGTAACCAGGGTATTTTTCAAGACAAGGAGGTTATGGCGATCTTTAACCGAAGACAGGAATGCATAGGCCGAGCTCTGCCTAGATCTTCCAGATATAGTGACGGCTTGTGCAGAGAAACCTAAAGCTTGATGTTCATTGAAATCTAAAACTATATCATGTCCTAATTCTCGGTACGCATCCAAGAATTTGTTGATTTCTGGGCGATGGTCTTTTGTTATTCCTATAAAGCCATCGGTTCCATAGTATTGTTTGTCAACGGAGAGAAGCAGATCTGGATCCTCCAACTTTTCAAATTTGAAGAAATATCGCAAAACATTTTCCCACTTCCACGAATCATCACCGGTTATGTCTGCCCAAGAATTGTAGTCGAGCGGCTGTCCTTTATGATAAACCATGTAATTAAGGGAGCTACTTCCACCAAGCATTTTTCCCTGCGTGATTTCATAATAGTTCTCACGATGACAAGTATCTTTATATCCGTCGTATTCTGAGGTGTAATTCCAGTCATAACGCGAACGCTTCATCAAGGCTGATAGACCAGGAAGCTGAGACAAAAAAATAATTGTTAATTTAATAGCCTTTCTTAGAGATTTATCACTGAAACTTACTCTTCTAGAATCCTGACTTTGTGAACCCAAGTAACATAATTATAAATATTTTTAAAATTAAATGACATTAAAAATTAAACAAAGATTTAAATTTAAACTCAGATTAAAAATAAAGGGTAGATAGATCGCGCGGAACACTGAGAGTGAACCCATAAAAGCAAATACAGTTACAAAAGCGGATACCTACAATCTCGTGATTGTATTCGCTTTTGAATTTTTATTTGTACCTATTAGTATTCTTTTTTTAACGATGCTTCGCATCGTGCTGTACTGTCTCCTGTCAGTACAGCGCGAAGCAAATTGTAAGTGCTTTTTTAGCTTCACTTTCAGTGTTCCGCGCGGTCTATCTGCTTTTTGTTTCATAATCTGAGCAATAGAGGGTCAGACGTTTGGATCATGAATGTCTGTATGGCTGAGAATGTTTGATTAACTTTTATCTGTAGAATAAAATAAAATGCAATTTGAAAAATGCTGTCGAATTGAATATTCGTTGCACTGTCAAAAGTTATTTGGAGGTCTCGTAACTAAAAACGTATAAAATCTAGTCGAAATATCTTATCTCAGCAACCGTCAATGTCAAAAAGTAAGTAACATAGAGGCATTTTGAACAGATTGAGACTGAGATAAGAATGTCATCATCATCATCAGCCGGAAAACGTTGACTGTTGAACAAAGGCTTCCCCCGTAAAAGGGGTGAGAAGTGCCGAAATCCTTACGCTTTTCAGGCTACATACTTAATCTCTAAGAAGAGTACCCAATACTGAGAATGAACTCTAAACAGACAGTACTAGATGTCTATCAATTTTACTACAGCAATTTTTCCCGGAGTTTGAATCGATATAGAACTAAAACTACTACTGTAGACTATTTTTATCGTAGAATGAAACTACTATTATTGTGGAATGAAACTACTATTATTGTGAAATGAAACTACTATTGTCCCTGTATCTAATGAAACTACTATTATCGTAGAAAGAAACTACTATTGTCGCGGAATGAAACTACTATTGTCGTAGAATGAAACTACTATTGTCGTGGAATGAAACTACTATTGTCGTGGAATGAAACTACTATTGTCGTAGAATGATACTGCTATTGTCGTGGAATGAAACTACTATTGTCGTAGAATGAAACTACTATTGTCGTGGAATGAAACTACTATTGTCGTAGAATGAAACTACTATTATCGTAGAATGAAGCTACTATTATCGTAGAATGATACTGCTATTGTCATAGAATGGAACTACTATTGTCGAGGAATGAAACTACTATTGTCGTGGAATGAAACTACTATTGTCGTAGAAAAAATCTACCTACTATTATCGTAGAATGATACTGCTATTGTCGTGGAATGAAACTACTATTGTCGTAGAATGAAACTACTATTGTCGTAGAATGAAACTACTATTGTCGTAGAATGAAACTACTATTGTCGTAGAATGAAGCTACTATTATCGTAGAATGATACTGCTATTGTCATAGAATGGAACTACTATTGTCGAGGAATGAAACTACTATTGTCGTGGAATGAAACTACTATTGTCGTAGAATAAAACTACCTACTATTATCGTAGAATGATACTGCTATTGTCATAAAGTGGAACTACTATTGTCAAGGAATGAAACTACTATTGTCGTGGAATGAAACCACTATTGTCGTAGAATTAAACTACTATTGTCGTAGAATGAAACTACTATGATCGTAGAATGGAACTACTATTGTCGTGGAATGAAACTACTTTTGACGTGGAATGGAACTACTATTGTCGTAGAATGAAACTACTATTATCGTAGAAAGAAACTACATACTATAGTCGTATAAAGAAACTAATTGCAAAAAAGAACCTTTAAAACTCTAAAAGTTTAAATTACTTACATATTTATTAAAAAAAAAGGTACTATGAGAATACACTTACCTAAGTATTGCAAATACTTCTGCAAAGAGCGTAATAGTGGTGTAAGAATTGAAACAGTTTTCCAAATGGCAAAGCAGTATCCACATATAAGATAACTACTGATTAACTGTATAGTAGGCGTCTTGGGGATCACAGTGAGATTGTTAGATACACGGAAGTCGCTGCAGTCCGACTTCCGGATTTTTTCTTAGTCGCCTTTTACGACACTATCGGGTGGGTGCTATTTTGGCCCGGTCACCGCACGGGAAAGATAGAGATCGAAATAAAAATGAGAAAAAAGTTAAGAACAACAATATTAAACTTACGTCAGACTCTAAAGGCGGATCGCCGCCAGCCTCAATGAGCAGGACGTTCACATGCTCGATTTCAGACAGTCTGTTCGCTATTACACATCCTGCTGTCCCAGCACCAACCACGATGAAGTCAAAACTAGCGCCATCTGTAACATTGAATTTCATAATTATACCTAGTTACTGTCGGTGGTTCTCCTGCGGATCTCCTCATTCCTGGGTCGATTCCGCAGAGAAATCCGAGCGTGCCCTCTGAGCGACCTCTAGGCATATTATGAAGCCTGATGTGAGGACCATGTTTCCGAGCCATAGGTCATCTGGCAAAAGCTAAAAGAATGGCCAAGCTCAAGTGGCAGTGGGCAATTGCAAATGAAGCACAAAGTCCTGGAGTGGCGGCCTGCAGGTCACCCACAAGGTGGCTCGACAATTTGGTCCGAACCGCGGGAAGCCGCTGGATGAACGCGGCGCGGGACCGACACAGATGGAGGTCTTTGGGGGAGGGTTGTACGTTGTTCTATAACTAATAGTTTAATAGAATTTCGTTTGACATAAAAAAAATCTCATAATTTCGTTATACTTGGAAGATTTTTAAATCATTGATTTCTGTTTCACATAAAGAATCATGGCAAAATCCATTAAATCATGTATATGAAAAAAAAAATTTAGAGGGTTTAAAATATTTTCCAATGTGAAGAATACATTACCAGGATTGATATACTTAGCATATTTTTAAACCCCCGCAAAATTAAAATATTACGAAATGAAAATAACACTTTTTCGTTTCATCTCGATGCCCATTTTGTGTTTATAAAAAATAGAAAGTGACAAGCAACGTTGACGGATCTTTAAAATTGGCAAAAAAGTGATGTGACAAGTGTGTGGGGAAAAATTATCATTATTTGTGATATTATTTCCCATTAAACGATGCAATTTCAGTGTAAAAACTGCGAAACGGTGGCTGTCAGTGTCACTATTACTGTCTGCCGTCGTTTCGTTCTGAAATAATAAGCTTTTCGTTAAACATTCCTTTTTTTGCGGGTTTTTTAAAATATTGTAAATGCCTTAAGATACTCTTTAGGCACCAAAAAGTATAAGAATTAGAATTTCAACTTCTCTAAACATCTTAATCTTTTTTTGTACAAATCCTGCCATAATTCTTTTAGTGTTAGAATAATCATATCATAGAATAACAATTCAAATATTCTGTATTCATATATTCTTTATTTAATATAAAACTTATTACCAAGAATGGGGGTCTCAGTTCTAACCAAACCTACTATTTGTTCTACGGTTTGATAAGTTTGTTAAACAAAAAAATGTGATTAAAAAAAATCATTGAATTGTGTTTCTTTGAAATATAATAATAATAATAATAATATGTGGGGTCATTTTCACACACGGCCATCTGACCCCAAACTAGGGAGACCCTGTACTATGGGTGTCAGACAGCTGATATACATACACAAATACTTTTTTTTTTTTTGTAAATACATACATATATAGATAAACAACACCCAGACACAAGGCAAACACAAGTGTTCATCACACAAATGTTTACCCTGGGCGGGAATCGAACCCGCAACACGCTGCGCAGCAGTCGATCGCTCAACCACTGCGCCAACCGTGTCGTATATATGTATGTATTTACAAAAAAATATGTTTACTTGAATATGTTTCATTCAAGTAAATCTTGTCTTTGAAACAATAAAATTTGAAATAAAAATACAAGGATCAAATATTATATGAAATATTTTCTTGGATACGAAATTCTATGAAATTTCTGTCTGCGAAACAAGGGGAGACCTATGACGTCTTGTGTGCACCGCGCTCCGAGGCGGACGTTGCGACACTGTTCAGAATAATATTATTTTCGTACTTATAGCGCGGTGCAAGCCGACGCTTGTAATTTTGTTGCCATGAGTGATAAACTTGTGCCCAATGAATTGCTGGTGTTCCTGCAGCAGAAACTGAACGTGATGGACGAGCTGTCCGCCATCCAGATTTGTGCGTCGAACCGCTGCGGAAAGACTCCAACGGAGCCCAACGAAAAACTGCGTGCTGCGAAGTCGAATACCCTGGTGTAGGTATCTATCATCTCCACTACACCACCGAAGCGGAAGACATCGTGAAGTTGTAGTATTATTGTATTGTTATATGTATACTTAGGCTTAAGTCTTTGTTACCTGAAATTAAATGGTTTTATTTATTTTTATTTATGACCAGCAGTGGGGTTGTGATGATAATGATGATGATTACCTAGTAACTTCGTGCCTGATTCATCTCTTATTCTTACCAGTTCTGGAGAAGTACGTTCATCATCATCTGCCTAGCCTTTTCCCAAGTATATTGGGGTCGGCTTCCAGTCTAACCGGATGCAGCTGAATACCAGTATTTCACACGGAGCGACTGCCTATCGGACCTCCACAACCCAATTACTGGGTAACACGATACCCCTTGGTAAGACTGGTTGTCAGACTTTCTGGCTTCTGACTATACCCATAACGACTGCCAAAGATCTACAAATGACAGCCGGGACCAACGACTTTACGTGCTTTCCGAGGCACGGAGGGAACTCGGTATGAAAGGGATGGTCACCCATCCGCAGACTGACCACGGTTAGCGTAGGTTAACCTTTGACCGATCGATCTGTACGGCTTTAACTTAGCCACGAGCTCCTCCAAGAACTCTGCTGGAGAAGAACGTTAATATTACTAAAAATGTGGTACATAAATTTATCTGACCTTAGAAAACACAAGCGATTTGCCAGAATTTAGTAATGCAGCTACCTATTATGCACTTTTTATGACCAAACCCGTCTGTAAGTAAGTTCAGGCATAATAAAAGCATTAAAATAACAAGTTATTTAATTTATTCTATGTTTAAAAAAAAATGGTTTATTAATTAATTTATACCCTGTTGTCTATAGAAATACCATCATCTGCCTAGCCTTTTCCCAGTTATGTTGGGGTTGCCTTACAGGCTAACCGAATGCAGCTGAATACCTGTGTTTTACATTAAGCGACTGCCTATCTGACGGACACAACCCAGGGGGCCAAGTCTGCTATTTTTATAATTTCGTCCAACACGATCCCATTGTCATTTTGCTAAAAGTTCGTAATCTGCTAAATTCATAATGGTCGATCATTGGTCGGTCGAATTAAAAGCAATGACTGCACAATGACGTTCTAATGGTAGGTCACTGATCAAAGGTACTGTCAAAATTTTAGCAAATTTCCGCCTAAGTCATTCAGTTGTCATTTTGTACGAGATTACCATTCTATATCATTTCTTCCAATGGCGTGTCAGTGGTTGACCATTGGAAAGTCATAATGACGCCAATAAATTAGTAGATTACCAAACTTGTAAAAATCAACAATTATGAAATCAATGATAGAACATTCTGACACTATTGTAATAGCAGACTTGAGGCCCAGGAAGTGGGTAACACTACGATACCCCTTGGTAAAACTGGTAGGCAAACTTTCTAGCTTCTGACTACCCAAATCGACTCTCAAAGATCCAAAGATCTACGAATGGCAGCCAGCACAAACGACTTTACGTGCTTTCCGAGGTTGATAGTCACCCATCCACGAATCGACCGCTGTAAGCGTAGCTTAACCTTGACTGATCCCTCCGTATGACTTCTACTTAGCCACTTTGGAAATCCATTAGTAAAATATTATGTTTTGTTTTTATTAAATGAAGCAACAGAACTTACCACGAACAACGGCTTGTTGTGGCCACAAGTAGTTTGTGAGGTGCAAAGCAGCCATAACCTTGAGCGCTCCTTGCAAGACCTCCATCGTTTTAAATGCTACAGCGGCATTCATGACTGTCTGTAACCAACATTATTTAATAATTAATTATCTATGTATAATAATTTATCCATATATGTATGCATTTACAAAAAAAAAATGTATTTGTGTATGTACATCAGCTGTCTGACACCCATAGTACAGGGTCTCCCTAGTTTGGGGTCAGATGGCCCAAATGTCCCCACATAAATAATAAATAAAATAAAAATGTATTTATTTCAGTAAAATAAAAATGTATTTATTTCAGTAAATCTTTACAAGTAAGTTGCCGGGGCTTCCCAGAAAGTAATCAAATGATACTTGTGTTGGGAAAGCCTCGCTCTTCCGTTGTAAACATAAATTTAGACTTACTAGACTAACAATATGAGCAACAATAATATTGCGGTAAGTACCTTAAAAACTAAAAAGAAGAAAAACAAGCGTAAAGTGTGTGTTTGTGTGTGCGTGTATGTGTGTGCGTGAGAGTGTGTGTGAGTGGGTGTATGTGTATGTGTGATGGTGAGCGAATGTAAGTGCGTGTGTGTGCATGGTTATTTGAATGGGTCACATATCCCTATTAATTCGTTACGTGTCTATGTGAGTGCATTACACATATCAAATTCAAGTTACGGTAAGCAGGATTTCCTCCACGTCTTCATAATTAAGAGTAAGGAGCCATTCAGTCAGATTTTCCTTACACTCGTGCAATTGCATGGAGTAAATATTAAGGATACGATTAATTTTATACACATTATTATTATTATTATTATTAATTGGATTTTAGTGCGGCAGCACTAAAACCCAATTATGTTGGTGCAAGGTACACGATAGTGTACAGTCAACAGCAAAAGTAGATGATCAAAATCAAGAATTCAATACTAATTTACTAACACTAATTTATATAATTTATTACTAGTTTAATTAATAAACGTATGTGATTGTCACACACATACTTTTGAATCACTTCGACGCCACACGGTTCTGACGCGAACTCCGTTCGTTAGTATTGAATTTCTGATTTTGATCATCTACTTTTGCTGTTGACTGTACCTATCCAAAATCCGACGTGTTGGTTTTCTGTGAATATTCAGTTTTATTATTTTACTAGCTTCTGACCGCGGCTTCGCCCGCGTACAAAGTAACTTTTCCAAGATTCGCCGGCCAGCCTCAGCCACGGTAAGCTGACATGGGGCCGCCCTAACCCCGCAGTGCCGGAGCCATGACAGAAACAATGCTTGCTGTATGCTTGTTTGCACGCCGCATGCCTGCTTGCATGTTGTATGCCTGCTTGTACACTGCATACTTAAAGCAAGACTTCTTGTTTGCATGCTTCTTACTGGGACAACTTAAAACCATTTTTGTATATTAATAAAAAAATAGTAAAATTACAGCAATTATCCAAACAGTAACAAACATCCAAACATCTTCATAAACTTTTACATTTATAATATTAGTAGGTTTTGTGTACTAGCTAACCCGGCAAACGTTGTTTTGCCATATACATTATTTCTTATGACTTAGGGGTATATAAATAGCTTTGACCTGTTCTCAGACCTACCAAATACACACAAAAATATTTACAAAAATCGGTTAAGCCGTTTCAGAAGAGTTCGATTGTTAATTTATTATTTAAAAAATTGTTGCTTGGTTCGTTTTAGCTGAACTAAGTTCTATTAATGTTATGATAATAGACCTTCTTATATTAATTATAATTATGATTTTGTAATATTAAAATGAGTTATGTTTCTAAAACTGGAACTACAAATATTGGTTTTCCAACTCAAGACAAATTTGTATTCAATATTAATTGTAGATGTATGTATGGCAAGATGTGGATTTTTCATAAAGTAAATAATTATACAACAAACGATTAAATCTTAATAACTATGTTAGAACTTTGGGGAGACCTTTGCCCAGCAATGCGACAGCATAGAGTAAAGAAAAATACAATATAATAACAAAATAAAATACGATACATTCGTCACATATGTAACATGTTTTGAATTATTTAAGTTAATGTAACATTTTACTTACATTAAATCACAGTCACGTTAATGACGATGTTTCTCTACCACTAGACAAAACACAATGGACAATTACTACATTAACTTAATTTGATTATATAAATGATTATTATTAAAACTGTATGTTACAGCGCAAACCCAGCACACATAAAGAAAAACAAAAGATTCAAGGACCATAAGTATCAATTGGTCGACACGGTTGGCGCAGTGGTTGAGCGATCGACTGCTGCGCTGCGTGTCGCGGGTTCGATTCCCGCACGGAACAAATATTTGTATGGCCTACAGATAGTTGTCCCGGATCTGGCTGTTTGTGTATGTGAGTTTCTATGTTTGTAAACGCACCCTCGACACAGGAGTAATTCTTAGTGTGGGGCGTTTTTTAAAAAAAAAAGAAAAAAAATACAATTAACGTAAACAATAGGTATCTACAAACACTACCTATAAATATGTCTAACTGAACTAATAATATGTTGAAAATTTAATTGCTTGAAATTATTCGGGCTGTGGTTGCAGTTCACAGTATGAATCTGTGCAGGATAAAGTGTTCGCCCCCTAATACATGGGATTCATCTTCATCACTTCAGCTTACTAGTAGTCTATAGTTGGACATAAGCCTCCTTCATGGCGCGTTATTTTTTCCGGTCCTCTGCTTTCCGTATCCAGCCACCACCGGCTACCTACTTCAGGTCATCGGTCTATCGGGCTGGAGGGCGTCCCACGCTGCGCTCTTCGATTTGCGGTCTCCCCTCCAGAACTTGCTCGCAGAATCAGCAAGCCGGAGTGACAGTGACAGTGTTGTTGGTCATCATCATCATCATTTCAGCCGAAAGACGTGCACTGCTGGACATGGCCTATGTCTCCAAGGGGGGGTTTTGCTATATTCGCCACGCTTGGCAGGCGGCTTGGCAATCGCAGTATGGTTGTTACAAAGGCACAGAGAACGCTGCTGCCCATTCTCTAGTAAGTCCCTTAGTCGCCTCTTACGACACCCACGGGAAAATATGGAACGACGTTTTCCGTGTGGTGTCGGACGTAAAGAATAGTCTTTGCGTCCGACACCACACGGAAAACGTCGTTCCGTTGTTGTTGACATTTAATCCTTAAAAAATATTAGTTGGTCCATCGAAATTCAACACAATAAGGTATCAAAAAACTACAAAATCGCCGGCATCTGGAAATGTACCCAAGAGACTGGCGGCATTGTCACGTTGAATGGCAATGCTTTATCTCTGACCAACGGAAAAACCTGCTCTTGGATCACGGAAAGTGTCATAAAACCTACCTAAAAAAAAATTATTTGAATTGATTAAAACGTTTAAATTCACTTAAACTTTACAAATGCACTGTAGATGCAATACGCTAATAATTAGTTGCTAGGAACAACGCGGGTTGCGATCGTAGTCTGCGGTTTGAGTCTGTTCTGGTTCCGTACCTCAGAACAAAAAAACGGAATCTTTATAGGATTACTTTGTTGTCAGTCTGTCTGGCTGTCTGTCCGTTTGTCTGTCAAGACCCTTTATCTCAGGAACGTGTAAAGGTATCGGCTTGAAAGTAAAACCATATACTTAAGTTCACGGTCCCTTGAAGCTGTGAAAAAATCAAACTTCTAAGTTAGCGTGAAAAAAGATACGGCAGGTTACATTTCGACACTCTCAAAGGAATCATTTATAGTGTACTTTCCGTTGACCTAGAACTATGAAATTTGGCAAGTAATATCGTCTTATACTCCAAATACAAAATACGCGCTGAGACATGGAGTTGCGGACACCAGCCCGTCATACTACTACTACTCCTACAAATACAGGGAAAAGTCTGAAAACTATACATTTGTAATTAAATCATATAAAATGTATTCTTTATTTATAACGAGCTTTTGTCCGTGATTTGGTCCGTATGAATGTCAGTTATCGCGGATGCAGACGAAGTAGCGGATAAAAAAGTACCCTATGTGCTTTCCGAGGGTTCAAGCTATTTACATACCAACATCAAAATCGGTTCAGCCGTTTCATCGTGGAAGCGTAACAAACAAAGTTACTTTCTCATCAATACTATAATATTGTAAAGAGGTAAAATTTGTTTGTAAGTTTGTATGTAGGAGGTAATCTTAAAATCTGCACATCCGATTTCAAAAATTCTTTTACCAATAGAAAGCTACGTTATCCCGGAGTGCTATAGGCTATAAATTATATTGATATCATGCTTATTATCTGAGCTATAACAATGTTTGTCTAGCTAGGCGGAAAGAATTGCCATTTAAAACGACGTTTTTTGCATGCGCTGCCTAAACAGTTTTATATAATTGTAAACAATGTTTGGTAACTTGATGCGCTGCCTAAACAGTTTTATATAATTGTAAACAATGTTTGGTAACTTGGTCCGATTTAGTATCAACACATGTTAAGCAATCCTGAAAAATTGCTGGCAGTAGGTCTATCAGGGATTGCAGCTACTATAGTAGGCGACGGTAAAACTGCACATTCTACCTTCAAACTCCCATTGACATTTTCATTGGACCAACAGTCAATGTTCGACACGCAAAAATGGACCCCGTGGTCAGTTGTCACAAGTTTTTACCTTAAATATTTACTAGATAGAGACATTCGTTGGCTTTATTCAAGGGCTATCATCGCATATGTACGATATAGTCAATGAAATCAATAATCTTATTTTACAAAAAGCCCCCGACCAAATCAAAATCTACAAGTCCATACATACATTGTGTAATATCGAGGATGCAGTCCACTATCCGCCAGAATTTGTGAACTCCCTTACGAACTGCTATCGAAAATCGGAATGCCTAACATGCTTTTAAAAAAATTCAACTCTCCTAACCTGTGCAATAGCACAAGGCTACTCATAAAAGATTTAAAAGATAACTTAACTGTAGCGACCATTCTCATTGGACCAGGAGCTGGCCAGTTGAATCAGATTCCGAGAATTCCAATGATTCCTACAGACCTGCATAGATCGTTCAAGCGACTCCAGTTTCCCGTAAAAAAAATTGATCTGACTAAATTAACAAGTCCCAGGGACAAACTTCTCTTTGGCCACCAAAGAGACGGACAAAGTTTGGCCCATGAAATTAATGTTTTACCCATGGGCAGTTGGATCACCCAACAATCAAATTATTTTGTTACCGGAAAAAAAAACAACCTTAAACATTGAATACAGAGAAGCTTTAAATTACATACCTATTTAATTATTGAAGTGGGAGGTACTTCAATAATTAAATAGGTATGTAATTTAAAGCTTCTCTGTATTCAATGTTTAAGGTTGTTTTTTTTACCTACCTACCTAACCTAAATTTTATTCAATTCTTTCTTCTATAGAAAGCTACAGTATCAGTGGGGTCTTATCGGCTGTATTCTCGAAATCCGCGCGGACGAAGTCGTGTGTGAAGTGCTAGTTTATAATATTAGTATGGATATGTACCTACAATTTTGTACGGAACCCTCAGTGAGCGAGTCCGACTCGCACTTGTCCAATTTTTTTTTGTATCCCGCTCCTGGGCAATATGTCCTGTGTTTTACCTCCCTCTATTTCATACTGAATAGTTTGTGTGTTAAAACGCGTTTATCTCCGGAACTACAGACTGGTCCGATTCTAAAAAAACTTTCGCAAGTAGAAAGTTAGGTACGCTACACACTATAGGGTTTATTTTACCATTGAAAACAAATAGGGGTCCGTAAGATAATTCACTCTACCGAAATTGAGGACAATGTAGTAGGTTACCATGTTTTTCATTGGAGAACTACCTACTTTTTATTAATTCAAGCTCTTTCCGTTTTCTCCATTTGTTTATTCTGACGACTTTTTAATAGTTCCATCAGCTTGTCAATGAATCCTTAATAGAAATTAGTTGGCCCTTCGAAATTCGAAACCAAATAGTCATGGCACTACTTGCGCCAAAAATTATAGTCTTCTTGCTAGCATGAGGGTAAATTAGCAAATTTTATGCATGAAGGGCCTGTGATAACAACTACTCAGAGTTAAAGATTATCATATTGTTACCCTATGAACATTTACTACTTTCATATTTATTTATATAATCTTCAAATTTATTATTTTCTTCATATTTATTTATTTAAATTTCATGCGCAAAGGCACAAAGGCGGACTTAATACCTAAAACATTTTATATCAGTACACAAAGAGTGGTCAAGAGATAACATGGTAGGATAATACATGTCTATGTACTATTTAACTAAATAAAACATTAATTTTGAGCAGCAGTTAATTTATTATCAAGCTTAACTATTCCAAACATTATTCAGTACAAGCATAGCTTATAAATGACTATTAAAAAAAGTTAGATCAAATTATGATCCTGCTTGATCATATCAGCTGCCTTTTCAGCAATCATCAGAATAGGACCCACAGGATTACCTCGAGTGATTGTTGGCATTACACTGGCATCAGCAACACGCAGACCTGAGACCCCATTCACCCTTAAATGACTATCTACGACAGTACCCATGGGGCACGTGCTAGTGGTCTGACTGAATCCAGAAGATACACACATTACATAACACCGCCAATACTCCCGGCTATCCTTACCGAATTCATTACATGCTGGAACTGCATCTGCGATTATACCATCTACGTCTCTATAATAAGTGGTATTCATCACCGGAAGAAAATCAAATATGTAATCTATTAGAGCCTCAACGTCTTCTTTATCTGATAAGAAGCCATTGTATATAAGAGGAGGGTCTTCTGGATTAGTACTTCTCAACAACACTTTGCCCCTTGATTTAGGAGCAATATTAATTATTTCATTCCATGCTATTAGTCTATTTATTCCCTGTTTGTAGATATTGTTACAGATATCATCTCTGAATCTAAAACCAAATGAGCAGTAAATGAGCTCAATTTCTGCTTTACCTGTGAACGTTATCACTTGATAATCTGGATGAGTTGAAGATTTGTCGAGTGCAACAAAACCAGTGAACGATGCTCCTGGCAGTTCATATAGATTTGGTTGTGGTAACGGCTGAGTTAGTGTATCCAAACTTTGTGAAATTATTACACTGAAATGCTCCTGCAGATTTTCTCCTACAGGTAAGTTCGAAATTACTTCAATGTTATTACTCTGCAAATGCTCTTCCGGCCCAACTCCTGACAACATTAGTAATTTAGGTGTGTTATATACACCAGCAGAAACAATTACTTCTTTCTTACCCCTATAATTGTGAGTTTCGCCGTCTTTTGTTAGAACTTCTACTCCGATAGCCCTTTTGCTATCGTCAAATATTATTTTAGTAACCAAAGTATTTTTCAAGACAAAGAGGTTATGGCGATCCTTAACCGAAGACAGGAATGCATAGGCCGAGCTCTGCCGAGATCTTCCAGATATAGTGACGGCTTGTGCAGAGTAACCTAAAGCTTGATGGTCATTGAAATCTAAAACTATATCATGTCCTAGTTCTCGATACGCGTCTAAGAAATTGTTGATTTCCGGGCGGTGGTCTTTTGTTATTCCTATAACGCCGTCGGTCCCATAGTATTGTTTGTCAACGGAGAGAAGCAGTTGTGGATCTACTAGCTTTTCAAACTTGAAGAAATATGGCAAAACATTTTCCCACTTCCACGAATCATCAGCGGTTATTTCCGCCCAAGAATTATAGTCGCGCGGCTGTCCTTTGTGGTAAACCATGTAATTAAGGGAGCTAGTTCCACCGAGCATTTTTCCCTGAGTGATTTCATAATAATTCTCACGATGACAAGTATCATTATATCCGTCGAATTCTGAGGTATAATTCCATTCATAACGCGAACGCTTCATCAAGGCTGGTAGACCAGGAATCTAAGAAAAAGAAACTGTTGTTATAATAGCCATTAATAGCTTAATAATAGCTTTATCCCTTAAGGCGCGTCCCTGTGCAAACCACAGCGCTAGCCGTTTTTTGTTCAGTTTTTCGAAACTAAATACTCTTTATCCAAAAGAAATATCAACAAATAAAAAAGAGATTAAATTTCTACACAATCTTGACTCCAAAATGGTAGATCTGATTTTTGTTTACGATTAACTAATCTCCTCACAACTAAACCACAGAAATGAGAAATAATTATTGAAAACATGCATCTTCTTGGCAAGTAATCATTAATGCATTTTTTTACTAACACTAATGGATAGGCAATTTATTAATAAACATTTTGGTAGTTTTTTTTTTCCAAAAGTCCAAAATGTGATTTTATAAAGATTTAATTCTAAAATCTGAGCGTATTTCGCTATTGTATCTCTTGCGCGGCGCAAAGGGAACGAATGCTCAAGGTTATGTGCTCAGGGTACCGCCTAAATCTTACTTTCCTGGAATCCTAACTTCGTAAGCCCAAGCAACATCCGATACATTTAAATTAAATTACATTAAAAATTAAACAGAGATAGACAGTAGAGGGTCAGACGTTTAGATCATAAATGTTTTGTTGGCTAAAACTTTTTAATTACTATTTCTGTACAGTAATGTGATATTATGTTTTGAAAAAAAAACTGTCAAATTGAAATATTTATTCCACCGTTATCAGTTTATTTCAAGGTCAATAAAATTCTCGTAATTAAAAACGTAAAAAATCTATTCACAATCTTATCTCAGGGACCGTCAATGTCAAAAACATAGGTAAAATAGGGGCATTTTGGACAGATTGAAACTGAGGTATTAAAGATTACTTGAATTATTGTCCCTGTGATGATTGAAAAATCTACTGCGTAACAATATAACGTCAGATGAGAAAAATGTTAAGAACAACAATAGTAAACGTACGTCAGACTCAAAAGGCGGATCGCCGCCGGCCTCGATGAGCAGGACGTTCACATTCTCGATTTCAGACAGTCTGTTCGCTATTAGACATCCTGCTGTCCCAGCACCAACCACGATGAAGTCAAAACTAGCGCCATCTGTAAAATTTAATTTCGTAATAATTCCGTATCTGATTAATCTCCAAAACCAGTTTTGGAAAAGAACCTTGTTGTTCAGACCGTAGAATAAAGAAGCGATCTGCTAGAATTTAGCTATGCAAATACCTAATTACTTAACAATTTTTAAAAAATAATAAGTTTTTATAATCTTTAATTTTTTTCATTTATCATCATCATCTGCCTAGCCGTTTCTCAACTATGTTGGGGTCGGCTTCCAGACTAACCGGATGCAGCAAAATACCTACTCGTACTAATGTTTTACATGAAGCCAATCGGACTTCCACAACCCTGTTACCTACTTGACTTTCTGGCTTCTGACTACCCTTAATGACTTCTAAAGATCTACGAATGACAGCCGGGAACAACAGCTTTACTGTGCTAAGTCAAAGTCAAATCATTTATTTCAATTAGACGATTATCACTTTTGAACGTCAAATGATATGTATATGCTTTTTCGAGGCACGGAGGAACTCGATATGAAATGGATGGTCACCCATCCACAGACCGACCTCAGCAAGCGTAGCTTGATCTTTGACAATTTGATCTGTACGGCTTATACTTAACCACGATCTATTAGATTTTTTTTATTGTAATACTCATAGAATAATAAAAATCACTACTTGTACTAATTTACTAATTGTATCTTCTTCTATTCTTACTCGTATATCTTAAATATCTGAATCCAGCTATATTGGATACCAGTGTTTTACATGTAGCGACTGCCTACCGAACCTCCACAACCCAGTTATTTGGTAACACGATACTCCTTGGTAAAACTGGTGTTTCTTAATTTTCGTGCATATTACACGTCCAGATCAAAAATCTTTATTTAATAATTAAATACCTATATTCCTTTTATAGGAAACTAACCACAATCAATTTGTGCTTACATGCATCCAACATTTATAAGTCAAATTAATACAATAATTAAATTATAAATAAAAAGCTTTACTAATTGTCATTTCCTTCGGTGTCCATTTACGAATTTCCTAAATACATTGTTTTTTACTAAAATATATCCATACTGAAACTAAACAAAGTAACAATATCAAGAAAATACATAAAAAAATACAACTTTTACACTCGAAATAAATCAAAATATCACAGGATTATAATGACATTTTATTTAAAAATATTTATCATTTTTTTTTCCTGATTACCGTCGGCTTGAAGGAAAATCTAAATTATAGTGTGCATATGTCCTTAAATGGGGTACTACCGTCATCTGCTCCCCCGCGCACGCCTCAGTCAGCCAGCAAACATTACAGCGGGTGCACGCTTGTTCGTGGTAAAAAAATATTTACGTGAAAAGTTTCGTGGGAGGTGAATATTTAGTCATCGTTCTCTTTCCTATCGCACGTATTATTGAGTGAGTATTTGTGATTTTGTTTATTTTATAGCTAATTATCAATTCTAATAATTACCATTGTAGTTTAGGATATGCATGAAGTTTTTAACGTTGATATTATTTAAGAAAAAATAAATAAAGGTCTCAAACCTCATTACCTTCTTCCTCACTGCCTTCGTTTACCTTCGTTTTTTGTAGTGAAGGTAATGAGGTAGAAGCGATGGTAATCAGAACAAGATAATTTCATTAATAGTTCTACCGAAAATACGTTTTTTATTTTCATTAAAACCAGCTTATAGGTGTATGGTTTAAATGGTTTTATTTCTCTTGATTGCTAAGGATGAGCGCTAATATTGCATGTACTTTTTTACAGATTATTAAGAATTAGACATGCCAAAAAAAACGAAACAAACATTACAGCAGAAACGAGAGCGTGATCGATTACAGAAACAAAGAAAGTATGCAGAAATTAAGAAAGACCCTGAGAAGTATGAAGAGCTGAAGACAAAAGAAGGAGCAAGGTATCATAAAAGAAAAGAACAGAGAAAAATTAAAAGTGCAGAAAATATGACACCTAGGCAATTGAGAGTTCAGAGAAAAACATGGAGAGTTAATTCGAAACGTCATTATGAAAGAAAAAAGAAAGAAAAAGTTATTCAACAGCTATTACTAGATAATTCTCCACCAAATAGTGACAATGAAGTAGTCCCAGCTGTACAAGATCCTCTCGCTCGACCAGCCCGAAACTCCATACCTAATTCATCTCTAAACTGTTTGGACTCCAGTAATATTAATTCTTGTCAACGGTGTCTAAAAAAGGATGTTCTTATAAGAAAGCTTCGCTACCGGCATAAGAAAGAAATCGGCATTTTGAAACAAGAAATAGAAAAGTCGAAGAAACAGAAAGATGCCATTAGAGAAATGTTGTATAGAGTGATAAACAATAAGAAGAAAACTGATAATATATCGACTGAGGAAAAGGTTGACCATTTGGTAGAAAATGTGAATACAGAAAAACGTGAAGAAATTAAAAAGAAATTGATATTTGGTGAAATTCTTTCAAGAAGTGTAGGGGAAGGATACAAGGGGTTGAGAAAGAAAGAAAAAAAAGAATTATCTGATGTAATTATGACTGAAAAGGATAAATTTAAAAAATATAAGCTCTTGACACAAACAAAAACATTCACGGTTAGAGATAAAAAAGGAAATAAACCAACTAAGATTGAAAACTTGACAGAACAAATTATTTTGGAATTTTTCGACGATGACGCAGTGACAAGAATAGCAGCTGATAAAAAAGAATATATAACTAAGAACAAAATTAGAAAGCAGAAAAGATACTTAACGGACACATTGACTAATCTGTACAAAAAGTTTATGCATAATTCGAATATCAAGGTAACGTATCAAACATTTTATAAATATCGCCCGTTTTGGGTTTTATACCCAGAAGAGTCCAGTAGAAATACTTGTGCTTGCAAAGTTCACGTTAATGTAGATTTGTTAATCAAATGTCTTAATACAAATAAAATATTAAAAGAATCTAACGAGACAGATATTTTAGAAAGCTTATGCTGCAACGTTAATGTTGAAAATTGTTTGAATCGAACATGTGAAAAATGTCAATTGAAAAACTTGAATTACGCCGAATTTCATAATGACAAAAAAGTTAAATACTATCAGTGGTGTACTTGCTCTGAAAAGTACTATGTGAAAGATGAGGAGAAAACAAAATTAGTAACAAAAAAAGAGATATTGTACGATTTTCCTCGAAACATTATACTTCAATTAGAAAACTCTCTTGTGGGCTACATGAAACATTGCACTAATATTTTGACTCAGTTTAGAAACATTAAAGAGCTTAAAAATAATCTTACTCCACGCGAAGTAGTAGTTCATGTCGACTTTAGCGAGAACTATTGTGTTAAATATAACGAGGAAATACAAAGTTTTCACTTTGGTGGTAGTAGAATGCAGTTATCACTGCATACATGTGTCATCTACTTGATAGACCCAGAAGTTGGGATTCAAAAGCAATATAGTTTTTGCACTATAAGTGAATGTACCCAACACGATGCTGCAGCTATCTGGGCACATTTGATGCCGACCATTGGGTATGTGATGGAAATTTCGACCCAAATCGATACTGTACATTTTATTTCCGATAAGCCAACGAGCCAGTATCGCAATCGGTTCATATTTTATATGATCAGCCAGCTGGATCGGGATTTTCCGCAGCTGAAATCTGTGACATGGAATTACTTAGAAGCTGGACATGGCAAAGGGGCGCCAGACGGAGTAGGAGCAGTTCTTAAACGAACAGCTGATCAAGTTGTTCGTTTCGGCAGTGACGTGGACTCCTTGCATACGTTTTTAGCTTGTCTTGCAAGTAGAGTAAAAATCGAGATTCGCGTTGTCACAAGAAGTGATATTGAAGCAAGAACTTTTCCAACTACCCTAAAACCAGCAAAAGGGACAATGATGGTGCACCAAGTTCTTTGGTGCTTTGGGTGCTATAAAGTAACTTTGAGAAAATTAAGCTGCTTCTTATGTAGTAGTCAAACAATTTGCAGTCACGGAAAACATATTGGATATTATGATATCCCTTGTTATGAAGAGGTTCATACAAACCATTTCCAGAGTTTTCTAGATGAGAATACTACACCAGAATTTATACAAGAAATTAATGATACAGGTTTTCAAATAACTCAACCAACCAACTCTGACCCTTCGATAAGCTACGAAGATCAACCTTCAACCAGGTCTTTCTCACCGAAAGTAAAAATACTATCGGATTTTAATATAACTGATTGGGTAAACAGAAAGTTTTATATTAATAAGGAGGATCGTACTAAACTAAATACAGGTACTGGCACTTACCAAACAGACTTTGAAAAATTTATTATGTGTAAGAATGAAAATGACACCAAAGAAAATAGAGACAAAATAATATGCAAGGAGGAGATGAATAAAAAAAGACTAATTGATTTTTCGAGTGACACTGATGATGACTTGAATATTTTCTAATAAAAAAAGTATTGTTTGTAATTTTAAATGGGAACAAATATAATTTTTAGTTATTGCCAAGAAATATTTGTGATTTAAGTTCTCATTTTTCCAAAGATTATGATTATTATAAAGTAAGTAAGAAATATTTGTTTGTCAATATCTTACAAAGACAAGAAGATATTATATAAGATATATATAAGGCCATTTGAGGCCGTAAGCATCAGGGTGGCCTATCTTTTCCACACAAATAAAAATGCTTTGTGTCCGGAAAAGATAGGCCACTCTGGCGCTCGCCGCCTCATTTCTTTTTGCCTTTCTAAGATATTTATATTGATTTTGATATAGATTGATATTGTTATTTGTTTTAAATTTAAATTTGAACTTTAAGTTTACCGCTAATTAGGATTATAAATGATTAAAACTGTGATTTATTATAGCATTACCTTCTGTTTGTCTTCATTACCTTCGCACCCCTATCCCTTGACTTAGCGACTCAAAATCATTACCCTCCTTAAAGTTCTCATTACCGTCGCACTTAGATTTTTGATATGATAGTAATTTCTTTGTTATTTAAAGAAAGAAGATAAAATCTACAAAATGTTGAAATATTGTCTCTAAAGAAATGATATTAGAAAAATTACAACATTATTCAACAATAAGTTTGAAGTTTTAAAATGTCGTGGAATATGCACGAAATATGCGAAACACCCGAAGATAAATATCTGAATAGCCTTTTCCCAGCTATATTGGTACTCTTTACCTAGCGGTTTCACTTCTTGGTAGCAGCAAAAAATAAAAACTGAGAGGATTAAAATATAGTGCTTAGATAATTATCGATATGTTTCGAACTTTCGATAGAAAGCAAAAGAACCGATTCGATGGTAAACTTGTCCTTGTATTGCGAAACTCAGGTAAAATCCTGGCATTCAGATAATTTTATCTGTTCCAAAAGCAGCATATACCAAAGCTATACCAAAAGCGTATATGAAAGCAAGTATTGCATTTTCTTATAGTTCTTAGTAAACAGCTAGAATCATCTGTTTCATGAAAAGTTTTCTCGAGGGTTCAACAGGCTATAGAAGGAATGGCTACTTTCCCGCCGAACAACATATACCTGCTGCTTCTTTTTTCCACTTAAGAGTTACTCAAAATTTGCATTCTTCATCTCATCGCTTCTATTTATATAAACTTGTAACTTTCATAAATAAGAGTCTCGTCATACTCAAATGCAGCTTTATCAAATCCTCCCACGTGTTCCTTGTAAATGTTTGACGTCCCTGTGCTGCCCTTTCAGCAACAGCACGTCTGCGAGATTCAACAGCTTCAAAGGATTCAATGGCTCGTTGGGACGCTATATAAGTCGCCCGCTGCTGACGCCGAACTTGGGACTATTTTGGTGTCTCCGCAATCTGTTTTGACACCGGATACTCAGCCTGCTGTTGCCGTCAATTTTATGACTGTTCTAGAGTCTCTGCAGCCCGTTGTGACACCAGATACTGAGCATGCTGTTGAGATGCAAGATACTCAGCGTGTTTGTGATGTCGATCGTGGAACTATTCTGGTGTTCAGTTCTGTTCTGGTCAGTTGTTCTGTGTGGCGGCACGGAACACCTGCTCAAGCCTTAGCAGCTCGGCTTGTTGGGACGTCTCATTATGTCTAGCTACTTACATAGCTTAGGCTTGATTAGACCTTTGTGAAGTATTAGAATTACGGTTAAGCGGTATTTTAGTACTATTTAAAAAATATATACAAAATGGGTTGTCATTTTCAAACTAACTACTAAAATATTTCCAATAACTAATGAAGAGAAAAAATAAACTTTCTTCTTACTACTTATAACATCGTCTTTTGGCATGTCCGTACCAACGGAATGGGTTTCCGGTAACTTTGTCTACAATTGGAGCAACTTTGAAGCCGTCTCGTATATATATCACACCTCCCGCCCATCTAAGCACCTTACTTTAATTGGTATGTATCTTTTGATCTTGTGTATTCTTTGTTATCCAGCATTCAGACCCATAGAGTAGAGCCTGTCCGGACTGCCGTTTAGTACACTTTTCCCTTGATCTGTATGGGAATTCGTGGGTCACACAACACACCTGTAAGCGATCGCTATTTTTGCCACGCTACGTTAATTCTGTGTGTCACATCGGTGTCAACGTTAGCATCGGGTGTGACCATGGAGCCTAAGAATTTAAACTTCTCTACGGTGGGAATTTGCGTGGTCCCTAAGTAGATGGTTTCAGGTGTACCTATTATTCCCGAAGTTGACTTTTTTGTTAAATCTGTACTTTTCCATCATAATCTTGATTGCCTGTATTGCGTCAGTGGTTGGCCTGGATGCTGTGAAACCAAACTGATTTAAATAATAATAATAATAATAATATGTGGGGACATTTTCACACACGGCCATCTGACCCCAAACTAGGGAGACCCTGTACTATGGGTGTCAGACAGCTGATATACATACACAAATACATTTTTTTTTTTTGTAAATGCATACATATACAAGATGATTTTTTAGTCACGTTCCAAATTTCTCAGGGTGATAGTACCCATGAAATTGAATAACTTTCTCCAAAAAACATGGGTCGAAATATTAAAAAAAAAATCGGACTTCCCATACAAAATCAATAGTCAGCTGATCGATTTTGTATGGGAAGTCCGATTTTTTTTTTAAATATTTCGACCCATGTTTTTTGGAGAAAGTTATTCAATTTCATGGGTACTATCACCCTGAGAAATTTGGAACGTGACTAAAAAATCATCTAGTATAGATAAACAACACCCAGACACAAGGCAAACACAAGTGCTCATCACACAAATGTTTACCCTGGGCGGGAATCGAACCCGCAACACGCTGCGCAGCAGTCGATCGCTCAGCCACTGCGCCAACCGTGTCGTCAAAAAAAAATTTAAAGGTATTTCTGTAATATTTGTCGACGTTTATTAATGACTCTTTCCCTTATCTTAAGCGTATGTGAGTCAGAGAGTCAGTTTTATGCCCCTGTAGTTTACACATTCTACCACATCACCCTTGTTCTTATAAAAAGGTAGGACAAAGCTTTGGTGCCAGGACTCTGGTATGCGCTTTGTGTACATGATGATATTAAACAGCTTTGTCAGCCAAGCTACGGCTATCGGGCCAAGGGTTTTCCAAAGGTCTACAGGGATTACATCAGGCCCAGTAGCTATTCTGTTTTTCATTTTAGACATAGCGTGTTTAACCTCTCTAATATATATTTCGGGTGGGTCCATACGTGGGTTCGCAAGGTATGGGATTCTCATTTGAAATAAAAATTAACCTATTTACTTAATACTTACAAATACAATCTAGGTAAGTATGCCAAAATAAATAAAATAAAAATGCAATCCTATAGCGCATTCCAACGTAAACAACCATTTAAAGTAAGTGCTCAAGTCAATCATATCGTGGTATTTTTTTACTATTTGTCCTATTTGTATTTGGTATAACTATTTGTCCAAATTACTAAGAATAAAAGACGAAGTTTGTATACATTAAATACTCTAAAATGTGCATCGTAAAAAAAGTATTTAATTTAAATGTTTTTACGGCTCGTAATTTGGGATATAATGACTTCCACTTCAAAAGGTAGATATTTGCTGTCGCGGACTTTATTTTAGAACTTTTAAAAACAAACAATCCATCGATACATTATCTTCGTGTAACTCCAACGGTATAGGCAGCGCACGAAAAGATAGCTCTCAGAGGGCAGATATTTTTCCGACTTACTTGATACTTATCGTAATATTATGGCCAAATTACACAAAATCTTTATAAATTGTAGACCATGTGTTAATCTGACCAACTAATGTAGGGTGTGTGGATACTTAATGAAAAATTAGATTTACGAAAGGGTAAAGGGTGGGGAGACGCATCGACCAAAAATACCTCCGTGCGCAATCATACGAAAAGTGTACCTACCTCCTATAATAAAATGTACTCTGTGGTACCTACTGAATTTGCAAATCGCAGCGCCCCGCGCCGCTAAGCGCGCGCCCCTCTCCCGCTCGCATGCGTCTCCCGCGCCTTGTGTGAGCCCTGAATTTATTAAATGACCACAAGAAATGTAGGTACTTAAAAATATAAAAATCACTACTCTCACGCGTCGCCTACATTCCCCTCCCCAGTGCTGCTACAGCACTCATCACCCATAGAGATAGGCGCGACGCGTGTCGCATTCCGCCGCAGAAGGCCGGATTTTGTTTTGACATCGACCACTCGAACGCGGCCATCTTTGCCAACTATTACGGCCTGTAGGTCGATTCTGTAAAATTCTAACAACAACTCGCATCTCACATCGCTATTCACTCTCACTTCGCATAAGGTTCAAAATTATCTTGATATATTTGACATTTTGATTCGGGTTCGAGTGCGAAGTGAGCGTCAAGTGACGGGGAAATTACCTTACAGAATGCCACTTCTTACGTCATCTCATACTTTATTTGTCAAAATCTCCCTGTCAATTTAGTTCAACTCGCTGACACGCTCGCAAGGGTGTCGCTAGTGTAAATTCGAATTCTCAACCGAGTTTTTGGAATGCCAATCAAGAAACTCACAGCGGATTCAGATTCGAAGTTTAGAATGAGGTCTTATAGAATCACACTACTGTATCACACCTTTTGGCCATACATTTCAGGGAGAGTTTGTAAAGTTTTATCAAAATCCGTACAGCCGTTTTTGCGTGAAAGAGGAACAAACATCCATTCATCCTCACAAACTTTCGCATTTATATTATTAGTAGGATTAGTAGGAATATAATAATATTATGTATGTTTATCTATACTAATATTATAAAGCTGAAGAGTTTGTTTGTTTGTTTGTTTGGTTGGTTGAACGCGCTAATCTCAGGATCTACTGGCTCGAATTGAAAAAGGGGTTCTTTTTGTGTTGGATAGTCCATTTATCGAGGATGGCTATAGGCCCATGCGAAGTCGGGTCGGGTCTCTAGTTTTTAAATAAAGCAACACAACTTACCATGAACAACGGCTTGATGCGGCCACAAGTAGTTTGTGAGGTGCAAAGCAGCTATAACCTTGAACGCTCCTTGCGCAACCTCCATCGTCCTAAACGCTACAGCGGCATTCATAGCTGTCTGTAACCAACATAATTGGGTGTAATTCTACCGTAACGAACCAACACACGTAAAGAAAAGGAAGAAAGAAACAAATACCATTTATTCACACGATAGTGACGCACGCACGTCAGATTTTAGATATTCAATGTTGATGAATTTTAAACTATTTATCTAAGCATAAGTTTAATAAAATGAAGTCTGAACTGATTTAGATGAATCGTTATAACTTGTTTTAGATATTAAATTAGTTTGACGTAATTACATAATTAAATTAATAATTGATAAATTGTTGATTGGCTTGTTTTGGTTGAAAGAAAATTTTGTAATGTTAAAACAATGGACTTTCTAATTTTTATAATTAAGATTTTGTAATATTAAAATGGGTTCAAAGACTAAGCATTTATTTCAATTAAACAGACACTTTTGAATTGTCAAAGAGTCAGTTAGTTAGTCAGACAGTTGAAGCTAGCTACCCTACGTTTTGGAACGAGCAAGAAACTTCACAAACACTTTTTTTAATAAAATTTTAACAAAATGCTGGTTAGATTATCCTGGTTGCTTCTATATGTGACAAAAACCAAAAAAGTGAAAAATAACTTTAGCACAGAACACACATTGACTTCAGTTTCGAAATTCAGTGGCTTTGTTCTGTTTGTTGTTTTGTATTGCCACCGACTTCCGAAACTAAAGTCAATGTGTGTTCTGTGCTAAACTTATTTTTCACTTTTTAGTTTTTGAAGGCGGTTGTCTTTTTTGTAAAACGCTTTTTATTTTCCGCTTTTTAGTACCTCCTTCTCATCCAAATCTATTAAGAAGAGATTGAAAGTTAACTACTACAAAGATTGATGAAACTAAAACGTCGTCTATGTAAAATTTTAGGTTATTTGTTGATTTTTAAAAAGTGCTGAATCAATTTCGATAAAATTTATATGGGACCACCCCTGAAGCATACCCTATCGATAAAAAAAAGAATTTACAAAATCGGTTCACGTTTGCTGGAGAAATCGCGTAACAAATCGCGCACATACTTAATGCAAATTTAAGACTTATACGGTTTTCTAATGGATGCCATTGTCAGAACTGGACCAAATATAATATATATATAATAAAATGGGACCACACGGAAAGCACTAGCTTTCAAATAAAAAAAGAATCATCAAAATGGTTCACCCAGTCCAAAGAAATCAGGTAAAAACAGAATTGATAAACTCCTCCTTTTTTGAAGTCGGTTGAAAACAATGTAGGTGGAGAGAATTCCGTGAAGTTATATTTCTAAAACTATAAGCTAAGAACCAAAACAAATCAGTATTCCCCGATGGGGTGTAAGGAAAGAAGTAGAAGAGATTTTGCATAAACTAGATGATTATAAAATAGAAATCGAATATAATGTAATTTAAAATTATAAAAAAAAAAAAAAAAACTATGCTGGGATTTTGGGGAGGGGCTTTGCCCAGCAATGGGAAAGCAAAGACTAAAGGAAAAATATTCGTCATATCATTTAACTATTTAAATTTAACCCGAGGGGGTTTGCGCTGTAAGCCGCAATACAGGTTTCTCCTAGTTTGGCTACAGATATACCTACAAACTTTTGTGTACAGCCAACGGTTTTTTCAACCACCTGCTTTTTATAGCATCTATTTTGTATGATTATTTACTCTTGTTTAAGAAGTAAAGATTATTATTATTATTACTTAAACTTACATTAAATCAGTCACGTTAAAGACGATATTTCTCTACCACTAGTCAAAACACAGTAGACAATTACTGGATTAACTTAATACATTTATGCGAATGATTATTATTAAAACTCAATGTTACTGCTGCTTACGCAGTAACATTAAGAAAAATAAACGATAAGAGCAATAAAAAGTTTGTATTCACGTTAACTATACAATAACACTATATTTTTACTTTTTTTTAGTATTTACTTCGGTCAAAGAAGTAGTAACAGAAAAGACTTAATAATGGTGGCTTTATTTCAATAAAAACTTAGTACCTAGGAATATACATACAAAACTCAAATCTAAATAATAATATTATGTACAATTGTAAGAAAAAGGCCGGGAGCTCAAAGGGCATCAAAAAACTCGTCCACATCGTTGTCAACGGGAAACGTGCCCAACAGGCTGGCAGCATTGCCACGTTGTATGGCAATACTGATTCTTTGACCTAAGAATAGACCAGCCTTCGGGTCACGTGAAGAGTCGACCAGCCGCTTGGCGATGTCACGAAAAACAATATGGGCACTCGGACCCCATGGCCCTAGAGTTTCCACCCCAAACGGCTCAAATATATAGCTTCCAAGAAGGTTATTATATTTGCGCCGTTTGAGGTTTTCGGCACCTGCAGCAGCCGCCCCAGCACAACACGTAGTGCTAGGAAGATGAGATGGCGCAAGGGTGTCGACACATGTTGCGTCCCACACCAAAGGCCTACCCAACTTCCAAGGCATTATGGTCATCCTATCTGGTCAATTTGGGCCAAAACAACAATATCTAATGAGGGTAAAAGCCGAATGTAGATTAATTTTGGAAAGTCTATCTGAAATATTAAAAAATTTAATTTTTTCCTCGATAAAAAGTGAAAAACTATCTTCCAAAATAGGAGACCCTAGGAGGTGTAAAGAACTTTTGTCTAAAATTTTGATGTCTGGGGCTATTGCATTAAATTTCTCTAAGGTCGATTGTCGGTCCGTAATGTCGGTAAGGTATATTTCACATTTAGAAGGGTTTAAGTCCAAAGTAAGTGTTAATATCACCTCCCAGAATCCCGTCATCTAAATACCATACGTTGAATATTGAATTTAATTGTTGTATAATTGGATGAATAGCCAAACTGAAAATAACTGGCCCGAGAGGGTCACCTTGTTGGCATCCGACTGCAGATTCTAAAATGTTGTCCTTATATAGTAATTTTGAAGGGTGCCTGTAGCACTGCCACATAAAACCATAAATTTCTGGGAGTTCTTTTTTGACTTCGGCCAACAAAGTGTCTCTATTAACAGAGTTGAAGGCATTCTTTACGTCAACCGTGAGAATGACCTCACCTTTTTTCGAATTTAGAAAAGTAGAAAGGGCATGTACGGCAGCCTCGCAGCCCCCTCTTGAACCAAAGCCAAGTTGCAGGGGCTGAAATTTGCTGGTAAGCGTCTCACCGTAAGCTTTACAGCAAATTTTGGCTGCCATACGCCTGTAAGTACACCCTACGGCAATGGGACGAATGCCGCCGTCTTTCTTGCGAAGGGCACATATTTTGGCCCCATGCAAGACATCAACGACGGCATTATTCACACCGCCGCAGAGCATAAGTTTTATCAGAGCCGCAAGTTCCTTCAAAAGCGACTCACCAGCTTCCCCGGCGCCCGAACTCAACAGATCTTTTAGGTGCTGCGGAGTAAGGCCGTCGAGGCCGCCAGCAGAACCACTTCGAAAGGAACCAACGGCTGCTAACAACTGGGGAGCTGAAACATTTAAAAAAGCAAAATCAAGATCAATGGGGTCGGGAGGATCAGGGAAGGTGAGACCATCCGCAGGAGCTGGATGTTTACTCTCCAGAGCTGAAAGTGTATCTGGAGAGTAAGGCGCCACCACATCGCTGCTTAATAGTAACCTAGCAGCTCCCCTAATGTCACCCTCGCTTAGCTTTGATTCTACATAAGTACATAAGCCTTTTTGAGTACGACTATGCAATACAGGAAATTTAGGATCTAAAATAATGGTCGAATTGTTGCAATTATCTTTAATTTGTTTTGTTAAAGTTGTTTTAGCAGCCAAATTTTTTTGAACATGTAGAATCCTGTAAGGGAAGGTGAGTAATTGCTCCCAGGCACTTTGCGAGTTCTCCTGGGTCACAAGACAGATACAACGAGCCAGACTCAAAGCAACAGACCGTCTTGCGCCCCGGGGAACTCTCTTTAACACGGGAGTAGTATTTTTAAATTTTGATAATGTTTTCCAAAGCGTTTGTCCTAAAGGTGTTAAAGTTGGGGAAGTGACTGGGGGACACAAAGGTACACTGTGCGGTTTATGAACCTTGCCATAGTGTATCTTTAGCCCCCGTTCCCCTTTAAAAAAGCGTGGCTGAGAGCAGTGGGGGCATCTCACTAGATTATCCAGCGATGTGGCAGGTTGACTGGCACATTTTCCGACATCGCTACAGCTGGCATTAAACATAAAATTGGGAACCACTTACCCTTAAAAACACCTAAAAATAACTATTTACACTCACACATTAGTCGTGAATAAAAAACGAACGCTCTAACAAAAAAATACTGAAAATTGTGCTTGTATTAAAATTACTTCTGATGAGTGACGGCTGTGACGCAGTCACTCTGGCGGCCTGTGGCGCCTTCTCTATGGGCTGCATACACAGGCGCAGTTGAGAGGCGCAGCTTTGAGACCCGTTGCACACCGTTGCAGTGACAGCGGTGGCGTCGCGTTGCGTCGTCAGAGGGTATTATTATTATATTGCGGCTATGGTATCACTGCGACGATTGATCTATTGTGATTTCATAATTCTTCTGAGGAGTGAGATTGTCAAACTGAAGAACATTGGCGAGTTCAGATTTGTAAACAATGCAGCTAAAGCAGAATGTACCATGGAATATCAAAAGATTCTAGATCCTTTTTGACGTGTCAAATTCGATATGAATTACTAATTGGTAATTATCATCTTCGTAGTGTTTCTTTTTTTCATTTCTCAATATATAAACTGCCTAATCTTGTTGGATTATCTTATTTATGACCTCTTTCAGACATTAATATACAGGTATTATCTTCTAATATATAAAATTCTCGTGTCACAGTTTTCGTTCCCGTACTCCTCCGAAGCGGCTTGACCGATTCTGATGAAATTTTTTGTGCATATTGGGTAGGTCTGAGAATCGGCCAACATCTATTTTTCATCCCCTTTTTTCACCCCTTTTCATCCCCCATAGATCGGGACAGGACAACGTCTGTCGATATAAAATATGTATCGCCACAGAAACTGTCAAATCCTGTCGTCGATCGACGGCATCGAACGATTCAACTCGACTTAATAATTATATTTTTACTAGCGACCCGCCCCGGCTTCGCACGGGTGCAATGCTGATACTAAATTAAATACACTACAGAAAAACTATGAACGTTGCAATGATATTATAATGATATTACAATGATATTACAATGATATTAGAATATCATTGGAACGTTGTATATAAAAACATAGCGGCCCGCTCCGACTTTGCACGGGCATAAAATATCTCCCCGCACTGCCCCGTCCGACCGGTACCGCCCGCCGCAAACGCAAATTTTAAATATCTCCGAAAATATTTGTTTAATATACATGCTGTAAGGAACCATATTGATCTATATTAATTGCACACTGTATTTAAGGTACTTAATTCGATAAGGATTAATGCCGTATTACTTAAAATAGCTTCGTAAATAAGTCATTTTTTCACGTAAAAAGTAAACAATAAAAATTGTTAATGTGGGTTATCCCTAAAAGATAAACATATACCATCGCGGACTTTTTTGTAGACCTTTTTATGGTGTACAATACTGTAGTACATTAATTTGATCTAACTCGTAGGGTTTAGGCAGCGTTTTTGCTAAATTGCTAAATAAGCCCAAAAAAATAGGTTAATTTACGACATCACGTTAGAAACCTCTAAAATTAGCAATGTTGCCTTAGTATATGATGCATGTATTATACATATAAACCTTCCTCTTGAATCACTCTATCTATTGGAAAAAACCGCATCAAAATCCTTTGCGTAGTTTTAAAGATTTAAGCGCACATAGGGATATAGGGACAGGAAAGGCGACTTTGTTTTATACTATGTAGTGATTTTATGAACATTTTATTTCGCATGTCCGTATTTTAGACATGTGTACCTAAATCTACCTAGTATTTAACAAAAGGATTTTGAAATTTATTAATTTATGTTTTCAGGATGCCATTGGAGGTACCACGTGACGCAACTTAAACCGACCATTATTATATTGTATACGCAGGACATTGTATGCTCGCTGCGTAAAGTTCACCGACAGGCTGCACGAGTAGAAGGTTTGGCAATATGCCACACTATAGAACTAATAGGTATGTGGAGAATTTAGTTGCTAGGAACAGTGGGGGTTGCGGTTGTAGTTCTGTTCTCAGTATGAATCTGTGCAGGATAAATGGTTCACTCCGTCTTACGAATATTGACGTTCCAAAGTGCCTTTTATTGGTTTAAGTAATTGAAATAAATGTTTTGACTTTCACTTTACATGGGATTCATCGTCATCATCATCACTTCACCTTACTAGTAGTACACTGTTAGATATAAGCCTTCTTCATGGCGCGCCATTTTTCCCGGACCCGGACCTGACTGTATTTATATGTACAGTTTTGTACACAGTATATGTGTGTCTTATGTACTATTTTATTTGATAAATAAAACATTAATTTTAGCAGTCATTAATTTATTATCAAACATATTATAGATTCACAAGACTTTTATCGCAAATTACTATGCAGTAAATGAGCTACTAAAAAGATTAAATCAAATTATGATCATGCTTGATCATGTCAGCTGCTTTTTCAGCAATCATCAAAATAGGACCCACAGGATTACCTCGAGTAATTGTTGGCATCACACTGGAATCAGCGACACGCAGACCTGAGACTCCATTCACCCATAAGCGACCATCTACGACAGTACCCATGGGGCACGTGCTAGTTACCTGACTGAGTCCAGAGGATGCACACATTACGTAACATCGCCAATACTCCCGGCTATCCTTACCGAATTCATTACATGCTGGAACTGCATCTACGATCACACCATCTACGTCTCTATAATAAGTAGTATTCATCACCGGAAGAAAATCTAATATGTAATCAATTAGAGCCTCAACGTCGTCTTTATCTGATAAGAAACCATTGTATATAAGAGGAGGGTCTTCTGGATTAGTACTTCTCAATAATACTTTGCCTCTTGATTTAGGAGCAATGTTAATTATTTGGTTTAATGCTTGTAGTCTTTTGGTTCCCTGTTTGTATATATTGTTGCAGATATCATCGCTGAATCTAAAACCAAATGAGCAGTAAATGAGCTCAATTTCTGCTGAACCGAAGTAAGTTATCACTTGATAATCTGGATAAGTAGAAGATTTGTTGAGTGCAACAAAACCAGTAAACGATGCTCCTGGCAGTTCATATGGGCTTGGTTGTGGTAACGGTTCAGTTAGTGTATCCAAACTTTGGAAAATTATTGCACTGAAATGCTCCTGCAGATTTTCTCCTACAGGTAAGTTCGAAATTACTTTAATGTTCTTGTTCTGCAAATGCTCCTCTGGCCCGACTCCTGACAACATTAGTAATTTAGGTGTGTTAAATACACCAGCAGAAACAATTACTTCTTTCTTAGCCCTATAATTGTGAGTTTCACCATCTTTTGTTAGAACTTCTACGCCGATAGCTCTTTTGCTATCGTTAAATATTATTTTAGTAACCAGAGTATTTTTCAAGACAAGGAGGTTATGGCGATCTTTAACCGAAGACAGGAATGCATAGGCCGAGCTCTGCCGAGATCTTCCAGATATAGTGACGGCTTGTGCAGAGAAACCTAAAGCTTGATGTTCATTGAAATCTAAAACTATATCATGTCCTAGTTCTCGGTACGCGTCTAAGAATTTGTTGATTTCCGGGCGGTGGTCTTTTGTTATTCCTATAAAGCCGTCGGTTCCATAGTATTGTTTGTCAACGGAGAGAAGCAGTTGTGGATCTTCTAGTTTTTCAAACTTGAAGAAATATGGCAAAACATTTTCCCACTTCCACGAATCATCACCGGTTATTTCCGCCCAAGAACTGTAGTCGCGCGGCTGTCCTTTGTGATATATCATGTAATTAAGGGAGCTAGTTCCACCAAGCATTTTTCCCTGAGTGATTTCATAATAGTTCTCACGATGACAAGAATCTTTATATCCGTCGTATACTGAGGTGTAATTCCAGTCATACCGCGAACGCTTCATCATGGCAGGTAGACCAGGAAGCTAAAACAAAATAAAGTCAGTTGTTTTAAAGCCTTTCTTAGAACTTTATCACTTATCTTACTTTCCTAAAATCCTAACTTAGTGAGCACAAGCGTTATCCGATACATTTAATTAAAATGCCATTCAAAATGGCTTATGTTTAACAAACCTCCAGATATAGTTAATGACCTCCAAAAATATTAAATGATCACCAACACTTAACCAAAGTATTGTAGAAATGTATGAGTTTGCCTGTAAAAAGCGTTTTGGTTCTGGCAGCGTAGGGGCTTACAGTTCTAAGCTAACCTAACCATGTCGGATACGCCCCAGGGGGGACTTAAGGGCCCTAAGATTTAGTTATCATTTACCTACCATTTTTGGTGGTCATTTGGTGACTAAGATTTAGTGGTCATTATATTTATTCCCATTCAAGATTGTACAAAAGTGGACATTGGTGGATTAGACGTTTAGATCATAAATGTCTGTATGGCTGCGAATGTTTAAGTAACTTTAATCTGTGGAATAAAATGATATGGAATATAAAAAATAAAAAAAAATTTTAAGGTGAACTCCCGTAATAAAAAACGTATAAAATCTAGTCACAATCTTATCTCAGCGACCGTCAATGTCAAAATTTTGTCAAAAATGAAGGTAAAATAGAGGCATTTTGAACAGATTGAGACTCACATAAGAATGCAAACGGTCTTAAAAGATACTTGTATTGACCCAAAATCGATTTATTAAGTTAAGGGCGCGTATTCGACTTAGCGCAACTCAAAATCTAAACGATTGCTAGAATGGCGTAGCAGCATTGACACACACTAGTACAATACAATCGTCAGTTTGTGTGCATCAGAAAAAAAAATACGCACGAAATAAGCACGAATCATTGAAATTGATCAGCAAACAACAGCGCGCGATGTTATACAGTGCTTTTTAAAATAATTGTCTAAAATAAATAAATTCTGTAAATTAAGCATAATCTTTATTTTCAGAGAATAAACATATTAGCTATGTTTTTATTTAAATATTGGTGAAAAAATATTGTCGCAGTGAACCGATTTTGTACTTTTTCAACATTCTTTTTTAATACATAATAGTCATATTTTCGTAATTTTGGCTCTGTAGTAGACTTTAAGACTGTATATCCTGTTGGAAAAACGCATATACATAATATTTTGGCAAACTGTAATGGTTGTATTCGTCCTGAAAATTAACTCTGACGTCTATTTTCGTAAAACGCTATGAAAAGATTGTCTTCGCTTTAAAAAACCATAATTAAAAATTATACTTTTACTCTGTAGTTCCCTAAATCAAGACTTAATCTTTCTAAAACTGTAATTGTTTTTGAATAACCTGCTCACATCATTACGATATTGCTCTGGGCAAAACGCAAAAACATGAAGTTTTCGTCACGAATCGAATACACGCTCTTAAACAAGCGTCGTAAAAAATATGACGTCAAATGTAAAAGTTGACAAGAAACTTACGTCAGACTCAAAAGGCGGATCACCGCCAGCCTCGATAAGCAGGACGTTCACATGCTCGATTTCTGACAGTCTGTTGGCTATCACACTCCCTGCTGTCCCAGCACCAACCACGATGAAGTCAAAACTAGCGCCATCTGTAAAATTTAATTTCATAAAAATACTTAGTTATTTCATATCTGATTAATCTCTTTATAGCTTCTAGTTACCCATATTGACTGTCAATGATCTACAAATGACAGCCGAAACCAATGGCTCTACATGCTTGTCGATCCACAGAGGAGGTATAAAGAGACCAACCGCTGCAAGCGCAGCTTAACTTTTGATATATAAGATATCATGTTTTGGTTTTCTTAAATGAGGCAACACGACTTACCACGAACAACGGCTTGATGTGGCCACAAGTAGTTTGTGAGGTGCAAAGCAGCTATAACCTTGAACGCTCCTTGCAACACCTCTGCCGTCCTAAATGCTACAGCGGCATTCATGACTGTCTGTAACCAATGCAATTGAGTTTAGTTCTAACGTAGCGAACCAACCCACGTCGGATTTCGGATAAAATCAAAGTCATTTATTTCAATTGGACCATTAAAAGGCACTTTTGAACGTCATATAAGAAAATTTGAATCTAGTTGCCCCTTTCAAATGGTAGTTTCTCATGGAGAAAAGTGGAAAAGAAATTCCATCTATTTACTCTTTTAAAGTAAATTGTTTACAATGTTTAGATTTACAAGAATTATGTAATTATTGAAACAGTAGTCGACCACTCCTTACAATAAATAATAAAATATATAGATATGCAATGTTGATGAATTTTGATCCTATTAATCTAAGCATAAGTTTTAAATGCACTTTGACCTGATTTAGCTGAATCGTCATAACTTCGCTTTTAATATTGAATTATTTTTGCTCATTCACCTAATTTAATTAATTATTGATGATTTCTATGTTGGCTTGTTTTGGCTAAACTAAGATATGATAATGGAACTTCTAATTTTAATAATTATGATTTTGTATATTATGTTTCTAAAACTGTAAGCTACAAATAATGGTTTCCTAACATCAAGGCTATTGAGTCAGTTTTAAGATGGGGTGTGACTGAGAAATGGATTTTCGATAAACTAGATTATTTAAAAAAAAAAACTTGTGCGGTCGGGGTACTCCCGTAAGGAACGAAGTTTTTTACGTACATAAGAGTCTGTACAAAAAAATTAAAATGAAAAACTTGAGAGGTGTCAAGGGACACCCGGATGGAATTTAACGAAGTTCCTTTCGATTAATAATTAGTGAAGGAATTGTAATAATTTTTTTTTTTTATTATTAACAAATATAATGTAATTAAAAGACAATTTAATTAAACGTGCCCGTTTATGTATCGAGCGAAATGGACTCCATATTGAGCAGTTGCTTCGATACAGGGAAGTGTAAATTTTATACATAATAGGTAAGTTTTTTAATTAAGCCAAAGTTGATTAAAACTGTGTTTGTGAATAGCTCTAATTTATTTAAATAGGTTACCTATAGCACCTATAGGTACCTACGCCTGCCTGCCTTTCTTTTTCTAGCAAAAGAGTACCTACTCACTTACCTACTTACAACTACAAATAATTCGCCAATGATAAAAGTAAGTACCACTACCTACCTAGGTACCCACCTAAGCTCCCACTGGCTTAATTTAAACCAAAACATTTTAATCAAATCAAAAAAATATTATTGTCGCTAGTAAAACCTAGAGAAAAGTACTCTGTGACCTAGAGCGATAAGGTGCAGTGGTTACCTACTGACGACCGCGACCGATAGAAAGCTCATGATTACCAAACCCAAACTTTCAATAGGTACCTACTAAACAAAACATAGAAGTAGGTACAGTAACTACCTACCTACCTAACCTACGTATTCTATGGCTTAATTATCGACTTAAAATTTACACTCGTTTTCACAATCCACACAGTCTCACAGTGAAAGGTGGACTTATCTCGTAGGTCGTTATTATCGGAATTATCACGCAATGATAATTCCGATGTCATTGAGGTAGGTACCGCCACTATTTGAGCGAATAAACTTAGGTATTAAACATATCGCCGTAGGTACCTAGTTCAAAGAGTTCGCCGCGCCGCCTTTAAATACATAAACATATTCTACGAAAAGCGAATTCGGACTTTATTTTGTAAACGTAAACGGTTAAAAATTGAAATTTTACCAAACTAGGTACGATAAAATTATTCTGAGAAACGTATAGGCTGGTGCCCGACCGGACAATAGGAGCTATGTGCAACCGAATTTCACGGTTAATGTGTAAAAATAAGGTTTTAATTCGCTCCAATATTTTCATAGAAAAGCCGCCATTCAACTAATAATGAACTCTATTTGACAGTTCCAACGATTCAATTTTTCTTTTCGAATTGTCTGCGTTTGTGAAGTATAGCAAAAAGTGTCGTGACAACTTTTCGTAAGAATTTTTTCCGTCTAGCCCCCTTTCACAACGCGCGATAAGGAACTTCGTTCCAAAAAAAACAATAATGCATATAAAATATATTATATATTATTCGTATATATATTATTTATTATACCTACAAACTTTATTAGGCTCGATACACGCATTTAGTAGAAATCGTCACGTAACGAAATGCGTGTGTACCTACACACACGCATTTCGTTACGTGACGATTTCTACTAATTCGCACTACGCCTTAAGAAACTTCGTTCCAAAAACGAATATATTATCATAATAATTATGCTTGGGGGAGGCCGGCCTTTACCCAGCCTTTACCCATGGCATAGGCATATGTGCATAGGCATAGAAAAAAATACACTGCTATTACAATATATTCGTCATATTACAATATTTTAAAATATTACATTATACTTACATTAAATCACAGTCACGTTAACGACGATGTTTCTCTACCACTAGACAAAACACAATAGACAATTACTAAATTAATTAAATATATTTATGCGAATGATTATTATTAAACCTGTATATTACTATACACAAACAAAAAACAAAAGATTCAAAGGATTAACAAGTTTGATATGTTAGTTATGTTAGTTTTTTTAATATGTTAACAATAATTTATTGCTAGAAATATGCAGGTTGCGGCTGTACTTCACAGTATGAATCTGTGCAGGATAAGAGTTCGCCCTTAATTACATAGGATTAATCGATACTATAATAAAAAGCTAAAGAGTTTGTTTGTTAAAACACGCCTTTTTATAGAACGGGCGTCAGACGACACTAGCAAACTCCAGTACGCTTCTAACGTAACTGAAGTATATAATTATCATCTTTTTCCTGCCCTTATCCCATGTTACTTGGGTCGGCGCACCATATTTTTTTCTTCCATTCCATCCTGTCCAACTTCATGCTTTCACTGACTCCCTTTTCATTCATATAATTCTTCACACAATCCATCTAACTTTTCTTTGGCCTTCCTCTCCCTCCTCATCCATCCAAATTAATATTCATAATTCTTTTGGTCACATGCATTTCATCCCTTCTCTTCACATGCCCATGCCAAGACAAACGATTCTCTTTCAATTTTTCTGTCACTGGCGCCACTTTCAAACTTCCTCTAATATATTCCTCTCTCATCTTATCTATTCTGGTCACTCCACACATCTATCTCAACATTCTCATCTCCGCTACATCCAATCTTTTTTCATCCATCTTCTTCACGACCTACAACTTTCCGATCCATACAGTACGACACGTCTTATCACGGTCTTGTAGATTTTCTCTTTTGACTTGAGAGGCATCCGTGGGTCATAAGTTATTCCAGTGACCTGTCGCCATTTCATCCATTCACATCACATTCTCGTATTATCTAAAATACTAGCGGGCCTGGCAGACGTTGTCCTGCAACCCGACTATAGCGCCACCTACCGGGTCCAATTGTGAATCTAAACCATTCTCGAATCCACTGGAACATACACTAACCAATTCAGCAAAATCGATCTAGCCGGTTAGGTAGAGGTCATACACACGCACAGAAGATTTTTATATATAAGATTAGGTCCTTTACCTTTTTATAAGGTAGATAGTGGGTTCATAAACACCACATTTGCCATCATTGGCACCAATTCCCTTGTTCACAAACTAAACTAAAATAAGATACTTGACATCTCTTACTACAAGTCAGCTGAAGACACGGACGGCGAGAACTAAGTTAGAGATGTCAAATTAGTTTTTTCCTTTAACTTCGCCGTGTGTTATCAATACGTTCTGAAATGGCAACTGTTATTGTATGAACATTTTAGATCAACTTAAATTGACTGCTCTTATTAATATTTGTCTCTTTCTTATTTTATTGGAGATAGAAATAGCTTGAAATAAGTTTAACTCGTGCATAACAGAATTGGCACCAGTATCTGACTTCTCGCACTACAACGAGCAAATTTAAACGAACGTTAATCACAGTCAGGTTTTCGACGATGTTTCTCTACTACTTGTCAAAACACAATAGGCAATTACTAAATTAATTTAATACATTTTTATGAATAACTATTATTAAAACTCAATTAAACTGCGCAAACATACAAAATATAAAAAAATAGATTGTATGATTAAACTCGACTCTGTGAGTCGTTGTCGTCTCACTGTAGGTATGCCATTTAGGTACATGCTGTACTAGTTGTTGTTTGAGTATTTTTGTGTTAATTCATCATATATCTACATACTTACATAATTTTAAGTGTGTTTACTATATTCCTGACAATCTAAGAAGTCGGATTTGACATATAGTATTTGAATATAAATCAAGATTAATTCGTGTTTTTGAGTGCATTTTGTAAATACAAAGTTAAACTTAATGCTTACGAATGATACTCGATGTTATAGTGTATGGGTAACATAGTAATTAATTAGAATTATGAATTTGATTTTTCAATTTCTTACGCAGGTTACCGCTCGTTGTGGCGTTCTATGCAGGAGGCCTATGTTCCACAGTGGACGTTTTTCGGCTAAAGTCAACGTCAAATCGGACTTCTTAAATTGTCATCAATTTAACAGATAGAATTATGTTGTCTATAAAGAAATTATTTCATTTGACAAAAAAGTTTTCATTCACGTATACTTTACAAATGCAATATGTTGACAATTTAGTTGCTGGGAACAACGCGGGTTGCGGTCGCAGTCTGCGGTCTGAGTCTGTGCAGAATAAAGGATTCGCCCCACATTTTTTTTGATGTCTCACTTTTGGGCAATGGCTCCCATCCATGCCTTCCATCTTTTGCGATCCTGTGCTTCACCTTCCCAGGGATTAATCTGTACAAATATTATGAAGGTGAAGAGTTTATATTAAGAAGTTTGTTTGTTAAAACGCGCTTATCTCCGAAACTACTGGTCCGATTCTAACAAATCTTTCGCTAATAGGGAGGTACGTTGCACACTATAGGCTTCATTTTAATGTTGAAGAAAAATAGTGGTCCGTAAAAAAAATTACACGCGCGAAATCTGATCATCAATGTAGTAGGCAAAGACAATAAAACCACCAAGGTTTTATTATCTTTGGTAGTAGGTTACCATTTATTCCATTGATGAACTACTTTTTGTTAATTCGAGCTTAAAGTTCTTGTTTGTTTATGCCTACGACTTTTTAATAGTTTCATCAATTTATTTATCCTTAAAAGAAATTTGATGGCCCTTCGCAATTCGAAACCAAATAATCCCGTTACTATTTGCGCCTAAAATTCAACTCTTAAGAGTTTTTTGCTAAGGGCTGTTACACACGAGCGGCACGTTGTCAACCGCAGAGGTAACTGCTGCAGCCGTCAACGCGTCGACGGTTGCCGCTGTTGCGTGTCAACGGCTGCAGTTACCTCTGCCGTTGACAACTTGCCGCTCGTGTGTAAGAGCTCTAATATGTGGTTAAATTGTTCACGTTGTAAACAAATGTTATGTACAAATGTATGTTAAACAAATGTTATGTTTTCGATTTGTATTGTTGTGAAATCTACTACTTACAGTTAAAGCGAGCAATTCTCAAATTGTTACCGATATATGCATTCATTACTTTATCTTAATATTTATTTATTTAAACTTCATGCACAAAGGCACAAAGGCGGACGACATTCTCTACCAGTCAACCAAAAGTGGTCAAGAGATAACATGGCAGGGTAATAAATGTTTTATGTATTATTTATTTTCATAATAATAAACAAAACGGTTATACGTTTGTTTTATAGCTAATAGTTTTATAGAATTTCATTTCACATAAAGATTTTCTCATAATTTAAAGTTTCATAAAATAATCAATACGCAGAATACTTACTGTGAAGATTTTTAAATTATTGATTTTTGTTTCACATACAGTTTAATGTACCTACAAATAATCATATCATAACATAACAAATTAAATATTCTTTATCTCGGTTTAAATAAAAAATAATTATAACAATTTTAAATAAATAAATCTATACATATAATAAAACAGTAACAAAACTGTGTCGGTACATTGAATATATTAAAAAAAAATAATTGAGGGGGGTTTAGGAACACTAATAGAGCACGAATTCAAAAAAAAAATTCTGTCTGTTTGTCTGTTTGTTTGTACACGCTAATCTTCGGAACTACTGGGCGGCCTTGAATGATTTTTCTTTTGTTATATAGGTATAAGGTCTGGGCAACATATAGGCTATAATTTATTTTGGAAACTTGAACACCTGATGCAGAACCGCAACAGACCAGCTAAACTATAAGAGGTACAAAAATGGTACCATAGCAAAAATTGTTCCACGTGATGAGCATTTTCTGCTGAGAGAATAAATTTAAAGATCTGGAACACCTGATGTGGAACTCCAAGAGCCCAGCTACACCATGACACATATAGGAATGACGTCTTAGCAAAAGTTGTTCGGTCTGATGGGCATTTCCTGTTGGCTTATAAAAATCGAAGATCAGAAACATGTGATGTGAAAATCAAAGCTATCACTAATTTCACTGTATCTTATAAAATAACATAAGCTGGGAGTACCTCCACGCGGTGAAGGCGGTAACAGTTCAGGACTGATTTTTGATGACGATGGTATATCATTGAAAATTTGACTCTACTAGCCAAAATTCCCATTTATTTTTTTATTTTATCAAATATATATGCTTTCGGGCTTATGTTATTTGGGTGTTTAATTTCCTTTTCCATTTATCTTCGTGACACGGTAGCCTACCTGGTAACGCAGGGGAGCAGTCACTTAGATTTTACTTGATCAGGTATTCTTTACAATAAAACTATAACCATGCCTAGAAAGAGGTCAAATCTTTCCCAATGTTTTAAAGGAGCTAAAAGATTGAGGATCATAAGATCCCAAGAATCTACCGAAGAGCGTCAGGAGAGACTTGATGCTGTTCGAGAACATCAGGCTGCAACTCGCTCCGTGGAAACCTCTTCAGATCGCGAAGCACGCCTGCGTTCTCAGCATATTTACGCATCTACATCCAGGTCTCTAGAGACCAGTGAAGAATATGATGCGCGACTGACCGCTGATCGTGAACGTCATACATTGTCTCGTGAGTCGGAGACGTTCACGGATAGAGAATTGCGCTTGAGTTCTCAGCGTATCTACGCATCTGCTGCGGAACGTGATGTGCGACTGTCCGCTGATCGTGAGCGACATGCATTGTCTCGCGAATCGGAAACGTTTACCGATACAGAATCACGCTTGAGTTCTCAGCGTATTCGCACATCTACTAACAGGGCTTTTGAACCGAATGATGAACGTAATGCACGCCTAACTGCTGATAGAGATTATCATACACTAGCGACCCGACCCAGCTTCGCATTGGCCTATAGCCTTCCTCGGTAAATGGACTATCCAACACAAAAATATTTTTTTAATTCGAACCAGTAGATCCTGACATTAGCGCGTTCAACCAAACAAACAAACAAACTTCAGCTTTATAATATTATAGTATAGATTGTCCCGAACACGCACACAACAAAATATTCATAATCAGTTAGAAAGTGAGAGAAAAAGAATTGCTGGAGTACGGCATGAAGAGACAGAAGAAGAGCGCAACGAACGTTTGAATTCTGATCGACTTCGACATTCTCTGAACAGAATGTCGATATCATCTGAAGAATCGGATGTTTCTCAGATATAGCCGTAGGTCATGGCGACCGTCCTTGGGTTGATAAGGAACGGAGTTCATTTACGTATACTCCTATGATTGACTACGCCACATATTCCGCCATCGGAGGTATGGTTCAAAATTGTACTTTTTGAACGTCTCGAATCATCTCGCGCATCCCGTTGTTTTCCCGTCCCCGGGCTCTTAGAATTCGACATCAGACGTTTCAGATCTTCGATTTTGCCGACCCCGTTGTCGCTGGCATAAGCAACAGGATCCGCGTACGAAGTCGCGGGCAAAAGCTAGTATTAAATAAACACTTATATTGTTTATTTAATTTAAAACTTATTAACAAGAATGGGGGGTTTCAGTTCTAATCAAACCTACTGAACGTGCATGCAAGCAACCATGCAGCATGCAAGCAAGCATGCAGCGTACAAGTAAGCAAGCATGCACTGTAACAAATTTGCTTAATCCTAGCAAATAAAAGAATAAGCAGACTTGCACAATTAAAATTTAATAAAAAAAAAGAAAGAGAATGAAGTAAAAAATACAGATTAATATAAAGAAGACCAACCTAAAACGCACTATAAAGGAAGGTATGATATGGTAGGAAGGAATGATAGAAAGGTATGAAGGACGGCTTCAGTGAAGGACGACAGCAGGTGCAGACAGGACCGGTAGAAAGGGACAGGCGCGTAGTCAGCTTCAAGATCGGGAGCAGAGGTCCCAGGCGGTTCTTTTAGTGGGATCCGCCCTGGAAAGTGCAGGCAATTGTCAGTTCGTCCACGCGTCTTTTCGTTCAGCCTTGATGAGTTTTGCTGACCGGTTGACTTCAGCAGACTTTGATGAAGACCGTTTCGTATAAAGTTATAGACTCTTAGACTTCAGTAGACTTTGATGATGCTTGATTGCAATTCAGTTGCAGACTCTGATGATGCTTGTTTGCAATAATTCATTTCTCGACTGACTGGTTTCCATCAGCTTGCTTTCAAAGTAAGCTCCTTTCAAATTTAGTTGTTTTTGATTATGGTTTTTCTTCTTGCCTTCATATAATCATTCCATCTGACTGACAAGTATAATCAGCCAGTATTAAGTGTAGCCGGCTAGATATATCAGACCTACTTCATAAAACCATGAGTGCGTAATGAATTTTATAAATATAGTTTATAGTTACGTTATTTAATAACAATCGTAATTATATATAAAATACAATTAAGTACCTATTGATGAAAATAATTTAAGTTATATAAGCAAAAAGGCTAGAAGCCAGTAAGAGACAAAGAAAAATAACTAACAGTTGACAATGTTGACATCTAACATATAAGTCATAACAAAATAATAAATATTGTATTTCAGCTAGTTCTAAGAAAACGAAAAGTATTTTTTTAAACAAGTTGTAACAAACACAAAGAAAACAATAAAAAGAGATGATGAATGACATGGATTACATGTAAGAATAATAATTATAGTATATACTATAGCACGGTGCAAGCAAGCATACATCATGCAAGCAAGCATGCATCATGCAAATGAGCATGCAACATGTAAGAGGCATGGTTTCTGTCACGGCTCCGGCGTTGCGGGGCTCCGGCGGTCCCACGCGAGCTTATTGTCGCATATTATATTCTCGTATACCACCGCAGCTTTAGCCTCAGCCGCAGCGGCGGGCGTTAAAACCACCTGGTCCTCAGTCAGTCTACGGAAGAATAGACATACTGACAGGAAGAATAGACAAACTGTACTGACTTGTCTATTCTTGCTGTCAGTATGTCTATTCTTCCGTAGACATAGGGTGGTCATGCTACGCGTGCAGCTCGCGGCCCGCATCGCCCCACCGCGCCTACGCGGGTTTAAATTACACTCTAGGTGTAGGGCAGACAAGACTACATGGAGTCGGTTTCGCAGCGATTCGTTTCTGTCATTACTTTTGTAGCATAACATATTGACTTTTTAAGACAATATTTTTGTTATAGAGAATTTATATACATTTTCGTTGAAACAAATTCCATGCAAAAATACACTAAACAAACAATATTCGTTAAAAAATAAATCTACTGTTTGATAAGTTTGGTAACACTTTGAGCGCCATGGGGGACACCGTGTGTCCGACGCTAGTGGAGGTTTTACCTTTAACGATTTTGACCTGGCAGTTAATGTATAAAACAAAAAATGTGATTAAAAATTAATTAAATTGTGTTTCTGTAAAATATGTTTAATTCAAGAAAATAGTCTTTGAAACCGTAATAGTCGAAATAAAAATACAAGAACCAAATAGTATATAAAACATTTTCTGGGAAACGAAATTCTATGGAATTTCTGTTTGCGAAACAAGAGGACACCAAATAAAATATTAAATTCAGAAGTCATTAATTTATTATGAAGCATATAGATTCACATGACTTATAACGGAAATTACTGTTCAGTAAATGAGCGACAAAAAAGATTAAATCAAATTATGATCCTGCTTAATCATGTCAGCTGCCTTTTCAGCAATCATCAGAATAGGACCCACAGGATTACCTCGAGTGATTGTTGGCATCACACTGGCATCAGCAACACGAAGACCTGAGACCCCATTCACCCATAATCGACTATCTACGACAGTACCCATGGAGCACGTGCTAGTGGTCTGACTGAATCCAGATGATACACACATTAAATAACATCGCCAATACTCCCGGCTATCCTTACCGAATTCATTACATGCTGGAACTGCATCTACAATCACACTATCGACGTCTCTATAATAAGTTGTATTCATCACCGAAAGAAAATCAAATATATAATCAACTAGAGCCTCCACGTCGTCTTTATCTAATAAGAAACCATTGTATATAAGAGGAGGATCTTCTGGATTAGTACTCCTCAATAATACTTTGCCCCTTGACTTAGGAGCAAGGTGAAATACTTCGCTCCACGCTTGCAGTCTTTTGGTTCCCTGTTTGTATATATTGTTGCAGATATCATCGCTGAATCTAAAACCAAACGAACAGTACAAAAGCACAAGTTCTGCTTCAGCTAAGTAAGTTGCCACTTGATACTCTGGATAAGTGGAAGATTTGTTAAGTGCAACAAAACCAGTGAACGATGCTCCTGGCATTTCATAAGGACTTGGTGGTGGTAATGGCTCAGTTAGTGTATCCATATTATGTAAAATTATTGCACTATAATGCTCCTGCAGATTTTCTCCTACGGGTAAATTCGAAATTACTTTAATGTTCTTGTTCTGCAAATGCTCTTCCGGCCCGACTCCTGACAACATTAACAATTTAGGTGTGTTATATACACCAGCAGAAACAATTACTTCTTTCTTAGCCCTATAATTGTGCGTTTTACCATCTTTTGTAAGAGCTTCTACTCCAATAGCCCTTTTGCTATCGTCAAATATTATTTTAGTAACCAGAGTATTTTTCAAGACAAGGAGGTTATGGCGATCTTTAACCGAAGACAGGAATGCATAGGCCGAGCTCTGCCGTGATCTTCCAGATATAGTGAAGGCTTGTGCAGAAAAACCTAAACTTTGATGTTCATTGAAATCTAAAACTATATCATGTCCAAGTTCTCGGTACGCGTCTAAGAATTTGTTGATTTCCGGGCGGTGGTCTTTTGTTATTCCTATAGATCCGTTGGTTCCATAGTATTTCTTGTCAACAGAGAAAAGTAGCTCTGGGTCTTCCAGCTTTTCAAACTTGAAGAATAATGGGAAAATGTTTTCCCACTTCCACGAATCATCACCGGTTATTTCCGCCCAAGAGTTGTAGTCGCGCGGCTGTCCTTTGTGATATATCATGTAATTAAGGGAGCTAGTTCCACCAAGCATTTTTCCCTGAGTGATTTCATAATAGTTTTCACGATGACAAGTATCTTTATATCCGTCGTATTCTGAGGTGTAATTCCAGTCATAACGCGAACGCTTCATCAACGCAGGTAGACCAGGAAGCTGAAACAAAAAAAAAAGACGATGAAGTGGTTTTAATAGCCTTTCTTACAGATTAATCACTTAGTCTTACTTTCTTAGAATCCTTACCTACTTTGTATGAACAAGCAACACACATTTAAATTAAATAATATTAAAAATTAAACAAAAATGTACAAGGTCAGACGTTCAAATCACAGATATCTAGATGGATGGAGGGATGTTTATTTAACTTTTATCCGTAGAATAAATAATGACCGTTTCAAAAAGCTGTAAAACTGACATATTTATTCCTCCGTTAACTGTAATTTAGGGCCAGTTTCACGATTTCTCGTAAAACATTCTTAATCCAGTTGCATTCTCATGTCAGCGACAATCAATGTCAAAATATTTACAAAAATGTAGATAAGAAAGATGCATTTTTTATTAGAATGCAAACATACATAAAATTTACTAAAATTGTTCTTAAGTTAAACAATCGTCGTAAAAATATGACATCAGATGAAAAAGTTAAACAAAAACATGACAATTTTAACCTTACGTCTGACTCAAAAGGTGGATCGCCGCCAGCCTCGATGAGCAGGACGTTCACATGCTCGATTTCAGACAGTCTGTTCGCTATTACACATCCTGCTGTCCCAGCACCAACTACGATGAAGTCAAAACTAGCGCCATCTGTAAAATTTTATGTCATAATAATACCTAGTTGTTTCGTATCTTATTCTTCTTTAAAACCAGTTTTGGAGAAGAACGTTAACAAATAATCATCATGATCTTCCTGCTCTTGTATAATGTTAGGTACTTGGCGTCGGCGCAACATATTTTCGCCTTCCATTTCGTCAACATCACCAAAAAAGATTATTTTTTTAAATTGTCAATTAATTTAATATTGTATACAATATTTAACGGATGACCTGAAAAAGATAGCCGGTGGTGGCTGAATGCAGAAGGCAGTGGACCGGGAAAAATTGAGCGCCATTGAAGAGGATTATGTCCAACAGTGGACCAAAAGTAGGCTGAAGTGATGATGATGATGATACAAACTTTATCTACACAAATAATGTTAACATTATATTATGTTTTCCCAACTGTTATGGTAGTCAAGTTACAGTCTAACCGGATGCAGTTGAATACCTATGTTTAACGTGGAGTAAATGCCAATCTGACCCTCTGGTAAAACTTCTGACTGGATAGTCAGAAGTCAGAAAGTTCGACGTTCGATAACGACTGTCATGACAGCTGGGACCGACCGCGTTAAGCGTAGCTTAAACTTGACCAAAAAAAAATACATATATGTAAAATATTATATTTTGTTTTTATTAAATAAAACAACACAACTTACCACGAACAACGGCTTGATGTGGCCACAAGTAGTTTGTGAGGTGCAAAGCAGCCATTACCTTTAACGCTCCTTGCAACACCTCCATCGACCTAAACGCTACAGCGGCATTCATAGCTGTCTGTAACCAACATAATTGGGTTAAATTGGGTTTAGTTCTACCGTAACTTAAGTTTGTCTGCTTTAGATTAATAGGCTTTAAATTCACCAACGTTAAATATCCGAAATCCGACGTAGGGTAGGTAGGTAGTGGGACTGGAAATGGCAACATCTTCCGCATGTCGAACGGTTCATGGGCTAAAACAACCATAATGTGGGGCCCGGAAAACGGCCAGCGACATCGTGCCAGCCCCAGGCGAAGATGGCGGTATGAGCTTGACGCTTACAAGAGGAATTGGTCCACTCTAGAACGGAAAAGAGAAAAGGGGACCTTTGCCCTGCATAGGGACCATACACGCTGACAATAAATAATAAATAATCGAAACACGAGTTTTAAATAAACTTTGATTTGATTGATCGAAACACGAGTTTTAAATGAACTCGTTTTAGATATTAAATAAATTTGATTCATTTGAGAAATTATTATAAAAAAATATATATCTATATATATGTATAAAAGAAAGTCGTGTTTGTTACAACACTTATAACTCGAGAACGGCTGGACCGATTGCCATGGTTTTTGATTTGTTGGATTTGTTTCCGTCCCGAATAGCAGAATACATCTTAAAAAAGAACGGCTGAACCGATTTGGATGAAAATTGGTGGGGAGGTAGCTTAGAACCAGGAGACGGACATAGGATACTTTTTCTTTTAGTAGGTGTAGGGTAGGTGTAGGGTAGGTGTAGGGTAGGTGTAGGGTAGGTGTAGGGTAGGTGTAGGGTAGGTGTAGGGTAGGTGTAGGGTAGGTGTAGGGTAGGTGTAGGGTAGGTGTAGGGTAGGTGTAGGGTAGGTGTAGGGTAGGTGTAGGGTAGGTGTAGGGTAGGTGTAGGGTAGGTGTAGGGTAGGTGTAGGGTAGGTGTAGGGTAGGTGTAGGGTAGGTGTAGGGTAGGTGTAGGGTAGGTGTAGGGTAGGTGTAGGGTAGGTGTAGGGTAGGTGTAGGGTAGGTGTAGGGTAGGTGTAAGGTAGGTGTAGGGTAGGTGTAGGGTAGGTGTAGGGTAGGTGTAGGGTAGGTGTAGGGTAGGTGTAGGGTAGGTGTAGGGTAGGTGTAGGGTAGGTGTAGGGTAGGTGTAGGGTAGGTGTAGGGTAGGTGTAGGGTAGGTGTAGGGTAGGTGTAGGGTAGGTGTAGGGTAGGTGTAGGGTAGGTGTAGGGTAGGTGTAGGGTAGGTGTAGGGGAGGTGTAGGGTAGGTGTAGGGTAGGTGTACGGTAGGTGTAGGGTAGGTGTAGGGTAGGTGTAGGGTAGGTGTAGGGTAGGTGTAGGGTAGGTGTAGGGTAGGTGTAGGGTAGGTGTAGGGTAGGTGTAGGGTAGGTGTAGGGTAGGTGTAGGGTAGGTGTAGGGTAGGTGTAGGGTAGGTGTAGGGTAGGTGTAGGGTAGGTGTAGGGTAGGTGTAGGGTAGGTGTAGGGTAGGTGTAGGGTAGGTGTAGGGTAGGTGTAGGGTAGGTGTAGGGTAGGTGTAGGGTAGGTGTAGGGTAGGTGTAGGGTAGGTGTAGGGTAGGTGTAGGGTAGGTGTAGGGTAGGTGTAGGGTAGGTGTAGGGTAGGTGTAGGGTAGGTGTAGGGTAGGTGTAGGGTAGGTGTAGGGTAGGTGTAGGGTAGGTGTAAGGTAGGTGTAAGGTAGGTGTAGGGTAGGTGTAGGGTAGGTGTAGGGTAGGTGTAGGGTAGGTGTAGGGTAGGTGTAGGGTAGGTGTAGGGTAGGTGTAGGGTAGGTGTAGGGTAGGTGTAGGGTAGGTGTAGGGTAGGTGTAGGGGAGGTGTAGGGTAGGTGTAGGATAGGTGTAGGGTAGGTGTGGGGTAGGTAAATAGGCAGGTAAGTAGGTAGATAACGACAGGACAACGTCTGTCGGGTCAGCTAGTATGAATTATTATTAACAATGAGGAATATTTTGCTGGCTCGATTTGACTGAACTGAGATCTATTTATGTTATACTAATGGTGCTTAATGGAGCGATGACCTGGTAAAGGTTGCGGAGATACGCTGGATGCGACTCGCACGGGACCGGTCAATGTGGCGAGACTTGTGGGAAGCTTATATCCAGCTGTGGACGTCTTTCGTCTGAAATGATGATGATGATGATGAATGGAGCTTCTTATTTTTATAATTATGGGTTTGTGATTTTCTGGTGGTTCTGACTTTCAGAAGTTGCAGTGGTTTTAGAATAGTGTGGGGGGTTTATCATAATATATTTGTCATAATACTATAAAAAAAAATATTATTTATGTTAACTTACATTAAATCACAGTCACGGTAACGACGATGTTTCTCTACTGCTAGTGAGAACACAATAGATAATTAGAGACTTAATTAACTTAATATATTTACACGAATGATTATTCTAAAACCCAGCACTCATAAAGAAACTCAAAAGGTTCAGTGATTGTCCTTGACCTCTGGTAGTTAACGGAACGAATTTCGACGCGAAGGCAGAACTAGATGCAACCTCAGGTCTCTAGTGATGATTTAGAGCTACTCGGTTCTCGCAGGACTGTTTTCTTCAACGTGCGACTGACAAAAGAAAACCAGCAGTTATTTCGAGCATCGGAACCGCGTGCCAAGGAATGTGGCTTTAAATATTGTTGGATTAAAAATAATAATAATAATAACAATAAATTCATTTATTTCAGAATCAGTCCATAATGTTAAATTCAAAAGTATTAAAAAATAAAAATTAAGAATTAATTAAAAGATTATACAACAGTCATTAAATAAAACATTATAACTTACAATATAACATTAAAATAAAGAAATTGAATACACTATACGCTTATCTTGGGTGTTGTTTATCTATATATGTATGTATTTAAAAATGTATTTGTGTATGTATATCAGCTGTCTGACACCCACAGTACAGGGTCTCCCTAGTTTAGGGTCAGATGGCCATGTGTGAAAATGTCCCCACATATTATTATTATTTCATTTATTCATTTATTTACATATTTCATTATATTTTTAAATATTAGTAAAAAAAAAAAAAAAAAACATTTAAAAATATAAAAAATAGTAGCCCACCGGTATCGGGAACAGGCTCCTAAGAGAGGAATCTCCTGACTATACGCGCCGTGTCCAGGAGTACCGCTTTCTGTATCAACCCCTTGATCCAGCTGCCTAACGAGAGCCTCCTTAGGTGTTGGTCGAGGCTCTTGGAAATGAGTCCATTGGCCGTAACGACTATCGGCACAATGACTGCTGTATTCACATCCCACATGTCGACAACCTCGCGAGCCAAGTCAAGATACTTAATTTGTTTATCTTTCTCGGTTTTCACGATGTTCTCGTCATGCGGAACCGCTATATCAACAATCATTGCGCGACGCTCTAATCGATCTATCACCACTATATCAGGCTTATTGGCAACAATAGTCCTGTCAGTGATGATAGATCGATCCCAATACAACGTGATATTGCCATTTTCGAGAACTGGGTCGGGCACATACCTGTAGTACGGTACTTCCGACTCCACAAGTCTGTACTTTAGAGCAAGTTGCTGGTGGATAATCCTAGCTACTAGGTTGTGTCTATGCAAGTAGTCTCCGTTAGCTAGACGAGAGCATCCAGAGATAATGTGTCGGATTGATTCACCCGGCCGGTGGCATGCCCGACAAATGTCAACCGTGCTGTCCTTCACAATATACCTCCGGTAGTTGTTCGTCATCATAACTTCATCCATAATCGCACAGACAAAACCTTCGGTTTCCCTAAACAGGTCACCGATACGCAGCCAGGATACGGACGCCAAGAAATCTACATCAGGCCCATGTAGGGCCCGGTAGAAGCGCCCGTGAAGCTCCTTGCTCTGCCATACCTCCTTGCGGTCATTAGTATCGAGTACTACAGGTTTGCGCCAGTTCTCGTTCGCTAAGGAGAGCGGGGTTAGGCCCTTGTCCACTGAGACCACATCTCGGTGCATACCCACGTCGGTTTTAAGGAAATACTCCCTGAGACTGCATACCTCACGGTCGTGCAGGGACTTAGCATTAAGAAAGCCTCGGCCTCCGCACTTCCGTGGATTACCGATGACCGTGGGTGATGCATCCGATTTGCGGTCAGCGGTCCACTTGAGTATGCCGAAAGAGTACATCAAAACCGGCATGACCCATCCGTTGAAAGCGCGCACCTTGTTTCCGCCTGATAAAAGACTATTAACCACTTTATTCAGGCGGCCAAAGAAGCGCTCCCTCAACGATTGTTTCATGTCGGCAGCATTGATGCCTAACGCTTCCGACATACCCAAGTACTTGTAGGTTTCGGTTGAGGAGAGGGATCTAAGGCGTATGGAATCTGAGAGTTGGGTTCCCACGGATTCCATAATCTCCCCTCGCTTCACATGCATGACTGCACATTTGTCCACACCAAATTCCATCCTGATGGCACTACTGAAAGTTTCTGTTACTTTCAGTAGCTCCATCAGTCGCAAATTGTTGGGGGCAAAGAGTTTCAGATCATCCATGTATAGGAGGTGAGATATAACCTGACCTCCTCTTTTCAACCGCCCAGACCTGAACCCTCCAGCAACGTGCTTAGAGGGTTCAAGGCCAAACAAAACCACAGTGGACTCAGACTATCGCCCTGAAATATACCTCGCTCGATCCTTATCGGTTCGCTATTCTCCCGGATTTGCCGACATCCTGGATAGCGAAGGACCGTCCTCCATTGCCCCATACATGACATCAGGAAGGTGCGTAGAGTTGTGTCAACTTTATACAACTCTAACACCCTCATGAGCCATGTATGTGGCACAGAATCATAGGCCTTCTTATAGTCTATCCAACATGTCAACAGATCCCTTCGGGAACGACGAACCTGCTGGTTAATGGCCATATCAATGAGGAGTAGCTCCTTAGTACCACGAGACCCGTTCCTACATCCATTTTGAGAGGCAGACATAATAGAATTTTTGTCAATGTGTTCATTAATTTTAGCTCTCAAAATGGATGTAAGAACTTTATAGACCGTTGGTAGGCAAGTGATCGGTCTATAATTTTTGGGTTCCGCAGTACTACCTGATTTATGGAGCAGGTGGGTTATTCCGGTTGTTAGGAATTGAGGCAACGATCCTGACTCTAGGGCTGACTGGAACTGGGACGCCAAGCGAACGTGCGATCTCTGGAACCATTTTACCCAGAAGTTGTGCAGCCCGTCCGGCCCTGGAGATTTCCAGTTAGGTAACGGACGGACTGCACGAGCTACATCTTGGGGGCTGATGGTAATTGCCCCATTTCTGGTATTGTATCACACGCTCGCTCAACCTCCCGAGTCCAATCGCCCTCAGTGTGACTGACAGGCACCGACCAGATGCTGCGCCAAAACGAACACATGGCATCATCATCCGGCAGGTGCGTATCAGTCACACCTTGGTCCGGTCGCTCCCAAGTCCTATACACCCACCTCTCATCACTCTGGAATATGCGATTCTGAGTGTACCGCTCCACTCGACGCTTGTACCGTCTGATACGGTTTGCCCATGCACAGATCTTCTGCTTCAGGAAGTCGATACGCTCTGTGATGCAGGACAAATAATCTCGAGGACTGATATCAGTCCCCGAAAATGCCCGCCTCACAAAGCGCATCACTCTAGGGCGCGTATTGCCCTCCCTAAAGCATATAAGCTTGCCGATGAGTGCTCTAGCCTCACCAATACGACGCTCAATCCTGCACTGCCATGCTGGTACAGCTGGTTTTGGTCGTGCAGCTCCGTCACTGTTAGGAAATTTGACATGAGCTACACGACATGCTGCTACAGCCGCGCAGTACAAGATCGAGTGGGTATCAGCGAGGTCTTCGCTGCTGTCAAAACAATTTGACAGCTGCGAATCTAAAGCACACACCAGTGCCCTATTTTTCTTGTGCATGGGCAAACGAGGTAATCGCGGCCTTAGTTGAGGCGGTGTAGAACGATACTCCCGGAACGCATCCTCCAAAGCACTCCTCAATTGATCATTGTATTGGGTACTCACAGATATAGCCTCGTCATTATCCTCTTCACCACCGTCGTCAGGTCGCGGTGAAGCACTGGGTAAATCTTGCGACTGTACCGCGACCGCAACCAGTGGCAAAGCAGACGTGACACGGCTACTCCGTGATTCAAGGCGTAGTCGATCAAGTACAGCGTCATCCAGCATATGATTACGCTGGATGGCCCGCACCTGATCCGACAGTCGCTGCGCCGACACGTTGACAGCTGGCTCAAGCACCTGAAACAGAGAGAGCATCCGACCACGGTACGCAGTCAAGTTACTTCCCCCCACTGTAGCCCCAAAGTATGAGCGCATGACACTTTCATTAAGAGATTGCGTCCATCTCATGCGCTGCACACTTCCACCGGGAGCGGGAACCCTATCAGAGACCGGTGAGTGGTCTCGAGGTCCCAAGCTGTCCGGCGGCCGGCGTCGTCCCCGCCGACGCACAGGTGGTGGCGTCGTCGGCGGAGAGAAATACTCGTCGCTCGAGCTCGACGCAACTGCCGAGGCCGGTGTCACAGCCCTCACGATGGGGCTGGGTTCCGGCGGCGGCGGCGAGGCGGAGCTGAGCGACGGGTCCGGTGGTGGTGGGCGTGCTCGTGCTGACCTTAATATCATGTCTCAGTCTTCGTCACATCATATTTTCGTCTTATCCGTTACTATTCTGTATTTTTTTGCTATTTACTTTTGGGTAATCCTGATAAATCCATTATAAAACGATGTTAATATTGCAGTTTTTCGTAATGACATACGTCACTTTTGGTTTTTTCTGTTTTGGTTTACAAATATTTTATAAAAGGTTGTGATATATTTGTTTTATTTTGGTTCCATGGATTTCAATATTAAACTTTGTAGTAAAATGAATAGTGGATGTCTAAAAACGTAAAATTGTAAATTAAAATCAAAGAGCTATACGCTACGACGTGTATGACATTAAGGGTTGCTAGTTATTATTATTATTATTATCTTAATCAAAATTTAGTTTGGATCCGGAGTGCTCAATATGCAGTCTGGTCCAGTACCGCATTATTAGGCAATCCAGATCCAGATCCATCCTCCATGCGAACAGCTGAAGGTAGCTGTTGGAACTGCCTCGTATACGGCGCATCAGGGACACAACTCTCTTACGAATTATTGCCGCAAAACCATATATATTTGCGTCCGCAAACATGCCTGACGCGCTACAGTTGCGAGGCAGCTTCATTAGCGCCCTGAAGGCATTGTTGTATAGAACACGCAGGGCATTGTACGTTTTTTTCGTATGCTTGACCCATAGGCTGCACGTGTAAAATGATTGGCAAAATGCCCTAAACGAAGTATAATTTTTTTTGGTTCTATTTTTATTGCTTTACTTAAAAAACTATTCAAAATGGTACTATATTTTTGCATTTCAAACAATAAGTTGAAGTTCCAAAAAATTGTGTCAATTACAATTGCAACGAAATAGAAGAAGTAAAAGTTAGTGCGTTTTTAGGTATCTTACTATGTATATTGACAATTACCTTAATAAATTGAAAATCTCATATAGAACAGCTTTGAAAAAAAGTAAATCTGCCTGGGCATAGGCAGATTTACTTTTTTTTTATTCAAGGCGCAAAAAAGGTGCATTAGAGCCATGTGTTACAAAGTACGTAAGGCTGCGGCGCGCCCGAGCAGAGAGACCACTCAGAACAAACCGCACACATTGACATTTCGTTTATACGCATTCTCAAGCAGTTTCAAGCAGATTTCAGTCTCGACTGTCACGTGTTGTCTAAATGAATAAATGACATTAAAATTTCATGACGAACAGGAAATTTTGTTATAAATAAAATGCAAAGAGTTCCAACCAGTGTTAATAAAATTTCATATTGTCACATATAAAACCTACAGAGTCAATACAGTAACATCCCTAGTGAGTCTGGCAAGTTTAGGTAATAATTTTTGAAGATGGCGGGAGCGGTACTTCTGTACTCTTTATATTTTGTGGCTATAATATAAATTAGTATATTCGTCAAGACCAATCCCAACCTGTTTGAAAAAATGACAATGGTACGAAATGTTCCAATTCGTAGTCAGTATAAAAAATCTTTGAATAATTATAAAATAACTAGCTTTCGCCCGCGGCTTCGCCCGCATGGTTTGTTGATAAAAAAGTAGCCTATATCATTCCCCAGGCTTCATGTATTATCCATATTAAATTTTATCACAAACGGGTGAAACATACATTCACACGGATAAGCATACAGACAGACAGAAGTTACATTCGTTTCTATAATGTCGGGTGAGGAGTAGTATTCATACTATTATTTTTGTAGAAGGTTACTCTTAATTTAGCGGTTTCAGTTCTAATACGGGAGCAGCAAAAAATAAAAACTGAAAGGATTAGAATATAGTAGTTAGATAATTATCAATATGTTTTAAACTGGCGATAGGAAGTAAAAGAACCGATTCGATGGTAAACTTGTCCTTGTATTGCTAAAGACGGGTAAAATCCTGCCATTCAGATATTTTTTATCTGCTCCAAAAGCAGTCATATGAAAGCACGTATTGCATTTTCTTAGTAAACAGCGAGACTCATCTGTTTCTGTTTCATTAGAGAAAAGTTATATCAATGGTTCAGGTGGGTTTTGGCTCGTCTATAGAAGGAATGACTACTTTCCCGCCCGAAAGACACATACTTGCTGCTTCTTCTTTCCACTTAAAAGTTACGCAAAATTTACATTCTTCATCTCATCGTTTCTATTTATATAAACTGATGACTTTCACAATCAAGAATCTCGTCATACTCAAATGCAGCTTTACCAAACACCTCCCGCGGGTTTCTTGTAAATGTTTAACGTCCCTGTGCTGCCCTTTCAGCAACAGCACGCCTGCGAGATTCAGCCGCTTCAAAGGTTTCAGTGGTTCGTTGGGACGCGAAGTTGCCGTCGATTTTGGGACTGTTCTGGAGTCTTCGCAGCTCGTTGTGACACTAGATACTTCTGGTGTCACAAAAGGCTGCGAAGACATGCTGTTGCATGCTGTTGAGATGCCAGATACTCAGCGTGTTGTTGACGTCGATTGTGGAACTGTTCTGGTGTTCTGTTCTGATCTGATCAGTTACTCTGTGTGCCGCCTCACGGACCGCCTGCTCAAGCCTTAGCAGCTCGGCTTGTTGAGACGTCTTATTATGTCTAGCTATTTACATAGCTCGGGGTTTATTAGAGGTTTGTGAAATATTAGAATTACGGTTACGCAGCATTTAAGTACTATTTAAAAAATATATGCAAAATGGGTTCATTTTCAAACTAACAACTAAAACAATTTTAATAACTAATGATGAGAAAAACTAAACCACACACACAACCTATAATTAAAACTAACCGTTATTCTTAAACTAACAAAATTGTAATAATCTAATGAAAACAAAAATTTATCTTCTTCTTCTTCCTTCCCTGAATCCCATTATTTGGGGTCGGGTCTTCTGCTCTAAGTCGGACGATCTTGGGTTGTCGGTTCTGGCAATTGAGTTTTCTTGAGGTCTCGTTCTATGTTACACCACCAGGTCGCTAGCGGGTGGACTCTACCTCTTTTCTGTTCTGGTAGGTTCAGCGCAATTTGTACCACATGGTCTTCGCTTTGTCTTTTGACATGTCCATGTCCATACCAACGGAGCGGGTTTTCGGTAACTTTGTCCACGATTGGAGCAACTTTGAAGCCGCCTCGTGGTCCCTAAGTAGACAGTTTCAGGTATTCCTAGTATTCCCGATATAGACTTTTTTTGTTAACATTTCCATCATAATCTTGATTGCCTGTATTGTGTCAGTGGTTTACCTGGATGGTGTGAAACCAAACTGATTTGGAGGTATTTCTGTAATATTTTTCGACGCTTATTCCCATATCTTAAGCGTATGTGAGGTCAGTTTTATGCCCCTGTAGTTTTCACATTGTGCCACATCACCCCCTGTTCATATAAAAAAGTAGAAGAAGGCTTTGGCGCCAGGACTCTGGTATGCACTTCGTGTGCATGATGATATCAAACAGCTTAGTCAGCCAAGCTACGGCTATCAGGCCAAGGGTTTTTCAAAGGTCTACAGAGATCACACCAGGCCCAGTAGCTTTTCTGTTTTTCATTTTAGACAGCGTGTTTAACCTCTCTAATATCTATCTCGGGCCTGGATCTATACGTGGGTTCGCTGGGTATGGGATCCTCATTTGAAATAAAAATGAACCTACAAATACAATCTAGGTATACCGAAATAAATAAAAATACAATCAAGCGCATTCCAACGTAAACAAACAATTAAAGTAAGTGGTCAAAACAATCATATCGTGATATTTTTTAAACTATTTGTCCAAATTACTTAGTGTAAAAGACAAAGTTTATCTACATTAAATACTGAAAGCGACAAATGTATCAATTTTGATAAGAATTTGCTCAATAATCTAAAATGTGCATCGTAAAAAAAATATTGAAATGAAATGTATTTATGGCTCATAATTTGGGATATATTGGCTTCCACATAAAAGGTAGATATATGCTGTCGCGGACTTTTATTTAGAACTTTTTAAGATAAACAATCCTTTGATATATTATCTTCGTGTAACTCCAACGGTATAGGCAGCGCACGCCAAGATAGCTCTCAGAGGGCAAATTTTTTCCAACTTACTTGATACTTATCGTAATATTATGGTCAATTTACACAAAATCTTTAAAAATTGTAGCCCATGTGTTATTCTGATGTATAAGCTATATTTCTAAATAAGTTTTATCAAAATCCTTTTAGCCGTTTTTGCGTGAAAGAGGAACAAACATCCATCCTCACAAACTTTCGCATTTATAATATTAGTAGGAAGTAGGATGTATCTTTAGGTTAAGGTATTTATCTATGGGCCTATGCAGCCTGAAATAAATGAATTATTATTATTATTGCCGTATCGAGTGGGCACAAAATAAAAATGTTGCGCTAAAACACGAGAGCGGCAAGGTGGTTCTTTGCAGTAAAGAGGCGTATGCGCGAAATTTTTGAGAGACCATCTCAAAATTTTCGCGTGTGTTCCAGTGGATTCGAGAATGGTTGAGATTCAAAATTGACCCGGTAGGTGGCGCTGCAGTTCAGTTCTAGGACTTCTTAGATCTATGTCACCCTGGTACCTCTTTACTGCTCAGAGCCACATTGCCGTGTCGAGTGTGCACAAAATAAAAATGACACGAGAGCAGCAAGGTGGTTCTTTGCAGTGAAGAGGTACGAAGGTGGATGGGATGGAAGCTTGGGTAGTTATTCTGCGTGCCTCTAATTGGTTATTATACATACTTAGATATATGTCATCCTGGTATCTCAAAATTTTCGTGTGTGTTACAGTGGATTCGAGAATGGTTGAGATTCAAAATTGACTCGGTAGGTGGCGCTGCGGTTCAGTTCTAGGACTTCTTAGATCTATGTCACCCTGGTACCTCTTCACTGCACAGAGCCACATTGCCGTATCGAGTGGACACAAAATAAAAATGCTGCGCTAAAACTCGAGAACGACAAGATGGCTCTCCGCAGTGAGGAGGTACCAGGGTGGCATAGATTTAGGAATTGGGGCTTAGGTAGTTATTCTGAGTGTAATAATTGTTTATTTCACGGACTGCTTTACAACATGCAAACTAATTGGTCAATTTGCAAAGACATTGATGTACAATGATGTTCCTATTTTTTTTACATGGAATAAACAATCAAAAAATTGGAAACCACGAAAACGAGGCGTTCCAGTCCCAGGATTTGCAGACATATTTAATGGCAAATACATTAGGCAGAATATATACAGTCCATCCTATGCAAAGCGAACGGTTTTTTCTGCGTTTGTTGTTGGTAAACGTTCCAAGACCGACTTCAATTATATTTTATACGAGACGTTATTTGATGCGTGTCGTGAGTTACATTTATTGGAAGATCATAATCTCTGGGATCTCACGCTTGCAGATGCAGCACTGAGTTCCTCTCCACAACAAATTCGTCAATTACATTAAATAACACACACAACATGTTTTCCGTCAGAAGCATCTGCTCTGTGGAATAAACATAAAGAGTCAATAAGTGAGAACATTTTGCATCGGATTAGAATTACTTATTATTATCGGATTACTCAACAAAATCCAATTTCGAATTTCAGACGAAATATATAACACGGCATTAATAGTGATTGAGGATATTTGTGTTCTTATTTCGAACATGCTACTCATCCATTTCGGCATCCAGCGGCGAACCGCCTAGCAGTAGAATTAATCAACAGCCATGTTCAACATGAACACCACTTTGATATGCGTTTTTTTCCACTTTTGTTGCTGATAATGAGCAACTGCTAACTGCTGAGCAACGAAATGTATATGATCAAATCAATTTATCAATTGCAGCAGAACAAAGAGGATTCCTTTTTTGGATCCATCAGGTGACACTGGTAAAACATTCCTCACCTCACTGATACTTGCGCACAAAATCATATTGCATTGGCAATTGCATCATTGGACATTGCAGAAACATTACTTGATGGTGGACGGACTGCGCATTCAGCATTTATAATAATATTTTTATTTAGAAATGACTTGGCAAAAGAAATACATTTTTGCTTAAATATAAATTACATTTCTAAGACTTCCGTGCCTGAACTAGGTAATCCTGTGTTTCAGGCGAGAAGAGCTAAATAATGTTAAAAAAAAAATAAACAATCAAAAAGTCAATTCAAAAGAAAGTTGACAATTTATAGACAACAGTTGAGTAGCTTAACTAATATATCTAAATTAAATAAATACTAAATGGAAGTAAAACAAAGAATATCTGAACTATAAATTCACTTTATCACACATAGTAAATTCTCTGTATCTTCATAGGACATACTTTGAAGAGTATCCTTGAGAATTATCTTACAATTTGTGTAGGTCAGGGAATAGATGTTTGCTTTTGCGTTTAGTCTATTATAGAGGAGAGCACCAAGGAATAGGTAAAATTTGGATATAAATGCGTGTTTTGTTGTTTTTTGTGGACAGACTATATATTTACGTCTTTTATTAGTATATTCAGTGCTGTAGGGTAAAGCTCTATGTTGTCTTAATACAATTCCCATTATGAATAGCTGTCGAACTGTTAATACTTCAAAATACTTGTATAGGAGGTTAGTAGGAAAAAGGAAAGGGCGGAAAGTAGCCACTTTGAGAATCGCCCTCTGAGTTCTCTCGATGGTTAGTAACCTGGTTTTACCCGCTCCACCCCATGTCGTAATACAGTAAGTTAATATTGATTGACATAGAGCAAAGTACACTTGTCGAATTATTTTTGAGTCAGCAGTATAGCGTAATTTTTTAAAAACAAATATCAACTTACGAACTCTATTATTTAATGCTTCTATATGGTGTTTGAACGAAAGTGTTTCATCAATTATAACCCCAAGATATTTTGTTGTAGTTGCCATTTTAATGTTAGGACAACCACATTGGTTATTTGTGGAAATGGTGCAATGATGAGCATATAATGTTGAGTTAGTTATTTAAATTACCATTGAATATTCATACAAATCCCAATGCAATGTGTTACATGATAATGCAAAACTATTATCTGGGATGAATGCACAATAGTCTACAAGCATTCGCTTGAAGCTTTCTACAGGTCGCTGAAAGATATCAAAGATTTTCGTTGGTGCTCCTACTGCTGCTGTCTGATGATTTCAGGTAGACATTACCTCTCATTCCACGTGCTACATATGCGGACGAAATAAACGCATGTTTGAAAGAATCATAATTATGGCGGAATGTCAGTAAATTATGCCTTACGATAAATTTGCGTGTTCAACTTTAGATTCTCTCAACAATTGCCTAGACATTTGGCAATGGTGAAATTCAATTGCATGAAAATACACTACATATCCGAGCCCCAGCGAGCGAGCTGAACATACAACAGTCATTGCCTGGTAATAAAATTACATTCAAATCGATTGACACAATAATTGATCCCGATGAATTCACTGGACTTACCTAGAATGCCACTACATAACTTACGATTGATTATTTTCTCACATAATAAATTATGCTTCGAAATTTAAATGTGCCAAAATTGTGTACCTAATGGCACACGATTTGCCATAAAAAAATCATGGGCAATATTCTTGAAGCCACTATTGTGACTGAAAAATTTCAAGGTGAAGTTGTACTTCTATCACGTATTCCAATGATTCCATCACATTCACCAATACCATTCAAACGTTAGCAATTTCCTGACTAACTATTAATAAGTCACAAGGTCAAACAATGACCATTTTCGGATTAGTTTTAGGAAATCCTTGCTTTTCTCACGAACAATAAAATGACATACTCAAATGTTGCGTGTTCAAACCGTACATTAAAAATATACAACTGTAAAAACACAGTTTGAGTTATAATTCTTTTACCATTAATAAAGCAAATTTAAGTTTCTATTCAAGACAGCATATGCATTCAAATTAACACATAGTATACACTACACGCTATCGATTGTTCGAATTGTGGTAAAAGGACATAAAATAACGTTTGTTTTTAAATTTGTTTTGATGATATTTAAAAACAAACGTTATTTTATGTCTATACAGACTGTTACAACTTATCAACAAAAAATTAGAAATTTTAGAATATAAGACGTGTGTACAGGACAACGTCTGTCGGGTCAGCTAGAATTGTATATAAAATGAAAATATAATATAAAAAAGCCTTTAGAGTAGAACCCTTCCGTAATAATACACTAACGCCAATGAATCCAATAATAAAAACATTTATAAACACAGTTTTTGGAATCTACTTCAGTACTTTGCCGCGAATTTTCTTTTACGTCATCTTTATTCAGTTAGAAGGCGCCATTCCGAATCTTGTTGACTGGTTTGCATGTCAAACTCGTAAACTCATGTCTCGTCACCAGTTAATCGATATAAAGATAACGTTTAATTTTTACAGATAATCAATATAAAAATAACGTTTAATTGTTAATTAAATGGCTAGGTGTTCGCGGCGTCGACTATTTTAGCGCTAGACGTCATTTATAACGGATAACTATACTAGAACTTTGAGGAGACATAAGCTTCTTGACCATTTAAAGAATACGAGCAGAAATCCTAGCATTTAATTTCATTTAAATTTTCTGGTTACGCATAGTTATGCGTAACCAGTAAATAAATTAAATTAAATTATAAATAAAAGAAAACCAAGCAATATTTTATTGCTATTTCGCGTTGTGTGGTCACCACCTAACCTAAACTACCCGTTTCGATTTTTTCTAACTTTTTATTGTTTAAAGATTGATAACTGTAATAAATCATTTGATTAGTGGGTGGCCCTAATGGGTGTCCCCTTCTTTCGCAGACAGAAATTTCATAGAATTTCGTTTCCCAGAAAATGTTTCACATAATATTTGGTTCTCATATTTTTATTTCGACTATTATTGTTTCAATTTACTATTTTGAATATTTACTTCAATGAAAAATATTTCACAGAAACACAATTCAATAAATTTTTAATCCCTTTTTTTTCTTTAACAAACTTATCAAACAGTAGAATTCTTTTTTAACGAATATTGTTTGTTTGTTGTATTTTTACATGGAATTTATTTCAACGAAAATGTATAGACATTAACAAAAATGTTGTCTTAAAAAGTCAATGTGTTGTGCTACCAAAGTTAATGACAGAAACGAATCGCTGTGAAACCGACTCCACGTAGTCTTGTCTGCCCTAATCCTAGAGTGTAATTTAAATCTGCGTAGGCGTGGAGGGGCGAGGCGGCCCGCGAGCTGAGAAGGAGGTGGTTTTAACGCCCGCCGCCGCGGCTTAGGCTGGCCGGCGTAGCCGGCCATTAAGCTGAAGCTGCGGTGGTGAGCGTAAATACCATCTGCGACAATAAGCTAGCGTGGGACCGCCGGAGCCCCGCAACGCCGTAGCCGTGACAGAAACTATGCCTGCTGCATGTTGAATGCTTGCTTGCACGCTGCATGCTTGCTTGCACGCTGCATGCTTGCTTGCACGCTGCCTGCTTGCTTGCACGCTGCATACTTGCTTGCACGCTGCATGCTTGCTTGCACGCTGCATGGTTGCTTGCACGCTGGATGCTTGCTTGCAAGCTGCATACTTGCTTGCACGCTGCATGGTGGCATGCACGCACGCGCAGTAGGTTTGGTTAGAACTGAGACTCCATTCTTGGGAATAAGTTTTATATCAAATAAAAAATATAAGGATTAAGAATATTTGATTTGTTATTCTATGATATGATTATTCTAACAATAAACTTTATGTGAAACGAAAATCAATGATTTAAAAATCTTGAAAGTAAGTATTCTGCGTATTGATTATTCTATGAAACGAAATTATTAGAAAAAAATTATGGCAAATAAAAGTTATGACTAATAAGTTGATGTGACAAACGTTATTAGTATAAATGATACTAGTGCACGTAAATATTATGACGGGGGACGATTATGGAAAACAATAATACCTAGTACAAATGATTTTATGGTAAACAAGACAATACCGTTTTAAAAATTATTTTAATTTATAAATAGAACATTAATTTTAGCAGTCACAATTTTATTATCAAATATATATTTTTACAAGACTAAATTATATCGCAGACATAATTTAGCACATGTATGGTTTATAAATTATTATTAGATATAATTGAACAACCAAAAATCCTAAATCAAATTATGATCTTGCTTTATCATGTCAGCTGCCTTTTCAGCAATCATCAGAATAGGACCCACAGTATTACCTCGAGTAATTGTTGGCATCACACTGGCATCAGCAACACGCAGACCTGAGACTCCATTCAACCGTAATCGACTATTTACGACAGTACCCATGGGGCACGTGCTAGTGGTCTGACTGAATCCAGAAGATACACACATTACGTAACATCGCCAATACTCCCGGCTATCTTTACCGAATTTATTACATGCTGGAACTGCATCTACGATCACACCATCTACGTCTCTATAATAAGTGGTATTCATCACCGGAAGAAAATCGAATATGTAATCAATTAGATCCTCAATGTCGTCTTTATCTGATAAGAAACCATTGTATATAAGTGGAGGATCTTCTGGATTAGTGCTTCTCAATAATACTTTGCCTCTTGATTTAGGTGCAAGGTTTATTACTTCGTTCCACGCTTGCAGTCTTTTGGTTCCTTGTTTGTATACATTGTTGCAGATATCATCTCTAAATCTAAATCCAAATGAGCAGTAGATAAGTACAATTTCTGCTTCACCTAAGAAAGTCGTCACTTGATAGTCTGGATAAGTAGATGATTTATTAAGAGCAACAAAACCCGTGAACGATGATCCCGGCAGTTCATAAGGACTAGGTTGTGGTAACGGCTGACTCAGTGTATCCAAGTTTTGTAAAATCATTGCGCTAAAATGCTCCTGCAGATTTTCTCCTACAGGTAAGTTTGAAATTACTTTTTTTTTTTTTTTTTTTTTTTTTTTTTTTTTTTTATCATTTGATAGGCATACGTTTGACCTCTATCTCACTTTAATGTTCTTACTCTGCAAATGCTCTTCCGGCCCGACACCTGATAACATTAGCAATTTAGGTGTGTTAAATACACCAGCCGAAATAATTACTTCTTTCTTAGCCCTATAATTGTGAGTTTCACCATCATTTGTTAGAACTTCTACTCCGATAGCCCTTTTGTTGTCGTCAAATATTATTTTAGTAACCAGAGTATTTTTCAAGACAAGGAGGTTATGGCGATCTTTAACCGAAGACAGGAATGCATAGGCCGAGCTCTGCCGTGATCTTCCAGATATAGTGACGGCTTGTGCAGAGAAACCTAAAGCTTGATGTTCATTGAAATCTAAAACTATATCATGTCCTAGTTCTCGGTACGCGTCTAAGAATTTGTTGATTTCAGGGCGATGGTCTTTTGTTATTCCTATGAATCCGTCGGTTCCATAGTATTGCTTGTCAACTGAGAGAAGCAGATCTGGATCTTCCAGCTTTTCGAACTTGTAGAAATATGGCAAAACGTTTTCCCACTTCCACGAATCATCACTGGTTATTTCCGCCCAAGAATTGTAGTCGCTTGGCTGTCCTTTGTGGTAAATCATGTAATTAAGAGAGCTACTTCCACCAAGCATCTTTCCTTGCGTGATTTCATAATAGTTTTCACGATGACAAGTATCTTCATATCCGTCGAATTCTGAAGTGTAATTCCAGTCATAACGCGATTGCTTCATCAAGGCGGGTAGACCAGGAAGCTGAAATAAATAAAAGGCGAAGAAGTTATTTTAATGGTCTTTCTCACTAAATCTTACTTTCTTGAAATCCTAGCTTTGTGAGCACAAGCAACATCCGATGCATTGTCACTACCCCCATTTACACTCAGCCCCTTCCACTGCTCCTGCCGCTGCCGGAAATATTGCCTTAAATACTTCTGCGCGAGTATCGAAGCGAGTGAGTGTTCACACTCAGCCTTCATAGTTCTATAATGAACGAAGGAGCGCCGGGCAATGGCAGCGGCATGAGCAGTGGCAGCACGAGTGAACTGTTTACATTCTCGCGCTGCCCACTTCCCTGCTCACTTCCCTGCCCAACAGGGCTGAATGTAAATGTGGCTTTAAAAATTGTTCAAAAATGTAAAGTAGGAATGTTACGTTTAAATCATAATTATCTGGATGGATGAATGGATGTTTATTTAACTTTTATTAGTAGGATAAACGTGTTAGTTTGAAAAAAGCTGTCAAACTGACAAATTTATTCCTCTGCTAACTGTCATTTAAATGCATTAAAATGTAAAAAAAATTGTCGCTATCTTATCTCATTGACATCATCAACTAGTAGTTCACTGTTGGACAAAAGCCTTCTCCATGGCGCGCCATTTTTCTCAAATCTGATCTGTTAAAATTTAAAAGTGCTGAATCAATTTGGATAAAATTTATATGGGACCACCCCTGAGACATACCCTACCCATAAAACATATTTTTAAAATCGATTTACATTTTTCGGAGAAATCGCGTAACAAATATACAAAAAAAAAAAAACAACATACAGTCGAATTGAGAACCTCCTTCTTTTTTGAAGTCGTTTGAAAAAAAGGTAAATAGCGGTATTTTGACAGATTGAAATTTAAATAAGAATGAAAATGCTTCTAAAGGTTTTGAAACAAAGAAAAAAAAAATGAAGAAAAATCAGCTTTGAATTAAACAATCATCTTAGACAAAATATATGACGTCGCATGGAAAAGTTGTAAAGTACAACAATAAGACAATAATAAACTTACGTCAGACTCAAAAGGCGGATCGCCGCCAGCCTCGATAAGCAGGACGTTCACATGCTGGATTTCTGACAGTCTGTTGGCTATCACACTCCCTGCTGTCCCAGCACCAACCACTATGAAGTCAAAACTAGCGCCATCTGTAAAATTTAATATCGTAATAATACCTAGTTACGTATCTGATTATTCTCTAAAAGTCCTTCAGTTTTGTAGAAGAACGTTGACATTTCTATAAATTATTTAGTTTAGGTAAATAAATTAATATTCAATAAGATAAATCTGAACGTAGAATAAACAAGCGATTTGCATGAATTTAGTTATGCACATACCTAATTATGTACATTTTATTACCAAAACCCGTCTGTAAATAATAAGTTCATTACAACAGGCAAATTAATACCATTAAAATAATCGTCTTACTTCTTTTATTTTTAAATAGAATAATGTACATACTAATACCTTTTTGTCTTTGGAAATATATAGGTAACATATTATAATGTTGTTTTTATAAAATAAAGTAACATGAATTACCTACCACGAACAACAGCTTGATGTGGCCACAAGTAGTTCGTAAGGTGCAAAGCAGCCATTATCTTGAGCGCTCCTTGCAACACCTCCATCGTTTTAAATGCTACTGTGGCATTCATGGCTGTCTGTAACCAATATAAGTGGGTTAAGTTTTACTGTAACGAACCAACACACATCGGATTTTGGATATTATTAACGTTGATGAATTTTTACTTTGTTTTTTTTTACTTTTTTTTTTTGACTAATGAAAAAAGAAAAAAAAAACGTTTACTATTTACCAAAAAAAGTAATACAAATAAGCCATCAAAAAATTCCTGTACTTCGCGACCATCTGGGAATGTGCCCAAGAGACTGGCGGTATTGCCACGTGGGATCATCATCATGTCACCCTTTAAACGCCCACGGCTCTGCATAGGTCTTTCTGAAGGGGGGGGGGGGATCAGACGTAATCACCATGCTTGGCCGATGCATGTACGTAATTCATATAACTTGTTCTTTCTCTTCTTTGTTGGATCCGGTCAGATCAAAAACATAAATATTGTTTATTTCAGCGACAATCAATCGAATCTACTTTATTTTATCCTTTTAGTTTTTGTTCAATTTTTTACTATTTTGTATTGTATAATGACAGACCAAATTTCAAACCAAAATTCAATCAATAACTTATACTGTATAAATTGACATGACATGATTGTAATTATTACTTTTTACTCTTGCAATCTGACTAAATATGACTTAATGTGTATTATTGTATGTTTGTTACTATAAGATGGACACCACAACAACTTCTAGACATGTATTATTATTATTTAAATTCTGTTATTTCTGAAATATTGTGTAATATGTTAGGCAAACCTTATAAAATTATGACGCAGCATGTACGCTCATAAACTCAACAGCAAACCAACTTTGTTATTCGCAGTGCCCTAACAGAGTTCATGTGCAAAAACCGAAAATTTTATAAGTTTATTGTAAAACGTGTGATGTGTATGAAAGCAAATAAATAAATGTTGGCGTTCGCAGTAGGTGTTATAGTACTCAACCTCCCTAAGTCGCCTTCTATGACACCCACGAGCAGAAATGGGGTGGTGCTATTCGCGACCTCACGGCTTTTCTGGCTTGTCACGTTGTGATTTAGGGATATTTAATAATTTTACTTATTTACTTAATTTAATTAATGTTTTAATCATCCTTTTTTATAATTATGATTTTGTTATGCTAAAGCTTTTATAATGCATAGGTAACTAGGTTGTTTCTAAAACTGTAAATTTCAAATATTAAGTCAGTTACTGGAACAAATATTGGTTTTCCAACATCAAGACAAGTCAGCGTTCCCGGCGGGGTAGCTAGAAGTGGTGTTTGCATAAACTAGATAATTATTAAAATACCGCGCCTTCATAAATAGACTCGGTTCAGCTTCCAATTGGCGAAATAGTTTTCATAACTGGATCAGTGGATCAGGAAATAAGCATGATGAAAGAAACAAACAAACTCTTCAGCATTATTATCCATACTTAATCCATACTTCCGTACTATATAGGGTGACTGGTAATTAGTGTACGATACTTAGACACGTGACTGTGTTCATGATAACAAACAACTTTCCCAAAGAAAAAATGATTTTTGTATTGTTTCACTTTTATCACAATGACACAACAGCCGTATGAAATTCACGCGCGCGCACGCCAGTGACCTAAAGTGAACCAGTACAATAAAAAAATTTTTTCTTAATCATGAAGTATCGTACACTAATTACCAGTCACCCTATATAAAAATACGAAAGTAACTCTGTCTGTTACGCTTTTACGATGAAATAGGTGGACCGATTTTGAGAAAAATTTGGTTTGATGATAGGTTGAATCCTGTAGAAGGACATAGGCTGCTTTTTAACCCACAACTTCATCTGCATCCACGACTATCGACATTCACACGGATGAAAAGCTAGTATTATTAATGCGAAAGTAACTATCTATCTGTTACGTTTTCATGAAGAAACGGCTGAACTGATTTTGACAAAATTTGATTATGAAGATAGTGTAAACCGTGGGAAAGGACATAGGCTACTTTTCAATCCACGACTACGCCTGCATCCACGATAACCGACGCGACGTTCTCGACGGACCGAAAGTCGCGGGCAAGAGCTTGTATTAGTACAGATATTAGAGTATTTTTTTTCAATTATTTATGTCAATGTAACATTTAGACTTACATTAAATCACTATCACGTTTTCGAAGATGTTCCTCCACCACTAGTAAAAACACAATGGACAATTACTGAATTAACTTAATATATTTATACGAATAATTATGATTGCATGTCAATATTATTTCGTTAATCCGAAAAGAGCGTCAGACTAGTACACATACCATGACCTCTATGATGAATCACGTCCTTAGATAGATGGCATATTGTTTAATATTCATAATGCGCATATTTTACATCATACAACACCACACAACATACCTTTAAACATAACAACTAGAGGCCCGCCCCAGCTTCGCACCGATCCAATTTTATTTGCGAATTTCCTAAATTGTTTTTCATACAAACTATTTGTTATTATTTTTTTAATCTTTATTATCTAAACAAACTTGTCCTGACAATTTACTGAACACAACAAAAAAAGAATGATCCAATTTGGGGCAGAGTCAATCGGAAGTTTGCGCTTATAGATATTTCGGCGACTTTGTTTTATATTATGTAAAAATATAGCCACAGACAATTATTACCTGAACAGACGCCCTGACTAATACACAAACACACACCCCTCACACACTCACACCCATCACATATCACAATATCACAACATCACTGAGGGTACACTACATAAATACGAAAAACTTTATTCCGAAACTCAGAAATACGAATTTCAAAATACCGATTTTCATAATTCCGAATGGTTCAAAACTCCGATTTACCACTTATCCTATTTTTATAATTCCATAATTTCAAAATTCCGAACGTTTATAATTGCTATTCTCAAAATACCGAGTTTCAAAAGATTGAATAACAAAAAGTCCAACATAATGAAAATTCGAAACATCAAAAATACGCGCGTGCAAGCAAGCATGCAGAATGCAAGCAAGCACGCAGGCAGCATGCAAGCAAGCATGCAGCGTGCAAGTAAGCATGCAGCATGCATGCATCATGCAAGCGACCATGCAACATGCAGCAGGCATGGTTTCTGTCACGGCTCCGGCGTTGCGGGGCTCCGGCGGTACCACGCGAGCTAATCGTCGCAGATGATATTCACCTGCCCCTCAGCTTGCGGGCCGCCTCGCCCCTCCGCGCGTACGCGGAATTAAATTACACTCCAGGAGTAGGGCAGACAAGACTACGTAAACACAATTTTGAATATTTATGCGTAGCTGAATTGAATCAGAATTCTAATTTTAACAGTTTATTCGAAATATTGAAAATCGATAATATATGTCGTTTTTCGGACCGAGAACCCATCGAGCATTTGATTCTTCGAACATTTGAAAATCGGAAAATAAACAAATTAGATTTACGACATACGGTAAAATAACTTTCGTGAATTTAAGTTATAGAGATTATAATTCTTAGGTATTATGAAATTCGGACTTTTGAAAATCGGAATATCGAAATACGGAATAAATATTTCGGACTATTTGGGTGTCCCCGTCACTGACGTACGTAATTAAAATATGTTTGCAGTGTTTTTTTTTTTTTTTTACTTTTACTTTAATTTAAATGACAATGCCAGCTGATCCTGCCACACCCATTTACAGACACACATTTATTTATTTTTTCAGAATATCACACAGAAATCAAAGTCAAAGCATTTATTTCAATTAAACCATTTACAGGCACTTTTGAATTTATTATCTTTTATCTATATAGTTAGTTATAGTTTAAAAATGTATTTGTGTATGTATATCAGCTGTCAATGTGTGCTAAAGTTATTTTTCACTTTTTAGTTTTTGAAGGCGGTTGTCTTTTTTGTAAAAAGCTTTTTTTTTACTTTGTTTTTGTAATTTCTCTATTAGTTTTTTTTTTTTAACTTGGAAATAAAATAAGTCCCCACTTTAATATTGTGAAGCATAGTCCACTATACCAAGCAGTGCAAATTTACAATAAATTACCGCTACACTTAAAAGATCTGATTTACACATCTGCATTCAAAACAAATCTTCGGGCATTCCTGAGTGAAATAAGTGTCTATACTCCATTGGCGATTTGTAGACATTGTTTTAATTTTATTTATTCTACCCAGACATGAGGTTGAATTGAGGAAGATTTGAGGTATTTATGACAATTGTTTTTTCTTTAATTTAATAACTTGACATTGTATATATTAGCTATTATTTATTATTATTAGTATTTTTTTTTGTATGAAATTTTATTATATTTTAGTATTGTGCTCAATCCTAAAAACATTTCAAACACAATGTAAATTGTTTATGAATAAATAAATAAAATATATAAAACAAATAAAATAAATAAAATAGATAAAATAAATAAAATATATAAAATAAATAAAATAAAGTAAAAAAATAAAATAAAATATGTAAATAAAATACTTAATTTACATAAAAAAAATAGGTTAATAATTTGAATACTGGGAATTTAATTTTACTGTATGTCAATTCATCTCATATTCAACATAGCACACTATAAATTCCGTTTAACAACTATTTGATTGTACCTACCTATGTTAACAAACGAATAAATGACTTATGACTTATGAACATCGCCAATACTCCCGACTATCCTTACCGAATTCATTTCATGCTAGAACTGCATCTACGATCACACTATCTTCGTCTGTATGATAAGTAGTATTCATCACCAAAAGAAAATCGAATATGTAATCAACTAGAGCCTCCACGTCTCTCTCAAACCTCAAAGAGGTACTCTGCTGTAATCACTCTATTACAGAATAGTAAGTCAGCCTCTGATGACTGTAGGCTAAACAGTCTTCTTGTCATAAAAAATATAAAGTTTAAAAACTAAAACCCGACCACAACAAAAAGTGATCTAAAAAGTACAAAACAAGAAAATATTTCACACAGAAATCAAGACATAGGTACAAAATGGTCAAGGTAAGCCGTGGTTGCATGCCTGTATCCCATATGAGTGCGATGAACATGAATATAATGGCATGCAACCACGGCTTACCTTGACCATTTTGTACCTATGTCTTGATTTCTGTGTGAAATATTTTCTTGTTTTGTACTTTTTAGATCACTTTTTGTTGTGGTCGGGTTTTAGTTTTTAAACTTTATATTTTTATTTAAACCATTTTGGAGTCACAGCTAAGTATTTTATATTTAATAGGTACTAGTGAACCCCTTTCCTATGATACTAAACACGGTATGCGTATCTTACTTTATTTGGTAATCTTTCCTTTTTTTACAATAATTTGTGACAAATTACCACTAAATATTATATAAATTTGAAATGTACTAGTGATCCCCTTTCCAATGATACCAAACACGGTATGCTTGTCTCCATTTTTTTTTTTAATATTGGTTTTTTTGGCCGCCAGAGGGCGACACATTGGATTCGGTGATACGTCATATAGCCTATAACCAGCGGACGATCAAGACGCTTCTAACGATACCTCATTTGTTCAGTTCTGATAAGTAGTTTAGGAGCTATGTGCGTACAGATGAACATACATACATACATACATACATACATACATACATACATACATACATAGCCTGTCAAACTCATAACCCTCCTTTGGCTTTGCCGTAGTCGGGTAATAAAAATAAGACTATAGTTCTAAATACGAAAAGGTTCTAGAAAGAATCCAGAGTATTTAAACGAAGCCTCTTCAGCATGCCTAATGCATGCAATCTTTGCATGAGCTACGCCCGCCATTAATTAATGGACGGGTAGCTTTTCTACTCTTATTCATGCTTGCTAAATACTCTGCAACCTAATCATACCTAAACCTAAGCAGCAATCCTAAATTCCACTTACAGGCGAATTACATTGGGTGTGCCTCTTTCGAGGTGGCTCAACTTTAAGTGTCGGAACCTATTATGATTTTAGAACGGCTCAAATATTTACCCGATAATGGGTCCCGACCACGGATATCGGTCCCGATTGTTAAAGTCCCTCTGTATTTCGCATTTTAATTTGTTTTAAGTGTATAGTATATCGATCATGAAGTTATTTCAATTTTGTAGTTTTTCATTACCTAATAGTTAACTGATTTCTAGACTACTTGATTTGTTTCTTACTTTTCAGTTCTTTTTCAAAATATTTTTTATGAAGTTTGAATTTTTTTAGTTGGAAGGAATAATTTGGCTTTTGGTTGCAGTCCGCAGTACCTAACTGTGCAGGATAAAGGGTTCGACCAGTATTTTTTTTATGTCCTGGGCCCCCTTGGACCTTTCATCTTTTGCGATCCTGTGCTTTATCTCGCCTTATTTCATGGGTTAATATTAAAAAGCTGAAGAGTTTGTTTCTTTAAACGCGCTCATCTCCAGAACTACTGTAACTGGTCCGATTATAACAATTTTTAGCTGATACTAAGGTATGCTACCTACCTACCTACGTTGACGGCTTTGTATTATTATTGCAAAAATAGTGTCCCTCAACAAAATTCACGAATCGAATTCATTCAAGAAATCGAAGGCAAAAAATTAGATAGCCATATCTGGTGAAACGTTAAAGTTAATCAATCAATGTTTTACCATTTTTTTCATTAGAGAACTACTTTTTGTTAATTTGAGTTCATTTTCTGTTCTTTCTATTTGCTTATTCATCAGTTTGACTTATAATCCAAGAAACTACTTGGTCTTTCGAAAATAAATAATCATGTACTTTCTGCGCCAAAATTTGAAGTCACAGTTTATGACTAACTTGAGGTTAAATTAGCAAATGTTATGCATGAAGGGCCTGTGATAACAACTCAGAGTTCGAGATTAGTATAAGTGATTCTCAAATTGCTACGCTATAAGCACTTTATCTATCTATCTTTGTAATTTCTTTATAATATTTACTTACCTATATAAACTTTATGTACACAGGCCTAAAGGCAGACTTAACAAAACAACTTACTTCTCAGTCATTCTCTACCAGTCAAGTCAACCAAGAGTGGTCAAAAGATAACATGGCAGGGTAATACAGTCATGTTTAATGTACTATTTAATTTGATAAATAAAACATTAATTTATGCAGTCATTATTTTATTATCAATCATATTTTATGTATTAATAAAGTATTCCTTATAAATTACTAATAAGTAAATAAGCAACCAAAAAGACTAAATAAAATTATGATCATGCTTGATCATGTCAGCTGCCTTTTCAGCAATCATCAGAATAGGACCCACAGTATTACCTCGAGTAATTGTTGGCATCACACTGGCATCAGCAACACGCAGACCTGAGACCCCATTCACCCGTAATCGACTATCCACGACAGTACCCATGGAGCACGTGCTAGTTATCTGACTGAGTCCAGTAGATACACACATTAAATAACATCGCCAATACTCCCGGCTATCCTTACCAAATTCATTACATGCTGGAACTGCATCTACGATCACACCATCTACGTCTCTATAATAAGTAGTATTCATCACCGGAAGAAAATCGAATATGTAATCAATTAGAGCCTCCACATCGTCTTTATCTGATAAGAAACCATTGTATATAAGAGGAGGATCTTCCGGATTAGTACTTCTTAATAATACTTTGCCTCTTGACTTAGGAGCGAGGTTTATTATTTCGCTCCACGCTTGCAGTCTTTTGATTCCCTGTTTGTATACATTGTTGCAAATATCATCGCTGAATCTAAAACCAAATGAACAGAAGATAAGCACAATTTCAGCTTCAGCTAAAAAAGTTGTTACTTGGTAATCTGGATAAGTAGAAGATTTGTTAAATGCAACAAATCCAGTAAACGATGCTCCAGGCAGCTCATATGGGGTTGGTTGAGGTAATGGTTGGGTTAGTGTATCCAAACTTTGTATAATTAATGCACTGAAATGCTCTTGCAGATTTTCTCCCACAGGTAAGTTCGAAATCACTTTGATGTTTTTACTCTGCAAATGCTCCTCCGGTCCGACTCCTGATAACATTAGCAATTTAGGTGTATTAAATACACCAGCAGAAACAATCACTTCTTTTTTAGCCCTAAAATTATGAGTTTCACCATCTTTTGTCAGAATTTCTACTCCGATAGCCCTTTTGCTATCGTCAAATATTATTTTAGTAACCAAGGTATTTTTCAAAACAAGGAGGTTATGGCGATCCTTAACCGAAGACAGGAATGCATAGGCTGAGCTCTGCCGAGATCTTCCAGATATGGTGACGGCTTGTGCAGAGAAACCTAAAGCTTGATTTTCATTGAAATCTAAAACTATATCATTTCCTAGTTCTCGGTACGAGTCCAAGAATTTGTTAATTACTGGCCGGTGGTCTTTTGTAATTCCTATGACGCCGTCGGTTCCATAGTATTGCTTATCAACGGAGAGAAGCAGATCTGGATCTTCCAACTTTTCAAACTTGAAGAAATATGGCAAAACGTTTTCCCATTTCCACGAATCATCACCGGTTATGTCCGCCCAAGAATTGTAGTCGAGAGGCTGTCCTTTGTGATAAACCATGTAATTAAGGGAGCTGCATCCACCAAGCATTTTTCCCTGAGTGATTTCATAATAGTTTTCACGATGACAAGTATCTTTATACCCGTCGTATTCTGAAGTGTAATTCCAGTCATAACGCGAACGCTTCATCAAGGCGGGTAGACCAGGAAGCTGAAACAAAATAAAAGGCCGTTGTTTTAATAGTCTTCTTAGAGCTTTATCATCTGCGTGAGTTCCACAAAACCAATATTGGTTTAAAGGAGACTTAAATTGATGTTATCACTTTCTTTTTGAAACAAAATGTAAAGGATGGCATGAATTTAAAGTCTCCGTTAAACTAATGTTAGTTTCGTGCAACTAAACATCAATCTTACTTTCTTAGAATCTTAACTTTGTGAGCACAAGCAACATCCGATGTATAAAATATGTAATAAAATAAATTAGTCGCCCGATAATTAAAATCGGATGATTAGGTTAAAATTCATTATACTACGTATATTAGGTAATCCTTCTAGGGCAGATCTGACATGGTTAGGTTGGGGGTTGCGGAAATATCTCCAGTACCCGCGACCCCCGACGTAGGTGTGAGATGGAACACCGGGGTGGTTTTTAGTCAGTAAGAGTCTGACAGACCCCTCCGCCCGCCCCAGGGCGGAGGACATGGTCAAACTTTCAGATCATTAATTTCTGGATGGATGGAATAGATGTTTATTTAACTTTTATTAAGTGCAATAAATGTGTTACTTTAAAAAAAGCTGTCAAACGACGTATTTATTCCTCCGCTAAGTGTAATTTAAAGGCCAATTCTCGTCATTAGAAACGTAAATAGTCTAGTTGCTATCGCATCATCATTACTTCAGCTTTCTAGTAGTCCATCCACTGTTGGACAAAAGCCTCCTCCATGGCGCGCCATTTTTCCCGAATCATATCTCAGCGACAATCAATGTCAAAATCTTGTCAAAAATTTAAGTAAACAGCGGTATTTTGATAAATTGAAATTAAGATTAGAATGTAAATGCTTGTCAAAGGTTTGAAATAATAGATTAAAAAATCGGCCTTTAATTAAACAATCAACGTAGACAAATACGACGTCGTATAGGAAAATAGTTAATAGTACAACAATTGGACAATATTAAACTTACGTCTGACTCAAAAGGTGGATCGCCCCCAGCCTCGATGAGCAGGACGTTCACATGCTCGATTTCAGACAGTCTGTTTGCTATCACACTCCCTGCTGTCCCAGCACCAACCACGATGAAGTCAAAACTAGCGCCATCTGTAACATTTAATTTCGTAATATTACCTAGTTACACTGATCCTTCTCTAATAGTCTTCCAGTTTTGGAGAAGAACGTTAACATTATTAAAAACTATAATTAATTAATATGCAGTAAGATAAATCTGACCGTAAAACAAACAATCGATTTGCAAGAATTATGTTAGCAAATACCAATTATGCACATTTTATTACGTAACCCGTCTGTAAATAATAAGTCCATTATAATCTAACTACTTTAATTTTTAATTAAAATAATAAAAATGTGTATGCGATATTCCTGACAATCTAAGAAGTCGGATTTGGCATATCACATTTGAATATGAATCAACGATTATTGTAATAAATAATATTATTATATTATATTCGTGTTTTTGAGTGCATTTTTTTTTCAATATTAAGTTAAACTTGATGCTTACGAATGATACTCGTTGTTATAACGTATGGGTAACTTAGTACCTAATTAATTTGGATTATGAATTTATTTTTTTAATTTCTTACGTACTAGTTCGAAAAAGAAACGTCAAATGGGACTTCTTACGTTGTCAGGAGATTAATAGCTTTTTGGCATTGGAAATATATAGGTAAGATTGTTTTCTTATTGTCCAGTGGTGTAATGACGACGTTTGAGAAGTTCAGAACTTACCACGAACAACGGCTTGATGTGGCCACAAGTAGTTTGTGAGGTGCAAAGCAGCCATTATCTTGAACGCTCCTTGCAACACCTCTACCGTCCTAAATGCTGCAGCGGCATTCATGGCTGTCTGTAACCAACATAATTACAAAAAAGGCATCGAAAAAATCCTCCAAATCACGTCATCTGGAAATGTGCCCAAGAGACTAGCGGTATTGCCACGTGGAATCATCATCATCATCCCCTTTAGACACCTACTGCTGGGCATAGGTCTTTCACAAGGGGGGTTCAGCCGTAATCGCCATGCTTGGCCGATGCATGTTGGTGATCGCAGTAGGTGTTATGGTACTCAAAAGGACGCTGCTGCCCATCCTCTGGTCAATATCCCTCTGTCGCCTTCCATGTGAATCCACGGGTAGAAATGGGGTAATGCTATTCGCGACCTTTACCTCACGGCTTACCGGCTTGCCACGTTGGCAATGCTTATTTCCAACCGAAGTAAAAGTCTGCTCTTGAACGAGAAGTGTCAACCAAACATTGCCCTGATTTAGTAGAATTTTACTCGTTCGGGATATGGAATTAATTTGACTTATTTACCTAATATTTAATTATTGAGAAATTGTTTGTTGGTTCGTTTTCTAAAGTAAGATGTATTAATGTTATAATTATGGGTCTTCCTCTCTTTATAGTTATGATTTTGTTATGCTAAAGCTTTTAAAATGCATAGGTAGGTACAATAGATAGGTTCTGTTTCTAAAACTGTTAATTTCAAATATTGGAAATGATTGGTTTTTCAACATCATGATTGGTCAGCGTTCCCCGATGGGGTAGCTAGAAGTGGTATTTGCCTAAACTAGCTACATACGGACGGTTAAAAGTTACTATGACGTGAAATGTTTAACGTTTGTTAACCCAACTGGGAGCAATGTGAAGTAGTTGAAGATGTACAACATGTTTTGATGGAGTGTGTCGAGAATGGAGCTCTACGATCTACCACTCTCGGATCCACTTATAATTATGATGTTGGAGAGTGTAATGCCATCCTGGCTTGTCCTTTATCGAATCAAGCCAGAATCCTGTACAATAAGAATAATCGTTTATTTCAGATTCATAACATCCATATTTGTTAGTACTATTGCGAGCTTACAATCTAGTGTTAGTAATAATTAATTAATTTAAACATAAAACAGTAAGTGGCAGGTCCGGGTGGACTTCCCGATGATGGTGGCAAATCACTATACGACTGCGTGCAGGGTAATGTGCCAGTGTACAAACTGGCACTTTTTGTTTAAAAAAAAAATGCCAGTTTGCCAAAAACGATGATTTTGGCTGTAGTTAGTAAGTTCGTATGTTGTATGTTGATGTTACAGGGCGACGTTATCGCTCAGCGACAAAGCCCTTAAAATAAAGAAAAAAAGGAAAAAAAACCGTTCGCTAAATGTAACGGGTGGTTTCATGACATAAACATACGTCAGTCAAAAGTTATTCAAAAAGAGATTCCATAATATTTTGATGTTTGACGTAGCTGTTTGACAACACAACATTAGGTACGTTGTTTGGTGGATGAAGCATCGGCTATGATAATACCTAGTAACTTTTTGACGAACGTTAAGGCCACCATTTTGTGTAACAACCCATTTTTTTGGTTTGACGATAGTTAGCGCCATTTTTAGGGTTCCGTACCACAAAAGGATAAAACGGAACCCTTATAGGATCACTTTGTTGTCCATCTGTCTGTGTGTCTGTCAAGACCCTTTATCTCGAGAACGCATGGAGGTATCGAGTCGAAATTAAAACCATATACTGAAATCTACCCCCCTTGATGCTGTAAAATCAACCCTCTTCTTTTTTTTAAAGATAGGGTATGCCTCAAGGGTGGTCCCATATAAATTTTATCAAATTGATTCAGCACTTTTTTGTAAAAATCGACAGAAAGCAAAAATATACACATGGATGATGTTGTAATGTTCTCACCTTGTACTTTCAATCTCTGTTTTGACTGTGTTGCCATTTCTTAATGGATTTGGATGATAAGGAAGTACTAAAAAGCGAAAAATAAAAAAAGCTTTTTTACAAAAAAGGCAACCGCCTTCAATAACCAAACAATACAAAACAACAAATAGAACAGCCAAGCCACCGACTTCCGAAACTAAAGTCATGTGTGTTCTGTTTTAAAATTATTCACTTTTTGGTTTTTGAAGGCGGTTGCCTTTTTTGTAAAAAAGCTTTTTTATTTTTTAATCCGCGACTTTGTCTGCATCCACGATAACCGACATTCACGCGGACGCTAATATTAGTAAAGATATTACAGTATTTTCAATTATATAAATCAACTAGCTTTTGCCCGCGACTTCGTCCGCGAAGAAGTCAAAAATGGTTGTAATAGGACTTTTAATTATTATTTTATGTTATTATTTTTTTCATAAAATATAAATTTATTATGTTAAAATGTTTTAATACATATTGTGTCAAAATAAAATGTAATTCTAATCAAAAGCACTAAGGAGTGTTGATATCAACTTCGAAGCAAATCACCCCCGAAATAACTTTCTGCCTCTTTTAACCCCGTTAAACGATGGGTTTCAATAAAATACGAAACACGTCTTCAATCAATTCTGTTAAAGAATGTTTATGCAAAATTTGAAGTAGATTGGACCAAGGAATCACGTTGTCCATATAAAGTTTGCTCCCGTTTTTCACCCCCTTAGGGGTTTGAATTTCGGAAAAACCTTTTTTATCGGATGCCTACGTCATACAAAGAACCCGCCCCCTAAGTTTCAGGTCTCTACGATTAGCAGTTTAGGCTGTGCGTTGATCCATCAGTCAGTCATTCAGGACAAAGCATTATATATGTATAGAAGATGTAGGTAACATTTAAACTTACATTAAATCACTATCACGTTTTCGACGATGTTTCTCCACCACTAGTCAAAACACAATGGACAATTACTGAATTAACTTAATATATTTATACGAATAATTAGGATTACATGTCAATTCGTTAATTCGGAAAGAGCGTCATACTAGTGCACATACCATGACGTCTATGAAGAATCACGTCTCTAAATAGATGGCATATGGTTTATTATTCATAATTTATTTATTGATTATTAATTACCACGTTTACACACCAGTAACAGTAAATAATTAATTTACTTCATACAACACCACACAACAGCAAAAACACAAAAACTAGCGGCCTGTAGGTCGATTCAGTAAAATTCAAACAACAACTCGCATCTCACATGGCTATTCACTCTCTTTTCGCATAAGGTTCAAAATGACATACAGTTTTTTTTCGAATTTCCTTAATTTTATTCAGTTATGGTGGGAGTCGGAGGTTCTTTTAAATTAAAAAAAAATAACTGGAAAGAAAATACAACATAATTATATTAATAAATATTTCATGCAAGAAATCACTGTAATACCTCCAGGACTGTTGTCCTTGAAGGTGATCTTGAAGGCTGTGTGCTGCGCGGACTTGGTGTATCTGGTTGGTGTCCACCAGTCCATGACACAGCACATATTTTGCGTTCAAATGGGAAGTTAATCATTAGATCAACCCCAGCTCCTCGAGAAAATCCAACACCTCCTTAATATTACTGTCGATTTCCTGGAGGGTATCGGGGTTACTGAAGTACTTTGTCCTGTATGCGACCTCAGGGTAGATAAGAGCACATGGGCTGAGCTGTCTCGTCTGCCTTCATACAAGCTCTGCACAGTGGGCTGTCTGTTACTCCTCAGAAGAAAAACAATAGTGGTGGGAAGACGTGTAATTTTGATTTCGTTGACTTTGTACTTAATACTATGTAACTTGAAATATTATATTGTATACCTACATACACATTCTTTTTTTGTAATCTGCTTAAAAAAAGCAATGTATTTTGTACTGGTCATTTACTTTTCAAAGTTTATGTTTGTGTGTGTTATAATGGGCTCAGTTATGCTAAAACAGCCCAAGCAACAGTCTTTCAATAATAAGTATAATCTATCCATTAATATCCTTCTTTTTGAGTATATTTTGCTCACGACGAGTTTGAAATTTTTCATAATTTAAGTTTATATGGAGGAGAAGAAGTGTAGTCAACATCATCATGTCAACCTTTAGACGCCCACTGCTGGGCATACGTCTCCCCCAAGGGGGGGTTCAGCCGTAATCGCATGCTTGGCCGATTCATGTTGGCGATCGCAGTAGGTGTTATGGTACTCAAAAGGACGCTGCTGCCCATCCTCTGATCAATATCCCTCTGTCACCTTCTACAACACCCTTCGATGATGATATTCGCGACCGGCACCACACGGCTAAGCGGAGAAATGCAGTATACCAAAAATAATACGGTCTAATTTCGACTACTGAGCAACCACTAGTTAAATTAGTTAAGTCCGTGAACAAACAGTATAATACATAGTTCATACACACATAAGTATAATATATAAACCTGTAAACGAGACACGAAAGGTATTAGTTTAAGAAATGCCGTAGTACCAAGACTAGTCTCACAGCACTTAGGAAACCAAGTTGAGTACGGAATGCAATTAAGGCTAGGTGTGCGCGGCGCCGAAGATTTTAGCGCTAGGCGTCACATAAAACGGATAACTATACTAGAACATTGAGGGTAGATAAGCTTCTCTACTCTTACTGACCATTTAAAGAATACGAGCAGTAGGTCGATTCTGTAATATTCAAACAACAACTCGCATCTCACATCACTATTCACTCTCACTTCGCATGAGGTCAAAATGACCTTGATATGTTTGACACTTTGAATCGGGTTCGAGTGCGAAGTGAGCGTCAAAGTGACGGGGAAAATACCTTACGAATGCCACTTCTTACGTCCTCTCATACTTTGTACTGCATGCATGGTAAAAATAAGTTTTTCACTTCTCTTGCTCAAAAAGGCCGTCATTGTAGCATACCAGAGCGGGGATAAAATAGCATTTCATCCTCTAGGGGAAAAAGTTTTTTTTTTTAATTTTTGTGTGTCATATTATGACAATGAGCCTACAAAAACGAAAATGTCTTTAGTCATAAGTAGAATAATCATGAATAAAGACTCGACTTATTACTGTTTCATAAAAAAAAGAACCTCATTTTAATTTTGAAAATGGAACTAAAATCGGCGATCTCTGGTAGAATGCATGCAATGTGTTGCGGCTACAGAAGAAACAAAAAAAAAGACATTGGCGCGAAATCTTTATAATTTTTCTCTAATTGCAAATGAACATCATCTAGTGAGAATGGAGACCCTAATTTACAAATAGAAGAGAAAGGTGAAGAAATAATTTTCAATCTGTTGCCGTCAAGGTCATAAAGCATTTATTTAAATACTTACGAAAAGTTTATGAAGTGGAGGACAGAAAAACGAGTGGATTCTCTTACGAAAGGAGTTTTTCTTACGTATTTCGATGAACTTTCCAAAAAATAGTTCAAAGTTCAACGCTTTGGAGCACATATTCAATGTTACGAACAGCCATACAGATAAGACATAATGTATATATAAAGAAATATGTAAATTTGACGGCTTTTCTCAAGAAATTATCCACCGGCTACAAGGCCTAGAAATCCAAAGTTTTCACGAGGACAGATATCGAGAATTTCATCAATAAGGCACCAAATGAAAAATACTTAGCAAACTTAACATAACAGTGAAAGATGTCGAGACTGATACCCATCTTCAAGCCATAAATCTGCCCAATACAAAGACAAATAAGGAGAGGAAATTCGTTATAAGTGGAGAATTTCTATACATTGTCAATGCCTACCAAGACTTACGGCAAAACGGAAAATGCACAAGGCAAGTTATAGGCAAAAATAAATTAAGCAACATGCCAAAAGACATAGCCACTTATCTAAATTTGCCTAATCCGGAACAGTACACTGGCCACTGTTTCCGAAGAACATCCGCCACTCTCTTGGCGGATTCTGGTGCAAATAGAACAACGATAAAACGCCATGGTGGATAGAGATCCGATCAAGTGGCGGAAGGCTATATCGAGAACTCCATTCAAAACAAATTCGATATCACCCGGCGTATCACAGAACGCATCAATATTCTCCCAACTAGCCCACGACCATCGACATCAAGAGATGAGTCAACTGAGCTGATTCTCTATCCAGAACATTCGAACGAGGGACCCTCCAACCTGGAACTACGTGTATCTCCCACGTTTACCCCACAGACAACTCAACATTCATCTTCACAGAGGACTGAAATTAAGTTACCGGGAAAAAACATCTCGTTGAATATCCAGAAATGTACAAATTGTACATTTAATTTTTAATAAAATAAACTGCATATTTCATATTGTATTGGACTGTTTTATTTTCTCGCAATCGTAGTAAAAAGTATAGTGTAACACACGGCGCTAAAACCCATTAAAACTCGGTTTCTATTTACTCCCTCGCTACAGCTCGGGAGTAAAACTATCTCGTATATAATGGGTCATTTTAGCTCCTTGTATAACAATCTACTATTAATATGAGTATGTAAATAAATTTCTGCTTTAGAATGTTATGCGTAATTATTATTATGACTAGAGAAGTTATGCTAAAGAAAATTATGCGTATACTGTTATACGTAAATAATGTTATGCGAAAATATAATTAGGAGAAACAAAAGTATGCTAAGTAATATTAGGTCTTAAAATTGTATGCAAACGTATAGGGAATCTGTGCTTTAGCCCTTAGAGTTTATGAAAAATTATTTTCATAAACTCTAAGGGCTAAAAAAATTGTTGTGTAAAACGAAAACGAAATGAAAACTAAAAATAGTTTTTAGTTTTCATTTCTGTAGTTATTTTTTTTTTATTATTTAATAGGCTTGCGATTAACCGCAATTCATCGGATCTTAAGTGATGATGCGGCCTAAGTTGGAACACGCTTGCCTGAACCGGTTCACAATCAATTAATATTCCTCATTCCCTTCAATATAGTATGCATTATTCCACTAGTCAAGACCTTTCATTTGATACCCATATTAAAGGAGTTGTGAAAAAATATGTGATTAGCCATTTTGTAGCGGCGGCCATCTTAGACCGATTTTCATCAAACATAGCTAAGAACACTCCCGACTAATTCACCTTTCAAACAAAAGAAACAAAATCAAAATCGGTTCATCCGTTCGGGAGCAACGATGCACACACACACACACACACACAGACACGTCAAACTTATAACACCCCTTCGTTTTTACGTTGGGGGTTAAAAATATACATGTAAGATCGTCAGTAAAAAGTCCGTTCTCAAAGACATAATATTTCAATAATGCAATCATTGTCTCTACCTATTTACATAAAAGCGAAAGAGAAGAACTAGGTAATGATTCGCGGAAGGGGTCATTGTTATGGTTACCCTGAAAAAACTATTTCGCCACATGCATCTCATAACAAGTGCAAAGCTTGAATTTAATGATGATTTAAAATAGGATAACACAAATATTTACATACTAGGTTTTATTATTTTACTGATTCAAAAAGTTTTCTTCATCAGTGCCTGCGATTATGATTTCGTGCTTAGCGAAACTTTTCGGTAGATATTTTTCGAGTCGTGCATAGCTGGACTAGAGCATAGCGGGACTAACCGATGTTAAGTAGTTATACCTACGCTAAGTTCCACGCAATATATTTGTTTTAATGAAAAAGCTTTGCCTCACTAGGATTTTCTCCTGCCTCATGCATGCGTTTATACACAAATAAACAGATCCGGAACCACAACCTATAGGCCACAGAAATATTTATTCCGTTATCAATACGCAGCGCACGAGCCAATCGCTTAGCCATTATTTCAACCATGCTATCAAATATTAGGCGAGCCAGACAACAGTCCAAGCGAATATGGAGACGCTCATGTAAATCATAACCACAGAATACTTAATAGTATGTCATAACCGAACGACAATTGAATGCTTCTAGAACCGCGCTGTTTCCGAGAATAATTCCGATCTGTCATCCTGCTTTGTTCCCTCAGGGGGACATATCGAAAGAAAGTTGTAATCTGTGTCTGGGGTCCTATCAATCCCCCTATCAGTGTCCCCCTTGTTGCTAACAGGAGGACAGATCAAACTTTTTACAATCTGTACTTCCAAGGGGACAAAACAGGGTGACAGATCGGAATAATTCGTTTTCGTCGTAACTAAACGGGCCTATAGTTGACTTTCTTGATTAATGTCCTATGGCTCCTAGGCCTACTTAGGCCTACCTAGTCGAGTAGTGTACTAGGAATGCGTCAACAGCTGGGCACCTACTATATTATTAGTATATCATTATAGTATTTATTAGTACGTAAAGTAGGCGGGTTGAGTTAGCCCATAATTTATCCGACACGCAGCAGACGTGTCCGGCCCAGTACCACTTAAATTAGCTTGGCCGCTTTTTGGGTGACATCAGCGATATACGGTTTAATCGCAGTAATAGATGACAATTAATTTGTTAATGTAAGTTTGATAATAAACGTGAACATGTATGGTCGAACCAGTTATTTGGTTTACAGGCAAAAACATCTATCTTTCTACCAACACTCACAATATTTTTTTTTTTTTTCATTTTTTTGTACCTTGTGCTCAAGATAAAAAAATAAAATAACATAATAATTTTGTTAGTGTAGTATAAAGGCGAATATTTTTGCCTGTAAACCAAATAAAATTATCGCAAGCAGGTAAATAATGATTTTTTTTCAGAACCAAAATTTGTAGTAATTAAAAGTAATATTTATTAAACATTTTTACAAAATTACTTTATTTATAAACATATAAATTGTAAGATAAATAATCTGATAACGAATTAAATGCTGACGTCGCTTAAAAACTACTGGGAAAAACATTGAAATAAATAATCAAAATAATAGTTCATTGTTCAACAGTATTAACATACTAGCTTCTTTCCGCGACGTAGCCCGTATCGATGTCAAATATTGTGTCATCTAAATATGACACCAGGAACTTATGTAGAACCTTACCTTATCTTACCAGTACCTTATGTATTTAACAAATTATTAGTTTCAAATTCAAAAACTGCCATTTCACTGATAAATTGGTATCTCTGCACGTATTATTCCAATTTCAAATTTTGTATGTAATTTAAAATTAAATAGATGCTGTTGAAAAAAATTGTAACACGTGACAGAAGGACCGGCTCTTCTGTTTGAAGGACTTGAGTTGTTATCACATTATCGCATGGGCTCTTGCTATATTTCATGCTCTTTAGTGATTTGTTTACTGACCAGCCACTGACACTAAACATTGTGATCAGAGCATGATTATGCTGCTGCGTTTGGTTCAAGAGTTGAATTGTCACTGTCACAGATTTTTTTATACAGCTGTATACATACAAAATTCAGTGCAAATATTTAAATTTGGTTGGCGATCTCTGGGGGAGGCCTACGTTCAGCAATGGTAGGCAAAAGGCTGATGATTTAAAATGTTGTCTCTGTTTTTCTGCCTGAAATCTGAACGATCACTTGAACAACCAATTGTAGGTCGTCCTCTGCTTGATATTCTTTAAAATAAAACAATATCACTTAGAAATCAGGTTTGACAAAAAAGGAACTTATCAAAATCATACAAATTACTACCTCTTACCCTATTTACGAAGTTTCATTGAATTCAATTACTGGCCAACATAATGATTACGCAACTTTTAAGTGCAGAGCTCAAAACGTATGTAAAGCAACCAGCATTGTTGTTACAAAAAGTTAATGAATTGTAATGAAACTAATATAAACAACACGTCTAGTAACATTGAAATTGCTAATGACAAAAAACACTGGATTTGGGAACATAATAAGCACTTTTAGATTTTATAAACAATGCGGTGAATCTTTTTCAGTATTTAGGTACACGTGTAAGAGAAAAAAAAATCAGGGTGAACAATCACATACTACGTCATAGTCTCCACTAATACCTATAGTAAAGAAAACATATTTGATGTTTTGTTTGTTTGATTGTAATGGTGATGATAAAAATAATATAAAGTCAAAAATATTAAACCTAATTAAAATTTCTTTCACCAATATGTACGTTATTCTTGAGTGCTATAGGTTATATTTTATTATAAAAAAATAGAGATCTGTAACAAAATTCACGTCAGGTAATCTCTGGAAGTATTGGACCAATAATAAAAAATGTTGCTTTGATGCAAAAGTGTTGAAGATATATCACCTGCATGTACTAGCACTGGCTAGATAGAAACTGTCTACGAGACAAGTGACTTATGGTTTGATACTTTATTGTTTTATCCACGTTATTTTTAGATTACTCTTTATACCTTTCCAAATATATACTTAACAGTATTTCCTGTTGTTTCACTCTACAGCGCCATGTATTTGGACATCAGAAGAAAATTACTAAAACAAAATTTAAGTTTAAATGTTTTAAGTGTCATAATTTTGGCCATAAGGCATCGGACTGCACAAAGAAAAGGGAGAAGACTCAAGAAACCCGATGTGTGGAGTCATGCACTAGTGAAAGTTGTGAAGCTTTAACCATATATCATGTTTCAGATGACTGTCGCATTGCTGTTGATGCGAAGCGTCGTCAGGAATGGATTTTTGATAGTGGTTGCACTTCTCACATGTGTAATGACGTGGAAAGGTTTGCTGAGATACTCCCTGCGAGTCAAAAATTAAAATTAGCCACAGATTCTTTGACAACCGTGCAAGGTAAAGGTACAGTTAAGTTATTAGCATGCAATGATGATCAAACGCGTAAAATTCAATTTGAAAATACCCTATTGGTTCCCGATTTACGTAGTAATTTAATCTCCATCGCCCAGCTTACTGAACGAGGTTGTGTAGTCACGTTCAAGCACGACGTAGCCTATGCAGTTAAAAATGGTGAGGTAAAACTGACCGCTGATCGGCGAGGCGATTTATATTACTTAAGGGAGCTGGACGCTTCAGCGTCGATGGTATGTAGTGAAAGGGTTGATTTGTATAGATGGTATGAGCGTATGGGTCATCTGAAGGCTAGGGATCTTATGAAAGTACTGAAGAAATCAGATATTGATGCAATAAAGATCGATAGTAACTTGCATGATTGTGATGTGTGTGCTAAAGGAAAAATGGTGTCGCTGCCTTTTGTGAAATCCAGTTCACGCTGCAACGACAAGTTGCAAATAATATACTCTGATGTGGTAGGTCCAAGGAGAGTTCAATCGAATGGCGGAAATAAATACTTTGTCACTTTTATTGACGACTATACTCGTTGGTGTGAAGTCTTTATGCTGAAAAATAAAAGTGACGTTTTGTCAAAGTTTAAAATTTTTAAATGTCATGTCGAAAACTTGACGGGAAGAAAAATTAAATGTTTACATACGGATAATACCAGAGAATGGGCAGCAGCGTTCTCTGTGCCTTTGTGACAACCATACTGCGGTCGCCAACCCGCCTGCCAAGCGTGTCGATTATGGCAAACCCCCCTACCCTTTGGGGGAGGCCTATGTCCAGCAGTGGGCGTCTTTCGGCTGAGGTGAGGATACGGATAACGGAACTGAATAAAAAATATATTTTTTTATGAGTTTTTACAAAATGAAGGTATTAAGAGATGTTTTACGACACCATACTCACCTCAAAGTAACGGCATCGCTGAACGGATGAACCGTACGTTGATTAAAATGGCAAGGTGCATGATCTTATCGTCAGGTATTTCACAAAGTTTTTGGGCAGAAGCTGTAGCTACTGCATGCTATTTACGTAATAGGTGCCCAATTAGTAGTCTAAATTGTGAAATTCCATATGAAAAATGGTTTGGAAGACCTGTGAATGACAAATATTTAAAAACGTTTGGCACGAAAGTACAGGTCTTGGAAAAGAAACCAGGTAAGGATAATTTTGCAGCACGAAGTTCACTCGGCATTTTTGTGGGTTATCCAGCTGATGCTAAAGGCTATAAAATATGGATACCTGCGAGTAGAAAAATCGTAGTGTCGAGAGATGTAAAATTTCAGGAAGGTAAAATAACTGAAATTGAGTGTAAGGTCTCAAATCAATCACTAATTGAACCACAATGTGAAAAGAGTATTGTGCGAAAGACTGTTGATATAGAAATCCAAACTAAAGAACAGTCGGAAGTGCCTTTTAGTGATGAACCTTCGAGAGAAGAAATTCCATTAGATATTCAACCGAATGTGCCAGCGATTGATGAAGGAAGAACAGAAAATTCAAGTTCTACTGGAATCGGTGATAGAAACGTTATTACTTTAAAAAGAGGTCCTGGAAGGCCAAGTATTCAAAAACACATGTTGGCCGTCCTCGTAAAATCTACAACATGGTTGAGATAAGAGAGAGTAGCGACAATGAGTCATCGATGGAAGAATACGTCGATACTGATGATTTTGCTGAAAATATTGAAACCACGTTAAAGGAAGCTTTGGCATCTGACGAAAAGGTCGAATGGAAGGAAGCGATTCTTTCAGAAATAAGAAGTCTAGTGATTAACGACACATGGGAAATTGTGAAGAAACCTTCAGATCGTAATATCGTAGGATATCGATACGTGCTGACGACAAAGCTAAATGTTGACAATACTGAGAAAAAGAAGGCCAGGCTAGTAGCAAAAGGTTATAGTCAGCAACACGGCCTAGATTATAATAAGACATTCGCCCCAGTTGCGAGAATTGCAACTGTACGTTTGTTGGTAGCCTTAGCTGTCGAAATGGGCATGGACATTGATCAGATAGATATAAATACCGCCTATTTAAACGGTGATCTGAACGAAGATATTTATATGAAAATCCCAGAGCTGCTGAAAGAAGGTTTAGAGAAACTTAAAAATGCAGATGGCGTTATTTCTGCAGTAGGTAGTAAAGCAGCAAAAATTCTTGAAGAAATGAAAGCAGGTGGTGACACCTATCGCCTAAAGAAATCTGATTATTGTCTCAAACAAGCTGGACGACAGTGGAATATTAAACTAGATGAGAAACTGAGAAAAATGGGATTGAGACCTACGACTAATGAACCTTGTTTGTATCATAAGCATAATAAAGATGGTTCAGATCTGTTTGTGGTTGTTTATGTCGATGACATATTAATCGGATCACAAAAAAGATTATACTCGTATATAGATCAATTCAAACAGGAATAGGCGAGGAGGTTTGTACTTAAAGACTTTGGCCAAGCAACCTTCTGCCTCGGGATAGAAATAAAGAAAAGTGGCAATGAATACTTCTTATCACAGGAGAAGTATATAAAATATATTTTTAAGAAATTTTCTATGGATAGTTGCAATCCTATCAAGACTCCAATGGAAATTGGAAATCCTGTTATTAGTGAAAAAGAAGTAATAAAAGGGAAACAATTTCCGTATAGAGAACTCATTGGAGCGCTCATGTATTTAAGTGTAGCGACTAGACCTGATATCGCTAACACTACGGCAAAACTTGCGCAGTTTGCAGAAAACCCGCAGGAAACTCATTGGAGGGCTGCGAAGCGAGTTCTTCGATACTTAAAAGGTACGATAACTCACGGTTTGGCGTTTAAGCCGACAAGGTTATGCATACAAGGATACGCAGATGCAGATTGGGGTAACTCCGTCGTTGATAGACGATCTTTTACGGGTTATTTATTTATTCTAGGTGGTGCAAGCATATCATGGACTTCACAAAAGCAACGCATCGTTGCGACTTCAACTTGTGAGGATGAGTTTGTAAGTTTGGCGGAAGCTATGAAAGAAGCTATGTATTTGAATAGCCTGTTGAAAGAACTAGGTTTACACCAACTCTGTAAGGTAAGAATGCATGCTGATAATTTAAGTGCTATTTGCCTTGCCGAGGATCATGGTATACATCATGCGAAAAGTAAGCTCATTGATATTAGACATTTTTTTATAAGGGATGTGCTACGTGACAATAAAGCTATTACGTTGGAATATTTGTCAACTGATAAGATGTTGGCAGATGTTCTCACCAAACCTTTGCCTCGCGTAAGACACGATTTACTAACAAGTTTTATTTTAGTTTACTTTTGTGAATCATATCGTACATGAGTTGAGGTAGTGTGTTGAAGATATATCACCTGCATGTACTAGCACTGGCTAGATAGAAACTGTCTACGAGACAAGTGACTTATGGTTTGATACTTTATTGTTTTATCCACGTTATTCTTAGATTACTCTTTATACCTTTCCAAATATATACTTAACAGTATTTCCTGTTGTTTCGCTCTACAGACCTCCCCAACAAAAAGCTACAACAATGCTAAGTGTCATTGGATAAGTTTGGTTTAATGGTGTAATTTGTCTTCCCCACGGATGAAATCGCTTGCAGAAGCAAGTTCATAGGTAATAGTCTATACTAATATTAAAACCGGACCAGTGCGAGTCTGACTCGCCCACCGATGGTTCCGTACATATTTGTAGGTACATATCCATACTTCTGTACTAATCCATACCTACTATCCGTACTTTAATCTACTTAATATTATAAATGCGTTTTTTGTGACATAAACGGCCGTATCTTTTTTTCACGTAAACATAGAGGGTTGATTTTTTTACAGCATCAAGGGACCGTACACTTAAGTATACGGTTTAATTTCAACTTGATACCTCCACGCGTTCCCGAAATAAAGGATATTGACTGACAGACAGACAGACAGACGGACAACACAGTGATCCTATAAGGGTTCCGTTTTTTCCTTTTGAGGTACGGAACCCTAAAAATGCGAAAGTGAGTATGTTTGTTTGTAACTATGCTTGAACTACATGAAGGCAAATTTTTAATCCGCGACTTTCACATTCACGCGGACGTAGTCGCGGGCAATAGCTATCATTTATCATTCACTGATGAAAACGCATAGCCAAAATTGCTGCGTCTAGTAACTTGAAATGTTGCTCAACAGTTCTTTTCAGGGTTCCATATCTCAAAAGAAAACAGGAACCCTTACAGGATCACCCGTGCGTCTGTCTGTCCGTCCGTCTATCACAGCCAATTTGCTTCGAATCTACAGGACTAAATCAGGTGAATTTTGGTAGGATGGTGTAATCCTGTGACCCAAACACAGATGTGAAAAGTAAATAAATATTTTTTCACTTCTCTTGCTCAAAAAGGCCGTCATTGTAGCATACCAGAGCGGGGATAAAATAGCATTTCATCCTCTAGGGGAAAAAGTTTTTTTTTGTGTGTCAAGTATGACAATGAGCCTACAAAAACGAAAAAGTCTTTAGTCATAAGTAGAATAATCATGAATAAAGACTCGACTTATTACTGTTTCATTAAAAAAGAACCTCATTTTAATTTTGAAAATGGAACTAATGCGAACTAAAGCGATCTCTGGTAGAATGCTTGCAATGTGTTGCGGCTACAGAAGAAACAAAAAAAAGACATTGGCGCGAAATCTTTATAATTCTTCTCTAATTGCAAATTGAATTGGTAGTGACCGTAATTAATTTTACAATAGTGAAAATGTCATCATCTAGTGAGAATGGAGACCCTAATTTACAAATAGAAGAGAAAGGAAAAGAAATAATTTTCAATCTGTTGCCGTCAAGGTGACAAAGCATTTATTTAAATACTTACGAAAAGTTTATGAAGTAGAGGACAGAAAAACGAGTGGATTCTCTTACGGAAGGAGTTTTTCTTACGTATTTCGATGAACTTTCCAAAAAATATCAAAGTTCAACGCTTTGGAGCACATATTCAATGTTACGAACAACCATACAGATAAGACATAATGTAAATATAAAGAAATATGTAAATTTTACGGCTTTTCTCAAGAAATTATCCACCGGCTACAAGGCCAAATTGAAATTAAGTTACCGGGAAAAAACATCTCGTTAAATATCCAGAATTGTACAAATTATACATTTAATTTTAGTAAAATAAACTACATATTTCATATTGTATTGGATTGTTTTATTTTCTCGCAATCGTAGTGAAAAGTATAGTGTAACACACGGCGCTAAAACCCATTAAACCTCGGTTTCTATTTACTCCCTCGCTAAAGCTCGGGAGTAAAACTACCTCGCCTGGGTCAATTTAGCTCCTTGTATAACAATCTACTATTATAAAATAAGAGTCATTTTTGGAAGACAAATTAGGAAATTAAAAAAGTAGTTTAGCAAACCCCACTGTCTCGTATATCAAATGAAAGGGCTCGTTATGGATATCTCAAATATTTTTAAGCTATTCATCATCTCAGCCGAAAGACGTCCACTGCTGGACATAGGCCTACCCCAAAGGGGGGGTTTTGCCATAATCGCCACGCTTGGCAGGCGGGTTGGCGATCGCAGTATGGTTGTTACAAAGGCACAGAGAACGCTGGTGCCCATTCTCTGATAAGTCCCTTAGTCGCCTCTTACAACACCCACGGGACAATATGGGATGGTGCTATTCTTTACGCTATTGCGTAGCTTTTATCCCGGGCTTTGAGCGCGGCGACCGAATCAAGAAACTTTGACTTTAGAATTTGACTTTAGACTTTGACTTTAGACTTTGTCAAAGTCAAAGGTCAAAGTCAAAGTCAAAAGTCCAAGTAAAATTTTAAAAATCAAATGTCAAAAGTCAAAGTCAAAGTCAAAAATGCTATGCAATAGCTTTACCGCGGCAGTCCCCGAGTGCAACTCACCTGATCCTAGGTGATGATGCGGCCTAAGGTAAAGCACACTTGCCTAGGTTTATCCTAGGCAAGTCACCGGTTCACTCGTACCTTAAAGAGACCCATATTACGAGTATACTTATCGGGGAACAGAGAGGCGGGCAGTGAATTCCACAATCTGGCAGTTCGCACAGCAGGTATGTGTGGAATCAAAGCGCTTGGTTTGAGACCGTGGAACTTCAACCATAAGGCGGTGATATTTCGCCGTACCTATCGTCAGTTCGTTTTAAATAAAGGTGAGCAATAGGGAAAGATATTTTAACCCTAATAGGTGAATTTCCTATTAGGGGTGATAGGAAATTCCCTTATGGTATTATAAGGGATTTAAAGTTCTATGATAGTCTGTCATATCTGAAGTTAGAAACGTGGAATCTGAAACTTTTATGGCGCCTGAGAAGTTGCCATAGGGACCACGTCGAGCTCACAGCTCGTTTTTGAGATAAAACCCAAGCTGGAATCAAATTCAAGACCCCCTCACAGTCCCCTACTCTCACTCAGCTGTTCCTTGCTTCCGACCACGGCACCACACGGCACAGTATGAATATTAGTACGACGTAGCGACACGCCCCGCCTCCCTCCGAAACATTGTTCTTCACCTTTACCCGCGTCGAACCTGCTCTTGAAACTGCTTTTAGTTCTCACGGCGCGTAGACACGCATACACACGCACGTATTTGTACAGTCTGTTATTTTGGTAGTAGTGTAGGTAATTAAATCGTTTCGTTTGTATGGAGTGACGTAGGTGTGCCAACGGGCTGGATAGATATATATCCAATAGGTATTAAAAAACTAAGGAAAAAGTAATAGTGATTTTTCAATTCTCAGAATAATATTGGAGACCCGATTTAAGTTGAAAACCGGTTTCCATTCAATGAGATCCGAAAGGTTTGAGCGAAACTTTTGCACTTTTTCTCATATTTCATTTTGTAAGATGTTGCTAGTACCTCGTTATTTACTAAGCGGATTAAAACGAGCCGTGAATGCATTACAGAAACGGGTTTCAGTGAATAATTTATGCAAAAGAGAGATTGGATTAAAACTTGTTTTGAGGACTCAAACACAGAGATCTTAATGTAATTAATTAAAGAAGTGTAACTGCAAGAAGTGTGCAAACACTGGAATGTACTAAAGAAATATATTTTTTAAATGTACATTTTTGGGAAACATAAATTATAGAACAAGCATAGTAATTCGTGAAAAGAATTGAGTTACCAAAAAAGATAAGTAGGTACCTGGATGTCGTCGGGAATAGTTAAAGTTTACTTCTAAACCAATGGAGGCTTTCAAATGAAATTTAATTAAGTCATTGAACTGATTATTCTCTATTATTTATTTTTTATTTTATTCATAAACACCCATCGATTTCTAAATAATCTTCAATTATTCCCGGCGACATGTATACTTATCTCTTTTGGTAATTGCATTTACATACTTAACTGCATTTTCAAAAGTGATTATGCTAAGCTGAGTAGCGATAAATATGTACTATATTTACTAGTTAGAAACAACCAGTAGGTCGAATCTGTAAAATTCAAACAACAACTCACATCTAACATCGCTATTCACTTTCACTTCGCATAAGGTGATATAATGACCTTGATAAATATTTGACACTTTGAATCGGGTTCGAGTGCGAAATGAGCGTCGAAGTGACGAGGAAATTACCTTACAAAATGCCACTTCTTACGTCATCTCATGCTTTATCTGTCAAAATCTCCCTGTCAATTTAAACTGTTCAACTCGCTGCCACGCTCGCAAGGGTGGCGCTAGTGTAAATTTGAATTATCAACCGAGTTTTTAGAATGCCAATCAAGAAACTCACAGCGGATTCAGATTCGAAGTTTAGAATGAGGTCTTACAGAATCGCACCCCAGCAGCCGCTGATGCCTGTGACTTCGTCCGTGTGAATTTCTTTGTTGTTGTTATCTGTGGGTATTTTTTTGCACGGAACCGTAATTATTTTTCTAAAATAAAAGTAGCCTATGTTACTTCTGATAACAGCAGCTATCTGTCCCGTCAAAATCTTACCTCGTTTCAGAGATTATCGCTTTTTATATGAAAATTTACAGCCTCACAATCCTCTAAGAGCAACAAACATCCTACTGTCCCCTCACAAACTTTCGCATTTATAACAGTAAAGTAGAATCTTACGTCCTACTCTAGAAGTTAAGGCAGAACATTGTTAGTGTTATTTAGTAGGTACGTGTAACGCCATCTGTAATTTTCAATAGTAACTTAGGACTTACTTAGTACTTTGACCGATAGGTAGGTGTCGCTACGGTGATGATAATTACGTGAGGTCATTATTTTGATAAAAGTCCTTGTTTTCTAACATGAACTGTAAACACGATTACAATTACGTAGGTCATCAGATGTCCAGCCTTTCCCCTACAATGTTGGGATCGGCTTCCAGTCTAACCAGTGTTTTACTTACATGATGCGATTGCTTATCGGACCTCCACAACCTAGTACTGGGTAACACGATACGCCTTGATAAGACTGGTTGTCAGACTTTCTGGCTTCTAACTACCCTTAACGACTGCCAAAGATCTACGAATGACAGCCGGGATTAACGGCAACACCAATATTGCGGGCACGACAAATAGTTAGGTATTACTTTAAAATGATTATCTTGTTAACCTCTCGAATGTCTTAAGTTACGCAGTCCGACATAAGTAGCGGAGGTTTGACCTTTACATTTTTCGCCCTACAGTCATCGAGTTAACCGCCTTCAAAAAAAAAGAAGGTTCTCAGTTCGACTCGTATGTTTGTAAGTATGAATGTTTGTCCGTGATTATCTCCCGTTTGGCTTAACCGATTTTGATGCGGTTTTCAGAAAAGTGTTTGTTACATTCTGGAAAAGGTTTTAGTATACAAACAACCGTTTATTCAGCGCTTTTTGATAAAATCAACAAAAACTCTGTTTTTGACGTTTTCGTTTCTTCCATCTTTCCATCTTTGGAGGACTTTCAATCTCTGTTTTAACTGTGTTACCGTTCTTTAATGGATTTGGGTGATAAGGAGGCACTAAAAAGTGGAAAATAAAAACTATTTTGAAAAAGAGAGAACCGCCTTCATACTTCCGAAACTAAAGTCATGTGTGTTCTGTGCGAAAGTTATTTATCACTTTTTAGTTTTTTTTTTCACGGTTTCATTTTAAACAATATATAATTTAATAAAATCAAAATGAATCAATTTGACGACTCAGTTGGCGCAGTGACTAAGCGCTGGGCTGCTGCGCTGCATGATTCTGCAAGCATTCTTCGACAGTCGTTTCTTCTTTGGACTTATTTGCATGGCCTACAGGTATTTGTTCCGGGTCTAGCTGTTAGTGTATGGTTAGTTTTTAAATGTTTGTAAACGCATTCACGATACATGACAAATTGAACGTTTTTAGATAGGTATTTCTGTCTGTTTAGATAGGTAATCCTGTACCCCCCGGCCATAGGCAGAGGTGGAACACCGCGGTGGATTTAAGGCGCTTTCCTTACCAAATAACCGTGACCACACATTTCCTTTCTGCCGCAGAATCGAAATTCGCACAAATTTTGGGATTTTTTGTTATAAAAAAAGAAAATAAAATGTGAATTATAAAGATTTTTAAGTTACCTATCTATTAGTGTAATCCTCAAATGAATAGCACATCAACTTTAGCAAAAGATATATGTTTTCAATATTATTTCAGTAATTTTTTTAGGGTATAAATATAATGATCACCAAAAAATACTTTAGGATTTTAAGCTCCCTTACCAAAAAAATATACTAAATTATACCAAATGATCACCAAATCTTAGTGTGCAAAATAACCAAAATCTTTTTGACCCCCCTGGGGCGGATCCGACATGGTTAGGTTAGATTAGAACTGTGACCCCCTACGTGTGACCCCCTACCCCAGAATCAAATCGCTTTTTACGGTCTAACTCATCCATCTCTACAATACTTTACAAAACACCATTTTGGTGACCATTTACTATTTTTGGTTTTATTTTATTTACTATTATTGGTGATCATTTAGTAGATCTGGAGGTGCGTTAAACATAAGCCCATTAATAATTTGCTTTTAGATGTAGTTTGTTTCTCTTAATTAATGAGTTAATAGCCCCTGAATAACGACGAAAAACGCACTTTTGGCCGGGGTAGCGCCTTAACCGGTAAGTGTCGATGCCCCTCCGTCACCCCCACGATGTAGGAAGTCCATGCACAGCGCAACAAAAAAAAACCGGACGAGTGCGAGCCGGACTCGAGGAAGGTACATCCGTACTTCCATACTAATCCATACTGAGCCCTGCGTCGTACATTAGTAGATTGTATGACAAGGGAGCAAAATAATATTTTTACGGCGAAGGCGCTATTTTGAATCCAGAGTGAAGCGAAGGATTCTAGAATAGAATCTCGAGCATAGCGAGGGATTCTAAAATAGAATCCTGAGCGTAGCAAGGGATTCAAAGTACATCGCCTGAGGGAAAAATATTTTTGCTCTCGAGTCATACACTCTACTTTTCATCTCCTTCTATGAGAAAATATTTCTCCCTGGATTTCGTAGGTATTAAGTTTTTTATGACGTTATTAGCTTCTATTTTTATTGTTTTAGGAGTTAATACACTATCACTTTCAGAACTCGACGTAAGACTAAATTTTTTGCAAAATATAATAAAGCCGTACGTACCGATTACAAGAACAGGGAAGTAAATCGAGCGCTTTTGTTTTTTTTTTTTTAGTTACCGCGCACGCCTCCCCGCCCCGTACAGCCAACACTTATTACAGCCAGTAATTTATACAATTTGCGTTCAATTTCAATGAACGATTCATGTTCTAAATTCAAATCTCATTACTGCCCGCTAAAAAGTCTAGTGGAGGAAAGAGCTACTTTGCTCCCGCCTACAGAGGACAAAACGACACTTTTCGAATAGAAGGGATGAAAAATATAATATTAACCGACTTCAAAAAGGAGGAGGTTATCAATTCGAATGTTTATAAATATTCTTTTGTTTGTTCGAAAGGGGTTTATTCCGAAATGGTCCCATATAAATTTTATCAAAATTGATACAGCCCTTTTTGAGAAAATCAACAAATTCCCAAATAAATTACTTAGACGACGTTTTAGTTTCTTCAATCTTTGGAGGACTTACCTACAATCTCTTTTAATAATAACAATAATAATAATAAAATTTTATTTTCAGACCAGAGTTTTCATAGTACCTACTTAATTAAAACTTTAAAAACAACATTTCATACAACAGAACAATAACAACAGAATTATAATAAAAATAGACTCATCAAAAACAATTATAATTAAAATGAAAATTAGAATTAAAATCAGAATTCGAATATATTAAATTAAAATCAAAACACAAAATTGCAATTAAATTAAAACATCAAAATAAATTCAATAAAAAAATTAAGTGTGTCGCCGATTCTTAATGGATTTGGATGTTTAGGGCAACACTAAAAAGTAAAAAATAAAAGTTTTTTCAAAAAAAAGAAAACCGCCTTTAAAAACTAAAAAGTGATAAATAACTTTAGCATAGAACACACATTACTTTACTTTCGGAAGTCGGTGGCAATACAAAACAACAAACACAAAGCCACCGCCACCGACTTCCGAAAGTAAAGTAATGTGTGTTCTGTGCTAAAGTTATTTATCACTTTTTAGTTTTTGAAGACCGCTTTTTTGGAACGAAGTTCCTTAACGTGGCTTACGGGTAGTGCGAATTACCTAGTAGAAATTGTCACGTAACAAAATGCGTGTGTGTGTATGTGTGCTCGGATATCTATGATGTGTGCGTATATCGAGCCTACTACAAACAAATGAGCACACTGCTCGCGTACGTTAGGAACTTCGTTCCAATTTTGTTTTATTTTTTTGAAGCTTTTTACTCGTATATATTTAATTCGGTTGGTTTGAATATAAATCCACTTCCATACTTTATTTTATACTATAAATGCGAAAGCTTTCACGATGAAACAGTTGAATCGATTTTGATGAAATTTGGTATGAAGATAGCTCGAACCCTGGGAAAGGACCTATGCCTATCGCATTAAATCCGCCTTTGTACCTTTGTGCATGAAGTATAAATAAATAAAGGACATAGGTTACTTTTTAATCGACACTATAATTTTTGATTGTAATAAGTTTACTCATTTATATATTACACACATTTATATTTATGAATAAATCAAGTAATCAAAATACACAATTAATACTTCAACGAGCAGGAACGTTCTCCAACACAAAACTATATTGTAGAATATAACATAATTGTAATCGTGGGTACATCGACAGAACTTTGCATATAACTTTGCCACAACACCCGACAACATCAATTTATCTTATCTGCTCGACGTCCGTATGTCACTACAGGGATTCAGCAGAATATCAGCGTCAGGTACATTTGCCTGACACATGCTGAGCTGAACTCCCATTTGGTGCAACCTTGAGACGCACATCGCACTTTGTTTAACCCTTATTTGATTTGTTTTTTTTTATGTTGTGATATGTCTTTTGGATGCACTAAATAAATGATTTATCTATCTATCTATCTAATCCGCAACTTTGTCTGCACCCGGGATAACCGACGTAAACTTAGAAGTTTGTTTTTTTTTTCACAGCGGGACTGTAAACCTGTGTGAGTGTATGGTTTTCATTTCAACTCGATATCTCAACGCGTTTTCGAGACATAGAGCCTTAACAGATAGATGAACAGACGGACAGAGGGATAGACAGACAGACAGACGGACAACAAAGAGACCTTACAAAGGTTTCGTTTTGAAATTTATTTTGACATTACAAACAGACATTTCAATTTTATTTATTTGTACAGATTAGTTGAACCCTAATTTTCAAAAACACCTGGCTGACTTAATAAAACGTTGATGAGAGCTGTTTTCACACAAAAACCGTATTCAAATAACAACAATGTTGGCAACAAAACATTACCTACTCAACAAAAACAGGGACATCCGAAACAAGCTGTAAACATAAAAACCTTGTAATAAACCTATTAGTACTTATTGTCTTACTTTTATTACGCCGTCCAGATGTGCCTATTGCCTTTCTCGGTACTTCAGTTTTGTGGAAAACCTAATTTTGAGAAAGTCAAGGAAATGTCAACTTTTCCGTTTAAGAAATAGAGTTTAATTTTACCCGATTTATATTCATCAAACTAAATTATCCTCTTTCAAAGAGGATAATTTAGTTTGATGAATATAAATCGGGTAATAAGGTTACTATAACGTTGCTTTTGTATGGATGTCTAGTTATTATTCATAAACGTTGAAGAATTGATTCAGTCCAAGCCGGTAGGTAGATTCTTTAAAATGCCTTAAAAATATTTTTGTTATTTTAGTCGAACTAAATATTCAACAGTATTGTAAGACTTCAGATCGTGCTGAGCCACCAGATCGTAATGTGTTCTGGTGGTTATGGAGTAGATACTGGGCGTCGGAGGTTATTTTAGGGCTTGCATATGCCAATAACCTTGAGCATTTGGCCCGTACTGATTTTGAGGACGATTGCGGGGGTGATGTAGACGCAGTCTTTAATCGGACGCATTTTTAATTTATTGTAATAAATATTTGTAAAAAGTAATAAAACCAAATCATTTTCCTTTGTATTGCAAAGCAGTAGATATTTTTTTTTATACTCTTTTGATAAGAAATTAATGAGTAAAATGGTTTCATCTCAATGATTTTGAGGTGATTTGACATTTTTTTTTCCTATTATGTGATACCGATAGAAAAATTGTGACTAAACCAAATTACGTTTCGTACCATGTAGATTACTAACAATTTTTATCAGATGTAATTTTTCTGTAAATGCCGACGAAAAGTTGCTTCATCTGCATGCTTCTTTCAAGCTGTTTTCGAGTGAGCAGCCTTAAATGATAGAGGGGAAACAGAAAGTAAATACTATATTGACAAATAGCACGTCGACAACAACTTTCTTTAAAATAACGTTCATCATGATTTGTCTATTGTGAAAAATTGAAGGCGAGCTTTTTATGACTTCAAATCCGACGTATTTCTTCTTCAAAATAAAAGTATTGAAGGTATGTACGAGAGTACCAACGTTACAGAAATTTCAAATTTCGAATCACGTCAACCTGCACAAGGGAAGATGGCACGCCACTCGCGACGCGTAAATACACAATGAATATCATCTGATATTGAAATATGTAGCAAGACGTTTTCAAAATAAGAACGTGTTGACGTGAGAATGGCATTCTAAATTCAAAAGATACGACCTCTTTATTTATTTCTCCGTATTTAATTTCGATTACGTTGTCCTCAGATTATGAAACAAAAGGCAGATAGACAGCGCGGAACACTACGAGTGAAGTCGCCAAAGCAAATACAAATTCAGAAGCGAATACTTGCAATCGCGCTTAGTGCTGTACTGACACGAGTCAGAACCTTCAGCACAAAGCGCAGCATCGTTAAAAATAACAAATACAAATGGAAATTCAAAAGCGAATACAATCACGAGATTGAAGGTATTCGCGTTTGAATTTGTATTTGCTTTAGTGGCTTCACTCACAATGTTCCACGAGGTCTATCTGCCTTTTTACAAGCTTTTATTTAACTTCACTTTTGTATGTTTGTATGTTTACAAATCTTGCAAGGAAGATTTGAACCACTTCCAATAGATCGATTGAGCTGAAACTTGGTATACCTACGTAACTTGGATGACAATACAATAATATGGTACCATGGAGCTGATCTGATGAGGAGTTGGAGGATGCCCATAAGAACTCCGATTCCTGTGGTCCAATTGACCTGAAATTTTGTATGTCTTCGTTATTTTGGTAACAATACAAAAAAAATATGGTATCATGGAGCTGATCTGATGAGGAGTTGGAGGATGCCCATAGGAAGTCCGATTCCTGTGGTCCAATTGAGCTGAAATTTTGTATGTCTTCGTAATTTCGGTAACAATACCAAAATATGGTATCCTGGAGCTGATCTGATGAGAAGTTGGAAGAAGCCTGTAGGAACTCCGATTCCTGTGGACCAATTGAGTCAAAATTTGGTATGCCTATGTAATTTCGGTGACAGTACAATAACAAGGTGTCATTGACCTGGTGTCATGAGGAGTTGGAAGGTGCCCATAAGAACACTAGTTCCCATGGACCGATTGAGTTGAATTTCGGTATGACTACGTAACTTTGGTGACAATACAATAACAAGGTATCATTGACCTGGTGTCAAGAGGAGTTGCAGGGTAGCCACAGGAACATCAGATCCAGTAGTCGATTGAGTTGAAATTTGGTGTACTTACGTAACTTTGTTGACAATACGATAATATGGTACGACAAGCGTATGTAGCTCTGAGTAGAGTTAAGTCTTTAGACGGTCTACAAATTGAAGAATTAGATTGCACAAAATTAACTGGAAAGAGACCTTGTAACAATGGAGCGTTAATGGAAATGGATAGACTAAGGAATATGTCCAACTAAAAAGTTAAAAATAAATTAACGGTAGAAAATATATTTTAAAAACAAGCTTTTATTACGCACGAAAAATTAAAAATATAAACTAAGACACTCTTGAAATTCGTAGTTTCTTAAACTTTATAAGTAACAACATTTTTTTTTTTTTTTTTAATAAGTAGCAATCTACAAAAATGTTCAGTTTAACTGTTCGATACAATTAGTGTCATCAGTAGAAGTATGATACATAAACATAAATATTATCTATAACCAGTATATTAATATTCTTACACGATCTAAAAGCCTGTCGCGGCCGAGGACTATGCGTTAACGAAATTGCGCGACAAGCTTTTAAATCGCGTAAGAATATTAATATACTGGTTATAGATAATATATGTTTATGTATCATACTTCTACTGATGACACTAATTATATCGAACAGTTAAACTGAACATTTTTGTAGGTTGTTACTTATAAAGTTTAAGAAACTACGAATTTTAAGAATGTCTTACTTAATTTTTTTAATTTTTCGTGCATAATAAAAGCTTGTTTTTAAAATATTATTTTTACCGTTAATTTTGTTTCATAATCTGAGACGTTGTCATTTAACTTTTTTTTTTCAAACGTTGCACGCACCTGAAAACCTGGTTCTTATGTCTGAACTAATCGTTTTCCTCAATAATCGTAATACTTCCTACTACCGGTAACATGCTTTAGACGTAAATAATTATGTAATTTCTTTAACTTTTAGTAGGGGGCAGCAGCCATTTGAGTCGCAGTTGATTTTTAAAGAAATCGTGTCTTCGTGTGTTAAAATCTTTGATTATATAATGTCTAGATGGAGCGTCGCCCTACAATCATAACAAAGAAAACGAGTCAACAATTTCAAGTATGTGTGCGTGCAGGCGTCGTTGTACACTGTGCATCTACATCTCTGTGTGCGTAAATAATGATTATATAAGCAATTATGTATATAATTATACATAAATTAAGATTATTATACATATATTAATAATTTATTATTATTATTACGCATTTGGGCTTTGATTATATAAGCACTTGTCAGCCAATAGTTGGCTGACACTTTTTGACACGTTTGCGTGCACTTGACGCTCCATCTAGACATTATATATAATCAAAGGTTAAAACATCCTTTGTTTCATTATAATTAACGCACGAAAACAATACTCGTACCACAGTATAAATATTAGTACTACCGTACAATACCGACACGCTCCGCCTCCCTCTGAAACCGTTCCTTACCTCTCCCCGCGTCGATGACTGCTCTGGGGGCCAAGTCTGCTATTTTTATAATTTCGTCATTCCAACCCGATCCCATTGTCATTTTGTTAAAAGTTCGTAATCTGCTAATTTCATAATGGTCGATCATTGGTCGGTCGAATTAAACGCAGACTTGAGGCCCTGTGAACTGCGTTTTTGTTCGAGCGTCGCGTAGACACGCACACACACGCACATATTTGTACAGTCTGTTATTTTAGTAGTAGTGTAGGCAATTATATCGTTTCGTTTCTATGGAGTGTCGCGGGTGTGCTCGTACACTAAGTTCTAATCTATGAAGTGGAAGTGGGCCGGCCATGTCTGCAGACGGACAGACGGTAGATGGAGCAGACATTCTTTAGAGTGGAGACCGCGTTTGGGTGAGCATAGCGTGGGCCGTGGGACATCCTGCGGCACGATGGACCGACGATTTGAAGAAGATAGCTGGTAGCGGTTTGTTGGCGATCTCTGGGGAGGCCTACGTTCAGCAGTGAACGGCATTAGGCTGATATTATGATGATGGTGATGAAGTTCTCTATTCTGTAAAATCACTCTATGAACACGTGTTTCCGAGCATTCCTTCTGCAGGGTTACCGTGTGTTTTTCAAACTATTTGTCAAACCCTCAGATTACGGAACAAAAGGCAGATACACTGCTCGAAACACTGAGAGTGAAGCCACCAAAGCAAATACAAATTCAACAGCGAAAACCTACAATCTCGTGATTTTATTCGCTTTTGAATTTCTAGTTGTATTTGTTATTTTTAACTATGCGTCGCTTCGTGCCGTACTGACCCATGTCAGTGCAGCACGAAGCACGATTGTAGGTATTCGCTTTTGACTTTGTATTTGCTTTGGTGGCTTCAAGAGTGAAGCCACGCCACAAGCTATATAAATTGCAAATTATTGTAATATAAAACGCAAATAAACCACACGAAACACTGAGAGCAGTGTTCCGTGCGGTCTATTTGCCTTTTATTTCATAAACTGAGGCCAAACCAAAGGAGTTTTTTATAACAATAATAATAATTTATTTATTTAAATTGGCAACAAAAAGTCCACTGGTTAGTAAAAAACTTATGAACTAAGGGTTAGTACCTATTTAATAATAATTAGACAATTTACATTCACCCGTGCCGCACGAGCAACCTGACAGCGTGTTTGAATATAAGTGCATCATGCTGCTCGGCTATGGCTTTCAAAATGCTGTTGCTGCTCGCCCTCATTCTGCTTATTAAGGATGCGGTCCTTTTCCTTTAAATGGCGTAAAAGTCGTCAGTTCGTGCAACAGCAAATATACTAGACGCGCTGCAGAACCGAGGCAACCTCAACAGCACCCTGAAGCCATTATTAAATTGCACACGCAGAGCATCTAGAGCCCTCCGCGTACAGTTGATCCACAAACTGCCCGTGTAGAACGCTTGACAATAAGCTTTATACAACGTTATTTTGACCTTGTTACTACAACGAGCGAATCTATGAACCAACATGTTGCATCTGGCTGCTAGTGCCCTGCGCTCACGATCAATATCTACATGATCTTTGAGGTCCTCAGTGACATAGTGTCCCAAGTATTTAAATTCGGAGACCCTTTCAAGTGCTTGTCCGTTGAGGGATATTGAAGGCTCGTAATTTAGATGTTTCCCAAGGGCCGCAAAGATCATGTATACACTTTTTATTTCGTTGCACAACAGGGCGGGAGTAGCCGCATACCTCTCACAGACATTCAGCATCTCCCTGATTAAGCCAGCCGTTGGACCCAGCAGCACCATGTCATCAGCGTAACTTTAATTATTGGCGCTAGTGCCACCTATTTTGCACCCAACCGGTCTGCTGCTGAGTTCAACGTTCAACTCATTCACAATACAAGTTGAAGAGCTTCGGTGAGGTTAATCCCCTCTGTCTCACGCCACACTCCAACCTGTACGCTTTAGACAGAACTTGGTTGGTTGTGAACTTGGTTTAACTGGTTAGAGTACCAGTACTGGAACAAACCCGTCAACTTAGATGGCACCCCCGCTCCCCTGAGCTTCTCCCAAAGGACATCATATGACTCAAGGTCAAAAGCCTTTGAGAGATCAAGGAAGCAGGCATACACCGGAGTACTCCTATCTTTATAGTATTGGACCATCTGCTTTAGACAGAGGATAGCACTCTCAGTAGAAAGTCCAGGCCGAAACCCAAACTGTGCGTCATGTAACGTTATCCATTTGTCAAGTTCCTTGTCAATGGATAGCAAACAAGCCTACGACAGTTTACCCTGTCATCTGTCCCCTGTCACCTGTGCTGATAAGTGATTACCACTGCCTATAGATCTGCAATACCTGAGTCCTTGCACATGCATTGTCATCCCAGAAACTAAGTTGAAATGCCTCATGTCCTTGTATTTGTAAAGGTTACCACTGTAATGGCAAATACTAAAATGTTTGAGATGCCGTTAAGTATCGTCACGAAGTATGTAAGGCTGCGGCTTGCTGTCTTTATCACTTTATGGCTGGTTTCACACACGGTACGGTTAGCAACGAAAGTTGATTAACACTTCAGATTTTCAAATCATAATTCTTGAGCAGAAGGAAATACGGACAGGATAGAAAATCAATATAAAACAAACTCTTGATTAGGACCTGTAATACTGTAAAGTATTACTTGAATCGTATTTGTTTCTGTGTTTTTTTAGAGGATACTAGCTGACCCGACAGACGTTGTCCTGTCCCGATCTACCGAACATTTGGATGGGGGATGAAAAGGAGGGGGAAAAGGGGGATGAAAAATAGATGTTGGCCGATTCTCAGACCTACCCAATATGTACACAAAATTTCATCAGAATCGGTCAAGCCGTTTCGGAGGAGTACGGGAACGAAAACTGTGACACGAGAATTTTATATATTAGATGAAAATGTAATACCGTTAATCTACTTTTGTTGCTGACCGTACCTACCACCACCACATCGCAGCGTCAAAAAGTGGTCGAGCAGTGGTTACGTGTGAATAGTGGACCTACGGCTGTTTGTAGCTGTGTTGTCGTACCGACAAAGTGGTTAGTGTGAATTTCATATAGAGCAACGCGGTACTTTGGCCACACCCGATCCGGACGCGTGCGACCGGTGTTCCGCATTGCTTTATGGAATTTAACTACTCATTTTTACCCGACTACGGCAAAGCCAAAGGAGGGTTATGATTTTGACAGGCTATGTATGTATGTATGTATGTATGTTCATCTGTTCGCTCATAGCTCCTAAACTTCTTATCAGAACTGAACAAATGAGGTATCGTTAGAAGCGTCTTGATCGTCCGCTGGTTATAGGCTATATGACGTATCACCGAATCTAATGTGGCGCCCTCTGGCGGACAAAAAAACCAAGATTAAAAAAAAAATATGAAGATAAGCATACCGTGTTTGGTATCATTGGAAAGGGGTTCACTAGTACCTTTCAAACATATAATATTTAGTGGTGATTTGTCACAAGTTATTGTAAAAAATGGAAAGATTTCCAATTAAATTAAGATACGCATACCGTGTTTAGTATCATAAGAAAGGGGTTTACTAGTACCTATTAAATATATAATACTTAGCTGTGACTCCAAAATGATTTAAATAAAAAAATAAAGTTTAAAAACTAAAACCCGACCACAACAAAAAGTGATCTAAAAAGTACGAAACAAGAAAATATTTCACACAGAAATCAAGACATAGGTACAAAATGGTCAAGGTAAGCCGTGGTTGCATGCCATTATATTCATGTTCATCGCACTCATATGGGATACAGGCATGCAACCACGGCTTACCTTGACCATTTTGTACCTATGTCTTGATTTCTGTGTAAAATATTTTTTAAAATTGTACCCGACTACATGTCTTTGTTGTGGATGTGGTACGTCGGAATAGACCCTTAGTCAAAGTGATTGTGACTACGAGACTTAGGGCGGGTTGCTTTAACTATACATTACCGACCGGAATCGAATAGTCAAAAATGGCGCTTACTATCGTCAAATCAAAAATATTATAAATGAGAAAGTAACTCTGTCTGTTACGCTTCCACGATGAAACGGCTAAACCGATTTTGATGAAATTTGGTATGAATATAGCTTGAACCCTGGGAAAGCACATAGGGTACTTTATAATCCGGGACTTTGTCTGCATCCGCGATAACCGAAATTCACACGAACCAAATCGCAGACAAAATAATATATTTATAATGATTTAATTGCAAATGTATAGTTTTCAGTCTTTTTCCTATATTTATAGTATAAGACAATAATACTTGCCAAATTTCATAGGTCAACGGAAAGTTTTGATTCCCTTGAGAGAATCGAAATGTACGTTTTTTGCGACGTAAACGGCCGTATCTTTTTTTTACGATAACTTAGATGTTTGATTGTTATACAGCTTTAAGGGACTATAGACCTTAGTATATGGTTTAAATTTCAACTCGATACCTCTACGCGTTCCTGAGATAAAGGGTCTTGACAGACAGACAGACAGACAGACCGACAGACAGACAGGCAGACGGACAACAAAGTGATCCTATAAGAGTTCCGTTTTTACCTTTTGAGGTACGGAACCCTAAAAATGGGTTGTTTCACTAAATCGTACGTCAAAAAGTTACGATTACCATAAACGACCATTCAACGTAATTTTGTGTTGTCAAACAGCTACGTCAAACATCAAAATATTATGAAATCTCTTTTTGAATAACTTTGACTGACGGATTTTTATAAAATATATTATAAAACATATAATTTTTATTTTCACATTAACATTCAACATTACTTGTAGGTATTTGTAAAAATACTTCAGCATAACAAATATTAGGTTCAAGTACCTACTCTGTTAACACTTTAAAGTAAAGGCAGAAGTAAGTAATGCTGATACCAACGCCTGACGTTTACAGAATAGCAGCAGCAGATATTCTGTAAAAATCTACTTCTGCAATGCTATCTGTTACAAACTCCCTCGGTGAACACCTAGGTTAAGTGAGCTGTCATCAGTCCGTCTGCTTTGTCGCTTTGTCAATCCCTAGCATTGGGAGTCATGACAGCTCACTTCACCTAGGTGTTCACTGAGGGATATTGTAACAGAATAGATATTGTTAAGTTAAGTGAAGCGACTTTGAGGTGAACTGTCAATCCCTAGAATCATGCGGCAGCTCGCCTCGAACTCACTTCACTTTTTACCGAATTAAAACTTTTGTGATTACTTTGTAAAGTAGGAGTATACCTCTACCACTTACAAAGGAGTTTTTTTTTACGAAAATAGACAAGAGCACGTTTTATCTTTAGAGTAATGTAGTCGCCTGGTAAACTTTGTACACAACCTTTAGACGTATCACAGTTTCCAAAAGGAGTAGGCGTAGCAATTTATTTTTGTAGAATTCGGATTTCTGAGTTTTAGATAGATAGGGTAACTTTTCTTTTCAAAGCCAGGTCAAAATCACATTTGGTATTTTGAAACTTTATACTTATACTTTTAAGAAAGAAAACAAATAAAAGTTCAGTATTAAACTATGCCGTACCTAATGGTCTAGTCGGGCAAGGACCAATGTGACGTTTCAACTTATCTCTAGACTCTTTCCAAGTATATCTTCTATGGTCACATGGACATCGATGAAGGAAACAAATCATAACTAATATTATAAGGGCCCTTTTTCTGTCATGCGTGTTTTCGCCCGCACGTGGATCTGGGGGCCAAGTCTGCTATTTTTATAATTTTGTCATTCCAACACGATCCCATTGTCATTTTGCTAAAAGTTCGTAATCTGCTAAATTCATATGGTCGATCATTGGTCGGTCAATGGTCTCGTAATAGAATTGTGTTATAATGACATTGTCGTATTGCCATTATTATGAAACCCGTTAGTAGAAATGATTTAGGAAAAACTACTTTTGTACATTTATTCATGCTAGATTTCATTTATATATATTTTTTCAACACACTTGCTCATAAAATGGCTCTAATTTCACCGCAATTAGGCACATAATGACACCTGTAATCAAACTGTGACTTTTTCATTGCTATTATTCACAAGTGAGTTATAGGGTTTTTTTTTTATTTTATTGGTTGAGTTGCTTTGTTCTTAAAAAAGTTTCGATACAAAAAAGATCGTGTTCAATAGTACAAATAAATTAATGTACCTATTGCTTGCTCATTTCATGCAACTTCGTATTTAAATAGATAGATAGATTTCGACTTGTACGTTTTTAATAAATAAAACTTTCACTCAAATACCTATAACTTTTGTTTTCTCTGTAATAAAGAAAACTTTGAATTCCCCATTTGGTACGTGGCTAGAACGCTATCCGCGAAAAGACAAAAAAAATAAACCTCATTCTTTTAGTCTATGGCCGATCGCTATTATTTGATGCGCGCGCATAGGAAAACTGATTAATTTTTCCCGCCATTGCGAAAAATTTTTCACAACTCGTTTTCACTGTTGAAAATATTTTTTTCTTCACAAGTGTGTTGAAAAACGTCGTATGATACACGTGTGTATTGATGATTACCGTCCTCGGCTCTCTTAAGACCCTCACCTAACGGCTCGGGTCTCAATGACGCCTCAGCGGTAATCACCATCATTACACACTTGTACCATAATGTACTATTACATATTATTTATAAGTGTTATAAGCAATCTGAAGTAGTAAGAAGTTCGTAAAATAAGTCAGTAATTCATTTGTCATTATGTACGAGATTACTATTCTATATAATTTCTTTCAATGGAGTGTCAGTAGTGGACCATTGGAAAGTCATAATGACGCCATTATATTAGTAGATTACCAAACTTGTCAAAATCAACAATTATGAAATCAATGATAGACTATTGTAATAGCAGACTTGAGGCCCTGCTCCGCATGCAGGCTGCCCGCATCCTATCATTTCATACATGCACGCGCGCGGAACGCGGATTGGCTGCAGGCGAGGAGCCCGCGTGCGTGCTAACCGAATGCGGGCGGCGTTCTTCTGCCTTCAGTGTTGTTTTTACTGTGACGCGGGTCGCACGCATAGTCATAGTACGCACAAGTTTTGTCACTGGCTGGCGACACGCAAGACACTGCAGCGGCAAACGAAATTATTGTCCTGCGTATGGCCAGGAGCGTGCTATCACCCGCATGCGGACCAGGGCCTCAAGTCTGCTATTACAATAGTGTCAGAATGGTCTATCATTGATTTCATAATTGTTGATTTTGTCAAGTTAATGACAAGGTAATTTACTAATATAATGGCGTCATTATGACTTTCCAATGGTCAACCACTGACACGCCATTGTAAGAAATGATATAGAATGGTAATCTCGTACAAAATGACAACTGAATGACTGAAAATTTTAGCATATTACCGCCTGTAATATGCTAAAATTTTGACAGTTCCTTTGATCACTGACCTACCATTAGAACGTCATTGCGCAGTCATTGCTTTTAATTCGACCGACCAATGATCGACCATTATGAATTTTGCTGATTACGAACTTTTAGCAAAATGACAATGGGATCGTGTTGGGATGACGAAATTATAAAAATAGCAGACTTGGCCCCCAGATCCGCGCGCATACACGCATGACAGGAAAAGGGAACTAAATGTGAAACGCTTTCACGGTTAAACTACTGACTGATTTTGATCAAATTTGGTACAGAAGTCCAAGAAAGGGTACCGGCTTCTTTTTAACCCGCGACTTTGTCTGATTCCGCGATAACCGACATTCACGCGAACGAAGTCAAAACGCAAACGAAATCATGCCAGGATTTGTACAAAAAAATAAAGATGTTTAGAGAAGTTGAAATTCTAATTCTTATACTCTTGGGTAGGTACCTACACAGTATCTTCCGGCATTTAGAATATTTTTAAAACCCCGCAAAAAGTGAATAGTTTAACGAAAAGCTCATTATTTCAAAACGAAACGGCGACTGACAGTAACAGTGACACTGACAGTCGCCGTTTCGCAGTTCCTACACTGAAATTGCATCGTTTTATAGGAAATAATGTCATAAATAATGATTATTTTTTTCCACACACTTGTCACTTGTCTGCCAATTTGATAGATCCGTTAACGTCCCTTGTCACTTTCTTTTTTTATAAACACAAAATGGGTATCGAAATGAAACGAAAAAGTGTTATTTTAATTTCGTAATATTTTAATCCATATCTTCCCGTGGGTGTCGTAAGAGGCGACTAAGGGACTTACCAGAGAATGGGCAGCAGCGTTCTCTGTGCCTTTGTAACAACCATACTGCGATCGCCAACCCGCCTGCCAAGCGTGGCGATTATGGCAAAACCCCCCCTTGGGGAGGCCTATGTCCAGCAGTGGACGTCATTCGGCTGAAATGATGATGATGATGATGAATATTTTAATTATGCGGGGATTTAAAAATATCTTCATATTGGATAATATTTTAAACCCTCTAAATTATATTTTTTTTTTCAAACAAATGAATGTATGGATCTCGCCATGATTCTTTCAGCTTATTCGATTAAGGCGTTTAAACTTGAAAGAGTAATCTTCTCAGAAATATCCATCAATTCTCAAAACCGTTCACGTTTATAATATTAACAGAATTCAAACCGTTTCACCCGTCCTCAGGACGGACTGTCAAGACCTTATTACTAAATTGAAATAGACTTGATATTTTATGTAATAAAAACCATTTCAATAAGGTTGAATATGGCTTAACTAACCAAAGTCTTTACAGTACCTACCCACACCCACATTTTTTCCTATAAATAATTCCAATAGGGGAGAGTTTATAAATAATTTATATTAAAATAATATAATATTCTAAGCTCAAGTCCGGATGTTGGCGTCACAGCTAACCTGATTAACAGAGGTCTCCTCTATGAATTCATTGACACGAACTCAATTATCATTCTGTTTTCCAATTTTGTATACCCGAATATATTTTGAATAAACTACACGGTCGGATTTAATTTAAAGTTTATTCAGCTTCGGGAAAACCTACGTTTCAGGAAAACAATAATCCTCTTCTTTCCTGTCCATTGATATATGTAATAAGCTGGTAGAAGTTTGCGTTAATATTAAGTAATATTTTACTGTAGTACCTAGATACCAACCTAATAATGAGGAAATACCTATACAATATTATTTTCATCGAAATTCATAACATTGAGCAGGTAACAATTTAATCTATAAGCATAATATGAGAACACTTAAACGTTTCATATAAATCATATTTTATCACGAATTTTTTCAAATAGAAAAATGAATAACGCTTTGAAGTGCCGTTTTTTATCTAAGCTGGTCGAATGATTTCAAACATTATATTTTACCCTCACGTAATGCCTATAAAACTAAATGACCCGTATTATGTCTTTATTTATCGTAAAAAAATAAATAAAATATTTTTGTTACCAACTTATTAAAAAAATCTTTCCATTCTTACCTATCCTTATGAAAGGACAAAGGTGTATTTGGATAAAACAACATTAACTCTATTGATTACATAAACCCTCATTAGCTAGTAGCCGTGTGTACCTATTGCACTTCTGTATGGAATAACTGTTTTTTTTTCCGCGCTGTTTGAGTTGGCTGCATAATGAAAGTTGTTCAGGTTCGTGGTCTGAGTCACTCCTCAAAATTTAGCTGAATTCAATTTCATCCTGTATATTATATTGAATGAATTAATCAAAACGCACTTTTTAACGTCAACACAATTGAATTTAGCCCCTTCTAGGAAGTCTCGTATAGAAAATAATGGGCAAATACTACATACTTATTTTGATAGAAAATGCTAACCATAATAATATCTACTAGAATACATCAAGACGTTACAGCAAGAAACTTTATTCACCCCCACGAATTTCTCATCTTGTAAAGTAGTAAGAATACACTCAGAATTTCTTGCATTAAATTCAGATTCTAGAACTCCGGGCCACCTAAATAGATTACACGTACTCAAGCATACGTCTGATGAAGCTCACAAAAGGTTTGCACGTTTCTAGACGACATTTTATTACTAGTAGAAGCTCAAAGTAACTAAAAGCCTTGAAAGGGATTGGCTCAGAGCATTGAATCAGTTCTGCATTTCTTGTGACTTATTATTCCAATATTTGCATGCCAATTTGTGGCGAAATGTGTCTCTGCACTACAATAACGTACATAACATCTTTTGTATAACCACATTTAAACAAATAAATGTTTTGATTTTGACTTTTTTATATGAAACTGTATTCCTTGACTTGTATCTTAGCCTCTCTTCTATATTTCCTTTATTCTTCTGTATTTTAGCCTTCTTCTTCTTCTTTTCGAATCGATGGTTTTCCTTTTTTTTGTTCGACTATTTTAGCCTTGAAAACCAAATTAATTTTCCATTTACTGTAAAATTATATTTTTAGTTAATTTGAAATCCATAAATAATTAGTCAATGGTGTTGGCACTACCTACCAGTGACGTCATAAGTAAAAATTGGCATACAAAAGCTATGGGGCAGTCACGTTTTGACAGTCCATAAAAAGTAAATCAATTGTATGGTAGTGTCATTTACCTAACGCTAGGTAAAGTGAGCTGTCATGGTACAGAAAGACAGCTTATCTCAAGCTCAATTCACCTAAATTCACCAAAGTATTAACAGAGTAGCAGTATTAATTAATAAAAACGTGACAGAATGATACCCATGCCTTACTATTATCACACCTACGACACTCCATACAAACGAAACGATTTCAAAGTCAAAGTCAAAGTCAAATCATTTATTTCAATTAGACCATTATAAGGCACTTTTGAACGTCAAATGAGGAAAAAAAAAATATTCTAGGTGCCCATTCCAAAAGGTAGTTTTGTATGGAGAAGAATGGGCAAGAAACTCCATACTTACTCTTTTAAAAACGATGTTAACAATATTTGCATTTACAGGAATTATATAATTATACGTGAATACGATGTACCTTGCATAAAAACACTAGATATTTGAAAGTGTGTACAAAGTATCACAGATTAAGGAATGACAGATTTAACTACCTACACTACTACTAAAATAACAGACTGTAAAAATACGTGCGTGTGTGTGCGTGTCTACGCGCCACTTGAACTAAAAGCAGTTTCGAGAGCAAGTTCTACGCGGGAAGAGGTAAAGAACAGTTTCGGAGGGAGGCGGGTCGTGTCGCTACTGTACGTTAGTACTAATATTGGGTGATGCCCGATCGCCCCAAGTTCCCCAAAATTTATATTATTAAATAAAATTGTACGACTCTGGCTTGACCGAAATCTAGAATGGTACAGTCGCCGAATCAATGCTTACGTACGTATTGTTTAATGTTATTAGTTATTACCTTAGAGAATCAATAGGGGAAAAATGTAATATGTATTTGCGTTGCAATTTACGCTTAATTCATTAAATATTATTAACATTATGCAATACTGCGGAGTGATAGACACAAACGACGTTGTTCTGTACATCAATAACAAGTAAGCGCTCAACAATTGTGGTGTTAATAAGTGCGAATGAGAGAGAAATATCAAATATTGTAATTTATAGTTTACATGATGTGTTTACTTACAATTTTCCCGAGCTAAAGGATTGCTTGCTAGATGTCTCCAACACAATCTAAATTCTTCCTTTACACTACATTTTTCCCCACCCGCTGGATAAATTTTGAAACAATCTAAACACATAGTACTCGTACATATTATAAATAGAGATCTTCTAAAATAAGCTTAAATGTAACTAGCTGATTTTATTCTAACACTTTTGGAGACGTCTGTACGAGGAGTAGTCAAGTGTGAACTTTACAAATTAATTAATTTTACATTTTGGGGACGTTGGGAATGAATGTATGGAAAATCATTTTGGGGAACTTGGAACTTGGGGCGATCGGGCATCACCCCTAATATTTATGCTGTGCTATTATTATGTTTTTAATTATTTTTACACTCATACATTTTTTTGTGTTATAAATGTCTCGATATAAACATTTCATTTTTATTCAGAGATTTTGCCATCGACGCAATTTCAAGGTGAGAGCCAGGTGATCCGTCACACAGGGTATCCTAGTTAATGGACTCCAGTCTCTCACAAAGGATCATGCTTAACGCAATTTGGTTAATTTATTTGTTTTTATAATATAAAAATAATCTTGTGTAAATTATAAATATATCTTGGGTAAATTATCTTGTGTGTACAGATGTAAACCTACCTTTGTAAAGAGTGAAATAACGATAGCAGTATATTCCTGTTTTGTAATATGGTAGTGTGGTATAACGGGTTGGTGTCCACAACTCCACAACTCAGCGCGTATTTTGCGTACAGGGGGCCAAGTCTGCTATTTTTATAATTTCGTCATTCCAACACGATTCCATTGTCATTTTGCTAAACGTTCGTAATCTGCTAAATTCATGATGATCGATCATTGGTCGGTCGAATTACAAACATTTAAATTCACATACACAAACAGCCAGTCCCGGAACAACTGTCTGTAGGCCATACAAATACTTGTTCCGTGCGGGAATCGAACCCGCGACACGCAGCGCAGCAGTCGGTCGCTCAACCACTGCGCCAACCGTTTCGTCAAGCTACTTCAATCAAAATATTATGGAATCTCTTTTTGAAAAACTTTAACGGACGGATTTTTATGTCATGAAACAACCCGTTACATTTAACGTACGTTATGCCTCCTCTACACAATCGGCCATGATCGGCACTGATCGGTAACGTAATTGTCACGATCATCGTGCATGCATCCACACAATCGTCCGTGATCATTTATTGAGCGGCTAGCGTTCAAGATGGACGTGGAGGTTATAGCTGCAGCTACCATTAATTTGATTTCATTTCCGTGTACAATCATTTTATGAATGTAGTTGAAAGAAAAGTTGCGAAAAAAAATGGAAAAAGAGAAGATAGTGGTGTTTGAGCATTCATCATAATAGGGAATAATAATTATAAATTAAAAATTATATTAAAAGGAAGCCGTCAGTCAGATTCTCCTTTTAATATAGGAGATAGATATGATCATTCCTAAAATACCCTAGGGACCTAGGCTGATAAAAGGTATTACTAACATCATAATTTACATTTGCTTTAAATAAAATGAAAAAAATAATATTTGCTTTTATCCATACACATTTTGTCTAGTTATGCGAACATAATTATGGATTCACAGTTCGAAGAATGCCTGGAGAAAATAAATCTTAGTTTTAAATCTGCCTAGTCATTTAAAAATATTTTTTTCCCTTATATAGAATGTACCTACATTCTAATAAAATAATAAAAAATACTTTATAAAAAATATTATACAGTATTATAATACATTCAATAAAAAAACAACGAATGTCTATGATCGGCGATCGTGTGGGCACGCGCTCGCAACTTCAAGCGATTCCCTTTGATGTGTGTCCAAAAAACCGACAAGTCGCCGATCGCCGCAATCACGACGACGATTACGGGCCATGATGGGCGACTACAGGCGAGTACCCCGTCCACACGATCGTGCTCGCGTGTAGTCGCCCATCATGGCCGATTGTGGCGCCATTAAACATCGCACGTCATAGTAACTTTAAAACTCTCCGTATGTAACGTTAACCGACTGTTTGAAACAACCCGCCCTTAGTCAGTCATTAATTTGTCATTTTGCACGAGATTACCATTCTAAATAATTTCTTTGAATGGCGTGTCAGTGGTTGACCAATGGAAAGTCATAATGACGCCATTATGTTAGTAGATTACCAAACATGTCAAAATCAACAATTATGAAATCAATGATGATGAATGATGATGATGATATTGATGATGAATGATGAATGATCATGATTGATTTATTGGGATTTTTTCTTTTTGTTGACTAAATGTACACATTTGTAAACGTTATTTTAATAAATAAATTATTATTATTATTTATTCTGACACTTTTGTAATAGCAGACTTTAGGCCCTGATGGGATGTATGTCATTGAGCAGAAATAGCTGTATGTTTCTTTTTGTTTTTTTTTAAATACGTTGGTCCACACTAGGAATTTCTTCAAGGAGTTACATACACAAACAGCCAGACCCGAAAAAACTACCAGTAGGTCTTACAAATATTTGTTCAGTGCGGGTTTCGCACCCGCGTCTCACAGCCAGTCGTAAGACCTACAAAGCACTTGCAATATTTCATTTCATGCGTTTCCATATTTGAATGAATCCGCATTATATCAACGCTCTAAAGTGCGGTTAAGTAGCCGACCACCTCCAAGGTAGACCCGCGAGATGCCATTCCAAAAAAAAAACAACGGACTGACTTACGGCCAGTCTTCAACCGCTCCAGTTGTCTTGGAGCTGTAGCGGGTCGAATACCTATTGTTCAATTCGAAAAGAAATGCTTGTGATTGACCGACAATATACGGCGGACCCCGATACGTTTAACCAAAATACGGCGTTCCGCAAGTGCGTTATAGGTCTAAAGTCCTAAAACTTATTTAACACTTGTAACAAATCTACTTAATCCTAGCAAAATAAAACGATACAAGCAGACTTGCACATTTAAAATAAAAATACCGAGACAAGAAGACAGATAAATATAAAAAGACCAACCTAAAACGCACTCTAAGGAAGGTATGATATATGGGTGGTATGAAAGAAGGTCAAGGATAAAATTATGAAAATTAATATTTTATTTCAGCTAATTCTATGAAAACGATACGTATCTAAATCGATTCGCTGAGTTTATACAAAGAAACCAATAAAAAGGATGATAAATGGTATTATGAATGACAAGTGTAAGTATTGCAAATACTATACACTAAATTATGTACTCAAGCAACTTATCACACAAAATTTCGCACAGTTTAAGACGACTAAGCTTAACACCATCGCTAGTTTATTTTTTTTTTTTTTTTACTATTAAATAGGCTTGCGTTTGACCGCAATTCACCTGATCGTAAGTGATAATGCGGCCTAAGTTGGAACACGCTTGCCTAAGATGAACCGGTTCACTCGTGCCTTAAAGATATCCAGATTATACTTATCAGGGAACAGAGAGGCGGGCAGGGAATTCCACAGTCTGGCAGTTCGCACAATAAATGTGGAGTCAAAGCGCTTGGTTCGAGACCGTAATTACCAAATCTCTTTGTTTTCAATCCATTAAATGTGTTGCTATTGTTAGTTCAGTTTAGTCCTAGACGTAGCTACTTGTTTGTTTGTGGACAGGCTAAGATGCATGGACGTATACAATGTGGACCATGGGACTTAGACTGTCGCACATATCCTGCTGCGAAACTTAAACTAAGTTTAAGATGAATGTGTCGTTCTCACGTACTGTACATTTGTAGGTAAGTACTTAGTCTATAGTTCAGTGACGACCAGATGTTCACCAAGGATAGAATTATAATAATCCTATTACTGTCTTACTGTCGGCTAAAGGCTTCGTCTTATACTGAGGATATTTTGATGACCGTGGTTTCTCAATGCGGATTGTCGATTTCAGACTTTTATTAATTACTAACTGACCCGACAGACGTCGTCGTGTTCACATTTCAATAATCCATATAAAATTCAGGTCCTGCCTACCCTAACAACCTACCTTTTTACCTACCAACTGACCTACCTACCTACCTACCTACCCTACTTATCCTAGCAACCAGCCTACCTACCCTTTATTTTCGTGATTTTTTTAAATTTTCTTATAGTAGTTATTCTGCTATTCGAGTCGACGACAAATTCAAAAAATCAAAAACTCACCATTTAAACTGGACTTCCCAAATATTTAAAACCCTAAATTAGCGAAATTGTAAGTGATACTCATAACATTATGAAACAATAGTGATGGATGAGTGGGTACAGGCAGCGTCAGTAACTGCTTACCCTCTACGCGTTAAAATTACTTCGGACAGGGGGTAAGCTTTTGATGACGCTGTCAGTACCACGTTGGAAAGGCACGTCCATATTTTGTCTTATATCCCGAGATTGGTGAATGTTATTCACTTAAAATGTCTTGGAAAGATAGAGGTAAAAGTGGGTAAATTGTTTCTTTCGACATCATCATTGGCACCTCTATATACATACAATTGCTAAATCTCTTGCCTCTCTAGGCAATATCGCCGGCTTATACCAGAAATATGAAGTTACGACAACTTATTTGCTCATATTGAGTTAAAAAAGATGATGTTCTGACTTCCAAAGGAGACCTTTGAGTCTAATAGCGAAATCCACACATCGACATTTAGAAAAAAAATATTTTGAATGATTTAAATAGTTTTATTATGATAACGACGCACTTTGATATGCAAAAATAAAATCTCAAGATCCGGTACGCAAAACATGTTTTTGTTTGATTAAAAGGTTGTACCTTTTGATAATAATAATTTTAAGTTCAAATCCTCCTATTCCTTGATAAATACTCGCCTGATCCAGCAACCAGAGGTTTCATAAGCCCAATTTATTCGTCAACAAAATGAATAACTAAAGATAACTGAACCCTAATGACATCTTTAGATGATTTTTAGGGTTCCATTTCTCAAAAGAAGAAAACGGAACCCTTATAGGATCACTTTGTTGTCCGTCTGTCTGTCTGTCTGTCCGTCTGTCTGTCAAGACCCTTTATCTCGGGAATACGTGTAGTTATGAGTTGAAATATGAAATAAAACCATATAGGTACTCAAGTCTACAGTCTCTTGAAGCTGTGAAAAAATCAAACATCTAAGTTAACGTGAAAAAAAGAGACGGCCGTTTATGCCGCAAAAAACGTATATTTCGACACTCTCAAGGGAATCAAAATTTATAGGGTACTTCCCGTTGACCTAGAACTTTGAAATTTGGCAAGTAATATCGTCTTATTCTACAAGTACAGGAAAAAGCCTGAAAACTATACTTTTGTAATTAAATCATATTAGTCTTTATTTAAAGTACGTAATCAATCATCGAGGATCATATTAGTATGGGTGAACAAATGACGGAACTTGAACCTGAACCTTCGGTGGGCAAGTCCGACTCGCACTTGTCCGGTTTTTTGGTTTAGTCCCATCTCGGCACCCATGAATACGAAAGGGAATATTTCGTAGGCATGTTAATATTAATTCATGGCTGCCGAGATGTGAAGGTGTTGAGATAGGACTAAACCGTTTTATTTATATTAATATTTTAATCACCCAAATAATGTTTTGTTCTAATGACATATTTTAAGTAAACTTTTCATTATTGTTTGGTTTTTTTTAATGCCAACTTTTTTTGAAATACTCCTGTTACAAATACATAAATTCACATACACACCTGGGACAACCACCTGTGAGCTATACAGGTATTTGTCCCGTGCGCGAATCGAACCCGCGCGAAACGAAGCGCAGCAGCCGTAAGTCAGCGACTGCGCCGATCGTGCGTCAAAACTAGATTGAATCGGTTTCGAAATTCGTTTTCAAAAAACCAGTTTAACTTCATTTTTTATTTTATCCTGGTTTGGCCATTCGTCTTTGAATCCAATTAAACAATATTGAAAGTGGATACTCACAATCGATCACCCAATCAATTGACACCGAATGTTGACCGTCGAAACCGCACTAATCCCCCCCCCCCACACAAACTTAATGTTCATGGCCGAGCCGATCCCATGGTATGCCACAAGGAATCGTGAAAAAAGGCTACAAACATTTAATTATTGGTTTTATCAACATATTTTCTATTAATAATGATCTGAATGAGAATGACTAAATGAGAACGATGATCTTGATAAGAAACAAAAATATACTTTTTACAATAAAGACAACCGCCTTCAAAAAGATAAAAATAGAAATCAACAAACCAAAGCCTGTGTATATTTCTTAAATATAATATAGTTAAATACGTGTAGCAACAGGTGACAAGAGAACTACCCCTTCCTGGCGATAAAACCGGATTTAATACAAAATTCTCGCAATATATAATTAAAAATAAAAATGATATTATTTCTATGGAATTCAAAACTCCCAGCAGGTACCAAAGGCCCACTTGCGCCAAAAACTTAACCCAGAGTTAGTCGTAAACACGAAGATTCATTACAAATTATTTATCACATACATCGTGTCAGTAACTACCAATGGTGTAATTGGGCCTAAGTGTACTCGCTCAATAGACTAAAGTCATTAAAATTATCACTGAACCAATTTCTTAGAAACTTGATCGAGTAGAACTTTTCTTGATTCACTGTTTACGCTTAGCCGGTTTTATGGTTCGTTTCGAACATAAACGTATTTTACGGAAGACACGTAAAACCGGGGACCGTTTGTTATCACATAAAAATGGCTATTTGAATTTTTTCGTAAAGGTTTTTTGATTTTACCTTCTTGTTTGTATTATTAGTAGGATTCAGGCCTTTAGTCTTAAGTTAGGTTAGTGTAAGTACCATGCTTAGGGCACACCATAATTTCAGCGGTAAGACTCATCACGTCATGGAGCATTGGTTGGGGCGCCGGCACGGCGCCAGAACGTTCCGGCTGACGCAGAAACTGACCGGACATGGCCATGTTTCGGGAAGTATCTGTGTCGCATAGGCCGCGAACAATCCCACAGTTATCACCACTGTGGAGACTGCCTGGAGGACACGGCACGCACAAAGCAGCGACGTGAACTCTCCGCAGCAGTCGGTGACCTCTCGCTTCCGAACATCGTTCTTTCGATGGTCCAGAGCGAGAGTGCGTGGGAGGCTGTCGCCTCTTTTTGCAAGCAAGTCATACACGCAAAAAAGGCGGCAGAGAGGGTCCGCGCGCGCCACACTAGAGGAATCGGCGGTGCTTTAGACCGCCGAGGTTGACGGGATCCGCCTACGTCACTGGCGGGGCGCGGTGCATGCGCGAGCGAATCCTGTACCCCCGCCCGTAGGTCAGGCGAGGAACACCGTGGTGGTTTTAGCCAGTAAGAGTTCGGCGCACCAAGGAGTTGAAGAATTTTTTATAATAAAAAATGGGAAACTGCAGTAATAACTTGATTTGAGAAGGGAAACGACACAGCTCTTTGAGCTGTCGGCAAACAACTGTCGAAATATAAAAATAGCATAAAGCTATCTTTTCATTACTTCTAGAATAATTTAGAAAAAATATTTAGTCAAAGGTGTTCGACCAGGTTGCATCTCGCATACAACCTTTTTAATAGCCTCGCGTTCATCTGGTGGGGTTAAACTCACGACTTCTCGCTTGCCAGTCCGAGAATCGCTCATTTACATAATCACAATCGTAAAAAATATGAATGTCAATAATTGTGGATGACGTCACGGTACAGACTATGGCATACACTGTTTACAACGAGTATACATTTAGCCTAAGGTGCTTTCATTAACTAGTTAGTAATTAATAAATTGCCTAGCCTTTTTTCCCGATATGGCCATGCAGCTGAATACCAGTGTTTTACTGGTACCGACTGTTGTCTGACCTCTACAACCCAGCTATTGATACCCCTTGGTGAGACTGGGTGACAGACTTTCTGTCTTCTGACTACCCATAACGACTGTCAAAGATCTCCGAATGACAGCCATGACCAACTGGTTCCGGCTGTTCTTCGAAGATCTTTAGGAAAGCCATGCGGAATAAACGATTGGCTGTGTTGGAACTACGTGCTAAGATTGTATCAATTTTATCAGAGAAATTATATTTCCAAAATCAGTTAATAATGCTGTCATACTTAGTTTTTCGTCTTTCGATTGGTCTATTTAAAGTCCCGAAATTGATGAAAATGATGAATATGAAAAATACAAAAATGGTGAATACAACCCACAATTTTTGGATCACTAAACTCCTATAGACTCTTCGTCGACTGTCGCTACCATTCAGGCACATGCTGGTTTCGTCCGAGAACAGCATCAGCTCCGTTGCTCCATTTCGCAATCTAAGTGATCGCGAGCAAAATGAAGTCGGGCTTGTGCACTACGGGCCGGGCGATGGGTTGGAGATCATTTTGGTCCTGTGGCTGGCCTTTTTTGGATCAAGTTCCCTTCTTTGCGTTTTTGCCTCACTGAGCTTCATGTTCCCAGTGACGTGAAGCTAATGACCAATTTCATAAACACTCACTTACCAAACTATCAAATAATATGGTGTTTTGATTTTACGTTCCAATACATAAGGTGAATAATCTTTGGTTGAAGAGGTACAAAGCTAACAAAATTTAAAATGATATAACACAATCAATAGTTCGTTGCATAGTTGTAAAAACGCGCGTTTTGAGCAACGCGTTATGAAGTGATTCCAGTTTTTTGCTCGCGAGAGTGGCTGCTTGAGAAAATGTACGCTATTTTTGAGCAGATAACGCTATAGCAAACAAGCAAAATGATCTGCTCGGCAAAATTCAACACATGTAAGTACATTAGCTTATAATTTAAAAACAGACAACCCCCTTCAAAAACAAAAAAAAAAATATCTTTAACTTCGCAAGACGGCTTTGGTTCTATCTATAGGTTTGTGCTGACACCGACTTCCGAAATTAAAGTTATTTTTTACTTTCAAGTTTTTGAAGGTGGTTGTGTTTTTTGTAAAAACGTTGTATTTTTTCGTTTTTTAGTGTCTACTTCGTAACATCCAAATAAATCAAGAAACGGTTACACCAAAAAATTAAGTCATCCTGAATGTTGCACTTCTGGAGGCGGAATATTTTAAATTTTCAAAATTTTAAATTTTCAAAATCCTTGCAATTATTTTGAAGAGAAATACGAGAAATTACGTGGGCTAGCTGATTTTAGAAGGCTTAACTCTTAATACCTACCTGCAGTGTGTAATAAAATCATGTAGGGAAACTTAATCGGTAACAACATCTAATCAATTTAAAACAAAAAAAAATATTTTTACACCTACCCATAATTTTAAGAGGTAATACATTTCCCGCGGCTGTTGACCCCGTAAGCAGCTGTTTGTACTTGAAACTCTCAGCTATATTTACTTGAACTCTGAATAACAATCTGTTCACCTATGATCAATTGAATATTTAACCCTAGTTCCGACAATCAATTGAATTTAACCCTACAAATACCTACTAACGTCGACCAGTGGTTTAAATGTACCTAGGTAATACGGGCTAGAACACATTAGTTTCATTGTTCTCTCTAAAAGATACAAAAAAACTAGGTCAGTAAATCTTAGCCGAGTACCTTTTTATCAGCTGTTTAGAATTCAGTACATGCTGTGAAAGTCTAAGGTTAAAGAGAATAACACTGTTGAACAAAATATAAATAAACGATTGACTGTGTTGGAACTACGTGCTAAGATTGTATCAGTTTTATTAGACAGAATATATAGGTTATTTTTTTCTTTCTTTGAGGGCTTACGGTTTACTAAAAGCCGACCGGTTCGAACGGTCATGGTTAAGCTACGCTTGCCCCGGTAAGTCCGTAGATAGGTGACTATCCATTTCATACCCTCCATGCCTCGGAATGCACGTAAAACCGTTGATCCCTGCTGTCATTTGTAGATCTTTGACAGTCGTTATGGGTAGTCAGAAGCAAGAAAGACAACCTGATTTACCTAGGGATACCGTACTACACAGTAACTGGGTTTTGGACGCAGACTTGATAGGCAGTCGCTCCATGTCACCGGTATTCAGTTTGAGAAATGTCTAAGCAGGTGATGATGATGATTTCTGTCTTTTGATATTAGAAGATATTTTTTTAGACTTGTAAATTTAGTCGGACTGTCAAGTCTTATGACTAGAGTTTTCATTATAATCATTTCGGTGTTGCCTAATAATCGGGATACAAAATCAAATGGCAGCTAGTTGATTCAATCAAATGGTTAAGACTATACTGATATTACCGGGTAATTGAAAAAAATACCCTAAACCACTTCATCCTCACTTCGTATCACCCTGAACAACATTTGTTCTACGATTTTTCACAATTCGTAACATTTTATTTCCATACAAAAAATATTAACACACTTTAAATTTTGCATAATATATTTTTTATGACACGGCCGACGAAAGGCCTGCAGTCAGCTGTGCCTGTACATAAGCCTACCTACTACCTACATCATATTTGCTATCATATGGGTGCGTGCACGCGTAGTATAGGTACGTAAATTTTACAGACTTCAAATAAACGAAAACAAATTGTTTTTGGCTACGTTATTTAGTTGAGGTCAAAGTCTTAGAACAAATGTTATTGAGAGTGATGATACGAAGTCCTGATTTTTTTTTTTTTATATGTGGGGACATTTCACACACGGCCATCTGACCCCAAACTAAGGAGACCCTGTACTAACTACTATGGGTGTCAGACAGCTGATATACATACACAAATACATTTTAAATACATACATATATAGATAAACAACACCCAGACACAAGGCAAACACAAGTGCTCATCACACAAATATTTGTGTTAATATTTGTGTCAGCGATCGACTGCTGCGCAGCAGTCGATCGCTCAGCCACTGCGCCAACCGTGTCGTCAATTTTTCGTCGATTAAGAGGGTATTGTTAGTTCACCATCATCATCTACCAACTATGTTCGGATCAGTTTCCAGTCTAACCGGATGTAGCTAAATACCGGTGTTTTACAAAACGCGATTTCCTGTCTGACCTCCACAACTTAGTAACAGGGTAACGTGATACTCCTTGGTAAGACTGGTTGTCAGACTTGCTGGGTTTCGACTACCCATACCGTGCTTAGCAACTGGGCTACTCCCAGTTGTAAACGTCCCTTTGTACCTATTGGCCTAGTGTGGTTCTGTCTCCTGCTTGATTTGGAGGGAAGTGGAAAATATGTTTCTCTTACTCCTCCGCTGTTCTTTCTGATTAATTTCGTTGCGGGATCCAAGACAGTTGAATCATTTCTTTGGGACTCGTCGAGCTTCATTGCTTTGGCGCTTTTCTGGTGGTCGCCACTGTTGATTCTGGCTTACAGGAGTTGTAGTGGTTTGGGAATAGTGTGGCGAGCTTGTCCCAAGGTTTACCCATACCGACTGTCAAAGATCTACTAATGACAGCCGGGGGCAACTACTTTAAGTGCTTTCCGAGGCACGGCAGGGTCTCTGAATGAAATGGATGGTCACCCATCCACAGGCCGTCCGCGGTAAGCGTATCTAACCGTTTCGTACTACTTTTACTTAGCCACGGGTTCCTCTACTATACCGACTGACAGGGACTATACCAATATTTAACCACCTCTAAGATAAATGTATATTGACATTCGAGTTATAATAAAAATTGAATAATAATATAAATCCTTGAATCGTGCTTATTTGCATGCATAATAAGTCCATAATTTGGAGCTATTGCGTAATAGTTAAATTGAAAGTCTGCTATTTTAAATCCTAACGTATTTTTGATTATTTACTTCCCCTCGGCTGGTATTCGTTGTGTCAAAATCATTAAATTGTCATCTGCTTAGCCTTGTCCCAAATGCCTACTATATTGGGGTGACTTCTAGTCTTATCTAATATAGCTGAATACCAATGTTTAACATGGAGCGACTGCCTATCTGACCTCCACTACTTCTCGATTTCATCTTTATGTTATTGGTTGCAGTTCAGGCAATACGACGAATCATCTCCAGTCAAATTGTTAATTTTTCAAAGAAATTGTTATATTTTTTTACAGTTTAAATATATATTTTTTTACTTTTTAGTTAACTTAAAAACTGATGGATGTATTTGAATGAAACAAAATAAAATTAATTAAGAAAAAAAAAGAATGGTGTCAAATTTCTTTGATAGATTTACAACTTTATTATAAAATAATAAGGTTCATGTTCAATTTGACAATTGGAAAATTTGACAGTTCGGGATAGCTTGAAGTCTGTAAATTGTATATTGAAATTGGACGAACGTTATCGCTGGATAGAAATGTAATGTAACACATATTTTGTCATTTTAAATGAGTTTGACGTAATTAATTCAACTATTAAGATTGTGGGTTGGCTCCGTTTGACAGAACTAAACTCACTTATACCAGAAACTAAACCAACAAAACAGAATCTTTCAATGTTTTAAATCTCCGTTCCATACTAAAAAAAATATGTATGTCATTGTGTTTATATTACAAAAAACAATGCTAAAAACCTACTAGGGATTAACTTCAAAAGAATTGTAAACAGCGTTCCACTGTCTACGTTCCTTTTTCTTTCCATTGTGTACCTACTTGGTGTGACATGTATAAATCATTGCAAGACCAGAGGAAAACCAAAGAAAATTGCAACATGAAGTGAAAGATGATAAAGCTTGGAAAAAAGTGGACACTGAGATGACAGCTGATTCTTAGGTACAGGCACATGAGACATTAATGTTTAGCTTTATCCCTAGGATAATAACGTATCTTTGATGCCTCAGGGGGCCTAGACAAAGTCACATTTTTACTAATGGCAACGAAATTAGAATTAAACCGAAATATATGGAATTGACATAACCTTTCGAAATGTCACGGTATCAATTGTTTTCAATCGCTTAGTGCTATACTCCGTTCACAATAAGATTAGACATATATAAACACAAACCTTTTTTACAGTCCGTTCAACCGATTTTGACTTATATTGCGTTGGTGGCATGACAAATGGCAGCTGCAAAAAACAGTTGTTAAAAAAAAAGCAAAAAAGTGATTACAAAACCACTTTTTTGCCTCTAATGTCATCCTTAAGAGTACGGAATAGAAGTCAAAATCGGTTGAAGGGACTGTAAAAAAGGTTTGTGTATATGTGTAATCTTATTGTGAACGGAGTATAGAGAATTTTAAAATCGCGTAACGAAACGATGACGAAATCAAATGACTTGATCGATACTCCCATACAAATGCGTAGACAAATGGCGCTCTTGACAATCGAAATCTCTGTGATATCGACAACTTAGCGAACGCTTGGACCCTGTAGAAAACCAAGCATGATCGATTTTCAAAATCGATTCGACACGGAGCCATTGCCACTTGTGGTGTTGAGATGTCAAGAGGCGGCGGTGAGCACTTAAGGGGCTATTAAACGACTTTTACAGATTTTAAAGTGACAGTCACGTCAAAATGTGCAGTGTAAATGATTTGAAAAAAATATATGTTAAACTAGAACATTCTCCTTATCATTTAGTATGTGAATATTTTTTATTATATTCATATTAAATAGTTTAATTAATTCGTGAAGTTGTGTCTGACGCGGACAAAATATTGACAATCACACAAAATCTACCAAGCATAATTAAACGAAACGTACACCATCTTACAGACAATTTTATTATCTATCTTTTAGTATACGTCTAGTTTATATTCTTTCAAAATTAAGAAAAAGGCGTATACTAAAAGATAGATAATAAAATTGTCTGTAAGATATTGTAAGTTTCGTTTAATTATACCTGGTAGATTTTGTGTGATTGTCAATGTTTTGTCCGCGTCAGACACAACTTCACGAGTTAATTAAACTATTTAATATGAACTTAATCAAAAATATTCACTTTCTATATGATTAAGAGAATGTTCTAGTTTAACATATATTTTTTTTTAATCATTTACACTGTACATTTTGGCGTGACTGTCACTTTAAAATCTGTAAAAGTCGTTTAATAGCCCCTTAACATCAGGAATACGGTCGACTTATTTGATATCCATTGACATGCAAAATAAATACGTTGAAGTGATAGAAACAATCACTGCTGCAAAATCAATCTTATCAAATATTAGACTGAGTACATTTTAGGTTGATGATCTCGTGATTGTTGTTAGGTATGTAATGTAAGCTTATAGTAGTTATCGTGAAATAAAACGGTACAAATTATGCATATATGTTTATATTTACCTATATTTAATTTAAAAATATCAGTCGTCCTTATTTAGTCCATGTTCATTTTCAATCTTATTTACATAAATATCCTTAATCTAAATTGGCTATCTTACAAAAGATCTTAAATACTATTTGTAATTATAATCATTCAGTACATTACATATATAAGCCTGTTATATATGACATAAAAAAATCAATTACAAGTCAATATTTTAAAATAACAATTATTTTTGAAATACTTTAACACTAAGACCGTAGTCTGGTTATATTTTTTAAATTTCATAATATTTAATTTACGCACCTATTGCCAGCAACGTAGGTACATTAAAAATTTTTATAATTTTGTAAAAAGAACTCGGGAAGAATACTAAATATTCAAACAATTATAATAATTTGATTTTGACATTACTTTGAAAGATGTTTACAACTGTCAACATTTATACAAAACCTCTGTTTTGTTTTGACAAGTGTTTGCTTTCTTATAATAATTAAGTTAAGCTTTAATTAGTCATAATAATATGGCTAAGATTGCAACATTGCCCACGATTGAATTGTTGTTATAAATTACATGATATTATACCAATTACAATATTAAATTACCAAAGTTGATAACATTCCAACAATCTAAAATATTGTGTACACATGTTGTGGAAACAACATAAATGAGAATGGATAATGAATTTAATCTAACTACAAAATAATACACAAAAATTGACACCTTATAATAAATCCAGGCCGTCGTAATGATCACTAATAATAATTTGATTGTGTTAGCGATACGTTTAGTCATTATGGCTTTATCACACGCTCTAGCTTCTAATACTATTATAATTACTTCTATATTACAGTAATTATATTACGCTCGAACAAATTATCCTTAATAAGAAACGATATGCTCGGTCATTATATTAATTGATTTTATGTACCTAGCACTTTTAATGTCTTCAGATAATGTAAAAACATAATGTTTGGCACGTGATATTTTTCTTACAATGTTTGTATTAATTGCAAATCCGATTTTTTTTTTCATTACTTGATATCATCAATCATTCGTGGATAATTAAGTATTTTATCAAGCCCTAAATAATTGCTGGTGCTTGCAAATATGACCATTATTTGAATGAAAATTTAGTTAACATAGGTAAGTAGGTATTTGTATAAAAAACTTTTCTAAAAAATACAAAAGGTAAATTATTCAACTCGCAGATGTATGTGCAAAATAATCAAACAGTGAATTAGACTCTAAGTTAAGAGTTACGTCATTAACTAACTACATTATAAGTCCCTGATAATTATCATCACAATCATCAAAGAATATACATTGGCTTAGAATTATGAGGTTCTGTTAACATCATAAAAACTTGGCAAAAAGTTATTATGTAACAACAATTATACTGAACCATCGGCAAAAAACCTGTTTTTTGTTACAATACTTACATACTCTTAGGTGCGAACTGAAAACATTATATTACCTTGTATTCGAAAGATCGTATAATTAATGTCTTGTCACAGTAAAGTGTCAACATAGTACCCATAACTTAATGCTTCATTGTCAATGTTAAATGTTTATACTGTTGATGTACATTATTTAATAAATAAATAATAAATTATATTCATAAAGTATCATTTACAACTTTACACAGGCGTTAACTAAAACATTTTTGTACTTTTAATCTATTTTGAAATCGTGGTAACCCTACTCGACCCGTCCGAATCGGCCACGCCTCTAATCTGTATGTGGTTTGTGGACACACCAATAAATTATGTTCAGATCACGTTAGATCTTAGTGGTTTTTGTGAAGGCCTCATCTCATCATTTATGGGATTTACTTAATGAAGTAAATATCTGATGTCACTGATTTAAAATCTTAATAAATAACTTACATTATCATTAGTATAAATAATACACCATTTATTATGGCACCATTAATAGAATCTTCATGTCTTCTTCGGTTTCACACAACACACTTTCACGTATACCTCCAATCCATCTCAATAAAAAAATATCTCACTGGTAACTTATACGACGTTTTGGTATCCCATTTGTCTTTTTTAATCGTCCGGGAAATAGAATCCTGTATCTACAGGTGGTGGTGCTGCCGTCGCTGGTGCCTTGGCACCAATCTCGCTAAATCTCACGTCGATAGAACCCAAAAGGTCTTCTTCAACATCGCCTCCAACTTCGTTTTCCCAAGATTTTCGAGTGTCATAGTTCGTGGGTCCTTCGAAAACAATCGCGGAAGGGTCGTTAGGGTTGGGGTAGTATAACTTCCTTGGCTGCACGAAGTTTACTAGGCACAGAAACACGATCACGAACTTTATCCGGCACATTTTCGATACGACCTTGCTCAGCGACGCGAAGTAAACAAATGACCAACAACAGGTTGTAAGCGTGTGTTTTAAACAACGTCGGGTTTTATGATTCGCACATGAATGAAAATTATGAGTTATTCTGCAATATTTATAGTGAATGGTTTGACTGCGAACTTTCCTGTAGGTACTACGTTAAGCGTAATGAATCATGCTTTATTGTTTTGTTTTTTATTATTACCTAGTTTTCGTCCGCGACATTACTTCGCGTGTTCTGTTTTTACGTATTCCATTTTTTTATAATAAAATGTAGTCTATAGCACTCAAGGGTCATTTTAGCTTCCAATTAGCGAAATAATTTACAGAATCGGACAAGTAACTCCGAAGATTAACCCGAATAAAAAATTAAAACAAGATACTTAGCTCAACAATGTTCTACTTTTACCGTCAATTTTATCATTATTTCCAATTAAATTATCAATAAATAACAACAAAATAGACTTGTCACTTTTTGATATTACCATTAACACTAAGTAGCATTAAATCTGCATTATTTTATCTAATTGCAGAATATTCTCTTTGCATCTCGGTGAAGCCCCGCAAACCGGTATTCATTAACGGTACCTACCTACTTACATTATTATACACTTAAGTACTTGAAATAGCAACACCTTGAACAAACTTGAATATGTAGCTTACTTACATTTTGTTGAAGATTTCATAACCGATTATCATAAATATTGATTCATCGATTGCATCGAGAAATCGCAACCATATAAAAAAGGTTGTGGGTACCTATATAACCGATTTTTAATATGTATAAGAGTTAGGTTGCAAAATATTTTGTTTTCGGATTTTTGCAAAAAAAAAACTGGTTGTTTTTTTTTTATTGAAGGTAATTAGTAAGCGTAATCTTACGGATGTTTTTATAACTTAAGTATTTGTTATTAAGTTATAAGTGCAATAATATTGTTTTTATTGAAGCATGCACGTTTTTAGGGTTCCGTAGCCAAATGGCAAAAAACGGAACCCTACGTCATGTCTGTCTGTCCGTCCGTATGTCACAGCCACTTTTTTCCGAAACTATAAGAACTATACTGTTGAAACTTGGTAAGTAGATGTATTATGTGAACCGCATTAAGATTTTCACACAAAAATATAAAAACAAACAATACATTTTGAGGGTTCGCCATACTTAGAACTGAAACTGAAAATTTTTTTTTCATCGGACCCATACGGGGTATCTATAGATAGGTCTTCAAAAATGATATTGAGGCTTCTATTATCATTTTTTTCTAAACTGAATAGTTAACGCTGTTTTATTGTTTTATATAACCCTTTTTTATGTTGTGTTTATCTGTACGAGGTTACAAATAAACAATTTTTCTTTCTTTTCTTTCTTTAACGCGAGGGACACTTCCAAAGTGGTAAAAAGTGGGTGGGGGGGGAAAGAAAAGAAAGAAAAATCCTTGTAACTTCTAAAATAAGAGAAACATAAAACTAAAAAAAAATATGATGTACATTACCATGTAAGCTTCAACGAAAATTGGTTTGAACGAGATCTAGTAAGTAGTTTTTTTAATACGTCGGAAATCGTAAACCGCAATTTACCTTACTTGCTGCTACGGAACCCTTCATGGGCGAGTCCGACTCGCACTTGGTCGCTTTTTTTATGTACCCAACGACATTTAAAGAGACAAAATGTTTTAATTAGTCATTTAAATAATCAAGAATAATCAACCTTCAATTTAGGTATGTCATGCCATTCATCTGAAATTTTGTCAATAAATATAAGAAAATCATAATTTTATTTAAAGAAAAATGACATTTCTAAATATAAATGTAAATAAAAAATAAAACTGCCTATAATACAGTGTATTGATAACGCTTCAATGAGTTTCATAATATGATTTAATATGAACACGTATTGAGCTAAGAGATGCGGGCAATGACTCAACAGTGAAACCACAATATTTTATGTTTGAGGAGACGACCATTCTAAGGTTGGTATAGTGCAATAGGGTGTTTCCCTTTTTGTGTCCTAATATTTTACCCATTGACGACCACTGCAATGTAATAACGGAACTAGGCTTTACTTTTAAGTACCTATGTACAATATTTACAAAAATAATAGAAAAGAAAACCTAAAGGATTCGGCTGCTCTCTCGAACAAAGCTTAAAAGAAGCATGCAGATGAAGCAACTTTTCGTCGGCATTTACTGAAAAATTACATCTGAAAAAAATTGTTAGTAATTTACATGATATGATACGTAATTTGATTTCGCTACAATTTTTCTATAATTATCACAACTTAAGAAAAAAAAAATACAAATCACCTCCAAATCATTGTGATGAAACCATTTTACTCCTTAATTTCTTATCAAAAGAGTATAAAAAAAATATCTACTGCAAAGAGAAATGATTTGGTTTTGTTACTTTTTACAAATATGTGTTATTTTTATTACAATAAATTAAAAATGCGGCCGATTAAAGACTGCGTCTACATCATCCCCGCACTCGTCCACAAATTCAGTACGGGCCAAATGCTCAAGGTTATTGGCATGTATTTGTATACATGCCAATTGCCAGTTTTATTAGTTTAAGGCTTGTGCCTTAAACTAATAAAACTAACACAATATGACATCATAGAATTCCACATCGCCGTCATCTGGAAATGGACCCAAGAGACTGGCGGATTGCCACGTTGGATGGCAATGCTTAATCTCTGACCAAGGTAAAAACCAGCTCTTGGATCACGGGAAGTGTCAAGTGGCTTTGTCATGTCCTTCACCAATGTACTTACCTATCTATCTGTCATTCATGAACATTTAATTATATTTCATGCACAAAGATACAAAAGATGCCTTAGGCATTTCTACCAGTCAACCAAGAGTGGTGAAGAGATAACAATGATATAATATTTAAGTTAACTTGTGCTATTATATATTATAGTACTAACTGCAGTGTTCGTTTTTTAAATTGGTCTATTAAAAGAGAATTTTTCGTAATAGAACAACGGTATCTTTTCTTTTTTAATATTACAAAAAGTAAATATCAAAGCAATATCGGCTTTATTTATATTCAGCAATATAAGCTTTCTAAGAAAACTTCTGCAATGTACAAAATCCTCGCTGTTTTCATATACTTTCATAAGTGCTTTCACTCTAAGGAGGTAACTTTTAAACTCGTAAAGTTCAATACTGATGACTGTGGAGTCTGTCTATCTTTGATTCTGTTTCTGACGTCGACGTTTGAAAAGGGTACGCAGGTTTAATAGACGTTTCCCTTTGCTAACAGCATACAAAAAAATATTTGGCAATAGACTAGGCCTCTAGGACAATGTCAACATTTTGAGCAAGTATCCCATTGACAACGATGTTGACGATTTTATGATGCCAATAAACCCGGTCTTAGGCAGACGCATCCATCTGCTACCAGCCACCTTCTTCAAATCGTCGGTCCATCGTGCCTTGTACTAATAAACATATACTTAAAGAAAGCAGGTTTACTACTAAAGTACACCTGGTACACACGGCAGGTGCTGGCGATGTCAGGTGTTGAGTCACCCTACCCCTGCCCTTAACCTTACTACTTATACTCTTCGGGGTAAAAAAGCTGGGGTAAAAAATTTTGCTGTGACCGCGGCTTCGCTCACTTGGACCTAAGTATAAGCATTGAGTGGGTTCCCTCTATCTGGAAGAATTTTGATTGATGCTCCGAAATTTATTTGGCATAACACACTTGACATAATCTTCTTTAAACGAATATTTTTCAGGCATAAAAATTGTTTTATTAATATAATTGTTTGGCAGAATGTTAATGTGTCCCAATTTACAATGGCATACTTTTAAGATGGCAGAATATTATTTCGCATAATTTCGTTTAGGATAACGTTTATTTGGCAGAATCTCTGTTATGCAAAATAATATTATTATTATGACATAAAAAGTTCTGCTATAAAAGGTAGACCCGCATTGAGTACTACGAAGAAAAGAAGACGAAAAGATATTTGCCCTGCTGTGGGACAATTAGGCTGTTATTAGTATAGTGGTCGTGTGCGTGTAGGCTGTTTAGTGCCGGTCGCGAATAGCACCACCCCATTTCTACCCGTGGGTGTCGTAGAAAAGAGAGATATTGACCAGAGGATGGACAGCTGCAGATACCATAACACCTACTGCGACCGCCAACATGCATCGGCCAAGCATGACGATTATGGCTGAACCTGATTACGGAAACCTATACCCAGCAGTGGGCGAGTTAAGTTTGACATGATGATGATTAGTACAGTATTTTTTTTCTTCTTCTTCTCTTCTTCTTCTTCGTATCGCTGGCACGACAGTCTTTTAAATTTGTTTGGCCCAAAATTCAGCCACTTCCACGGCGTCGTCGGTGGCAGCGCATAATTCACCCCGATCGCATGCTTTTTTTTGTTACTAGGTACTCACAATCCTACAGGTGAAAGGTCGCAAATACGACTTCTGAAAATTATGGTAGTAGATTTTTCCATAAGGAATTTGTCTGAAAACCTCGAATCTAGATTTGTGCTAGATCAGCCTTTAGTTACATTATAAGAAAATAATAATGGACAATCAGTCGTTTGTATCGAATGTGCGTTTATGTCTTTCATTCAATACTTTGTATATAGTGAGATTATTGAATGTAATGGAAGTTAATGTTGGTTTAAGGAATAAATCTAATTTTGATGCAGTCGACCTTATCGTTCGTTCGACTTTTGCCAGCACTTCGTTCGCACATAGACGGTTTTGACGGAGACAGACGAGGACCCTGATTATTCAGATTCAAAACTACATCTGTATCGAATTTCGTTACGATTGGTTTAGTAGTTTGCTGAGATGAGATAACAAAGATACAAACAGAATTACTTTCCAATTGGATTTGCTTATTGATTAAGGGTAAACGATTTAAATAAGTAAACACCGAATAGGTATAGTAAGTAATCTTTATCCTTCCTTTATAATAATGTTTGAGAAAGGGGTTTTATTAATTCCAATAAAAATTCTGATGCGGTTTTGATTGGTGCATTAGGTACCTACCTGGTAATCAAAGGATTTTACCAATTAGTCACAATCGACTGCCGCATTACGTATACCAATTGACACACTTTTAAAACTGTTAAGGCTGCTCCTAACTGGTAGCATTTGCCTGTAAAGAAACAATTCAGAGTAATGCATTACATCAGTGAGTGAAGAAAATGTAGCAAATGATCTTCAGTCAGTGACACAGTGTTGTAATGTAATAAGTACTCAAAACGAAATTTGTTTTGTCACATTAAAGGTGACTACTCCCAGAGAAGGAGCCTCTTTAGATCATTCATTGTAAAATGTAAGGAAAAGTATACTCACCTCTTTGAAAATTAAGCTGCCATTTTTTGTTAACATACAATATTTATATTTTTTTGCAATGGGATGGAATGATAATTATGATTCACGCCAAATCTCTGAAAACAATGTTTTGACAGTAATATCGCTGATCATGGTGGTTTTATAAAGTTGGTAAGCTAATAAAATTCGAATTTGCTACAAAAAACAAATTAATGTTGTATCAACTTCGAATGTCAAAAAAGGTCAAGAGTCTGCCTTTAAATAATAATTATCTTGAATTTACAGAAAGCGTTCCAAGTCGAACTTGTTTTTAAATAGTTAAAATATTCGTACACAAGTATTAGTTAATATAAAAAATATATTATTGATCAGCAATCAATAATACATTCATCGACCACGATACATTATTATTATCAGCCTGTATTGTCCGTAAAGGCCTCTTTTTCTCCTTTTGATACACGATACATTATGTTTGTTTTTTGTTTGTAAAAGGAATGGATTGGTCCGATTGTTAAAATTATTTCACTGATAGAAACTTCTCTATTACCGAGTATCAAAGGATTATGTTTTACTTACACACGGACAAAGTCGCGGGCAGTAGATAGTCTAATATAAAAATTGCGCAAGGGTTAGCTTTGTAAGTGGTTCTGTAAGTAAATATCTATTTAATGATGCATAGGTTTATTGGAAAGAGGCTTTATTCGATAAGGAAATGTCAGTGTAAAACTATTTCTTTTTTTTTTACAATGAACTTTAGGCCAGTTTCCAAATGCTTATACAGTTATTTACCTATATCAAGCGCGTATTTTGAAGCCATAATTCTTGGCAGTTTTTCCGAAGTCCCGTATTTTAAATGAAAGTCAACTTTTTTAATTTTATCGGTAATTGAATTTGTAATTTTTCGCAAAACTTGTTTGTTTTAGTACAACTTAATTATGAGTGACCCTTGATTTTATCACATCGAGCAGATTGGGACATCTTGTTTCGGATGGGTGGTAGTTAACATTTTTTTCTTTTGTTATAGGTACCGTAGAGTAGAAATTTTTGTACTGCAATGGGAAAATTGAGGCTGGTAATAATAATAAAATACTTAGATGGGCACGTGTATCTTTAATTAAATTGGGACTATGAACTCTTATTAATTATATATAATTATATATTAATACTATTTAATTAAATTCTCATTAAGAAACCATAAAACCCAAAAAATGCTGTTTCATTAAAATCAAATCATGTAAGATAATAAGCCCCACAATTCATTTTAGAGAATTTGTTTTCGGTCTATGCGACATTGAACTCTTCGACTCGTCGACCTTGAATGATTAACATAATTTTACTTGTTGTTTTTGTAACTGTATCTAAGTGTCTTGATTTATATATTTCCCAAGCTTCTTCTTAATGAGAATAGATTATGTTACGATGATTACAACATCATCATACCTTTTCCCAACTATTTTGGGGTCAGCTTCCAGTTTAACCGGATGCAGCAGAATACCAGTGTTTTACATGGAGCGACTGCCTGTCTGCGCTTCACAACCCAGTAACTGGGTAACAAGATACTCCTTAGTAATACTGGTAGTCAGATTTTCTAGATTCTAAATAAGAGCGATGCTCGGGGTTTCTCTGGTGGATAGAATACACAATGAAGTAATTCGCCAGAGAACTAAAGTCGCCGACATTGTGCGTCGAATTAGCACGCTGAAGTGAAAGTGGGCTAGCCACGTATGCAGACGGACAAACGGTAAATGGAGCAGACACGCTCTAGAGTGGAGACCACGTTTGGGCAAGCGTAGTGTGGATACCCTGCGGCACGATGGACCGACGATTTGAAGAAGGTAACTGGCAGCGGATGGATTCGGGCTGCCCAAGACCGGGTTGGTTGGCGATCTCTGGGGGAGGCCTACATTTAGCAGTGGACGGCAATAGGCTGATATGATGATGATGATGATAAAAACTGTCAAAGATCTCCGAATGACAGCCGGTACCAAAAGTGTTACGTGCTTTCTGAGCTGGCGTCTCGATATAGTATGGACAGTTACTCATTAAACAATCGTAGCTTGACATTGACAAATCGATTCGTACGGCGATTACTTAGTCTTGATTACAACAAACAGTATATTAAATATGTTCGTAAATGTAGGTATCTTCTTCATTATGACCTAGGTCCAAAATCCCAGAATCGTCGTATGACGATTCGTCATACTTGAACTTGATTGAATACGGTACTGTAAAGATTGTATGCGAAATGCAACCATTAAAGCTATTATGTTACAGTCTCTCTATGTGAACACCTAGGTTAAGGCTGCTCTCTCGAAAAAAGCTTGAAAGAAGCATGCAGATGAAGCAACTTTTCGTCGGCATTTACAGATAAATTACATCTAAAAAAATTTTTTAGTAATCTACATGATACGTAATTTGGTTTAGCCACAATTTTTCTATAGGTATCACATAATAAGAAAAAAAAATGTCAAATCACCTCCAAATCGTTGAGATGAAATCATTTTACTCCTTAATTTCTTATCTAAGACTATAAAAAAAATATCTACTGCTTTGCAATACAAAGGCAATTGCATTTTTTTTTGGCAATTTGGTTTTGTTTTGACTTTTTACAAATATGTATAATTTTTTTATTACAATAAATTAAAAATGCGTCCGGTTAAAGACTGCGACTACATCACCCCCGCACTCGTCCACAAATTCAGTACGGGTCAAATGCTCAAGGTTATTGGCATGTATACGAGTACAAGCCTTAAGTGGGCTGTCATCCATCCCGATGCTAAGGCTTGACAAAGCAGACGGACGGATGACAGCTCATTTCATTTAGAGATTGTAACAGAATAGACATACGAATACAGGTCGAAATCATTTTACTAAATGTTTCTTCCAAACACTCTGATGATTCTAGAAATAGATTGAAAATAGAAACGTTATGCTTATTTTTATATTTAGGCAGTTGTTTGCCGTCAGCTCGAAGAGCTGTGACGTTTGCTTATGAATACAAATCTATCTTGAGTTTCCCTCTTTTATTTATTATAACAAACAACACGTAAAGGTATACTCGTACCGTAAAGCCACGATGTAGCATTGATACTAGCAAGTACCTCTAGTTTGGCTTTTATTTCTTGTAGGTACTTATCGTTAAAACTTAAGCTTTGTTAAAGTGACCTAAGTTTGGCAACACTGAAACCTCAGATCATTACATCCTTATTTTTCAAGAGACGTATAACTTGTAAATTTGATTGAAGATAATTATTTCTTTTTTAGTTTAGAGTACCTGCAGGAAGCTCCTTGGCCAATCCTGGAAGATAGGTTATTCATTAAAAAGGGCAAATTTCAAAAATGTTAAAATTACTCATTGATATTTTCTAAGTAAGCTGGTGAAATCCGGAATGTGTCACCAATCAAACATTTCTTGTCATTCTTGTCTCGCATAATTATTATTTATAGAAATAAAATCATATGACATATGTTATAATAATTAGTCATGTGTAGACAACATTAAATGCCATGAATTATTTACTTTTCTACGGCGAAATCATGACGGAGTGTTTTTTTTTCAATAACGTAGCCGTACCTTATTGGTGACTATTCAATTATTAATTAAATAAGACTGAGACTGGTATATCACGCGGTTCCAGCGATCCGCACGCATTCGTATCCGTGTGGATCTCTGAACAGGAACCGCTCCGTAGCGGTTCCTGCTTATCCGACTGCGTTGGCTTATCTTAGAAAACGGACGGTTGACAGTTTATATTAGGTACAAAGTAATTTAAAATTATCTATATTCATGTACATAAGGGGATATGATTAGAGTACATATTATTTGGTTAGTCAGGTTCCCGTCAAAACTTTATTTAAAAATGATACTGATTTTTAAATGTCGTACAAAAAGTTGAAAACTATATAGGGTGTTTATCACAATAACACAACAGCCGCATGAAATTTAGGCGCGCGCACGCCTTTAGAAACATAATTGTGTTATAGAAATAAAAGTGAACCAGTACAAAAAACATTTTTTTCTTTGTGAAAGTTGTTTGTTATCATGAACACAATCACGTGTTTAAGTATCGTACACTAATAACCAGTCGCCCTATATATGACTAGACACGCTACTAGAGCGCACTGTCAATAGGTAGGGGAGACCAGGTATGAACGTAACAATTTTCAGTTTTCTCGTAATATCTCACAGTGCTTTTTAAATATCAAAATTCTAACCAGTACACACGATAGATTGGTCTATCAGCTATCATTTAACACCAGTTTAATTGCAACAAGTGTTACAGATTTTGAGAAAAACGACAAAATAAACAAAGTGAAATTTGTTGCAACTATCCCCACACCTAGGGTTGGTTGTAACAGCGTAAGCCCGTGTAGACCCGTGTTACTTTTATACCTGGTCTCCCCTACTTATTAATATTAAAGGGATTGGCTACGACTGTCCCTACGTATTTGCAGAAAAAATTATCATCATCAACATCATGTCAACCTTTAAGACGCACACTGGCATAGGTCTGCCCAAAGGGGGGTTCAGCCGTTATTGCCATACTTCCGAAGCATGTTTGCATGTGCCATGGTAGGTACTTAAAAGGTCGTTGCTGCCTATCTCTTTCTTTAAAAGAGTATGTATGGAGTTTCTTGCCCATTCTTCTCCATACGAAACTACCATTTGGAATGGACAACTAGATTCAAATTTTACAATATGACGTTCAAAAGTGCCTTTTAATGGTCTGATTGAAATAAATGATTTAACTTTGACTTTGACATCCTCTAGTAAATATACCCCTGTCGCCTTTTACGATACCCACGGGTAAAAAGATTATAGTCTAGAACAAAAAGTAAACAGAGAACCTACTACATAGATATTTACTATAGGTAGGTGTATATAAAAAATAATATCCTACAAAGCAGCATAAGTAATTTATTTAATAAACTTTGTCAAAATATTTAGACAGAAAAAATACTTTTGGGTAGCTTAAATTATGCAAATGATCTGCTTTATGCTCGTTTTTGGAATAATGCCAAAATGGCTGAGCACCCCTGCACTGAACTTTATAACTTTTCCCCATCTAAGAATACTAACATTACCTACTTTCTATAAAGTTAAAAGTTACTAACGACTGTTTGACTATTATACATAAGTAATCCATTTTAAGCTATTGCATAGCTTTTATCGCGGGTTTTGAGCGCGGCGACCGAATCAAGAAATTCCGTAACGAAAATAAAACCTGACACCCCCCACTCCGCCTACCATGTAGCTCGGCCGAGCGTTCGTTAACGTGTATGTATAATATGGAATATATAATCATAATATATCACATATATATATATATATATATATATATATATATATATATACGGGGGGTAGAGGGGTGTGTAGGCTCCTGATATATATATATATATATATAATATAATAAAATGCTATGCAATAGCTTTACCGCGGCAGTCCCCGAGTGCCACAGTGATCTTCTTCTGATCAAACCATTGAGGTGTTTTTTTTTTATTATATCTTTTTCTAGTTATTCATTGCATTCACGTAAGACTTTTATAGTGTTATTTCCTGCAAAACATGGCAGTCGTAACATTGAAAAATCATACCATGACATATTACAAAAATACGACTCCGTCGAAAAAATCAAGCCTTATAATTAGAGACGTATCTAAGATAATGCATTGATACGACTTTTTTAGTTTAGTAATAAAAATATCAACTTGTTAAAGTACCACTTACTCCACTCTGGTTCAAAGGTCTCTCCACAGGCGACCTTTTATCGTCATTTAAAATAAAAATTTAAGTGACCAACCCAATGAATTGTGTCGAAAATGACAAGTAATAAAAAAGTTTTTACAATCTATCAATATTAAAATCCATTGAGGTTTTAACGAGTCTCCAACAATCTTTCAAGTCAGCTTAAAAACGTCAAAGGATTTGACACTTTCTATTATAAATCTTCTCATAAAATTAATGACTAAAACGTAGGGTTGGTTCAATTTAGGTAATGGTAAATTGTGGTCACGGGTACCTTTGAAACCGTCTGCCGCTATGAGTATTGTCGGTGTAATAAATTGGTATATGTCCCTTCATCCTCCCATGATACCGCAAGCTATTATCCTTTAATTCCCATGGGTGCCTGATGGGAATCGCGAAGGTTAAAGTTTGGAGTTAGGTCGATAGGATACGTGACCTTTATAAACTGAAATTGTGATTTAATCATTTTTTTTTGTAGATATATATTGGTGTTAACTGTTTGGTATTTCAGTCGTGGCTGAATTATTACAATATTATTCACACAGCTTTTACCCACGTTTTCGCCCGCGTAAGTTTTTAGACGAATCCCTATTTTTTTTTAATTATGATATAATATGGCCTATATCACTCACTCACTCAATATATATCTTTATTACGTCACCAAAATATCTGGACAGATATAGCAAGGCATATTAATATATATTTCAAAAATGTGACACAATCAACGACCGCAGACGTAATAAGGGCGAAAATATATATTTATATTATAGCTACCGTGTGTGATGGATAACTGTAATATATATTATAGCTACGTATGTGGCGGGCTTCAGGAATTACTTAGTTTTAAATTAGCTAAAAAAACTAATTGTTCCGGGGATTACCTGCTATATCCAAACATACAAATTTTACCTCTTTATAATATTAGTATGAATTAATAGCTAACATTTAACAAAATAAAAATATATGGTATTAATGATGCAAGCATGGTGATTACTTACTGCTTGTGCCTTCTCTGCATGAGAACAGATCTTTGCCCTGCAGTAGGACAGTTATAGGCTGATATTATATTATAATTCTCATTCATTCATTGTAAATACATAATTATTATTATTCAAAACATTTTTAAATATTAATATAAAATTAAATACATTTTAAAATATAAAAAATGTATATAATAATATTGTTACTATTATTATTGTGTTAAAAAGAAAAAGTGGAGTTGCATAGTTAGGTACTTTGCTTATGCTGCAGTAACGTACATTAAAAAAGGTATTTCTTTCTAAATCATAAAAAAAAAAACTCATTATTACGTTATATTATGACGTGTTTATACTCCTTTGGTACAGTTAGATACATTTTTATATTCTACCTCAAACCATTTCGATGACGACAATCATACACAATTTTGCGTAAGAATACTGATTCATAATTCAAATACGTTTGTAAATTTAGTATCCAAGCACGCAGAAGCATTTCGTACACGTCAATATCTACAGTTATCTTAATTCAATACTACGGTTTTCCTTAATACATAATGTTGCAATATCGTCTCCCATTTCCTCTTGTTCCGTTAACGTACGTCAATCCGTCGATTAAGGAGGATATTATCATCTTGCAAGCTGTCAGGTTTGTCGCAATCTTCATTAGTAGACGTCTGACTGACGACTATATTGAATTAAGGAAAGCTTGATATAACAGTGTCACTGAATTATCATACATTAGACTGAAAACCCAGTTACTATGGAAAAAATATGATAGCCTCAGATTATGAAACACAAGGCAAATAGACCGCGCGAAACACTGAGAGTGAAGCCACCAACGCAAATACAAATCAAAAGCGAATACCTACCTATAATCTCGTGATTGTATTTGCCTATACCTGTCAAAATCTCCCTGTCAATTTAGTTCAACTCGCTGACACGCTCGCCAGGGTGGCGCTTATGTAAATTCGAATTATCAACCGAGTTTTTAGAATGCCAGTCAAGAAACTCACAGTGGATTCAGATTCGAACTTTAGAATGAGGTCTTACAGAATCACACTCCTATGTTGACGATATGGTACGAATTTGAAGAACAGTTCAGTTTAGGTCCAAAAATGGATCGCGTTATGAGCTTGTGGTAGGTCTCCTGTTCTTGATAGATCATAAAGTAACTTGTTTGTTTTTTTGGTGCCCTATAAGCTACCCCCTGCCCCTCTCCCTTTGAACATCATATTTTTTATTTATTTACGAGTTATTTACCTATTTTATTAGCATAGTGTTTATTAGTGTTAATATTGTACATTTCGGAGAGTGTGCTTTGGAATTGCACAATTTATTCCCCATTCCCCATTCCATCATCGGACAAGCAGAGATACGGCGAAGCGTCATCGCTATATGGTTGAAGTTCCACGGTCCGAACCAAGCGCATTGACATTTATTGTGCGAACTGCCAGATTGTGGAATTCGCTGCCCGCCTCTCTGTTACAATTGAATACTGTTACAATTAAAAATAAGAAAGATATTACCTTTGAATTTGGAATCTGTAATTTTTATACGATTGTTCATTGGAGTTTCTAATTTTGGCGCCAATACATTGTACAATATTTTGCGATATTAAAATGGAGTGGGGTGAGAAAGAGAACTGAATCGCTGTGATTGCATTACAAAAAGTTGGTATGGAGCCAAATGCAATTTTTAAAACTCTCCATACGCTTGGTATTAGTCAAATGTTTGTGTACCGGGCTATTAATAGGTACGATGAGACCTCCTCTGTTTGTGACAGAATAAGATCTGGCTGTCCACGTAGTGTTCGTACGAAAAAGGTGGTCAAAGCAGTAAGGGATAGAATTCGAAGAAATCCTGTCCGAAAGCAAAACATTTTATCTCGGGATATGAAGATAGCACCCAGAACCATGTCGCGTATTTTAAAAGATGACTGAATAACTGATAATTTAAAAAAGAATAGGGTGGGAAAATCCAAACAACTACTGAAGCGGTACGCCGCTTCGATTGGGTTGAGGATTGAGTTGTTTCGATTTTACTACCCCTAGGATGTGAGCCCTTTGCGTACAAAGGGAGGTCACAGAAAATTTTTATTTACGGATGAGAAAATCTTTACAATTGAGCAAAATTTTAACAAACAAAATGACCGTATTTATGCTCAAAGCTCTAAGGAAGCTTCCCAATTAGTCGACAGAGTGCAAAGTGGGCATTATCTGACTTCAGTGATGGTTTGGTGGGGTGTTAGCTATGAAGGAGTGACTGAGCCATATTTTTGTGAAAAAGGTATCAAAACATCGGCACAAGTGTATCAAGATACCATTCTTGAGAAGGTAGTTAAGCCCCTTAACAACACCATGTTCAATAACCAAGTATGGTCCTTCCAACAAGACGCAGGCTTGGTAGGAAGTGAACGTTTCGGACTTCATCAGAACTGAAGACTGGCCGTCGTCTAGTCCCGATCTTAATCCGCTGGATTATGATTTATGGTCAGTTTTAGAGAGCTTGCTTGAGTTTTTGAGACTTGTTCTAAACGCCATGATAATTTGGAGTCCCTAAAACAATCCATACGATTGGCAGTGAAGAATTTTCCCATGGAAAGAGTGCGTGCTTTTACCTCAACGTTTAAAGGAGCCAATGGAGACCACTTCGAATAAGCTTTTAATTTTTTAAATTGTTTTATATTTATGTATTAAACTAACACACTGTAAAAGTAATAAATATTATTCGCAATCAAAATATTTTTTTTTCTTCGTGACAATATTTATGGCAAGACTAGGTATAATCTGGGTATCTTCAAGGCACGAGTGAACCGGTTCATCCTAGGCAAACGTGTTCCAACTTAGGCCGCATTATCACTTAAGATCAGGTGAATTGCGGTCAAACGCAAGCCTATTTGATAATAATAAAAAAAGCTTATTTAGCATATTGTAATAATTTGACGTAATAAATTGAATTATTGAGAAATTATGATTTTGCATTTGTTTTCTAGATGACAACATTTTTGTTGCACTTTATTGCATTTTTGCCCAACGATTCTGTGGATGGTTATGGTAATGTTTTTTAGAAGTGGAGCACTTTTATATTTGAGGAAGTACTTTTTAACACATGTTATGGTTACACCACACATCTGTGACCACACTTAGCAATAGGTAGGTGGTTACAAAACCAGCGCAACATAGGAATGCCTGTTTTTGTTGTGCAATGTTGCCAAGGTACTTTTGACTACTTACTTCGATTTATGTACTCGTACGTATACCTATTATTATTTTATTAAAGAGTTTTTTTTATAAGTAGTTGATCGTAATACCTAGCCTTTTCAGAACTATGTTGGGGTCGGTTTCCAATCTTACTGGATGCAGCTAAGTACCAGTGTTTTAACATGGACCGACATTCTGTCTCACCTCTACAACTCAAATAGGTACCGAGTATCGCGATACCCGATTGTCAAGCTATCTGACTTCTGACTACTCTATGTTCTATGTTAGGGGGGTTTGGTTTCCGCACTTAGTCCTTAAATATGAACCATTGTACGTGAGCCATGGCTCCCTCCAGAAGCAGATCAGTCTTTCCAGTCTTCTCGGGGCGTCCGCAAGGGAGTTTGGTGTTCCAAGGGTTTCCCTGCAGATCTGGGTGACGCCAGTGCACTCAAGGATTACATGCGTCACTGTTTCTTGCGCCTCCATGCAGGCTCTGCACAGAGGACATCAGTGATGCCTAAGGTGTGAAAGTGTTTGTTCAGTGAGCAGTTCCGGTGATGGTCGTCGCAAGCTATCTCTGTCCAGGTGCAGAAAGCGCTTGGTCAGCTTCGTATCCAGGGATGGCATAGCCTCCTTGGATTGCCTGCAACCTGGTGTTAAGGTCCACCATTTCTCCGCTTGTGTTTGTGTGTAGTCTTTTAACCAACTTCTTAACTGATTGAACGGAATGGGCACAATGGGTTCGGGTCCGAAGGCTTTTGTGCTGGAACCCCTCCTGGTGAGTTCGTCAGCCGCATCGTTACCTAGTGATCCACTGTGTCCTTTGATTCATTGTAGTGTCACCGTGTCGCGGTTTAGTACCGTGACTTCCCTGGCCTCAATGGCGTGTGTTGCCTGGATGATGCCCACACATTCTGCTTGGTAGACAGTGTTGAGCATTCCTATGGGCCTGGATATTTTTCTGACTACTCATTACGACTGTCTACGAATGACAACCGCGACTCGGATATCTATGACCGCGACCAAAGGCTTTATGTGCTTTTCAAGACACGGAGGAGTATCGGTATAAATTGGATGGTCACCCATCCACGGACCGACCGCGTTAAGTGAAGCTCAAGCATGATCGGTCGATCCGTACGGCTTTTACTTAGCCACGAGCTCCTTTGCTTTATTTTAAAAGGTTACACGTACTGCAAATTTTATACGCCGAGAAGATGATTTGTGTTATGGACCGAAACTGTTTGTTTGATTTATTTTGTCTGTAGTCACAATTGTTATTATCACACACGTAAAATAAAATAGTCATTTTCTACCAGAATCAGCTATGCCTTTCTCGAACATTAACATTCGTGGACCTGACGGCCAACATCGTGCCAGCCGTGAAATAAAAGTCGAGCTCAGCGACTGTTTTTGCTTTGCGCTTTTGACAGTTCATACATGAAAACGATGTTCGTTTTTTATTTATGAAACTGTCAAAAGCGTTTTATTATTCAACCTTGAGTAGTTCCACCAATAGCAGTTAGTTTACGTAGCGCTAGAGCTGCGTAAGCAAAGGTTTAATGAATTCGAAAATGGAACTCGCCGCTGGCACTTTTAGGTTGTATTACTTAAATACTGAATAGGTACTTATCTACCATACAGCTAGCTACATAGGAGTAGATAACTTGCGGTCAAATACTGTAGTAGTAATTAGGACAGCGGTTGCCTGCGTTTGTGCTGCGTTGGTGTATGGGCCAATCTATACAAATACTACTGAATGATCTGACGTAAGTAGTCTGTTCCGGTTTGACCCGATTTGAATGAATGACGTACAGACAAAGTTCGTACTCTCGATCCTCGTCGCATGCCACTGCGTCTAACGTCACTCTGCGTCATCACAGTTTGCCGAACGCTTTCTTATCTTTACGTCACTAACCACAAAACAAATTAATGTTGACTAATTCGCCCAGAAAAGTTCGTCACAGCCTGTTAACCTGGTCAAAAAATCTGTTGACCTTTTAGTAAATGGATGGATTGTGTGAAGAAAATGATGGAAGAGAAAGAGTCAGTGATATCATGAAAGCAATGGAACAAGAAAACGTATTGGACCGTCTCCAAGTAACATGGAACATAGGCAAGAAGATGATGATGATGATGAGATACCTACCCTCAAAAATCTATAGGTACTATAAAAAAGTTTTTTCAAAAAAAAGAAAACCGCCTTCAAAAACTAAAAAGTGTTAAATAACTTTAGCACGGCCACACATTACTTTACTTTCGGAAGTCGGTGGCGGTGGCTTTGTGTTTTTTGTTTTGTATTGCCACCGACTTTTCTGTGCTAAAGTTATTTAACACTTTTTAGTTTTTTAAGGCGGTTTTTGGCGGAAAGCTGGGGCAGGGTACTTGTACATTTAATAAATATTGTGATAACAACTAAATAATAAACACACTTCTAAAGTACCCACTTGAAAGAATAATAAATCAAAAAAACATTTAATATTTTGTTATAAAAAACATCTCAAGTCTCCAGTCTGAAAATAAAATCAAAAATGCAAAGTGGCTTACATTAAAAGATAATTGTGATTACCATAATATTATTCTTCTTGAAGTCTGACTTTATAACCTCTCTCCTCTAATGACAATTAAATCTGGCTATCAAGTTACGTAATTAATGTTTTATTATATTTAACTAGCTTTTGCCCGCGACTTCGTTCGCGTGATTTTCTTGCGGGTTTCTAATTTTTTTGATAATAAAATACAGCCTATAGCAAACTGAGTTCGCACGGTGATATAACACCGATTGTTTAACATTTAGATATAAGATCAATAAAAAAATAACATTTAAAAGGTCTGTACTACATTTTAAGTTCTGTAATTTTCTGTGATGCTAGGGCCTATAATTAAATTTACTTATTTTATTATTGTTGTTTTAGGTACTGTAGCGACTGGCTTGTTTAGCCATATCCAACCTTATTTTAATTCTTGACATTCCTATGAGTTAAACTCGAGTGTAAATTATAGTTGCGAAGTTCATGACCGCGATGTACGGACAGCGTCATAAACTGGTTACCTCCTTTTCGGAGGTACTTTAATGCGTGAGGGGTAACCAGTTAAAGAAGCAGTATAATATACATTTGTTGTATCCGGTCAATAGTATGAAGGTGAAACGCAAAGACAATAAATAGTCTATGGTGAAACAACGGATCGCAAGCGCGCTATTATTGAGAACACGTGATCAACCACCACCATTTTGGCGCGCTTCTACAGAGTCGTGATGTTTTCAGCCGACAGCGAGGAAGACATTCAGAATCCAGTGTCTGATCGCAACGGAGCTAATACGTCCCGAAACTGTACTTACGATTCGTTGTGTTAAAGTGTAGACCAGTGCCGATACCTTTGAAAATGTTAATTATAGTGTCTGAGTTTATTTTAAATGAATAATGGTAAATTATGGTTTTAATAAACGCTCAGTGTGTTTTCATTGCACGAAACCCATATTCTGCCCACATGATGACTGAATCTAACGGACTAAATCCTGACTGATCATTACATACATTACTGTGAAAGATGACCATTGCAATTGCAACATAGTACGTTGTTGCGAAAGTGGAACCATGTCGGATCCCACACAGAGACGTTTCGAGGGTAAAAACAAACCACGAAAGCTAACCTAACCATGTCGGATCCGCCCTAGAAGAATTACCTACATAGCCGTTAGGGTGGACGCAGATCTGGCGGAACGTCGTATTGTTGCTAGTATGCTCGACGCACATACGCATCAACGGATAACCGTTGATGCGTTATGCGTTGTTGTTGTTTGTAAAGTTGAATATTTTATTGTCTACTAGCTTTTGCCCGCGGAATGTCGGTTATTCTGAAAGTAGACGAAGTCACGGATTAAAATGTAGCCTATGTCCTTCCCAAGGATTTAAGCTATCTTTATACCATACTTGTTCAAAATTGTTTCAGTCATTTCATCGCGAAAGCGTAACAGACAGAGTTACTTTCGCATTTGAAATATTAAGTTTAGTATGGAATATGGAATTAGTATGGATTTGACTATTTTGGCGTTCCGTGATACGCAGCGCATCTTTTATCAAATATACATCCACCATTAAAAACAACATTGGCAACAACGTGACAACGTACGTCACAATGGTAAACATTCGCAATAACGTATTTCATACTAAAGAATTTTCGCACGATAGTAAACTTTCGCGGTAACGTATACATCGCGGTAATGAACTTCGCATCTATAATTTATGTCGGATAAACTCTGTTCAAAATTAGAACCAACGACTTGACAGTCCGCCACGTTTGCTGATAAGACGCAACTCCGTTGGTCTTGTGGTTGCAGTGTTATTGGGTTTTTCATTAGGAATAGATATTCCTAATGAAAATATTATATAGCTGCTACAGAGATGTAGCAGCTGTAGCAGCTCGGACTTTAGAAGTTGATGGTGACACCCCCGTGTCTCGGATAGCACGTTAGTCCTGCCGTTGGTCCTGCGCCTAATCTCTCTCCGATAGTGTCAAATTGCCGTCCCAGCGGAGTATGAGAGTGAGGGAATAAAGAGTGCACCTGTGTATGCGCACACACTAGTATTTCCTGTATACTTGGCTTATCTCCATTGAGACCGCTGTGCCGAACTTTGGTCTGAAGTTTATTATTAGAATATACTATAGGTAATATAGCCATTGGTCCCGGCTGTCATTTGTAGATCTTTAGCAGTCGTTATGGGTAGTCAGTAGCCAGAAAGTCTGACAACCATTCTTACCAAGGGGTATCGTTTTACCCAGTATCTGAGTTGTGGAGGTCCGATAGGCAGTCGCTCCATGTAAAACACTGGTATTCAGCTGGATCTGGTTAGACTGGAAGCCGACCCCAACATAGTTGGGAAAAGGCGAGGCAGATGATGAGGACTATAATCTATACTTTATAATATTATAAAGCTGAAGAGTTTGTTTGGTTGAACGCGCTAATCTCAGGATCTACTGGTTCCAATTGATTTTTTTTTTGTGTTGGATAGTCCATTTATCGAGGAAGGCTATAGGTCCATGCGAAGGCGGGTCGGGTCGCTAGTAATTCACAAAACGAAAGATTAAACGAATGAATAACGTAAGTTGTGTTATCAATTTAGTAGATTGAATCTTCCTGGTACAGTAATTACCAACAGCCTATTGATTACAGTAACTACAAGGCAAGCTGCTGCTACTAGAAAAGCTTGCTAGTTTCCATTGAACATAAGGTGGAAGACGAAAAGTCGAAATTGCACACATCCAATTAATGCTAGTATGATTAGGAATAATCCCTATGGCAAAAGAAAAGACGGAGTGGAACAACGGGATTTGGAAAACAATACCTCTACTCCCATACAGGAATGTCAATAAAAAAAAAACTATAAGAAAAAAGTTGACAAGACTAAAATAATGACCACATAAAAAATATTTTATAAAAATCTAGTCCAAATAGTTTATTTGGCGCCAGTACAAAACGTACCGGTTTAGTACCGGTTTGAAAAAAAAGTCGTTTGCGGCGGAAATCTGGTTTTTAAATTATTGAAAATGTTGGTACGAATGATGCAAAAACGAGTTTGATAACATTGCTTAGAAGATTATTATGATTCTCAGTGACCCAAACAGGAATAATATAACCGTGGTAAGGTGTTTTAAATTATGCATAATTTTGAAATAAAAACTTTGCGTTTTTTGACAAAAAGATTGAGAAAGAACAAACTAGTTTTGTGAAAATAAAAAAATTAAAAGCCGTAATTATTTTAACTTATATTAATGAAACTGATGTTACATATTTTTTTGGTCTTTTTCCAATGCTTTGATGAATAGTGGTGCTGTGACACTCAAAAAAATGTATCAAAGCGATAATAATTAAATTAAGAGATTCTGGAGATACCTAATTGTGCATAACTACCAAGAGTAAGACTGAACACCAGACCACTTGGAAAATAGTAAAATCTTTCATCTAGATTTCTGTTGCAAAGATGATAATTATCGTATTTGTCAAACAACGACTGCCTGGTTAGGGCTAAGCTCCAGAGCCTTGAACATCGCCGCACCGTTGCTAGCCTTTCGGTCTTTTATCGGGTACATTTCGGAGAGTGTGCTTTGGAATTGCACAATTTAATTCCCCCATCCCCGTTCCATCATCGGACGAGCAGAGATACGGCAAAACGTCACCGCTATATGGTTGAAGTTCCACGGTCTCGAACCAAGCGCTTTGACTCCACATTTATTGTGCGAACTGCCAGACTGTGGAATTCCTTGCCCGCCTCTCTGTTCCCTGATAAGTATAATATGGGTATCTTCAAGGCACGAGTGAACCGGTTCATCTTAGGCAAGCGTGTTCCAACTTAGGCCGCATTATCACTTACGATCAGGTGAATTGCGGTCAAACGCAAGCCTATTTAATAGTAAAAAAAAAAAAAAACTTATTTTTAAAGGCATGATTATCTCTGATTAATTTACTTCTCACTTATTATTAAACTAAATGCAAAGTTAAATGAACAAACAAAGTACAAAGCTTTGACAAAGTTATATTTCAAAAATAGAATTCTCAAACATCAATACTATATTTAATTTAATTCTCTTATATATAAAAATCTTCTGTGCGTGTGTATGAAAGTGAACTCCTCCTAAACGGCTGGGCCGATTTTGATAAAACTGTTTGTGTGTGTTCCAGTCGATCCGCGAATGGTTTAGATTCACAATTTGACCCGATAGGTGGCGTTGTAGTCGGGATTTTTTATTTTCAGTGCAGGACAACGTCTGCCGGGCCCGCTAGTAATTGGTAAAATTTAAATCATTTAATTCAAATAATTTCAATTCTTACAAACAAAATCATCCTGCCCTTATCCCACGTTACTGTTGGGATCGGCATAACACATTATTTCTTCATAATATTCGTAACACAATCCATCTAATTTTTCTTCGACCTACCTTTCTCTCGGTTTCCATCCATATTTATAGTCATACTGACATTACATCTTTTTAACCGACTTCAAAAAGAAGGAAGGTTATCAATTCAAATGTTTATATTTTTTTTTATGTATGTCCGGGCATAATTCTGTCTTAAATAGACGGATTTGCAAAATTCTTTTCTTGTTCGAAAGGGGCTTATTTCGAATAAATTTTACCAAAATTGATGTAGCCCTTTTTGAGAAAATTAACAAAATCCCAATAAAATTACTTGACGACGTTTTAGTTTCTTCAATCTTTGGAGGACTTCCAATCTCTTTTAAGTGTGTCGCCGTTTCGTAATGGATTCGGATGTTAAGCAACACTAAAAAGCGAAAAATAAAAAGCTTTTTCAAAAAAAAGAAAACCGCCTTCAAAAACTAATAAGTGATATATAACTTTAGCACAAACATTACTTTCGGAAGTCGGTGGCAATACAAAACAACAAATATAAAAACCACCGCCACCGACTTCCGAAAGTAATGTGTGTTCTGTGCTAAAGTTATATATCACTTTTTAGTTTTTGAAGGCGGTTTCCTTTTTTTTGAAAAAACTTTTCTGTTGCAAAGATGACAATTATTGTATTTCTCAAACTTATAATTTAAAAGTCATGATTATCTCTAATTTATTTACTTATTACCTACTTATTAAACCGAATGCAAAGTCTAATGCTTAAAAAACTACAAAGGCTTTGACAAAGTTATATTTCGAAAATAGAATTCTCAAACATCAATTGATGATTATTGAGGATGTTTGTTGTGTGTGTTCTATATTTGAAGAGTGTTTGTGTGGTGTTGGGTGTGTTGTTTGTAGGTTGAAAGGGTGTTATCTATATATTTATGTATTTAAAATTTTTGTATTTAGTATTTGTGTATGTATATCAGCTGTCCGACACCCATAGTACAGGGTCTCCCTATTTTGGGGTTAGATGACCTTGTGAGAAATGTCCCCACATATTATTTTTACATTTTAATTAAAAATTGCTAAAAGTAGGTAAATCATTTAATTCAAATAATTTCAATTCTTACAAAAAAAAGTACCTATCATCCTGCCCTTATCCCATGTTACTTGGGATCGGCATAACACATTATTTCTTCATAATATTCGTAACACAATCCATCTAACTTTTCTTCGGCCTACCTTTCCCTCTCCATCCCTCCACGTTTATAGTCATAATGACATTACATCTTTTTTAGCTATTTCAAAAAGGAGGAGGTTATCAATTCGAATGTTTTTTTTTTTTTTTTGGGTATGTTCGGGCATAACTCTGTCTTAAATAGACGGATTTGCAAAATTCTTTTCTTGTTCGAATGGGGCTTATTTCGAAATGGTCCCATATAAATTTTACCAACATTGATCCAGCCCTTTTTGAGAAAATTAACAAAATCCCAATAAAATTACTTAGACGACGTTTTAGTTTCTTCAATCTTTGGAGGACTTACAATCTCTTTTAAGTGTGTCGCCGTTTCTTAATGGATTAGGATGTTATGGCAACACTACCTAAAAAGCGAAAAATAAAACGTTTTTTCAAAAAAAAGAAAACCCCCGTTCAAAAACTAATAAGTGATATAATTATAACTTTAGCACAGAACACACATTACTTTCGGAAGTCGCTGGCAATACAAAACAACAAACACAAAGCCACCGCCACCGACTTCCGAAAGTAATGTGTGTTCTGTCGACTATTGTTTCCTTTTTTGTTGTAAGGTTTTTGTAGCTGTAAGTCTTCCATGCATAGATAAATAAATAAATAAATAAAGTTATTTATCACTTTTTAGTTTTTGAAGGCGGTTTTCTTTTTTTTAGTTTACATGTGACTCATATAATAATAATACCAGTCTATAATTGGCCCTCTTCTCATACTAAGAAGGCACAAACATTGATCACCACACTTGCTCAAGGCGGATTGGTGATTTCAGACTTATGTTCGATTCATATAATCTAAAAATAATTAATTTAAGTTTTGATTTTACTATGAGTATTGGTTGTTACCATTTTGCCTTGAAGCATCTCACGCGCTGTACAGACACGAGTCAGTACAGCACGAAGCGAAGCATTGTTAAAAAAAAACAAATACTAATACAAATAAAAAGCGAATACAATCACGAGATTGTAGGTATTCGTTATTGAATTTTTATTTTCTTTTGTGGCTTCACTATCTGCCTTTTATTTGATAATCTGAGCTTAGATTATTCAATGTTCCTTGAAAAGCAATGACAGCTGGCACATGTTTCTCCTGATCCTACACAGTTACGAGAAATACACAACGTAGATACATAATGTACTGCTAAGAAATATGTACATGGATGAGCAGGTACTATGAATAATTTATAAGGGATTTTGTAATCGTATACAATCTTCCACCTACCAGATTTGTAGGAAGGTAGGAAGGTATTACAATATCAAAGAAAAGTTATATAAATCAAGGTTATAGTCTCCTTTGACCCTTCAGTCGTATTTATCTAAATAAATTCTAGCTAAATTATAAATCATATTCATGGACTGTGTTTTTAAAGGATAAAAGACTAGTTAGACAGGGATCATCACATGTTGTGATAATGATAATATGATCTGATAAATTACTGCTTCATCACGGGAGGTTATTATAGAATAGCAGAAAACGAGGTGTCTGTCGCAGGGGAAAATTTTAGTTTAGGAACCTGTGAGAGTGGACTGGTATCTTGAGAGCCGTGGAACTATTTCACCTCGCGGAAGAAAAGGATAAATATGCAGTGCCGACTGACAACTTTCGTAGTTTAGGAGAGGCACTAGAAGAAGAAGAAAAAGATAAAGAAAAGAATTAGAATCTAGACGCGTCTTTCTTCTACACATGACGACTTTTAAACTCAACACACATATAGGCAATACGACTTCTTTTTACTCTTTGTAAGTAAAATGTAAAACGAAAAAAATATACCTATTTAAAAAAACAAAAAACCCGACTGTAGAAAAAAATTTTTAAACTCAAAAGATAGAAATAAGTGAAAATAATATTTTTTTGGCTTTGAATCATCGTGGTTGACAGTGTTCACAAAGGCAGTCGGAGGCATCAAAAATGTACAATATATTTCAAATCCGTTGAAAGTATCTTAATGCCTCCGACTGCCTTTGTGAACACTGTCAACCACGATGATTCAAAACCAAAAAAATATTTAAATTTTCACTTATTTCTTCGTCGTCACTATGATCCTTTTTTAACTCCCGATCCTTGCGGTTCTTCGCCATGTCAACTCCTGACGCCATTTAGGACATACGAGCGGAAAATGAGGTCATGGTGGGAAAAGCCAGATGCAATGGATGGTGGGAAGAGAGGGACAGGGTGTTGGGACTAAGTTGAGCCACGTGTCATACCCTGAGATATTAAAACGAGTAGGTTGCAGAGGAAGAACATAAGAGACTAACAGACTCGATGATATGTAAGAGTTGAGTTGTAAGAGTTGAAGAGAGATCGACAGGTTGGCTGCGCAAGGTCTGTGTTGAAATCGCCCATGATGACGCAATGTGCATACACTGACCCTACTGATTCTCAAGGTTGCGAAAGTAGGCAATGGCGGGCGGACATTAATAGACAACACCAAGTAGGGTTTTAACACTTTTGATATGGATAATATCATCCAAAGATAATATCATCATATCAAAGAATATGAAAAACCAACCTCTTGTTCCCGTAAACTCTTACATATCATTGAGTCTTTTAGTCGCTTATGTTCTTCCTATGCAACCTACTTGTTTTAATATCTCAGGGTATGACACGGCGCTCGACTTAGTCCCAACACCCTGTCCCTCTCTTGAGTCCACTCATGATCAGTTTTCTGCATCTGGCTTTTCCCACCATGACCTCATTTTCCGCTCGTATGTCCAAAATGGCGTCAGGAGTTTACATGGCGAAGAACCGCAAGGATCGGGAGTAAAAAAAGGATCATAGTGAAGATAATACTTCTGAGCAAAGGAAGCTATTCAAAGCTACAAGAAATCGCTAAACCGGCGGCATATTCTCGAAAATATTTTATTTTTTTTCTCCTACTGATATCATCATAGTAAGTAAATTATAGTGTAGAGAAATGTTAAAAAACAAATAATAAAACAATATTTTAATGATACTGGTTTTTAATTTATATCCTGACTGTACTTATTATATAAACTCGACGTAACGGAATTAAGTAGCGTAAAATAGCAATATAAAACAGTAAAATAAAACACTAATATGTCGCCAAAAATCGGCCAGTTTAATTTTTATAATTTTGATGTACCCAGTCTCACTCACACAAATAAGACGATTGAAACGACACCTTTCATGCTAAAAACTCTCAGACTCAGCATAAAGGAACTCAACTTAAAGGGAACGAACCTTAATTTATTTGTTGTTTTTAGCATTTCTCATTCCAAATTACATTTAATCATATAAGTTGTTTATATTTTTAAGCTATTTATAAAACCCTTTATTTTGATATCCCACTCGAAAGGTTTTGAGGAAAAATATTTTTTTTGAAAACACTAATATGTCGCCATAAATCGGCCAGTGTAATTTTTCTAATTTTGATGTACCCAGTGTCACTCACACAATTAAGTCGTTTAGGCTACAGAGCGTGCCAAAGAAATTTACATACATACATACATACACCCGAAAAACATAACCCTCCTTCTGGCCCAGTCGGGTAATGACAAAAGATTCACACAATAATAGCCAGAAAGCAAGGCGCCCGAAATAAAGCCCTACATTTCAAGTATTCCAATAAATCGAGTAAATATAAAGGCGGTACAATGAAAAGACTATTGTGTTGTACCAATCTTTCCGTTAACAGACAATCTGTGGAACAATCGCCTATAAACAACTTATATAATATTAAAACGAGGGCTCAATTACGAATACTAGGAATTCTCATCCGTTAGTAGTACTAGAGAAAATTATTAAAGATACAGACCTTACTGTACAAGGGAATCGTTGGGATTTCTGAGAAAATAATGAAACGGTTTTTGTAAAGACTATTTTCGTAAAGTCACGCAAATAATATGTTCAATAATAAGAGTTTATGATTCAGATTCAAATCGTACAATAATTATAGCGTAGATTAGGAATAAAAATGGAACTTCTAAATAGATTCTTGATTTTTCGTATAATTTTAATTTTGTAGTACAATTTTAAGCAGCTAGCAGAGATAATTACGCAACAAAAGACTAGACTCAATGATGTAGGTACAATTGTACTCCCACAAAGTGTATAAACATCTTGTGGAATTAATAAACCAGCTATTTAAATTTGCAGTTTGCTTCATTGTCCGTAGATCCGTTATGATGGTTCTACACTTGTATATATGTTGGAAGTTTTTACGTTAATTCGAGCAAGATCGAATGACATGTATCTAAGACGATCCGATACGCTCCGAAATCGTGTACAGCTATGCACAATTATACTTGCTTATCTCACATCAACGTCTGTGCAGAAGTACCTTAACATTTAAAAATAACCATCCAATCAAAATCAAGGCCCACGGCTAGTTAGAATTGTACAGACAACATTCTAAGAAACGATTAAGAACTCAAATACATTTCTAAATTGGACCAATTCAGATTTGAACACAAAAAATCTAAATATATTTTTGGCTGAAGTTTCTGAATACTGGTAAAGTAGGCTGACGCTTTCGAGTACTGGGGTGTGATTCTGTAAGACCTCATTCTAAACTTCGAATCTGAATCCGCTGTGAGTTTCTTGATTGGCATTCTAAAAACTTGATAATTCGAATTTACACTAGCGCCATCCTTGCGAGCGTGTCAGCGAGTTGAACTAAATTGACAGCGAGATTTTGACTGATAAAGTATGAGATGACGTAAGAAGTGGCATTCTGTAAGGTGATTTCCCCGTCACTTCGACGCTCACTTCGCACTCGAACCCGATTCAAAGTGTCAAATATATCAAGGTCATTTTGAACCTTATGCGAAGTGAGCGTGAATAGCGATGTGAGATGCGAGTTGTTGTTTGAATTTTACAGAATCGACCAACTGGCAAATCCTTACTTGTTTCAGTAAAGTCTAACAGTATTCAAATCTCGAGACTGTTGAATGATTGGAATTCGGTCGGATAATTTCCTTAATGTGGTTAGGAGAGCAAATGCGGGCTATGGGTTCATTTCCATTGTTTGACTATCGCACATTCCATGTTTATAGAGGTAAAGAACCGTAGATTTTCAAATGTTATACAAAGGATACACTTAAGCGGGTCGGAATTCTCAATACAACGTCATTATGAACTGGGATTTCAGAGTTGTCTGACTTACGTATTTTTATCATGGCTGAAATCTAATTATATTCCTGTATCTATTCTACTGATCTATCATAATTCATATGTTTGGAAAATTTGTCTGCCACCATCACCTGCTTAGACAGGTTACATAGTTGGGATACGGTTAGAGCCTTATCCCAATTTAACGGATGCAGCTGAATATCTACCAGTGTTTTACAAGAAGCGACTGCCTATGATACCTCCACAACCCAGTTACTGGGTAACACGATACCCCTTGGTAAGACTAGTTGTCAGACTTCCAGGCTTCTAACTACTCGCAACTATAAGATCCAATGGTTTACGTGCATTCCGAGGCACGGAGTAGTCTCGGCATAAAATGAATGATTACTCATCCACGGACTTAACTAGCTTAACTTAGGATTTACTTAAGGCGGGATGCTTCAACTATACATTACTGACCGGTAATAGTCAAAAATGGCGCTAACTATCGTCAAATCAAAAAAATGAGTTGTTTCACAAAATCGTACGTCAAAAAGTTACTTTTACCATAACCGACCAGTCAACGTAATTTTGTGTTGTCAAACAGCTACTTCAAACATCAAAACATTATGGAATCTCTTTTTGAATAACTTTAACTGACAGATTTTTATGTCATGAAACAACCCGTTACATTTAACGTACGTTAAACATCTCACGTCATAGTAACTTTTTAACCGTCCGTATGTAACGTTAACAGACTGTTTGAAACCACCCGCCCTAAGCCACGAACCCTAGACGACAAAAACTCATGAATTGTCAAAATTAAAAGTATTGCCTTTGGTGCGATTCGGTTGCTGTTCTCCTATCAATGCCTTTTTTTGTTGAGTTTATGTACAGGGGTCACTACCGTCACTTGAGGCCACTTGCTGTCATTTCACCTAAATGTACCAAGAGAGATATTTGCAGAATACCACTGCTGTTTTAATATATCAAACATTTTCATCATCGTCATCATGTACGTAAATGCGTGGTCGATGCATGTTGGCGATCGCAGCAGGTGTTATGATACTCAGAAGGACGCTGCTGCCCATCCTCTGGTCAATATCCCTCTGTCGCCTTCTACGACACCTACAGGTAGAAATAGGGTAATGCTATTCGCGGCCGGCACCAAACTTTTTATGAAAAGACAACACTTTTTTATATTAACTGTAACATTTTGTGTCTGTAACTAGGCGGACACAATTAATATCTCGAACTGGTAATCTAGTTCCACTATTCCTTTTTTATTTTAAAACAACTTTCGGAATTCGACTATCAGTTAAAATCATTTCTAAAATAAATGAGTCAGTTAGTCAGCTCGCATTCAAAAGTAAATATTAAATATAATGAACTCGTATTTTAATGACTAATCGCGCCTGTTATTTATCACCTCGGTTACACGTTCCGCATTCTGCGGTCGCTGTATATGTCCTAAAGTGTAAATGTTAGCCTATTAGTGGCAAGGCCTTTTAGGAAATGTGTGCATTTATAGGTGAAATGACTTGTAATACGGCCAGAGGATTGAATAATACAGCGTGTAATTTACTTATTTTTAAAATGTTATGTCTAATCTATACTAATAATAATCTAGGTATACTAATCACATAAATCAGAAGCATTACTAATAATGATAAGTACCTAATAATAATTAAATTAAAGTGTCTGTTTCTAATGTCAAAATAACAGCTTTTTTACTAAATGCATTAGTATATACGGTACATAATAACAAAAAAAAAACAGTTTTAAAAATGTTTGTCTGTCTGTCTGTGTGTCTGTTTCATCCGGCTAATCTTTTAAACCAATTTTGACGGGTAATGAAAGTAAATCAAATCTCTCTTAAATTACAAGAAAGGCCAAAATTCAAAGATTGCAACGTAAAAATGAATCTCAACAGAATAAAGAAAGTCGTCTTACAAATTGTAGATTAAGACAATGTACTTACGTCTACGTCGAATGAAAGTAGTTCTGAGCGAAACGAACGATTACATTTAGATAGAACCCGCCATTCACTGTTAAGGAGTCAGAAATCTAAAGAACAGCGTCTACAAAATGATCGTATCAGCCACACTGTCGTGCGAAGCCTCGTATCAGACGATTCTAGACAAGAGCGATTAGTATATGATGTTGTTCGACACGTTGTTTTTCGAAGTCTAGAATTAGGCGATTGTAGAGAGCAGCGATTAGAAGATGACCGTGTTCGACACGCTGTCCCGCGAGGTCTAGAATCAGATGATTCTAGAGAGCAGCGATTAGAATATGACCGTGTTCGACACGGTGTCTCGCGAAGTCTAGAATCAGACGATTCTAGAGAGATGCGATTAGAAGATGACCGTGTTCGACACGCTGTCTCGCGAAATCTAGAATCAGACGATTGTCGACAGCAGCGATTAGAAGATGACCGTGTTCGACACGCTGTCTCGAAAAGTCTAGAATCAGACGATTCTAGAGAGCACCGAATAGCCGATCACCGTGTTTGACACGTTGTGTCGTGCAGTCTAGAATCAGAATGAAGAAGATTCTAGAGAGCAGCGATTAGAAGATGACCGTGAACAACGATTGCAAAGTGATCGTCGTCATCACCAAATTCAACGTGAATTTGAAAGTCAAGAAAAACATAACATCCATATTGTAGAACAATGTGATCAATATAATGAGTCACAAGGACAAAGGATCGAGCGCTTAGCAAAGCTCCGTGAAAGTGTGAGTACCATTCATTAGTCAGAAACAAAATTATTGATCGAGAAAGGTGTCTGGTTACTGCCAGACAAATGACAAGTGCTCTGCGGGATATTAAAAGTGGAGAGGACCGATGACAATGACTGAATAATTACCAAATAAGAAGAACAAATAGACGTAATATTGCATGGCGAGAAAAACTTAACAGTGGGTTCAATTATGATGTCCATATAAATTATTCTGCTACATCAGAGATAGACCCTATGAATGTATGTTGCAACTACTGCAAAGATTCAAGATGGAAAGATGAGTCAAATGGAATTGGTTGTTCTTCTGAAAAGGTGCGCTTGGACTCTATTGCTGAGCTACCTGAGCCACTCAAGTCTTTGTTATGTAGCGAACATAATCAATCTCATCATTTCCTATAATATTAGACGTTATAATTCGGCTTTTCAAATGACTTGTTTTGGGGTAAAAGAAGTACACGAAGAGAATTATATGCCCACGTTTAAAATACAGGGGCAGGTGTATCATTTCATTGGTTCCATTCTTCCAGTAGATAATGAAATCATTTTATGGAAGATTACGAAAGAGACTTCCAACGGCATTACCCAGATGAAGACAGAAATGCTCATTTCGAAAACTTTACGAATCGTGTTCTGTTTGCGTTAGAAGACGTTCTTCCTGCCATAGGCGGCAATACTCTCCTCAATTATAATTTACCATCTCCATAAGCGACCGATGGAATAGTTGATAATTTAAACAGAGAATATATTGAACACTCAAATTTTGTCCCAGTTTAATTTCAACATACGATTAATCAGAATGAACCAAGATTAAACAACGAACAAAATCAAGTTTACCGACTCCTCGTTGATAGTGTGAATGCTACCAACGCTGGGGGTGTATATTTTTTAGACGCTCCAGGTGGTACTGGCAAGACGTTTTTGATAAATCTTTTACTGGGCAAAATACGTACGTTCCGAAGAAAAGATTGTCATAGCAGTCGCATATTTGGGCATAGCTGCAACTTTACTTCCTGGAGGAAAAACAACACATTTCATGTTTAAAATTCCAATAGAATCAGAGCGTATGGCAAATCCAATCTGCAGTGTATCGAAAAGTAGTCACTAAGCCAAAGTATTACAAGATTGTGTCTTTGAGGTGTGGGACGAATGTACTGTGGTAAACTGTAAATAGAATAATGCAAGATATATGAGGAAATACTATATTATTTGGAGGAGTAACATTTCCTCCAAATAATAGAACATTTTTAATATCTAGTATTTGGCGTGATTTTCGCTGAAAATTTGCGTCAGGTGGCGCACTTTGTGTTGTCATCTGACATTATGCTGAGCTGAGGCCCTTTTGGCATTCATCATCGTTGTTATCTGTATTTTATAGTTTTAAGGTGTATTTTATTTATATAGTAATGCCAATAAACGCCTTTGTCTTCCGTTCTTTCTATTTATGATGATGTTCACAATCTCAATTTAAAAGAAGTTTCGTGGTAAAATGAAGGATCAATTTTAGCACCATTTAACGACCAAGGTTACTGTTCTTAACCGTCTCATTTTAGATAAGCGTCCTGGTGAATCACAATGATACCTTTTCATCAAAACAGTTTATAATCCGGATGAAGTGGTCAGAATTTTTAAATAATATAATTGTGCCTGCCTCCTCACAAACTAGAAATTAAAATTAGCGTGCCCATCATACTACTTCGTAATTTAAACCCACCGAAAATTTGCAATGTTACTAGTTTGCGAATATTGTCATTGCAAAGAAACGTTATAGAAGGTCGTATCTATAATATCCGGAAGCAGAAAAGGTGAGACAGTATATAAACCACGAATTCCCAGAATACCGTTGAATTTTCCCTTTGAATTCAAAAGACAGCAATTCCCTTTCAATGTCAGCTTTGCTATGACAATTAACAAGTCACAAGAGCAAACGTTAAGCAAAGCTGGCATAAATCTAAGGGTAGCTTTACACGTGGGCTATACGTGGCATGTTCACGTGAGAGGAATGCCAGTAGCGTTGTTGTTTTAGCCCAAGAAAATTGTATACCGAATATTTTATGTAAAGAGATTTTTTAATAAAGTTAATATGAAAACCGAAAAATTAACAAAACAATATAAAAAAAAGAAAAGGCAAAAAAATAATAATATAAAAATCAAGAATTGTCGGAAGGATTCGTCGATTTTGTTAGGTTAAACGCGGCCTATTTGGATGCGCAATCCAAAAAAGCCTTTTCCATATGGGCCACTTTTGGTATTTTCGAATTGGTATGTTCATTATGAATTCCAAAAATATATCTCAAATTCTCTTTATGTAACCAATTACTGTTTTATTGTCTATCCAGCGAAATAATGTTGTAGAATCAACAGAACACCCATAACTCTGTGAATTCATTAAGTAACAATTTAATTTAATGAATTCACGCAAAATGAGCATTTGGCAATAAAATGTCCGCTGCATTTTCAACTAAAATAATGAATTGAAACAATGATGAAACAATGATAATTATTAATGATATCGCTACATAAAATTAAATTAATCATAATAATTGACACAATTACATTTTCTGCAGTAATCAATTCAACTGTACAACGATGCAAAGACGGATTTTTTGACCTCATTGCGGTTCATTTTTCTCGTCTTTTTTTATATCATACATAATATACAGGGTGGCGATGACAATTAGCACAAAAAAGAAGCATGGCAGGATTTGGTAATTTGTTGTAATTGTTTTTATTGAGCATTACGCCATAAATTGCCTATTTTCTCATAAGTTAGTAAACCAATATTTAAATATTTATTTTCGAGCCGTTTGGGGTTGATACCCTCGGGTCGTGGGATCCGAGTGCTCATCTCCTTTTTAAGGAAATTTCCAAAAGGTTAGTTGACACTTCTCGTGATCCAAGAGCTGGTTTTTACTTTGGGCAGAGGTTAAGCATTGCCATCCAACGTGGCAATGCAGTCAGTCTCTTGGGCACATTCCCAGATGACGGCGATGTGGAGGAGTTTTTTGATGCCTTATTATATTAGTTTATTTTTGGTTTAATAGTTATAGGTTTTTCTTTTTTTTTATTGTACGTGTAAATATTGTATATTTGTTACTTATTGGAGAAAAAACTCTATCCATTTATTAAACAACGTTGTTCAAATCTTATGGGAAGTGTTAGCAATCTAATTTTATTATGTATTAAAAAAGTAAAGCGAGTAGGCAGACACTTACCTACCAATTTTTATATGTATTTCAAATGGTGTTCTATTTTGGTTACATTTAGTATGTTTGAATTTATTTTTTAATTTCAGTGACAGGATTTATTTGTTTCAAAATATTCTTACGAACTAGTATTACCAGTATTTTAATTTTTTGTCGTATTGTCATCCCCACCTTGTATATTGGAACGAAGTTTATTAACGGATCTCTAATCCAGGAGAAAAACCTTACATGACGTTACGTTATGTAAGATTTTGCGTTATAGCTTTCTCTTTCTCTCAGTGTATCTTCATAATTATTGAGTATTTGTATCGCCCTTTTTAGTGTTTTCCCATAAGTGCATGCTAGTATAAAAAATGAGTGAGAATTTTTGCTCCTGTCCTTCCCCGACCCTTGCTCGAGACAGCCCGCGCCGCTGAACCTGTAGCTTTAAATTCGTCCTAAAATAATCGAAATCCGATCCAGCCTGTGTCTTTGCTGCCCTTCCTCAGCGACGCCCTGAACCGAGGCCCGTACCCCGAACCAGCGTGTAGTCGTCTAGTTTATAAGTTTTTATGCCTTGGCTGGAGGCCTCAAATTCACTTTAAGACACCACAGGAAAGTCTGGCCGAAATCAGCAGACAACGTCCTAGGGAGACCAGCAAGATTGGCACCTTGCTGGTCTCCCTGGTACGAAAAAATTAACATTCCTGACCCCATTTTTTATTATTATTTGTATGTTTTATTATAAAATTATAAGTATTATCTATGTATTTAAGTTGAACGATAAATAATTTTGTTAATTTATGAACCTACATAGTGTAGTATTATACATATTTACAAATAGTGAATGCCCCTCACAGGTCAATAAGATCTGACATTTAGAAACAACTGGAAGCATTACGTTGAAATGAATGAGAAACTCATCGACCGAGCAAGTTTTTGTTGGTAAAAAAAAAAATATCTTATTTCCTTAAGTTATTAATCTATAAGCTTTTTATGGTAAACACAATGTTTTTTCTAACAACATATACTTATTCATTGATCAAAGTCTGCACATATTAAAGGTAACATTAGTTATGGGGCCTCCACAAGTAAGATGCTGGCTACATCTCACTTTTTCCAATATTGATTCATGTGAGGACGAGTAAAAACTACATTTCCGAAAAACGTTCACTCATGAACTTACTGAACTGTCTTCCTTCAAGCCTCACCTCAGTGACTGTTTCTACGCTTCCCATAACCAAAAGGCCAGTAAATCCACGGCTGGCAATAAAATTATAACCACCACAATCCAACTTCGCGCGTATTCTTGTTTCAATTAAAGTTTACAAAGAAAATTTATAGAAGCACCCTGGTATCTTCGCAGCCATTAATCAGTATTCTTAATTATTCGAACCTCACGAATTTAATCTGCGGACAAACAATTAAAGCAAGACAAATGGTTTGGTTTCCAAAACCAATGAGATAACCAAAATGCTACCGCGGTGACCTCTGTATACAAATCATTGAAAACAATCCCTTATTGTATTTGTTTTTATTAGCTATTTGGTTATCGGGTACACATTTCCTTATCTGTACTAAATACAAATTTCGATCTAAAACAAAAACAATAAGAACTTAATTCCTCCGTTGAACGGTTGCAGCCAGTTATATTTGAACGATTCCTATTTTGAATAACAGTCATATAAAAGCAGAAACAGAACAAAACTGACGAGCTTTCATAACTTGCAACAATAGATGGGTTCTGCTTCAAAACATATTCACATACACAGTTACTGGTAGACTGGTACAATACATTTTCACAGAAATATATCAAAGGGAAACCAACGTCAATACGCTGTCAGTCATTTAACAACTGTATGCTTGAACGATTACTGTAGTTTAGACAAAACGTTCTGTTAGTCTATAATATTTATACGGAAAAGAGCTGTTAAAAGTATTATTTGTTGACAAGAGGTAATGTCTGGAAATACTGATTTGATTACTGAAAATATTTCAGTTGTAGGAAGCTAATACCGAGTGTCGTAAGATTGTTCTTATGGTATTCTTGACTTCCATTCGGATTCGCGGGTAGAATTATGCAACACACACATACACAGACACATTACACACACATACATTACACATACTCATATACATATTCATACACACACACACACACATTATTACACACACACACACATTTACACATTACATACAACATCACATTACATTTGGGTACATTATTTATTGGGCGGCTAGTATTATATATGAGACAATGTCGAAGATGTTCCGGCAGGTTAAGTCCAATCTTGGATAGTACAGTCACCAAAAGAGATAAGTATCCATGTCGCCGGGAATAGTTGAAGTTTCCTAGGAACCAATGGAGGCTTTTAAATGAAATTTAATTTAATTATTGAACTGTTTATTCTCTGTTCATTGTGCTTTATTTTATTCATAAACACCCAACGGTTTCTAAGTAAACTTCAACTATTCCCGGCGACATGGATACTTATCTCTTTTGGTGACCGTACCTAAGCAAAATGATTACGAAGTTTATTATGTAAATAAAATCTTTAGTTAATTTAAGTAAAAAGGTTTTTTCAAAAAAAAGAAATCCGCCTTCAGAAACTAAAAAGTGATATATAACTTTAGCACAGAACACACATTACTTTACTTTCGGAAGTCGGTGGCGGCGGCTTTGAGTTTGTTGTTTCATATTGCCCCCGACTTCCGAAAGTAAAGTAATGTGTGTTCTGTGCTAAAGTTATATATCACTTTTTAGTTTTTGAAGGCGGTTTTCTTTTTTTTGAAAAAAACCGTTTATTTTTCGCTTTTTTAGTGTTGCCTTAACATCCAAATCCATTAAGAAACGGCGGCACACTTAAAAGAGATTGTAAATCCCCAAAGATAGAAGAAACTAAAACGTCGTCGAGAATTTGTTGATTTCCTCAAAAAGGGCTAAATCAATTTTGGTAAAATTTATATGGGACCATTCCGGAATAAACCCCTTTCGAACAAAAAAAGAATTATGCAAATCCGTCTAAATATGACAGAGTTATGCCCGAACATACATAAAAAAAAAAAATACAAACGTTCGAATTGATAACCTCCTCCTTTTTGAAGTCGGTTAAAAATAAGCTACACTTAAAAATACCTACTAATAATTTATTTACCAAATAAATAAGTGCTTACATTTCCTTTCAATCCATACTCCATACTATTATCCATAGTTTAATACTATAAATGCGCAAGTAACTCTGTTTGTTACGCTTTCACGATGAAACGGCTGAACTGATTTTGATAAAATTTGGCATGAAAATAGCTTAAACCCTGGGGAAGGACATAGGTTACTTTTTAATTCGCTACTTCGTCTGCTTTCGCGATAACCGACATTCACGCGGACGAAGTCGCGGGCAAAAGCTAGTACTCCATAACACCTAGATTTACACATCTTTAAAATAGCAGAAAACATAAAGGAAACAGATTAGTACTATTGAACTCCACACTAGGTCTAGCCTGTCTCGTGGAGTCCGTGAGTGGATTTAAAAGTTTAAACCATCTTTGTTGCAAACAATATTAGTCAAGGTAAATTAGAAATGTTATACTATTACATAATATTATACATTAGTTAATTATAATAACTTTTAAAAGAAAACAAAAGAATAAAAGAAAAATAAAGGAAAGATGTATATTGCGTAATGTATATTAAGGCTGGGTGTAGGTGTGAAAGACTCAGATTCACCGTATGATTGCGATAACAGCCATTTTCAACCGACTGGTAGTCCCATATAAATTTTATCGAAATTGATTCAGCACTTTTTAAAAAATCAACAAATACCCAAAAATTTTAACGTTTTAGTTTCATCAATATTTGTAGTAGTTAACTTTCAATCTCTTCTTAATAGATTTGGATGAGAAGGAGGTACTAAAAAGCGGAAAATAAAAAGCTTTTTACAAAAAAGACAACCGCCTTCTAAAACTAAAAAGTAAAAAATAACTTTAGCACATCAGAACACACATTGACTTTAGTTTTGGAAGTCGGTGGCAATACAAAACAACAAACAGAACAAAGCCACTGAATTTCGAAACTAAAGTCAATGTGTGTTCTGTGCTAAAGTTATTTTTCACTTTTTAGTTTTTGAAGGCGGTTGTCTTTTTTGTAAAAAGCTTTTTGAACAATATTTTTAACTTGGCTTGTTCTGCAGGTTTTAATATCAGCTAGGTGCTGCAGGGCAAAAGCCTCTTTTCATATAGAGAAGACACGGTTTCCTTAAGATGTTTTCCTTCACCGATGTCGGTGTGACGTCCAAGATTAAGAAAAGTAATAGAAAATAACTTAGCCAGTATTGAACGGCAACGTAATGCATGATAGGCGGACGCTTAGAGATTTTTATCACGGGTCATTGAGACGAATATAAAGAAGTGACAATATAATATTTATTATGCTCTTTTCTGTGACCAAATTTGAAACACCTTTAAGTAATTAATTTTACCATTAAATGCAGTTGCTTTGTTGAGGGTTCTCCAACTTTTCAATGTTCGTATTTTTGCTGCCATTATATCTTAAACCGAACCACCTATTAAACTGTCTGACAGATTTATTATCTATGTCAACGGTTGCTGTTGTGTTGATTTTGTTACATCGATATGTTTGCTCCTATAACCCGTTTAACTGAGACCGTTTCTATCTACACTTCTACACTAATATTATAAAGAGGAAAACTTTGTTTGATTGTAATGAATAGGCTCAAAAACTACTGGACCGATTTTAAAAATTCTTTCACCATTCGAAAGCTACATTATCCACGAGTAACATAGGCTATATTTTATTTTGGAGTAAAATAGGGTTCCGTAAAGATATTTGGGTTTTTCGGCCACAAGGTGTAAAAAATCAACCAGAAAAGTTACTTATTTTGCGTACGCTGCCTAAACTATAAAAGATAGAACCATAAAATGTACTAATTAATTGTTGATCTTATAAATATCTACAAAAAAGTCCGCGACACACTATATCTATCTATGTCGAGTGAGGCACAACAACCATTTTTTTATTTAAAAATCTTGAATTTTTTTTGGACTACATTTAAACGCGTTTATTTTACTCATGCTATTAATCCATATCAAAATAAATTATTTCATCACTAAGTACAGTTTATGTAGATAATATTTGGTCATTGAATGATTAAAATTGAATGTATGGTTTTGAAGTTATGGCGAAATTAAAATATTACGATTTCTGCTGCACGGCGCGTTGCGAAGTGGGCGTCACCAAGGCGGGGGTGCGCGTGCGGGAGGGGAGTTTAGATCTATGAGGAAGGTACCCGCGCGGCTTAGACCCTTCAAAAGGCTTCAATTTCCTGTAAAAATTTCTTTCGCACTAACGATAAACAAATCCCAGGGTCAAACATTCAAATTAGTAGGAATTGATTTACGAAAAGAATGTTTTACGCATGGACAACTTTACGTTGCCCTATCACGGGTCGGGACTATCAGTATATTTTGTTACCTGAAAATAATTTAACGTCAAATGTTGTTTATAGAGAAGCTCTACAATAATCGCTTTAGTTATCTATCCTAAAACAACGGGCTGCACTCCGGGACTGCCGGCAGAAGTGAAAACTTAGTATTAATTACATTTAAATATTTTCATCATTAACAACTTTAACATCCACAGAAAGACAATCTGTGCAGCCTGCGGATGATGACTGCGTCGTCGATGTTAGTGTCGGTGTCTGTGAATAGACCTGGGAATCATGTTGCTGACCGTGTCTTTCCTGAGTAGGCTTTTTGCAGCGGTAACCGACATTCACGCGGGCGGAGCCGCGGGCGCCCGCTAGTATATTATATAGATAGATGCGCCGTTCGGGAGGGTGTGGTGACGTTATGCAAGAGTTCACTGATACGTCAATTTGTGACAACTGTCAACCATCCCGCACCGCGCAGCTACATTAACCGTTGCCCTAGGTGAACGATAAACGCGGTAATGCGACGCGGCGCGAAAATGTCAAATAATCGTTGTATGTACTTTTGGCCTACGTTGTCGCCACAAGACGCGACAAATGCGGATTAGTTTTGTGCGGACGAGACACGACGCAATACTTTATTAATAATTAATAATTCACTATTGTAAGTACCAATGTTTTTTCTTACCTTAAAATAAAGTCAATAACAACCTCTCCTCAATAGAATATAATCAAAAGTGCTTGGTAATAAGTCACAATACTTCTTTAAATAAACGTGGATTTTGTTTCGGATATAAAAATGAAACTCTCCAAACTTATTCCTATCTAAATAAGTACAATGACTACCTACAACGTAGGATACACGTCGCGTAAAGTATTGGTCGCATCACATCGCATCCCGTCGCATCGGTAGGTTCTTGTTGCGTTCGGTCGCTCACCTAGGACAACGCCTTAGGAACGGTCTCACTTAAGGGGCTATTTAACGACTTTTACAGATTTTAAACTGACAATCACGTCAAAATGTGCAGTATATTTAATTTTTTCGATTAAACTTTGAGAGTTTTGGACGCAGAACTGATGCAGAACGGACGCAGTCTGCATCCAAAACTCTCAAAATTTAGTCGAAAAAATTTAATAAAAGTAGTATTCTTTCAAAATTAAAAAAAGGCGTATACTAAAAGATAGATAATAAAATAGTCTGTAAGATAGTGTAAATTTCGTTTAATTATACCAGGTAGATTTTGTGTGATTGTCAATGTTTTGTCCGCGTCAAACACAACTTCACGAGTTAATTAAACTATTTAATATGAACTTAATCAAAAATATTCACTTTCTAATGATTAAGAGAATGTTCTAGTTTAACATATATTTTTTTCAAATCATTTACACTGCACATTTTGACGTGATTGTCAGTTTAAAATCTGTAAAAGTCGTTTAATAGCCCCTTAAGGGCGCGTATTCAATTTAGCGCAATTCAAAATCTAAACGATTCCTAGAACGGCGTAGCGGCATTGACACACACTAGTACAATAAACGGTCTGTTTGTGTGCATCAGAAAAAAACAATACGCACGAATCATTGAAATTGATCGGCAAAAGACAGCGCGCGATGTTTTACAGTGCTTTTTAAAATAATTGTCTCAAATAAATGAGTTCGTTTAACGGACTGAAAAATATTCTGTATATTTAGCGTAATCTTTATTTTCATAAAATAAATATATCAGGTTTTTCAGGGTAAAAAAAATTGTCTAAGTGATGCGATTTTGTACTTATTCAACATTGTTTTTAATACATAATCGTAATATTTTCGTAATTTTTGTATTCTCTGTAGTAGACTATAAGACTATATATCCTGTTGGAAAAACGCATAAAACATAATATTTTGGCATACTGGTAATGGTTGTATTCGTCCTGAAAGTTAACTCTGACGTTTATTTTCGTAAAACGCTATGAAAGGATTGTCTTCGCTTTAAAAAACCATAATTAAAAATTATACTATTACTCTGTAGTTCCCTAAATTAAGACTTAATCTTTCTAAAACTGTAATTGTCATTAAATAATCTGCTCACATCATTACGATATTGCTCTGGGCAAAACGCGAAAACATGAAGTTTTCTTTTTTTTTCGCTTTTAAGATTCGAAATCCAATTATTTTATTTGCCTTACACGTGAAATAATTGGATATCAACTAACTTTTCTAGGGTCCCGTACCAGAAGGGTGCCTGAAGTGACAAATTACCAAGCCTCAGTCCGTCCGTCTGTATGTCAGCGTGCTAAATCTTTTGAAGTGTAATAGGTAAACACATACGATTAGCACAGAGTGTGTATTACAATAGCCACAATATCAACAAATAATAACAATAAAATAAAGTTTAAAATTGAATTAGGTTCACATTCAAGAAAAATGTATTTTTCGGCGATTTTTTGTGCGATCTTTAGGTCACACGCCCAACATTGCCTACACTCCAAAAAGCTCAATTATTGCCGCTGAGAAATATTTTTTGCCATATAGATAGCCAACTTGTTTTTAGTAATACCATACACAGCAAAAACATTTCTCAGCGGCAATAATTGAGCTTTTTGGAGTGTAGGCAATGTTGGGCGTGTACGCAATGTTACAGCAGTTGACGTACCCATATTGTAAGGTGGTACGGAACACTTCACGGGCGAGTTCGACCCGTACTTGGCCGGTTTTTTACTTACGTATTAAAAAAACAACTTTTATTTGCTTTTCAGGTTAAAGCTTTTATTTAATTTATTCACATTTGCTGCCACAGGTTAGAACAAAAATAATCTTTCTGTATTCACCTGAGTTAAATTCTGACATTGGCGAAATTAATATTGTACATAATTAAAATAATGAATAGCACAAAAATAATTTTCGTCTTCATAAAATATGGAATCTACAATTTAACGTAACGGAAATGTCTGTTCATTAAATTACATTTGTAGCCAAAAAACTTTGCTAACGAGATAATACACAAATGATGCAAAATAAAGGGAATAGTGGAAATGGCTGAAACATTCTGGACGGAAGAAAAGTTTCAGGAGTAATGTTATAGAGGAACGTGTGTCGACGACGTTTTGGCTTTGTTTCAAAATTTGAGAGCCGCTTATTACATTTTCAGTTGCCGCAGTGCATACTTCAATGGCTGAAGTTTTTTTCATAAAATTGTACAGTTTTACAATTTCGGTTTCGTATGCGAATAGTTTGACGCGTTAGAAAAGCAATATTGTGAATAACTTCTGATGGACATTCATGCAATGACAGATGTTGGAACTTTTGTACCGACTTCAAAAAAAGGAGCAGATTCTCAATTCGACACGTTTAGTCCGATCTCTATGATTCTGTTTTTACTGGATAGAGTATTATACCTCAATGTTGGCCCCATATAATTTCATGAAAATATTCTGTCTCTGAGGGTGGTAAATTAAGTCAAAGTCAAATCATTTATTTCAATTAGACCATTATAAGGCACTTTTGAACGTAAGGGATGACTTAACTAATTTTTGGGCGTTACCGTTTCTAAATTAATTTGAATAATAAAAAGTAGACACTAACAAGCGTTTTTTTTTGTATGAGTATTCATACAAAAGGTTCCGACATCATTCTGTTGTAGGTACTAATTCTATCTTATTTTAAGGCCATATACGACAAGAAATGTAAAAGAAATGGAAGTTCATCGGTTATTATTTTCTTGTCAGAACAGTGCCTTTAAATGAGATAATTAAAATAAATGGTGTGACTTTGACATAACACAGATCATTATCAAAACGGAGTGCCTTACCTCTATGCGTTATGATTCGCAAAAGTTAGGCTTATTACCTTTTACTAAGAACATAATTCTGCTTTTCACCAATGCTTGCTTATTTAACCTAATGCTGGCCTACTTAGATCTGTTTTTTAAAAGGCGAAATTCTAATGTTAATATGTTAAAATCAGTGTGAATTAGAGGGCTGTTTCAATCACATTGTACCTAGTGATAAGGCAAAATTTCTCGATCCCTTTTTTATGTAATTTATTTTACTTATAAAATCTGCCTAATCTTGTTCCAACTATATTAGAATCAGCTTCCAGTCTAATTGATTGCAGCTGAATACCAAGGGTGTGATTCTGTAAGACCTCATTCTAAACTTCGAATCTGAATCCGCTGCGAGTACCTTGATTGGCAATCTAAAAACTCGGTTTTTAATTCGAATTTACACTAGCGCCACCCTTGCGAGCGTGTCAGCGAGTTGAACTAAATTGACAGGGAGATTTTGACAGATAAAGTATGAAATGACGTAATAAGTGGCATTCTGTAAGGTAATATGAAAAGTGTCAAATATATCAAAGTCATTTTGAACCTTATGCGAAGTGAAATAGCGATGTGAGATGCGAGTTGTTGTTTGAATTTTACAGAATCGACCAACAATCCTTTACTTGGAGCTACTGCATGTCTGACCTCCACAAGCTAGTAACTTGGTAAGATTGGTTTTCAGGCTTTCTGGCTTCTGACTACCCACAACGACTGTCAAAAATCTATGAATGACAGCCAGTACCAACCGCTTTACGTGCTTTCCGAGGCACGGTATAAATTGGTTGGTCAGACATCCACGAAAAGACCGTGGCAAGCGTAATTTAATTATGACTGATCAATCTGTGACACGAGCCCGAGTTATTTTTTTTACCAATGACGATTTATCTACACTAATATTATAAAGAGGAAAACTTTGTTTGTTTGATTGTAATGAATAGGCTCAAAAACTACTGGAAAGATTTTAAAAATTCTTTCACCATTCGAAAGCTACATTATCCACGAGTAACATAGGCTATATTTTATTTTAGAGAAAAATAGGGTTCCGTAAGATATTTGGGTTTTTCGGCCACAAGGTGTAAAAAAACAACCAGAAAATTTACTTATTTTGCGTACGCTGCCTAAACTAAAAAGATAGAACCATAAAATGTTCCAATTAATTGTTGATCTTATAAATATCTACAAAAAAGTCCGCGACACACTACATCTATCTATGTCGAGTGAGGCACAACAACCATATTTTTATTTAAAAATCTTGATTTTTTTTGGACTACATTTAAACGCGTTTATTTTACGCATGCTATTAATCCTTATCAAAATAAATTTTTTGATCACTAAGTACAGTTTATGTAGATAATATTTGGTCTTTGAATGATTAAAATTGAACGTTTGGTTTTGAAGTTATGGCGAAATTAAAATATTACGATTTCTGCTGCACGGCGCATTGCGAAGTGGGCGTCACCAAGGCGGGACTGCGCGTGCGGGAGGGGAGTTTAGATCTATGAGTAAGGTACCCGCGCCGCGCCTTACTCATATAATCTAAACCAAAGAGTAGTGTAAGTATACGGGTAATCTAAACTCCCGCGCGGCTCAATCGCGTGGTCGGCTCCCTACGCAGCGGTCGTGCGCGAAGTCTAATAATTTTCGAGCGTTTTTATTAGATTTTGTTCTTAAAACTACACCTACGCAAAAGTTCTTCTCAGAGCTAACCAACAGTTCTTTTCAGGGCTAATCCATCTATATATGACAGAGTTATGCCCTAACACACATAAAAAAAAAATATATATATATAAACATTCGAATTGATAACCTCCTCCTTTTTGAAGTCGGTTAAAAATGGTACCGTAGCAAAAATTGTTCCAAGTGATGAGCATTTTCTGCTGAGAGAATAAATTTGAAGATCTGGAACACCTGATGTGGAACTCCAAGAGCCCAGCTACACCATAACACATATATTAATGACGTCTTAGTAAAAGTTGTTCGGTCTGATGAGCATTTCCTGTTGACTTATAAAAATCGAAGATAAGAAACATCTGAAGTGGAAATAAAAGCTGCAATTTTTAAAATTTCACTGTAAAGTTATTACTAATTTCACTGTATATTATATTATGCTGGGAGTACCTCCACGCGGTGAAGGCGGTGACAGTTTAGGACTGATTTTTGATGACGATGGTATATCATTGAAAATTTGACCCTACTGGCCTCCCAAACTCAAAACAAAACTCCCATTTATTTTTTTATTTTATCGAATAAATATGCCTTTAGGCTTATGTTATTTGAGTGTTTAATTTCCATTTCCATTTATCTTCGTGACACGGTAGCCTACCCGGTAACGCAGTCACTTAGATTTTAATTGATCAGGTATCTTCACAATAAAACTATAACCATGCCTAGAAAGAGGTCAAATCTTTCCCAATGTTCCAAAGGCGCTAAAATATTGAGGATCATAAGTTCCCAAGAATCTACCGAAGAGCGTCCGGAGAGACTTGATGCGTGTTCGAGATCATTAGGCTGCAACTCGCTCCGTGGAAACCTCTTCAAATCGCCAAGCACGCCTGCGTTCTCAGCGTATTTACGCATATCTACATCCAGGTCTCTAGAGACCAGTGAAGAATATGATGCGCGACTGACCGCTAATCATGAACGTCATGCATTGTCTCGCGAGTCGGAGACGTTCACGGATAGGGAATTGCTATTGAGTTCCAAGCGTATCTACGCATCGACTTCTAGGTCTCTAGAGACAAGTGGGGAACGTGATGCGCGACTGACCGCTGATCGTGAACGTCACGCATTGTCTGGCGAGTCGCAGATGTTCACGGATAGAGAATTGCGCTTGAGTTCAAAGCGTATCTACGCATCGACTTCTAGGTCTCTAGAGACAAGTGGGGAACGTGATGCGCGACTGACCGCTGATCGTGAACGTCACGCAATGTCTCGCGAGTCGCAGATGTTCACGGATAGAGAATTGCGCTTGAGTTCCAAGCGTATCTACGCATCGACTTCTAGGTGTCTAGAGACAAGTGTGGAACGTGATGCGCGACTGTCCGCTGATCGTGAGCGACATGCATTGTCTCGCGACTCGGAAACGTTTACCGATACAGAATCACGCTTGAGTTCTCAGCGTATTCGCACATCTATTAACAGGTCTTTTGAAACGAGTGATGAACGTGATGCGCGACTAACTGCTGATCGAGATTATCATACATTGTCCCGAACAAGCACACAACAAAATATTTATAATCAGTTCGAAAGTGAGAGAGAAAGAATTGCTGGAGTACGGCATGAAGAGACAGAAGAAGAGCGCAACGAACGTTTGAATTCTAATCGACTTCGACATTCTCTGGACAGAATGTCGATGTCATCTAAAGAATCGGATGTGTCTTAAGATATAGCCGTAGCCTACGCTACGGCTATATCTTGAGCGCATGGCGACCGTCCTTGGGTTGATAAGGAACGGAGTGCATTTACGTATACTCCTATGATTGACTACGCCACATGTTCCGCCATCGGAGGTATGATTCAAAATTGTACTTTTTGAACGTCTCGAATCGTCTCGCGCATCCCGTTGTTTTCCCGTCCCCGGGCTCTTAGAATTCGACATCAGACGTTTCAGATCTTCGATTTTGCCGACCCCGTTGTCGCTGGCATAAGCAACAGGATCCGCGTACGAAGTCGCGGGCAGAAGCTAGTATAATATAAATTAGAAGACTACATCAATGATAAAAATGCTTGGCTTAATGCTGGTCTTGCTCCACAGCCAGTTTAGGGAACTTCCTAATTGGAGGAAGATTTTGATTCCTACCCCTTTTTTTTAACATGAGTAACGTTATCATTATATTAAAATATATTTCAATTACCAACTTTTTCGACATTTTAGAGACATTGAAAACCTTAGTTTTGTATAACTTAGCAGCATTATTTCAATTTTGTAAATGTGAGTACCATGGAGCCATATATTATGTAAATTATTATGTGCTTGACATAAATGAGCATGGCGGTTGAGAGAATTGTCATGCTCACTCAAATGTCTCACTGATGGTCATTCAGCTCGCTCCGAAATGGTTGAGCTGAATGGTGCTGATCCACGCGTCTTGTTCGTGAACGGACACTGTCAGTAGAGATTGGTCAACTCTTAACTGCCATGACTTTTATCTTGATATTTTTTTATATTTTGTATTGCTATATTACCTTCATTGTTTTCACATATAGAAGCAACAAGAATAATGTAAGCAGTATCTTGTAAAAACTTGATTTTAAAAGAGTGTCCGTGGAGTTTCTTGCTGGTTCTTCTCCATAGAGACCTACCCTACGTTTTGGAACGAGCAACTTTCTGACTAACTGACCTACACCTTGACAATTCAAAAGTGCCTGTAAATGGTTTAATTGAAATAAATACGTTGACTTTGACTTTATAATTTCGGTCCTAAATAAATGTACTATACTTAACAATGTTCTAGTAGAACCTTGAAACACTTAACCTTCCAAAGATGAAGATCTTTTAAAACTCTCTTTGATATCGTAATGAGATGAAACTTGATTTGGAACAAGTCTAAAAAGGTTTTTGGGCGCAAATTTGTTGTTTCTCTTTATAATGGAATCCTAAGGCGGGAATGTAAAAGAGTTAGGAATTTATATTGCTTTTTTTGGATTATTTTTCTTTGTTTCGAATTTGGAAAAGGTTTCTCCTTACTTTTTTATTTAGACTTCATGCAAAAAGGTACAAAGGCGGACTTAATGCCTTAGGCATTCTCTACTAGTCAACCAAGGGTGGTGAAGAGATAAAACGGCAGGTACTTAGGCTACATAAAAATTATATATTACTAACAACCCGCCCGGCTTCACACGGATGTCGAATGTCGAACAAACTAGGTATACGTACTTACCTTATAACCTATCCTCTTGGATCACTCTATCCATTGCTGAAAACTGCATTAAAGATATAGATAAAGCTTTACCTAAGTAAAGATAAAGATGTATAATGATGTTTACGCAACCAGCGATACCTTTTTCAACCGACTTCAAAAAGAAGAAGTAGTTTTTTTTTTTATATATTTGTTACGCGTTTTCTCCGGCAAATGTACAGACGCCAGCAGGTCAACCTACCCGAAACTGTCACATTTTCCCAATCAATTTGAACCTTATTCTTTAACCATAAAGTTGAAAATCGATTAAAGAAATGTGACAGATTGTAGTAGCTTGTTGTGCTGGCGCCTGTACATCGATTTTGAAAATTCTTTTTTTGATGGATAGGGTATACCTCAGGGTATACCTCCCTTACAAATTTTATCGAAATTGATTTAGCACTTTTTGAAAAAATAAACAAATACCCAAATATTTTACATAGACTGCCTACGTTTTAATTTCTTCAATTTGTGAGTAGGTAGTTACTTTCAATCTCTGTTTTAACTGTGTCGCCGTTTCATAATGGATTCGAATGAGACGGAGGTACATACTTAAAAGCAGGAAATAAAAAGCTTTTTTACAAAAAGACTGAAAAACTGAAAAGTGAAAAATAACTTTGGTACAGAACACAGATGACTGAAAAAACTTTTTCATTTTTTAAAGTAGTTACATGAAAATAAATAAAATTGTATATGGGAGCTACATCTGCCAACAAACTGCTTTACAGTTGGCAGAAGTAACATTTTTTGTGACTCTTTAGTCACCACAAATAAACGCTTTTTTTATATTACATGAAGTTATTTGCAACAAATCAAGTAGTTTTCTCCAGAAGTCGCCAATTGCCATTAATTTCTATTACTAAGAAATAAATAATTCAGGTACAATCAGGAACAATCAGGAACAACTGTGCGACGTACATTCGTGGCAAGTACCCATTACTTCTCACTAAGTGAATGTTACGTGAGATTTTATTCTTGAAAATTCTTTTATCTATACAGTTAAAAGGATTTACGATGTGTGACCCGAGTAATAAATAGCCCACCCCATCTGTTTGTGTGGCCATCCGAAGAGGCCATTATGTGATTGTGTTGGTGAGTAGACATGTTTTGCTAGCAAAGTGGAGTCCATAAAACTGTAAGTACAGGAACAAGATAGCTCAGCAAAAGTTACTAAACCAATGGCCTTTTTTTGGCAAATGTGATTTTAGAGTGTGACCGCGAATGCAGTTTAGAACGCCCCCCGACTTCGAGGTGGATGCGTGTATGGTGGCGGCGCGAGGTGCGGGGGCCCCTTAGTTAGACGTCACTGGTCCCCCGCTCCACGGGTCCACTGTCCGCTTCTACGACCCGCCTCGGGTGGGGAGGGGGGAGGGACCCGCGAAGGCCCGTAGAATCGGACTGACACCAGTCGGGGGTAGCAGAAATATTGACAGTTCCCGCGACCCGCGGCGTAAATGTGAGATGGAACACCGCACCGGGGTGGTTTTTAGTCAGGAAAAGACTGACAGACACTTTCATCCGCCCAAAAGCGGAGGGCATCCATGAGAATTTTTCACCCCTAAAAAAAAAAGTTTGGATGTGTGTGAGTATAGGACACCTAGCCAGGAGCGGTGACGACAGGTGGAGTAAGACTATGATAAAGTAGCGTCAAAGGGCAGGATTACGAAGTGTGTTACCATCGCAGGTAGGGCCTGGGTGAGCAGTGTGTGAAGCGGAACTGTGGTTATGATGATATTGGTGTGATACAAGTTATCACGTTAATAACCTTGGAAATAAATGGTAGGTCAATGCCATTATCAAAGTGACTGGCTAATCATGAAATTAAGGAAAACGTTTGTTAAATAACTTTGACTTTTCACATTTTAATTAATCATTTTCTAAATTTATGCAACATCATAATTATCAGGGTGAGCTTTTGAAATAGAAATTTCTATTTTTTTAAACTGATCATGGGTGACAATCAAAACTGGAAATTGTTGGCAAGTGGCAAAAGAGGTTATGAGCTCAAACAAAAACTTTTCAACAATAGAAGAAAGTATTTTTATTTAAATGGTTCATAATTATATTTTCTTTTTCTAGTTACGTGTTCTCGCAAAAAAGTTAGACTATGCAGGTCCATATCTTCCAATATAAATAATTATACAGGACACCTCAAATCCGGGTTTATGAATCAGAAAAAATAAACTGGAAAATTAAATCCCATCTTACAACTGATTGTCAATTGTAAAAAAAAAACTACGCACCTCGCAACACGTATTGATTAGGTATCGGATTTAAATAAATGCGCAGTACTTCTTTATATAAATATTCTAAACATTACCTTTTATTTCGAGTAAAACGTACATACCTACTATAAGGCTACGTTCACACTAAACGTACAGTTAATCCATTGTGCGTAAACTTAATGTGAGCGGTGTAAACCCCAGTAAAACACGGGATTTTGGTAGTGTATTCCCGTTGTTCCCGTAATTTTGTCCCCGTCATGGGGACAACAGCACGTCAACAAATTTCATTACCGTTGTCCCCCTTACATACATTCCGGCAACAGGGAGAGATAACATTTCACGTATCGATGTGCACTTATTATTTTTTCTTTTTAAACATGTGTAATTTAGCTCGTTACGCCCGAAACTAAAATGAAAGGTGTTATAGATTTTAACATTTTAGGTAATGTATTTTTTAATTTTATAAGTAGGCATTTGTATAGGAATAACAAATTTAACGCAATGGGGACAATGGGAAGTAATTTTAATTATTTTATTCAATTCCCTTTGTCCCCTTTTGGACTTGGCCGACGAGGACAACGGGAAAACACGATTTTTGTGATGTCGTAATGTTGGTTCAATGTGAACGAAAGGAAAAGCAATAGAGTCCGTAACGCTGGCTCTTAGTCGGCAGCGGATAATATGTTTGTATGTGACCCTACACAACCTTGTTTTGTTTATGAGATGAGTACAATGACTCCATTTTAGGTAACTAAAAATAAAAAACTTAAGCTTGTTCTTTACTTGTTAACCGACTTCAAAAAGGAGGAGGTTATTAATTTGAATGTTTATATATATTTTTTTTTTATGTATGTGCGGGCATAACTCTGTTATATATAGACGGATTTGCAAAATTCTTTTTTTTTTGTTCGAAAAGGGGTTTATGCCGAAATGGTCCCATATAAATTTTACCAAAATTGATGCAGCCATTTTTGAGAAAATCAACAAATTCCCAAAAAAATTACTTAGGCGACGTTTTAGTTTCTTCAATCTTTGGAGGACTTACAATCTCTTTTAAGTGTGTCGCCGTTTCTTAATGGATTTGGATGTTAAGTCAACGTCAAAGTCTTAAAAGCGAAAAATAAAAAACTTTTTCCAAAAAAAGAAAACCGCCTTCAAAACTAAAAAGTGATAATAACTTTAGCACAGAATACACATTACTTTACTTTTGAAAGTCGGTGGCAATACAAAACAACAAACACAAAGCCACCGCCACCAACTTTTTATACAGTATTGTCGATACGATACAAAAAGAAGAAGAATAAATATGTTTGGTGTGAATGCAGCCTTAGAAGATGTCATAAATGTAACCATTACGTAGTAGGTAAAAAAATAATAGGTACTGCTTAGAAACGTTTTATGATTATGTAATCCTTTATACATCGTAGTCTCGTGAGGAAAAACAAGCTAAAATATTACGCGCGTTTTAATAATTCTGATCTCATAATATCTGCCATTATAAAATTATGTTTTATTCTTATGTTATTGATAGAACGTTTTAATGCATAAATAAGGAAAAACGTTAAAATTATAATTATACTAGATACAAGTAATATATTCAAGGTTTTGGTTTTAGCATTCGATGATTGAAACATCATCATATGTCTAGCCTTTTCCCAACTATATTGGGGTCAGCTTCCAGTCGAACCAGATGTAGCTGAATACCTGTGTTTTACATAGAGCGAATGTCTTTCTGACCTTCATAACCCAGTTCCTGAACACCATACCCCTTGGTAAGACTGGTCGTCAGACTTTCTGGCTTCTAACGACCCATAACGACTGCCAAAGATCTACGAATAACAGCCGGGACTAACGACTTTACGTGCTTTCTGGAGCACTTATGGAACTTGGTATAATATGGATGGTCTCCCATCCACAGACCGACCGCTGCAAGTGTAGCTTAACCTTGACCAATCGATCCGTTACTTAGCAATAATATGCTTTTACTTAGCAGTGATATGCATAATAGCAATGATTACAATATATATTTATATATATTTATATTGAATCTCATCGTCTATTCAGCAAGGTTAATGACCTCAAAAACGACTAATGACTTCTAAACAAAGTTAGCCGAGCGAGCAGTTACCGAAGGAACGCATAGTAATTACTCCTTGATGAGCAACTAATTGTAGGTTGTGGTTGCCACCGCTAACGTAGGTATCAACAGCAAGTTTCAGGACGTAACTACAAGTATTCTGGTACTAAGTTATCTGCTTGACCGTTGACATTACTCCTAGAGTTATGTGGTCATTGTTTAATTATTGTGTCTGCTAATTGGACAGTTCGATTCTTATTATTTATTTTATTTATGGCAATAAGTAAGCAGGGGTTATTATGTTTGCAAGTAGGTTTTTTTGTGGCTAATATACCATTTTTCTTTCTTTAGTTTTGTTCTAATAATTTAGCTTTTTTATTGGTTTTCTTTAGCTGGTACAATTGTCTCAGGATGTGTGCAATGGACTATAATTGTTATGTTATTAAATATTGTCTTGCCTTTCTAATATTTTCTTCTTATTAGAAGGATAATAATTTTATTTAATATTTTTAAACGAGCAAACCGGTATCCGTTCTCGAAAACGGCTCCAACGATTTTCATGAAATTTAGTATACAGGGGGTTTCCGGGGCGATAAACCGATCTAGCCAGGTTTCATTTAAAAAAAAAATACTGTGCTTAGCTTGGTCGCCCAGATATTATGTAAAACACAGTATTCAAAGATATTATTAGAATACAAAGCGAGATCATACTATGAGGAGCTCAAGGCTAACATGATGGTTAACGGTTACGTTTATTGTTCTTATTTAATTGTCATAGTTCCTTATTTCGATGTTTTTTTTATGTTTTTTTTTTAATTTTTGTCATTTTTTATTTTCACTTTATTTTTAATTAGTGCGTTTATAGACATTGTTGACTTTAACTAGATATTTCATGATATTTGCACGTTACAACTTGTGACAAACATGACTCTACTTAATATTTATTTCTGCCATCTTGCATGCATGTTAATCCCTGTATGTATACGCGTGTTTTAGCAAATAAAGTATTATCTTATCTTATCTTATCTTGCTGCAGTCGGTCCGTGGATGGGTGAGCTTCCATGTCATACCGAGACTTCTCCTTGCCTCCGGAACGAATAATGACCAGGATTAACGGCTTTACAACTGTTGATCTCGGCCATCATTGATATATCTTTGACAGTCATAGTAGGTAGTTGGAAGAGTACCTACCGAAGGTAGTTAGAAAATTTGATAACCACTCTTACCAAGGGGTATCGTGTTACTCAGGAACTGGGTTGTGGAGGTCAGACAGGCAGTCGCTCCATGGAAAATACTGGTAGTCTGCTGCATCTGGTTAGACTGGAAACCGACCCCAACATACTTGGGTAAAAACTAGGCAGATGACATAAGATCATATGTATTTTGCTTAAAATTAAATCATGCTATATTTGTACAAATCATACTAGAACAGTACATTCAATCATAAATGTGAGGTCTTTTAAACATATCCACTACCAGAATTTATCGGAAAGAAACCAAAATCACTCGAATAGAAAGGAAATGAAACATCAATGCATGACAGAATTCAAAACCATACTCGCTAAAATCTTTGTTACATTTTCTCCGTATCGAACTATTCTAAAAAAAAAAACAAAATCTTTCAGCAATATCCAGAACATTCTATCCCGTTAGGCCCTTTTCACATGAGCTTTTTTATTAATCAATTACTAGCACACCTGGGTACTAACAAATATTTAATGTCATCATCATCATCATCATGTCAACCTTAGACGCCAACAGCTGGGCATAAGTCTCCCTCAAGGAGGGGTTCAGCCGTAATCGCCATGCTTGGCCGATGCATGTTGGCGATCGCAGTAGGTGTTATGGTACTCAGAAGGACGCTGCTGTCCATCCTCTGCTCAATATCCCTCTGTCGCCTTCTACGACACCCACGGGTAGAAATGGGATGGTGCTATTTAATGTACGGTACCTATATGTATGTGTGTGTTGTTATTATTCAATGTTTTATTGTTATTTAATTATGTCTGTAATTTAATTATTTCTGGTTTTGCAATTATTTTATTATTCAATGTACTCAATATTATTTTAAATGACTAACTTTTGAATTTAATTATTTCTATTTATTAAGCAATTATTTCGAATATTTAATGTATTATTATTGAATGATGTTGTTAATTCAATTATTTCAAGAGATTAATCATTTTTTTTGTATGTGCACCGACATCTCATCATTTACATACCAAAAAATTGACTTTTAATTTTCTTACCAATAAATGTGTTTATCTGTTTATCTGTACAGGCAGGGGAAATGATTGCTTAAGTAATAATACCAGCCTTATGGTCCCACTGTACGGCAAATACCTCTTGTCTTACGGAGAAGGTAGGAGCATAATTGATCACCACTTTTGGTCAAGGCGGGTTGGCGATTTCAGATTTATATTATTTACTAGCTGAAAGCTAAATCTGGCCCGTGACTTCGTTCCCGGTGTTGTTATTTTTTTTGGGCAAAGAATCTTTACGTCTATGGTTTAGGAATGCATAGAGGACTAACAGGTATGATAAAACCAGGCTCTATCACGATATTTTCCTTCGCCAATGTTATTGATGTCCAAGATAAACATAATCCATTATCTATGCAACATTAGACACTATATTATTATAATCTTATTTTTTTTAGAATCGAGCAAAAAAACGCCAGAAATTCACGTTTGTTGTATGGGAGCCCCCCTTAAATATTAATTTTATGCTGTAGTAGTAGTATGACGGGCTGGTGTCCGCAACTCCACGTCTCAGCGTGTATTTCTGATTTTAGTATTTGTTGTTATAGCGGCAACAGAAATACATCGTTTGTAAAAAAAAACAACTGTCTATATATTACGGTTCATGAGATACAGCTTGGTGACAGACGGCCAGACGGACAGTGGAGTCTTAGTATTGGGAACCGTTTTTACCCTTTGGGTACGGAACCCTAAAAAGTGGTTGCTTACTATTAGCAAATTAATTAAATTCAAATCACAGCTGCCAATCTTTGACAGAATAAAATGGCTATTACATGAATGCCAACACTCTCCCAATTAAAATCTAGTCAAAATCTCATCTCAGAGACAATCAATGTCAAAATCTTGTCAAAAATGTAGGCAATTAGAATCCTTTTTGACAGATTACAATGAGATTAGAATGTGAATGTTCTTAAAAGGTGCAGCGGGAACAAGAAGCTTATAGATAAAACTGGAGGCAACTCTCTAATTACCTAAGTGAAATCAACTGTGGGCAGACGCTCTCTTTCTGAATGCATAAATAAGATAAAGAAAACACATATCAGTGTCTCGTTTTTATATATGCCTTCAGGAAGAGAGCATCAGCCCACAGTTGGTTTCAAGCTTTTGTTCCAAGTGTTGGCTATATTTATACTTAAATCTTTATGATCGGGAGCCGCAAATAACCACGTGCCCCGCCGGGTAAAATGTGCTTTAATTTTTTGAATATAATTATATCTGCATTCTACAGAAGCTGCAGGACCGCAACCGCAGCGGACGCGGGTGAAAACCGCTTCCTGAGTTCTTAGCCTTAGGCTCCGCCGGCTGTATGGACACCTTAGAAATCTGCCATACCAGAGGCATCACAGATCAGTTACTGCTAACTCTGCTAAATTCAGCCTCTTTTCAGTAACCACATTGTCATGTGAGAAAGGCTTTAAATTCAGTTCCATTTCGGTTGGCAGGGCTGCTGTAGGTACCTAATGGCGTGGAAATTCTACATACTCGCACTTTGTACATTAACACAAATCACACAACAGCTGATAGTGACTTGTTCGACTTGACTAAGTCTTTGATTGGAATATTGTGAATTAGAAGATATGTATAGAATTCAAGGACGCAATTACATACATTCAATACTATTCTGTGCCCGTGGCACCGCTCACGTGAACCAATTGTGACTTAAGTAAATATGTATTGAATTCTATATTATTATAATTCTCCAAGTGTCTAGTAGTAGTCGTGGTCGCAAGTCTGGCTGCTGAAAGTTGTGATAATGCGTTTTTCAATAAGGATTTTTTCTGTAGACGCCCTGAGTCCGAATTTATGAGTAGTTGAAAATTAGCCATACCTGGAACTAACCATCTGGCGGAAGAAGAGTGTATAATAATAATATGACTTTCGATCACCGAAATGGTATCCTAATTCACTTATTTTTCATGCTCAAACACTGAAATGAAAATAGATACTCCGTAATAATCCTCACTTTCGTTATAATGCGAAAGTAACTCTGTCTGTTACGCTTTCACGATGAAACGGCTGAACCGATTTTGATGAAATTTGGTATGAAAATCTCTTGAACCCTGGGGAAAGACATAGGCTTTTAAATCTGCTACTTCGTCTGCATCCACGATACAGACGAGGACATACAGACGGCATTTACGCGGACCAATTCGCAGGAAAATGCTAATATTCTATATTAATAATCTCCTGACCGTATTTCGGTCACGGCGGGCAATCTAAATGAAGACTAGACAAGTAAGCAGAAGATAGTATTGTGCAAAAATGTTTGCGCAAGCACAGGTGAACTCCAACTTCTATCACTCTCATAGTCCGACGGGTAGGTAATCCAACACGACAGGCGAGAGATCAAAAGCAGGATCAAAAGCTTTACGTTATTTTCGACGCACGAGAATATCACAACATCAACTTCCAAACTTCAGGCTGCTACTAACAATTCCTTATGGTAGAACCCAATAGGGGGAGCTCGTGGCTAATTTAAAGCCGTACAGATCGATCGGTCAAAGGTTAAGCTACGCTAGCCGCGGTCGGTCTGTGGATGGGTGACCATCCCTTTCATACCGAGTTCCCTCCGTGCCTCGGAACGCACCTAAAGCCGTTGGTCCCGGCTGTAATTTGAAGATCTTTGACAGTCGTTATGGGTAGTCAGAAGCCAGAAAGTCTGAAAACCAATCTTACCAAGGGATATCGTGTTAGGCAGTAACTGGGTTGTGAAGGTCCGATAGGCAGTCGCTCCATGTAAAGCACTGGTATTAGTTGGGAAAAGGCTAGGCAGATGAGGCAGATGAGAACCCAAAACCTGACGAAATGTCCCTCCACACGCTCAATAGTCGCGCATCCGACATGGAGGTGATTATTAATAATCTACAGGAAAAACGAGCTTTCTATATAGGTATTTTGCAAAATCTGCATGGTTTTAGATGATTGGCTGCACATTTTCCGCAAATATTACCTCCGATTTACCTGGTCGCTCATAATCGTTTTTTAATCTTTTCATTTTGCGTTCGTTTTCCTCAATAAGATTTATTAACTTGTTTTCCTTGTCGATAGATTGCATGGTGAGTTAGTTTTGTATCCTATGTAGACAGGTATGCATTTTACAATATGTACGGCCGGCCACTAAAGGAGATAAGTAATCAGGGACCTCGGATATAAGTAGTTGAAGTTTATTTAGAAACCGATGGACGTTTTGAATAAAATAAAAGTAATAGAGAATAAACAGCTATTAATCAAATTGAGGAGCTCGTGCCTAATAAAATCACAGATCGATCGACCAAAGGTTAAGCTATGTTTATCGCGCTCGGGATGTGGATGGGCGCCCATCCATTGTATACCGAGTTCCCTCCGTACCTCGGAGAACACGTAAAAACCTTTGGTCCCGGCTGTCATTCGTGGATCTTTGGCAGTCGTTATAGGTAGTCTGACAACCAGTCTTACCAAGGGGTATCGTGTTACCCAGTAACTGGGTAGTGGAGGTCCGTTAGGCAGTCGCTCCATGTAAAACACTGGTATTCAGCTGCATCCGGTTAGACTGGAAGCAGACCCCAACATAGTTGGGCTAGGCAGATGATGAGTTAATTAATCAAATTATATTTCATTCAAAAACGTCCATCGTTTTCTAAGTAAATATCAACCATATCGACCCTAGTTTCTTATCTCCTTTAGCGGATGTACTTACAGTCACCAAAAGAGATAAGTATCCATGTCGCCGGGAATAGTTGAAGTTTACTTAGGAACCAATGGAGGCTTTCAAATGAAATTTAATTAAATCAATGAACTGTTTATTCTCTATTAATTGTACTTTATTCATAATCACCCATCGGTTTCTGATGATGCCCCAATTTTAAGCCATTTTGTAAATGTTTTGGTGCGACAAGGTCAACCTTTTCGGTCATAATTTATGTCTGTTGTGTGTGTTTCTGTTTATGTTACTAACCCGTAGATTAAGTTTCTAAGGTTACTAACAATTGGACCTAAGTAGTCAAACAAATAAACGTATTATTATTATTTCTCGGTATATTTAAAATATCTCACATCTATGTGTGGGTCGAAATTGGCACGGGCCGAAGCCTGTGCATTGTGCAATGCCAAGTGCATTGTGTACTAAATTAGGTATTTAAAAATTTGCGGGTTAACCTGCATGTATTCAAAATAACTGCTTTTTGTAGCAGAAGGTAAGTAGATGGGCTAATATTCAATGAGTTAAGGCTATTGTGTAGGGTTTTTGGGATGACTCCTGTGCTGGATAGTATGATGGGGATAGTTGGTGTGTGTAACATTCCACTGCGTTTTAAGTTCTATTGACAAATCTGTGTATTTTGCAATTTTTTCCGTATGTGTGCTAGTAGGGTTATGGGTGTTGCAAATTGCTATGTCTATTATTGATGACCGTACCTAACATACTTAGAATGTTATGTCATTATCTGCCTAGCTTTTTCTCAACTATATTTCGGCTTTTTTTTACCTATTAATAGGCATACGTTTGACCACTATCTCACCTGATGGGAAGCGATGATGCGGTCTAAGATGGAGCACGCTTGCCTAGAAGTAACCTATTCCAGTCTAACCAGATGCAGCTGGAAACCAATGTTTTACATGGAGCAACTGCCTACCTGACCTCCACAACCCGGTTACTAGACTATCCCTTGGTAAAACTGGTTTTCAGATTACGCACGCGCGAGAACGGTTTCCTTGAAGCAATCGCCTTAAATTTCTCCAGCACCGACGTCAGTCCTAACGTCAGATATTACTTGACATACGGGCACGCGTAACCGACACGACGTCAGTGTGGAAAGAATGCTTCATCATTTACGTCATTACGATGTTAATAAAATGTTGCCTACACTAGATGATTAGTATATTGATTTATTACCTATAAATAAAAGTATATATAAGTTCTATAAATAAATGTTGATGTGATGAACATGCCATTAAAAACATACATAAATATAGGCACATAAAACATGTCGATTCTGAGTATCTAACTAGTGCCTAGTAGGTATCTTGAGCTTGACTTACACAGGAGGGATTGATCCACACAAGCCCTAGATAGAGGGGATTGGAAAGGAAAAAAGGAGTCCTTTACCCTGCAGTGTGACAAAAGTGGTTGGAAATAAATAATCTTGAACTATAATATAAGGCTTAGAACTCACGATGCGGTTTTCACCCGTAACCGCCGCGGTTGCGGGCCCGCAGCTTCTGTAGAATGCAGATATTTATGTTAAAAATTAAAGCACATTTCACAATGCGGTTTACGCCCGCGGTGTGTGCGGTTGTTTGTGGCTCCCGTTGTAATAGTAGAATCGCACTGCGAGCTCTGCGAGCTGACGTGTTTGTGCACGTTTTTTAACAAACATTACAGAATGGATATTGAAGTTGATCTATTAGTTACTTTGGTGCAAGAAAGGCCAGTGCTCGTCTTGAAACCGTCCGTATAGCGATATTCGCCCGTCATGTCTGCGGGCATAAATCGCAACCGCGACGGCTGCGTAACCGCACAGAACTAAGGTCTCGTGAGTTTGGGCTATTCTTAAACCGCGGCGGGTGCGGGCGAAAACCGCGAGTTCTTAGCCTAATAGTTTCAATTGATTTAAACAGTAACTGCGTGAATCGTAAGCTTTTTTCCAACAGTATGATGGAATGAATTTAATCGGAAACCATAATAGCTATGTATTTTCAAACATAAACTAAATTCATTACACAATTTTTGTATTTGTTGAACAAATACATGATACAATACTTCTATCCAATATAAAATGTTTAGGAAGGCACTATTGCCTTTCTAAAAACTTTTGTTTGACGCTCCTATGAGCGTATAATAAAAGTTTCGTAATAAACTTCGTTATAAGTTTCGTTCACGATACCATCGCCTGTGTTTATCAGCTCATGTAACGCTGAAATAAAAATAGGACCATATAAACATAATATTCAACTTGCAATATAACCAGGTAGGAAACCTTTTTTTTGCAACATTCCCAAACAAATGCAACTCCTCTAAGCCAGAATCAACAGTGGCGACCACCAGACAATCGCCACAGCTATGTAGCTCGACGAGTCCCGGAGAAACGATTCAACTGTTTTAGACGCCACAACAAAATGAATCAGAAAAGTACAGCGGAGGAGTAGGAAGAAAATATATTTTCCACTTCCTTCATTATTTAGCAGAAGATAGACCAGAACTAGGTCAATAGGCACAAAGGGACGTTTACAACTAGGAGAAGCGCAGTTGCCAAGCACCATAGCTTATAATTAACTTAGTTAATGGGTCCTAAAAAGTGAGCTGTTACATTTGATTCCAATAATATCATCTGCCTTGCCTTTCCCCGTTTTACTTCTTGTACGGTGTAATCGCACAATCTGCAATTGTATGATTCTGCAATTGAATGTAATGAGTTGAAATGAATGTGGCGTAAACTGTAGCGCCACATTCATTTCAACTCATTACATTTAGTTCAGTTCGCGTTAGGCTATCAATACAGCCGGGCGTTCTCGCTGCAGCCAACAAGGCCCGCTTCACTCATTTCATTTCCACACCATCAGTTCATTAAGCTCATTTTACTTTGAGTACCTTTGGGACAATACAGTAGTGTTTCAGTACTTACCTTCTTTCATTTCAAACAACCTTCATCTAAAGGTAATGGGTCTAGCAAGGGATCATACACTTCTTAAAAAGAAGAGAATATAAAAGCAAACTATTTTTACCTCTTATAACATTACAAAATCATCATCTCCTTGACCCTTTCCCAAGTATGTTGGGGTCGGCTTCCAGTCTAACCAGATGCAGCTGAAAACCAATATTACACATAAAGTGACTCCCTGCCTGATCTCCACAACCCAGTTACTAGGCATCACGATACCCCTTGGTATAACTGGTTGTCAGACTTTCTGGCTTCTAATAACCCGTCACGCCTGAACTAAAGGCTTTACGTGCTTTCCGAGACACGGAGAGGTCTCGGTATGAAATGTGTGTATGGTATGAATGAATTAAAATATAGACAAAAATGTACTTAAACAAAGTATATTAATGAAAATATTGATACGAATTCAGTAACCTCACGAAGATCAGTAGGTCGATTCTGTAAAATTCAAACAACTCGTATCTCACATCGCTATTCACTCTCACTTCACATAAGGTTCAAAATGACCTTGATGTAATTATCTGACACTTTGAATCAGATTCGAGTGCGAAGTGAGCGTCGAAGTGACGGGGAAAATACCTTACAGAATGCCACTTCTTACGTCATCTCATACTTTATCTGTCAAAATCTCCCTATCAACTTAGTTCAACTCGCTGACACGCTCGCAAGGGTGGCGCTAGTACAAATTCGAATTATCAACCGAGTTTTTAGAATGCAAGTGAAGAAACTCACAGCGGATTCAGATTCGAAGTTTAGAATAAGGTCTTACAGAATCACACCCCTGCTCAAATAAATATTATTATCTACTCACTGTGGATAAAATGCCAGAACATGTTTTCAAGTGCTCACGGTATTGTGAGTTGTTCAACAAAATGATACCTAGGTATGCAGTACCTATAAAAATCCCAGGTTGGTCTAGAAAAAACGCGACGTAGTCTGAATAGAAAATCGAATAAAAATAATTCACGCCGCTGTTGTCGTTACCGCATCCGGTTTTCCAACGGTATCTCTATGTAAAAATTCTTTTTACAAAAAATACAACCGCCTTCAAAAACTAAAAAGTGAAAAATAACTTTAGCACAGAACACACATCGACTTTAGTTTCGGAAGTCGGTGGCAATACAAAACAACAAACAGGACAAAGCCACCGAATTTCCGCTTTTCAGTACCTCCTTCTCATCCAAATCTATTAAGAAGAGATTGAAAATTAACTACTCCGAAGATTGTAGAAACTAAAACGTCGTCTATGTAAATTTTTTGGGTAATTGTTGATTTTTTCAAAAAGTGCTGAATCAATTTCGATAAAATAAATATGGGACCTCTCCTGACGCATACCCTATCCATAATAAAAAGAATTTTCAATATCGAGTTACGTTTGCCGGAGAAATCGCGTAACAAATCGCGCACATACTTAATGCAAATTTAAGACTTATACGGTTTTCTCATGAATGCCATTGTCAGAACTTGACCAAATTAAAATGGGACCACACGTGAAGCACCAGCTTTCAAATAAAAACCGAAACCTCCAAATCGGTTCACCAAGTCAAATGTTTTCAGGTAGCAAACGTAAAAAAAAAAAAAAAAAAAATACAGACGAATTGATAACCTCTTCCTTTTTTGAAGTCGGTTGAAAAATGGGAGCTCGTGGCTAAGTTAAAGCCGTTCAGATCGATCGGTCAAAGGTTAAGCTCCGGTAGCCGCGGTCGGTCTGTGGATGGGTGACCATCCCTTTCTCCGTGCCTCGGAAAGCACGTAAAGCCGTTGGTCCCGGCTGTCTTTTGTAGATCTTTGGCAGTCGTTATGGGTAGTCAGAAACCAGAAAGTCTGACAACCAGTCTTACCAGGGGGTATCGTGTTACCCAGTAACTGGGTCGTGGAGGTCCAACAGGCAGTTGTTCCATGTAAAACACTGGTATTCAGCTGCATCCGGTGAGACTGGAAGCCGACCCCAATATAGTTGGGAAAAGGCTAGGCAGATGATGATGATCTCTATAAAAACAATTCCTGTAAAAAAGTGTGTTTATAAAATAATATATAGTGACTTTTATTTTTATTCACATAATTTTCAGTGTGAGTCGTCTAAAAAAAGGTAGAAATATTTTTTATTTGATAGCACATCTTTTCATTTTTTTAAAAGCTTAGGTACTGTGGGGACTTGGAGAGGTATCTACTATTAATGATATTGGTTATTCAGTTATTTTATATTATTATATTTTGACGTTACAGCCTACACGTTGGACGTCAAGTTCCTCTTGTGTTCATCTCATAACCAACCAATGCAACTAAGGTTTTAATTTAAACCAGCCTGAATCTCTACAGTACCTGACTTACTTCGTGGTACCTACCCTTCAATTCAACATAAGCATGTTTCAAATTAGGTATTTTTTTATTTGTTGACTAATCGCATGCAATCTTGGCCGTGTGGTGATGGCCATGAACTACCCCATTTCTACCGGTGACTGTCGTAGAAGGCGATAGAGAGATATTGACCAGAGTATGGGCAGCAGCATCCTTCTAAGTACCATATCACCTACTGCGATTGCCAAGAACCTATCCTTAGGGGAGACCTAAGCCCAGCAGTGGGCCTAAAGTGGGTCTAAAGGTTGGCATGATGATGATGATGCAATCTCAACACACGTTGACGTTGATAGACATTGATATTTTGACCTACCAATCACTAATAGTAAACTTGTCAGAAAAATTACTATTCAGGATAGCGAATCGAAACACACAAATTTTGAAATTTGATGTTTCGATTCGCGGTGAAAGATTTAAAAGATAATGAAAGGATTTAAAGAATGTGCAACTTATTTCTTTAACAAAAAGAGTTAATTTACTGAAACGAATTCATTTAAAATTCTCGACGAAGTCCATTACATAAGTTTGCTAAAGAGTAGGTAACTTAATTAAACTCAAGGTTTTTAGGTGTCCAACTATTAATTATGCTACGTTCAAACGTAGTAACGAACAATTTAAGAAAGAAAGATAAGTTTTTTTAGGAAAAAAAAGATAATTGTACCTGTCTTACAACGCTGTTTGTAATTAAAAAATAATAATTATATTTTTTGTAGAAACTTGGTTTGAGATATTGATGTATTATTTTACTTGTAGTTAGGTTAGTACTCATCATAACGTAGGTATAATTTAATTTAAATAAAACGTAGCGTTTTCTATTTAAATAAATAAAACAAACTTAAAAATAAATTGTGTGGCCATAGGAGAGTAATTTTAAGATTGCTTTTATTCGCAGCACCCAATACCCACTAAAAAGGACAATGCCAGAAACTCTATAGAACTTTGCCCCACTCAATAAAAGTCATGTGCAATATGTAGCATCTTACTGTTTATTTATTGCTGATAACTACACATTAGTGACACTCTCGTCTCGTCACTGTAGAACTTGCGGATTCCGTTTAAATCTAAAAACAATAATGACATTGATTATAGGTTAATTTGTATTTTAGGTAAAATGAGTTTGTATTTTGTGGGTAGGTATTTCGTAATCCGCAAGTTCGAAAGAAAAACAATTTAGTATAGAAAGGTTCTATATTCATTACAATTATTTTCATTAATTTACTTTTTCTGTACATGTGTTAATTTTTCTGTACATGGGTGGGGCAGGATCTGGCATTGTCATTTGAGTGTGTTGTGGTTGCTACACCTGCGTATTTGTGTACCTGTGACCTATGTACTTAAAGTTGTTAGTATTTTGGTGAGATAGTTCATTTACATGCCCGTTTTGAAACTCCTTTATTTAACCTACATTTTTAGAGCTATTACTTATCACTGAATACGCATACGGACGCAATAAAGGTGTATCAAACTGTTTAAAATTAGCATTGCCATATGGATTATTATTTCGGTACAAATCCACACAAGTAAATATAGGTAGGTTTTGAAACCAATTTTGTCTATAGCTGTCGCTTTGTTTCCACATAACGACAACCACTGAAATATCGTAATGAAATTTTACAGAAGCAGCTTGAAATCTGGATGAGGTCATGCTCCATTTTTATCCGTGACTTCATCTTTGTCCGTGATAAGCGACGTTATCAAAAGAAAATATATTTCATGACATTTCTAAATTCAGTAATTATGAACCAATTGCTCTGTGAAAATGATTCTTATTCTAAACGCTTTTTTTAATTTCGACAGAAATCTATTAATGGTAATATTACTTACAAGAGATTTTAGACGTACAGGTATAGTCTCACAAGCAAGGAACATTCACAATAAATGAATGAGTAACATTAATAAAAAAGCAATTTCCGCACACGACGGGATTTTCCACGCGAGTAGGGACATAAATATTCAATGTACTTAGAACAAATTTGATCCATCGTATCTAAGCATATTTTGGGAAGGATAAACATTGTAAGGTAGGGTTAGACAGCAACATTTACCTTCGTATTTTATGGCAATATGATTTTGTACTAACATCGAACTAGTCTAGTCGGTCGGTATCCATAGTGACACACCTACGACACTCCATACATACGAAACGATTTAATTACCTACACTACTACCAAAATACCAGACTGTACAAATACGTGCGTGTGTGTGCGTGTCTACGCGCCGTGAGAACTAAAAGCAGTTTTGAGAGCAGGTTCAGAAGAGGTGACGAACAGTGTTTCGGAGGGAGGCGGAGTGTATCACTACTGTACATATACGTGTGTACGGTAGTACTAACATTTACACTGTAGTAGTGCTTTGCAACTGAGCTTCTCCCAAGTGTAAACGTTATTTTGTGCCTGTTGGCCTAGTTCTGTTCTATCTCCTGCTTGTTATGGTAGGGAAGTGTTATTTTTTGTGTACTCCTCCGCTGTTCTTTTCTGATTAATTTCGTTGCAGGATCCAAAAGTTAAATTGGTTCTCCTAAACTCGAAGAGCTCCATAGCCTCGGAGTTTATCTGATGGTCGCATCTGTTGATTCTGGCTTTCAGTTGCAGTGATTGGGAGCTTACAGCAGGGGGCTTGTTCCAATAAAAAAGTCTAGACGGGATTTTTCCATACCAATTTTGGGGGGGGGGGGGGTGTTTTTTTTTTTTTTTTTTTTTCAATTTGGATATAAATAAATGACAGAAAGAGTATAAAATCGTATCGTCATAGTTATATTATTCAAGATTTCAAATACCTTTATTTGTAATTAATATTATTATACTTAGTAGTTTTGGCTATGATAAATAAATAAAGCATGGCGAAGCATTGCGATTACGGCTGAGTACCCACTTGGGGAAGACCTATGCCCAGCAGTGGGCGTCTAAAGATGATGATGAAGTAAATAAACTTTCACTCAAGTTTTTCGCACAACGTTCGCTTTGACGACAAAGGTTATAGCACTTACCGATGTATTAACATTTCGTGTTATGAAACTGCTGAAAATAGGCCATATTTAGCAAACACTTCGCAATGTGTCTTCAAAATCTGTGACATAATTTGTTTACGAATTTTGCGGGATGTTAGGATTCCGTGCTCAATTTACTACAAAGTACAATAATACGGGATAGATGAGACGACCAAGCGAATTCTATTACCATAAATTCAATGCAATATTATTCTAGCCTCTCTAGATATCGAATTTTTATCAGCTGTTGCATTCATTTTTCTAGACTTTTGTTTTGTTGTCCCTTATGTATAATACAGAATGTGTCCGTATGTAAGACAAATTTTGTAGCGACCCGGCTTTGCATAGGCCTATAGCCTTCCTCGATAAATGGACTATCCAACACAAAAAGATTTTTTTAATTCGAACCAGTAGATCCTGAGATTATCGCGTTCAACCAAACAAACAAACTCTTCAGCTTTATAATATTAGTATAGATATGGGACAAAATTTGTCTGTATGAGTATGTAATACAAATTTTGTATTAAACTTATGGGACAGTTGGTTTTTTTAATAATAAGAGACGGAAAATTATAGCTGGTGTTCTAGAATCCATTATAAAAGTTTTGGCGTGGATCTATTTCCACCATGTTTAAGAGTATATTCTACTAATTTTATTACACGCTTTTTATTAGCTTCACCTGTATGTTTGTATGTTTGTTTGTAACCGACTTCTTTGGGCGCGATTTTGACCCACTTTAAACGGCCAGATTTCGTTCAAACTTTTTAGATTTATCGAGGACCGATGACAATACACTAATTTGTTTAAATTATTCCATTTTTCAAACTAAAAAGTAAAAAATAAATAATAGTTTAAAAAAACTAAAAACACGCTTTTTATAGAAAACTAAACTAAAAAATAGAAAATAAATTTTAATAAATTTAAATTAAGAAAAGTGTTAAAAATTTCAATTTAAATTTATTAAAATTTATTTTCTATTTTTTAGTTTAGTTTTCTATAAAAAGAGTGTTTTTAGTTTTTTTAAACTATTATTTTTATTTTTATTTTTACTACATTGGGACACAAAACAATTACATGTTATAATATTACTATAAAAGTTATGAGCTAAAGTGGGCTAGGGTAAACATGTAATCCACACTAATGTCCGCGGAATAAATTTAATAGGGTAAGTTTGAAAAAGAACGCTCGTCAGGCCACAAGCAGCATTTTGAGGAATTTAAATTATTGAAGCAATTCGACGGCCATTTTTTTAAATTTTGTAAGGGATAAAGAGAATACATCAAGATCAATAAAGTGTGTGTTATACTAATATTCTGTAAAATAATTTCAAAGCTAACCTTGTTCTTCAAGCAGGTAATTAGTAGTATAGTGTAGTGTTAGTCGTAGTGTAGTATAATCACGTATCTAGATTAATAGCGTATGGATTTCAATCTATGATAATTATGTATCGGAGGTGATGTTGATTCTTCTAAAATCCCTAACTAATAATTTGTATATTTTGTATACATCCAAGGTTATACAAACCGAATATGTCACAACAACAGCTTATTCCCTTCCTTATACTGTGACAGATAGATAGATGATCCAAAATGAAGAATACGTTCTTTCCTCAATCTAAAAAAACAACGGATGGACCTGAAAAAATAAACAGGAGATGTTTTTGGTCGGTAAGTACTTGTTATATCCAATCCTGGCAAAGTAATCGATATGTATTATTGTGTTCGATATAGAAACAAAGTACAATAATTTACTAAGAACTTTGACCATTATTTCTTTCTTTTGCCGAAAAAGATTGGTTCAGATTAGGAATTGCTCCTCTATTGTAAATGCGTTCCTTTGTGGGTCCTTGGGGACCCACAAAGGGGGACATCCACTATTGAACAAAAGCCTCCCCTCTAAAGGGAGGGGGGTTGCCATAATCCCCACGCTTGACAGGCGTCTTGATATCCGGGGAGGTGGGACACGCAGAAGTACAGCGGGTCAAGGCCTGTTGGGGGAGCGGTGAATGCTTATGTGAATCCTGCACCCCCGAGGAAGTTCATGAGGATTTTCAACGAGCAAAAAAAAAGGCGTCTTGGGATCTGGTGATCGAAGTGAAGTTGTTAAGTACACAGAAGTAGCTGCTGATCGACTTTCGGACATTCCCTTAGTCGCCTTCTACGACACCCTCGGGATGAAATGGGGGGGTGCTATTCTAGCCCCAACACCCCACGGGAAGTAGTTATGATGCTGTTCAAAAATTAATTAGCGACTAGAAAAAGAAAATAATATGTCTAGAATAAATATAGTAGTGGTAGTAAGTAGTAGTCGAACTAAAATTCAAATTAAATTCTTTATTGCATTCCATATCTATTAAATAGATGATATAACAAGGAAGTGATCAATATGGACCCTGTCGGGCACAGCAAAATTAGGAGAGAGGAAGAAGGCGAAGTAGCAATTCAAACATGATTAAATTATTTGATGAGTTTATTTCGGTGTATAATTAACTCATTATATTATTAGATTTGTGTATATAGGAATAGTATATCAGTTATTTTTATTGTATGTATTGCATAAGAATAATGAAGGTAATTATTAAAAAATTGTCTATTTATGTATCATCTTATCTATTATCAATTTATCTATAATGTATGTATTTAAAATATATTTGTGTATGTATATCAGCTGTCTGACACCCATAGCACAGGGTCTCCCTAGTTTTAATATATTAATATTACAAATATTAAGTACTATGTGCATACTATGTACGTACATAGTAATTACGTATACGTATACGTACAGCATCTGTGCTATAAAGATGTGTTCAAAAGACACCTAAACGCATGCGCTATTGACCCCAAAGGTTGGGAGAGGCTCGCATCGAATAGGTCGTCTTGGCGCTCTACTATCAATAAAAATGTAAACTATTTAAGCAAAAGCGACTTGACACTTTGAACGAGAAGCGCCAAATACGTAAAGGGATACCTAAACCCTCCTACACCTATACTTTTAACTCTGCAGGCCAACTTTACTGCATTCGTTGTGGCCGGGTTTTTAAAACCAAATTCGGTCTGGCGAGTCATATTAGGGCACACGCAAGGAAATATTTTTTTATAACGGGTCGCCGTTATCGAAATCGATAAGGAGGACTATATAATATGTAACTATGTGTGAAGAAGCTCGTCTGGGAAAGTTGGTTTTAACACCACAGATATTTCTGCCGCAAAGCACCGTAGCTATGATGCGGTTTGAAGGGTAGGTACGTATGGGTGCCAGTGTCATCCCAGGCATGTTAAACACTTCAACTTTGTTTCTTGGATGGCAAGCATCTGCAAGGGCACTGCTATTGCAAATGTCTCCAGGCAGCTGTGACTACTTAACATCTGGTGGGCCAGGCAATGATTTAAAAAAATAAACTTTAAGGCGACGATATACGCCGGCGACCTTGAGCGACCAGAGAATCGTATGCGCTGCGTCCAAAACTCTCAAAGTTTAGTCAAAAAAATTAAATAAAAGATAGTATTCTTTAATTTAAAAAAATGGCGTATACTAAAACATAGATAATAAAATTGTCTGTAAGATAGTGAAAGTTTCGTTTAAATATACCTGGTAGATTTTGTGTTTATCAATGTTATGTCCACTTCAGACACAAGTTCACGAGTAACTATTTAATATGAACTTAATCAAAAATATTCACATACTAAATGATTAAGAAAATGTTCTAGTTTAACATTATATTTTTTTCAAATCATTTACACTACACATTTTAACGTGATTGTCAGTTTAAAATCTGTAAAAGTCGCTTATTAGCGCCTTAAGGTAACTCAATCAACTATTACCTACACAGATCCGACAGAAAACCCACAACCTAGATCACGAAAGAAAACGTAAATTACCTTATTAGGCTTTTCCAATTAGCCTTACTTTAAACTACCAACATTGCTCCATTTTGCCTAAGGGGATTAACCAGGTCTAACCCGGTTAATCCCCTAGGAATCAATGAACTACTTAGGAACTGAGCTAATTAAGCAAGTTACCCACAATGAAGCCTACTTTTCTCTTTGTTTATTCCTTAATCTTGTTTACTGTCGAATTCTGTTAAAACCGAACAAAACATGTTTTGATCGAATAATACGACTTGCTTATTATTCATCGCTTGTTCTTGATGTAAATGCTAATTATGACAACAAATAATTCTAGGGAAGAGCAAAATAATAATGAATTATCATAAAGTAATACTATTTATCAGACCATACAAAATTAATGTATATAGAAATTCTCAACAATAATAATAATAAAATTATATAAATTAAAAAAGGGAGGGTAGAGCTCTTAGGAATTAAAAAAAACTCGTCCACATCGCTGTTATCATTCATCGTTCATCTGCTACGCGCCGGTCGAACAAAAACGCAGTTCCCAGAGCAGTCGTTCGACGCGGGGAGAGGTGAGACACGGTAGTACTAATATTTATACTGTGCCATAGGCCTGCCCAACTTCAAACAAAGTTAATCCTTCTAGTACGTTGGTTTGTGAGCTTGTCAATTTGGATATTTGTCAATCAATCATACCTCAAAGGCAAAACGGGTTTTGATAGGTACACTGGTAGACCATTGACCAACCGATCTATTCAAAATTTCCCTCGGAGTAAGCCAGCCAGTATCGACAGCTCATCTCAAACTCACTTCACCTGATATTATTAGTTTGTTAATATGCTTCCTTGGAATTATTTCGCGGTCTGCAGCGGTGGGCAAAACCTAGATTTTTCATAATTATGTGAAAAAAAAGTTCTCATTTAACATACTCTGGGTATGTAGGTACTATTAACTCGCTGATTGTTAAACCATTAATAGCTATATATAGCTTCGTGTATAGTAGGTATTTCCAGCTGTTGCGGCACTCAGAAAACCTTCATGGTATGAGAATATCGACTTACATTTCGATATCCTCACACCATGAGGGGTTTCTGTTGTAATGCTTCTCCGTGATCTTATAGTCATGTTGCCATAGTAAAACATGTAGCTTTTAACTAGGCCTATCGCGTAATATAATTTTGATTTGTATATGTGGGTGGGACCGGTATCAAAGAAATACGAGAAAAGTCATACATTTTTGGCTATATAAATGAATATATAGTATTGCTTTTACGGGCCCTTAGAGGATTACAACTAAACAAATAGTTTAACTTTGCTGCGTAAAGGTATAGAGGGCCGGAAATATTGCCAATTTTTTGAATGCTCAAAATTTTCTCAATCTTTTCTTCTAATTTAGTTTAAGCTTAGGTAATTATACCTGTTCAGTATATCAGTCTGTCGGTTTATATAACATATGGTGTGTTTTTATTAAGTTTAGAAGCAGAGAAAAGACCTACGTACGTTAAGAGGACTGTGAGGTACCGATACGCGGTGCGAGTAGGTATTCCAAAAATGCTATCTGTTTTATACCGCTCGCTCTGCCTCCCTCCGGGTGATTAATGCAAATACAATATGACCCTGCCCCCCGACCCGTATAGTACGATAGAGAGTTGCAAGTCTAGTCAATTGCCTACATTTCCTTTTTGAAATTTGCCCCCCTAAACCTTCACGGAATGGGACAACTTTGGGTCTGTACGTTTTGCTTTTTGAGTAATTCAGTATAGACTAATTTAAAAAATAAAAACGCTCGAGGAAGTTTTTAAGTCATAAATATTTAGAATAAAAATATTTAAAAAGATATAAAGATAATAATAACTTCTAGCGTACGCAATATTTATTTAAAATATAAACGTACAAACCTAGTTTTTTATTATATCTTTATTTTTATCTTTATGTCTTTGTCAGTTGTCTGTTGGAAAATTTTTGAAAATTGGACTAAGTTTACGGGGGATAAAACGCTATAGCTTTTTATATGAAAATTGACAGCCTCGCAATCCTCTTAACAAAGTACTCAGTTCGGGCGTGTTGCCAACGTCATTTCAATTTTACCCTGTTCAAAGGAAATTCCTGTACGTACTTACATAGTTACCATGAAACAATTCACGTTTTCATTACACTCAGTTTAGTGGTCAGTAACCTAAATAACAAGAAAGTGACTTGTTTGCCGTACCTAAACACGAAGAGTTCATCCTTCTTCCTAGTTCAGGGTCCCATGCTGGTGCTGCTGCTGCAGCTGCAGAAGACCTCAAACGGCGAAAGTATAGTAACCTTGGTTCGAACGTTATTTTCGAGCTGATTGGGGTTGAAACCCTCGGGTCGTGGGGTCCGAGTGCTCATCTTCTTTTTAAGGAAATGTCCAAAAGGTTGGTTGACACTTCCCGTGATCAAAGAGCTCGTTTTTACCTTGGTCAGAGATTAAGCACTGCCATCCAACGTGGCAATGCTGCCAGTCTCCTGGGTACATTACCAGGTGACGGCTATGTGGACGATTTGTATGATGCTTTATTGTGTTAGGTTTTTTTTTATAGTGTCATACTTTAGGTTTTCTTTTTTATTATTCTTGTAAATATTGTACATATTTAAAAACAATATATATATATTAGCATCATCCTGTTTATGTGATTTACTCAACTTTGTAATGAATCGAGAAGAATTGAGGATAATTTATTCATTGAAGAATTTAGTAATTAAATTGTAATTTTAGTTTAAACTTGTAACTATGATTTTATACTTAACATCACTGATGTATGTAATACTTTTGCATGCCTTCTAATAAAACATGGCTGTTTCTAAAAAAGATTGTTCTAAATTACCCTGCGCAACAGAAAGTGTCGGATATACACGATAATTCATTGTATTTTTTAGGAAATTATGTAGTTGCAAACACTTTTGTAACATGGACTATAGCTAAATACCAAAATGATCATTAAGTATAAAGTATTTTCCCACAGAATTGAAAAAGATGGTCTCATCAAGTCGTCGTCGATTGGGTTAATGGTTTGGATAGCCAAAGTTTTATTGAAGCGGATAGTGACGTCGCGTCGCGCGTGATACGAAGTAATATATTTTTTTAATCTGTATCTTATTTTGAATTTATTTCGAATAAAGTGCAAATAGAAGCTACAATAAAAACATTCCATCACCATATTCCATATAATTAATTCCCTAAAAGTATAATTTAAAAAATCTACACTTTATGCGTGAGGTCATACTCGATTTTAAATAGGTACTCGTAGTTAGAATAATGCTGAAGTGAACAAAACTTATTATATTTTATCACGATCATTATTCAAAGTTTTCTAATGATCGTTTAGAAAAGTGGTTTACTTCTAACTAAAAAATTATTTACGACAATTAATATAAAAATAACCCTTCTTTTGGGGATCGCTGCAGTCGGGTAAAAAATAGTTATCAGTACTGAATACATTATGAATGTTTTCTTTAAAAAAATATATGTTGCTGACTAGATAGATATATAAGGGCGGGTTGCTTCAACTAACCATTACTGACCGGTAATAGTCAAAAATGGCGCTAACTATCGTCGAATCAAAAAAAGGGTGGTTTCACAAAATCATACGTCAAAAAGTTACTATTACCATAACCGACCAGTCATGGTAATTTTGTGTTGTCAAACAGCTACTTCAGACATCAAAATATTATGGAATCTCTTTTTAAATAACTTTAACTGATGGATTTATATGTCTTGAAACAACCCGTTACATTTAACGTACGACGTTAAACATCGCACGTCATAGTAACTTTTTAACCGTCCGTATGTAACGTTAACCGACTGTTTGAAACAACCCGCCCTTAGTATTCATATTATTACATGTATAGAAGAGTGCGATTGTTAGTAAACTGAGACAGACATTGTCATGCTTGTAATGGTATTAATATTATCGTATGACAAAAGTACATACAATACCGTTTGCAAGTCATAGTAAATCTTAGGAAATATCGATAAATCGTTTCATAATTGTTTGCCACCCCTTTTTTTAACGTCACTAAATGGTCACTGTCAGTCTCTCGACCAGTGTTGTCAATTAAGCATTATTATGGAAAAAGTAGCATTTTTCCAAAATTCCATTTAGCATTTGGCCACTTTTTGTGTTTAGTGTGCATACTCTTCTCCAGTGATGCTACGTACTAACAGTACACGACGTCTGTCTCTGGAAAATAATTGTTGTTTGTACGCACAACAACCATTATTTTGAAACTGAGTCTTATTGCACCGCTTTTAGAGTCATAATGTACGCAATATGATCCTAAAAGCGGTGCAATAAGACTCAATTTACAAGTAAGTGTGTAAACAAATCTATTTTATAAAAAGAGTATCTTCAGACTTTTACAATTATTGAAAAACCCTGCAAACAAAAAGTGAATAGTTTAACGAAAAGCTCATTATTTCAGAACGAAACCGCGACTGACAGTGACAGTGACACTGACAGCCGCTGTTTCGCAGTTCTAACACTGAAATTGCATCGTTTTATGGGATATAATATCATAAATAATTATTTTTTTTTCCACACACTTGTCACATCACTTGTCTGCCATTTTTATAAATCCGTTAACGTCGTTTGTCACTTTCTTTTTTTTATAAACACAAAATGGGCATCGAAATGAAACGAAAAAGTGTTATTTTCATTTCGAAATATTTTATTATGTTATTATATTTTTGTTTTAAAAATATGGTAAGTCTATCAATCTACTCCTGGTAATGTATTCTTCACATCGGAAAATATATTAAACCCTCTAAATTATTTTTTTTTTCATACAATTTGACGACACGGTTGGCGCAGTGGCTGAGCGATCGACTGCTGCGCAGCGTGTTGCGGGTTCGATTCCCGCCCAGGGTAAATATTTGTGTGATGAGCACTTGTGTTTGCCTTGTGTCTGGGGTTGTTTATCTATATATGTATGTATTTAAAATATATTTGTGTATGTATATCAGCTGTCTGACACCCATAGTACAGGGTCTCCCTAGTTTGGGGTCAGGTGGCCGTGTGTGAAATGTCCCCACATATTATTATTATAATTGAATGTATGGATCTCGCCATGATTCTTTCTTTACCATATTTTTTTAGAATTTTATTAACGTAGATTTTGCATAGTATATTTTCTGGAGTTGGTTGCTCTCGCCTGTGCTGTCCCTGTGACCTCAACTTCTGATTCTTTTTTGAAATGGATTGCAGGGCGAACAATGTATGGGGGCCGAGCAATGTCGTTTATTATTTTGTTTTTGATTATGTGTATTTTTTATAACTATGTAGTTTAATATTATGTGCGTATAACATCCTCATGGAGTAGTTTGTAAGACGTTGTTGCAAGTACTTATTATTACGAATAAAGAAAATTATTATTTTAACATTGTTAAAAAATAAACCACACAGCAATTACTTATTAATAGATACTGGTGCCAATTCTGTTGTGCACAAGCTAGACTTATTTTAACCTATTTATATCTCTTTCTTTCTAATAAAATAAGAAAGAGACAGATATTGATTAGAGCTGTCAATTTAAGTTGGTCTAAAATTTTTATACAGATAGTTGTCATGACCTTTTTACATGGTAATGTACGTCATATATATTTTTTTTGTTTTTTCATTCTCTTGTTTTAGAAGTTACAGGGGGGGGGGGGGGGACACATTTTACCATTTTGTAAGTGTCTCTCGCGCAAACTATTCAGTTTAGAGAAAAATGATATTACAAACCTCAATATCATTTTTGAAGACCTATCCATAGATACCCCACACGTATGGGTACGATGAAAAAAAATGTTGAGTTTCAGTTTTAAGTATGGGTAACCCCCAAAATTTGTTTTTGTTTCTATTTTTGTGTGAAAATCTTAATGCGGTTCACAGAATACATCTACTTACCAAGTTTCAATAGAATAGTTCTTATAGTTTCGGAAAAAAATCGCTGTGACATACGGACGGACAGACAGACATGACGAATCAAGTACAAATAAGGGTTCCGTTTTTTGCCATTTGGCTACGGAACCCTAAAAATACTAGCTTGTCTGGTGAATTTTAGAAATTAACTATCTCAGTAAAATACTTGCTTATAAATAATTATGGAATATTCTTCGTAAGCCAGTTACAATGTAACAATGTATTTTCTGGTAAACAATGTAATTTTCTTAGAACAATCCAATTTAATATTATATCCTAAACTCCGTGGTATCGATTCATGTAACAACGTTACTGTAACAATAGTTAGGAAACGTATTACAATATAATTACACTTCAAACGTGTCAAGAATTGTAACACAAAACTAATTTCCTCCTTGTCTTAATAATAATGGAATCCTTTGATAATGTGGATTTTCCTTGATCACATGTTTCGGGATAAATTAATACAAATAGGTAGATGGAAGTTGTATTAAAATACATTGTTATGTTTGGCACACTAGAAAAGCCGGATGTATAAAAGATATATTTTGTTTTAATTTGGACCTCAAATATTTTGTTTCATTTAGAAAGAAGAAAGAAACAAAGAAAAACTGTTTATTTACGTAAAAATGACGCACATAATATAAAAACGGTTGTTTGCTAAAGCCTCAAAATAATGTCCTAGACGGAAATAAGCGTCATTACCGCGCGAAATCTAACGCTTAGCATAATGCCGAAGCCGTGCACGAAGGCACGAAACCACGGCGCTGGTTTTCAGCGCAAGCAGCGTATGACGACACGGTTGGCGCAGTGGCTGAGCGATCGACTGCTGCGCAGCGTGTTGCGGGTTCGATTCTCGCCCAGGGTAAATATTAGTGTGATGAGCGTTTGCCTTGTGTCTGGGTGTTGTTTGTCTATATATGTATGTATTTAAAATATATTTGTGTATGTATATCAGCTGTCTGACACCCATAGTACAGGGTCTCCCTAGTTTGGGGTCAGATGGCCGTGTGTGAAATGTCCCCACATATTATATTATTATATTAAGCCGGCGTGTCGCTGTCTCGGAACAAACGTAAAGGTTTGCGGGCTCGGAATCTTGGGGCACCTCGACACGGACAGGAATGTTCTAGGGGAAGATGGTGGTTAGAGCGAGCCTGCAAAACCGGTGATCCAAGCCCTCACCCTTCGTGTTCGATTTGCAAATTGTCTTTAAAAACTCGTCCCTACATTTTTTTTGTAGATTATGTAAGCTACCCCCGCTATTGCGTAACTCACTCTCAAACACGATCCCTTCATATTAAAAGAGATACACACATCAACATTGTCTAGGGATATTAGAAGATTTTTCATAAAAAAGATGAATATTTGAAGATTTCTCAATAAAATATCCAAGACTTGTTTATGATGTAAAGTTTCAAGACTGGCATTACTGGCAAGCACTGTCTTTACTGTTTCTGTTCACATTGTGCATTCGCGATAAAAATGATAATGGTGTTCCAAACATTAATTTTGAACATGGTACAGATAGAGGGAGACCGATGATTGCTTTCGGTTAAGGATGTTTCACAATAAATAAAGGGTCCAGCTACATATCCGATTAAGTAAAACTGTAATTTTTGAAAAAGAAATGTCCCTAGACAATGTTAGCAGTGTACATAAACCATTGCTTCATATGTTTGAAGATTCGGCTGCTTGATAACGTAAAGAACGAAAGAATGATTGGGATTTGTGATGGTGTGTAGGTGTAAATATAGAAATGATTTTATCTAATAAATAGTATTTGTTTCATAGGTTTTTGTTTGGTCGCAGCTCACCCGATCTTATGTGATGATGCGGCCTTAGGAGGAGCACGCTTGCCTAGGATGAATCGGTACACTCGGGCCTTGAAGATACCCAGATTAAATGTATCGGGGAATAGAGAGGCGGTCAGTGAATTCCACAGTCTGGCAGTTTGCACAATAAATGTGGAATCAAACGCTTGGTTCGAGACCGTGGAATTTCAAACGTGTAGCGGTGACGCTTCGCTGTAACCCTGCTCGTGAAATGGATATGGGGGTATCAAGTTGTACATTCTAAAACACAAATTTTACAAACGTTCACATTTTAATCTATCTGAACTTATCAAAAAGTCTATAGATACCTAAATTCCTGCTAAAATTTTCATATTGACTTAAGCTGAGATGATATTTTGAATAGTTTTAATTAGTTGAATTGGCCTTCAGTGGTTACGATAACAATATATTAAAAGTCGTGAGTTGAAAACTTATAAGGAAACAACAATACTCATTGTATATCTCCGTCGTCGAACCATTCATCATTTGCCTCGCCTTTTCCCAACTATACTGGGGTCGCCTTCCAGTCTAACTGCATGCAGCTGAATTGCACCAGTGTTTTACACATGTCTGACGCTCACGGCCCATCATCATCATCATTTCAGCCGAAAGACGTCCACTGCTGGACATAGGCCTCCCCCAAGAAATGGGGGGATTTGCCATAATCGCCACGCTTGGCAGGCGGGTTGGCGATCGTAGTATGGTTGTTACAAAGGCACAGAGAACGCTGCTGCCCATTCTCTGGTGAGTCCCTTAGTCGCCTTTTACGACACCCAGGGGAAGATATGGGATGGTGCTATTCTTTACGTCCGACACCGTACGGACTACGGCTCACGGCCCAGTTACTAGATAATACGATAGCACTTGGTACCGCCGCTCTTACCTTATGATAATTAATATTATGTAGTATGTACGTCATCACGCATAGTCATAACGACACGGCCGTCATGATCATCACTATGACGTAATAAAACTACATTCTTTGATAGAAATTATTTATTTGCGGCGAATTATTTGCGTCGTCATCAACAAAAACTTTATAAATGAGATTATGTGTGTCATGGGAACCTCTAGTCTAGTTCTTATACGTATGTGTAGGTTCGTCACGATTTTAGTGACGTTAAAATGACGTATCTAAAAAAATAGTTTTTGACGTCTCTTGCGTCATATTTTCTTTTTGCTGGACATTTACCTCCTAATTTACGTAAATCTAGTCGAGATGATACGGAAATAAACTTGCTTAATCTTCTTTCTCCGATTAATGGTTTATTCAAAAATTATAACAAGTACGTCACTGTGGTTTTAGTGACGTTATGGGGCTCGCCTTGGTAACTTTAAAACTTTCTTAACTGGTTCATGGACGCACTACACTGGTTTACCTAACAATATTATTCGTGAGTTGAATACGTATAAGGACACAATACTCATATCTCATATTATCATCTCTGTAGTCGAACCGTTCGTCACCTGCCTCGTCTTTTCTCAACTATATTGGAGTCGGCTTCCAGTTTAAGTGGATGCAGCTGTATACCAGTGTTTTACATGGAGCGCCTGCCTATCTGACTCCGACAACTCAGTTACTAGGTAACACGATACCCTTGGTACCGCCGTTCTTACCTTATGATAATTAATATTATGTAGTATGTACGTCATCACGATATTCGTAACAGAAACAACACGGCCGTCATGATCATCACTATGACGTAATAAAACTACATTATTTGATAGCCATTATCTATTTGCGGCAAATTATTTGCGTCATCATCAACAAAAACTTTATAAATGAGATTATGTGTGTCATGGGAACCTCTAGTTCTTATATAATTGTGTAGGTTCGTCACGTTTTTAGTGACGTCAAAATGACGTTTCTAAAATTTTTTTTATGAAGTTTCTTACGTCATATTTTCTTTTTGCTGGACATTTACCTCCTAATTTACGTAAATCCAGTCTAGATGATAAGGAAATAAACTTGCTTATTCTGCTTTCGTCCGATTAACGGTTCATTCAAAAATTATAATAAGTACGTCACTGTGGTTTAGTGACGTTATGGGGATCGCCTTTGTAACTTTAAAACTTTCTAAACTGCTTGATGGACGCTCTACTGTTTTACTTACGTAGTTTGTATGCGTTGACGTAAAAAATAAAGGGAATAAATATAATGACAACCAAAAATAGTAAATGATCTCCAAATCTTAGTCACCAAATTTTAGGACCCTTAAGTCTCCCCTGGGGCGGATCCGACATGGTTAGGTTGGGTTAGAACTGTGACCAGAACCAAATCGCTTTTTACAGTCAAACTCATACATTACTACAACACTTTAAATGTTGGTGATCATTTACTATTTTTGGAAGTTATTTACCATATCTGGAGGTTCGTTAAACATTAAAATGGGGTAAAATGTTGGTGATCATTTACTATTTTTGGAGGTCATTTACTATATCTGGAGGTTCGTTAAACATTAAAATGGGGTTAAATGTTGGTGATCATTTACTATTTTTGGAGGTCATTTACTATATCTGGAGGTTCGTTAAACATAAACCGAAAATAAGTTGCCGTGAGGTAAATCCTATTTCGAAAACATATAAGACAACCAAATTGCTGCCCGATTTGGTTTTATTCTCGTCATCTACTAGCCTGTTTCTAACTATGTTGGGGTCGGCTTCCAGTCTAACCGGATGCAGCTGAATACCAGTGTTTTACATGGAGCGACTGCCTATCGGACCTAAACAACCCAGTTACTGGGTAACACGATACCGTAAGACCGATTGTCAGACTTTCTGGTTTGGTTTGAAAATGCCCACCCACAGACCGACCGCGGCAAACACAGGAAGTAAAAGTTTTGTTTATAGGCAATCTCAAGCAGTTTCAATCAGACATCAGTCTCGACTGTCACGTTTTGTCTAAATGAACAATGCACTGTTCAATGCACAGTAGCAGCCCTAGTGAGTCTAGCAAGTTTACCCTGCCGAATTTATCCCCTGCCGAACTTACCCCCTGCCGAACTTACCCCCTGCCGGACTTACCCCCTTGCCGAACTTACCCCCTGCCGAACTTAACCCCTGCCGGACTTACCCCCTGCCGGACTTACCCCCTGCCGGACTTACCCCCTGCCGAACTTACCCCCTGCCGGACTTACCCCCTGCCGGAATTACCCCCTGCCGGAATTACCCCCTGCCGGACTTACCCCCTGCCGAACTTACCCCCTGCCGAACTTACCCCCTGCCGGACTTACCCCCTTTCTGAACTTACCCCCTGCCGAACTTACCCACTGCCGAACTTACCCCCTGCCGAACGTACCCCCTTCCGAACTTAGCCCCTGCCCAGCTTAGCCCTGCTGAACTTGGGTGTTTATAATTTTCAGATGTTAATTAGAAAAAAATAAATAATAATTATAAATATGGGTTTTTATATTTTTTATGGGTTTTTTTGGGATTAGCAAAAACTAATCCTAACCTATTCTGTAATGAATAAGCAAATATCAGGAAACATACTGTAACCTTACTGTACCTTACATAAAAATGTACGATGTTTTATAGCTAACAGTTAAAGCAAGCATGCATCATGCCAGCAAGCAAACATGGTGTAGAACGTATAATGTACGGTAAACGGGAAGTACTTGAAAGAATGAAATTTAATTTTATAACTGAATGAAATGCTGCGTTCACAATAGACAAGCAGAAAGAGTAACAGGCACGATAAAGATTAAGCGCGGCGTAGCTACACAATTCAGTCCTAAAACTTAATCCAATCTGTTGAATCTCAATTTTCTTTACTCTAGGTGTCGGACAGACAAGACTACGTGGTTTCGGTTTCGCAGCGAATCGTTTCTGTCATTAACTTTTGTAGCACAACATATTGACTTTTAGCTAATATTTTCCATATTGTCTATTTATATACATTTTCGTTGAAATAAATTCCATGGAAAAATACACTGATCAAACCATATTCGTTCAAAAATAATTTTACTGTTTGATATGTTTGTTAAACAAAAAAGATGTGATCATAAATTCATTGGATTGTGTTTCTGTGAAATATGTTTCATTTAAGTAAATAGTCTTTGAAACAATAATAGCCAAAATAAAAATACAAGAATTCACCAACAATAGAAGGAATCTGGTTAATGGTCACTGTTCTAACCTTTTTTTTTTTTTTTTTTTTTTTTTTTTTTTTTAACCTAACCCAAATTATTCAATAACTAAATTATGCTAAACGTTACAGATTAATATTATAGTAACTGATTATTATACTATATGAATATTAGTTAAAATGTCAGTAATGTTTATTATACCATATAAAATTAGGTAAAATGAAATTACATCAATAATTCATTATCTCATTTGATCGTTATATTAAAAAAAAAGTATGTTAAATGAAATTAGATCATAATATATGATCTTTAGAGATGGGGGCTTTTGATAACGCATGGCGGCCTATGCTACTACTTAAATTAAAAACCCGTGGTTGTTACAGAAACATGTATACTCTTGTGTACTCGTACTTTCTAAACGGTTCCGTAAAACTTAAACTTGGGCATCACTCGCTGTCGAAGGCGGTCCCTATTTATGGAATTTGGGTGGTAAATACTCGCTCTTCCGTTTTCATGCGACTGTTCATAACCGGTTACGCAGACGATGGCCTACTGCTAATTCAGGCAAGTAGTCGGGCTGAGCTTGAGAATTTTGTGTCAACATGCCTTCGTTTAATATCTCAGTGGGACGATCGAAATCGTCTAACGTCAAACTTTTGCTCCGCAAAAAACCTATCAACTTATTCTAAAAGGTAATCTTATACCATGGCCTTGTATTAAATTTAATAACATTACCGTTAACAGAAAACAATCCGTGTGCTACCTTGGTTTGGTCTTAGAGAAAAACTTTTCATTCATTGATCACATAAAATCAGTAGGTGAAAAAGCTAAAAAGAACTTTTATGCCTTGACGAGAATATCTAAAGCCACTTGGGGTCTATCTTTTTTAACTCTAAAAACTATTTATGGAGCTACTTACCTAGGTTGTATGTGCTACGGTGCACCTGCTTGGGCCGATAAGACCACCATAGGAGCGGCACGACGTAAACTGCTTCAAAGTCAACGTTTAGCTTTGATATTTTTATGTAAAGCTTATAGGACCGTCAGTACTGAAGCCCTTCCGGTACTCGCAGGTGTACTTCCAGTCGATCTTGAGGTGCAGCCGACGTGCTGCAATGTACTATTCCGCTCGAGAGACCATGGACTCAAGCTTTTTAACACAACGTGACCGTGCTAAAATTTCTAGATTATTTAAACCGCAAACTGACGTTTGGGATGAACTTACCGAGTGGCAGCGTAGGTGGGATGATTCCACCAAGGGCCGACACCTTCATCAGTTCTTTCCATTCGTTCGTGAGCGGCTGGCCAGGACATGGCTGGAGGTGGACCACTGTGTTGTCCAATTTCTAACGGGTCATGGCAACTTTAAAAGTAAATTATTTTCTTTCAAGCTTGTGTCAATGTTCTATATTTGACTGTGAATACGAACAATCTGCACATCATATTTTATAGGAGTGTATTCTTTGGCAGATAGAACGGAATATTATGTTGGTTGTTGCTACATCCAGAGCAGTTTATTATGCGGACCTTGTGGAAACTAGAACTAATTTCCGTGCGTTCAAGCGATTTTTCCATACCTATTATTGGAATCAATGTTAGTGTAACAGCTCACTTTTTAGGGCCCATTAATAAAATTATGTCAATTATAATCCGTGGTGCTTAGCAACTGGGCTTTACCCAGTTGCAAACGTCCCTTTGTGCCTATTGGCACAAAGTTTGGCAGGGCTAAGTTCGGAAGGGCTAAGTTCGGCAGGGCTAAGCTCGGCAGGGTTAAGTTCGGCTGGGGGTAAGTTCGGCAGAACCGATTTTGATGCGGTTTTCAGAAAAGTGTTTGATACATTCTGAAGAAGGTTTTAGTATACAAGAAACAGAAATTTAATTAGCGCTTTTTTAAAAAAGCAACAAAAACCGAGAAGACGTTTTCGTTTCTCTCATCTTTCCATCTTTAGAGGACTTTCAATCTCTCTTTTAACTATGTTGCCGTTCCTTAAGCACGACGGTCTTAGCATCGAACATCTGAAAAACGCGTTCACCTGCCTCGAGTGTTGGCCATGTTTTTTAACCTTTGTGATAGTCATTGTTATTTACCTGGTGCCCTTAAATACACTACTGTAGTGCCTATTGTTAAAAATAGAACCGGAGATGCCTCTGACATTTCCAATTACAGGCCAATATCGTTGGCGACTATCACAGCCAAGGTGCTGGACAGTCTGCTTGACAAACAGTTATCGAAGCATATTATATTAAATGACAGACAGTTCGGCTTTAGACCAGGACTCTCCACAGAGAGTGATATTTTATGCCTCAAGCAGACTGTACAGTATTATAGTGACAGAAAGACGCCTGTGTTTGCCTGTTCTCTGGATTTGTCAAGTGCATTCGATCTTGTAAATTATAAAACACTGTGGCATAAGCTGGAAGAAGAAACTACTTTGCCTAGTAACATCATAAAGTTGTTAAAATATTGGTATAGTAATCAACAAACAGTGTGAAGTGGGAAGGGTCGTTCTCTGAGGCGTACAGTTTGGAGTGCGGGGTGAGACAGGGGGTTTGAGCCCACCTCGACTTTTTAATTTGTATGACGGCTGATCGTTGAGCTCAGCAACACTAATATCGGTTGTCATATAGATGGAGTATGTGTAAATAACATTCGTTATGCTAACGATATGGTGTTGCTGAGCCCATCGATCAGTGCCTTGAGGCGACTGGTTTCAATCTGTGAAGCATTCGCGGTAGCTCAAGGACTCAAGTATAACACCAAAAAGAGCGAAATAATTGTTTTTAAGGCAGGTGCTGTAGGTTACCCTACTATACCAGAGGTATCGCTCTGTGGAACACCCTTAAATAGGGTGACCAATTTTAAATACTTGGGTCATTGGGTTACCGAAGACATGAAGGATAACATGGACATTGACAGGGAACGTAGATCGCTGTCGGTACGCTGCAACATGCTAGCCCGCAGGTTCGCGCGATGTACTGGGGCGGTCAAGATGACGCTGTTTAAATAATTTTGCTCGTCATTTTACACGTGCAGTCTGTGGACCAGTTGCAGTTTGCGTGCATACAGCGATCTACAGGTTCAGTATAATAACGCACTCAAGATACTGTTGGGGCTGCCATGGCGATGTAGCGCTTCTAAGATGTTTGCTGAAAGACGTATTGATGGTTTTGCGGCCATCATACGCAAAAGAAGCGCCTCCCTACTTGCTCGTCTGCGTGGCAGTGCCAATACTATCTTGAGCTTATTTGGTGATAGGTGGGAGTCTCCAATGCTTCGACATTGGATGATACTCCACACCCAATAAAATGTGTATGTCTACTAACACTAGTTGTTAAGATCATTGTTACTAACACTATGGGCGTAGCCCGAAATAAATACTATTATTATTATTATTTTAATGGATTTGGATGATAAGGAGGCACTAAAAAGTGGAAAATAAAAACTTAAAAAAAAAGAGAACCGCCTTCAAAAAAAACTAAAAAGGCGGTTCTCTTTTTTCAAAAAAAGTTTTTTAACTAAGTAAACGAATCACGTTAATCGAAAGTTTCTGCACAAATACTAGGAACTAGTCAAAAAGTCACTGGTGACAGAAATGGAACGATGTGTACTGAATTACCTAAAATAAAAGTTAAATGTCGGTATCTTTTTGCTACTTTAGGGTTTTCCTAAACCCACGCAAAATACGTGTTTGGAATATTCTTCAGGGACTCAATTTTAATCACATCAGTTTGCTCTCAAAGTTAAGTCTACAGTATGTGTATAAATTATTTATAAGTAGTTGAGTGAGTGTTTCAAAAGTGGATTTTGTTCCAATTTTGAAAAAACTAAAAGCAAGTTTCTACAATTGTCCTTTCTTCAGTGGTTTCACAACTAAGTTGGTGTCGACTTACAGTCTAACCACATGCAGCTAAATACCAGTGCTTTACAAGAAGCGACTGCCTACCTGACCTCCACAACCCAGTTACTAGGTAATACGACACCGCTTGGTAGATTGTTGGCCACACTTTCTGGCTTCTGACTACCCATAACGACTGTCAAAGATCTACGAATAACAGCCGGTACCAATGGCTTTACCTGCTTTCCGAGACATGAAGGGATTTTGGTTTTAAATGAATGGTCACCCATCTACGAACAGACCGCGGAAAGCGTAGCTTAACTATGATTAGTCCGTACGGTTTTTTCTTAGCCGTGAGCCCCTGCGAGCTTCTACAATATGTCCACACCAGACTTTAAGGTCTATTTTATGATTTTAACCCTTTTTTTTTAACGTGGGGAAATCCTCGTGGACTGTCCCCCGTCTCTTACCGGAATCTTACCGGCTAAAACCACCACGGTGTTCCTCGACTGACCTATAGGCGGGGGTACGGAATCCGCTCGCACATGCACCGCGCCCCCGCCAGGCTATGACCCGTCAATGACGTAGGCGGGTCTCGTCGACCTCGGCGGTCTAAGCGCCGCCGAATCCTCTAGTGTGGCGCGCGCGGAACACGGCGCGCCGCCTGCACGGGCCTGCATCTGGTCGGGTGGTGGACTGGCCCTAAGTCGACCACCTGCAGGCCGATAATTTTAACCCTAAATATTTAACCTTTATTACTACAGTAACTTTTCTTAGAACTTAAAAATATAGAAATATTTTCAGATGCAGGTTAATACATGGTTACAATCTAAAAAGAAACACTACTCATGCCAAAAATATAAATGTACACTCAAATTAAAAAGCTAACGGTAAAACTAACCATCTGTCGAAACGACGGGCAAAGGTTACGTATCTCAAAAACTGTGATACTTACCTGATTGATACGTGCGCCACTGCAACGACCTCACCGGTGACTAAAGTTGGCTAAAAGAGGCAAGTCGTTCAGACAAATCGTTAAAAAGTGACAGCGATTTTACTTTGCGTTACCCGTCGATTCGACGGAGGTTAGCTATCTAGGGTTAAATCACATGTTTCCTTTCTAACGGCACAAAACCAACATTAGCTTAACGAAGACTTTAAATTCATGCCATCCCCTTACATTTTGTATCAAAAAGAAAGTGACAGCGTCAGTTTAATGTCTCCCTTAAACTAATGTTGGTTTCGTCCAACTCACCGTTTTTCTTTTAAGGTAATTAGGTAACAACTCTAAAAATATGCGACTTATTTTGTAATGGTATGCTATTTCATACAGAGTCCCCTTCCCGCCGCGGTAAGCACGTATTGCCGTTGGTCTCAGCTCTCATTCGTAATTCCTTGACAGTCGTTACAAGTAGTCAGAAGCTAGAAAATCTGACAACCAGTGTTGCGTTAAGGCGACGATATACGCCGGCGACCTTGAGCGACCAGAGAATCGTATGCGCTGCGTCCAAAACTCTCAAAGTTAAGTCGAAAAAATTAAATAAAAAATGGTATTGTTTAACTAAAAAGAAAGGCATATACTAAAAGATAGATAATAAAATTGTCTGTAAAATGGTGTAAGTTTCGTTTAGTTATACCTGGTAGATTTTGTGTGATTGTCAATGTTTTGTCCGCGTCAGACACAACTTCACGAGTTAATTAAACTATTTAATATGAATATAATCAAAAATATTCACATATTAAATGATTAACCTTCGGTATGCGAGTTGGGGTATTTTTAACCCCAATACCTTTCAAATGCGTTAAATTTATATTAAAACGCAATTATATAAGTCGATTTTCACAGTAGCTGGAGTTTAAATATTTCCGCGTCTTTTGGTAGCGTCGGATCAGTACTGAGTGCACTAGCGTCGTGTGTGCAAGCGCGCAAAGTGGTTCCCGGGTGTTTTTAACCCCACGTTGTATGGGACGTCGTAAAAAGGTATGTGCTTACTTCTGTGTTTTTTTGTTATTTACACCTACAATGAGTGAATTTTTAATACTTTTTAGTTTTAATTATAGGTACATATAGTGAATATGTCATATCAGCGAGGTTTCTGAAGTTCAAAGTGATACGGATGTGGAAGATGCTGAAATAAACTTTCGATCATCATTAGATGACACAACATCAACACCTGCAGGGACTCAGCAGAATATCAGCGTCAGGTATATTTGCCTGACACGTGCTGAGCTGGACTTCCATTTGGTGCAACTATGAGTCGCAAACCGCACCTTTGTCTAATACTGTGATTATTTTTATAATGCAAAATATGTTTAGTATTAATTAATAAGAAAAATAAGCATGTTCCATTTAAGAAATATTTTTTGTTATTTTTTATTGTGACGTAATGCGTGTGTTGCTGATTTTACTGAAAGGCTATGTGATTTTAAGATTTTTTTATAATATATGTTTTATTTAATACAATTTTGTTATTTAATTCGTTAGTTAAGTAATATCCTTAACAAAAAAAAGACATTAAAACTTGTTTTGCTTTATAAACTTTCATAGTACATACCGATGATTCTAGGGTTAATTTAACCCCACGTTGTATAGGTGAGGAGATTTTTTCACCTTGTACTCCGAAGGCTAAGAGAATGTTCTTTTTTTTTTTTTTTTTTTTTTTTGATACGGGGTGGAAAATCCTCATGTATGTCCTCCGCCCTGGGGCGGGCGGAGGGGTCTGTCAGACTCTTACTGACTAAAAACCACCCCGGTGTTCCATCTCACACCTACGTCGGGGGTCGCGGGAACTGGAGATACTTCCGCAACCCCCGGCTGGTGCCGGCCCGCTGCAGCGGGCCACTTCTCGGGTCAGGGGGGGGAGTGAGGTGTTAGACTCCCCCCCGGACGTCTTAGAGGGGCGCGCGTGGAACACTACGCGCCGCCACCTCGGGTCCTGGTGTATGTGGGGGGCGACAGACGTCCCCGAGTCTGCCGCCCCTGGACCCATTTAGGGGGGCCGGAAGAGGGCGTTATCCGCCCTCCGCCGACGCCCGGTGCGCCTGCTGCGGGCAGGGTGGGAGGTTGAGATCTCCCTCTCCCTTTCCGCAGCCTCCTTCTGCGACATGACACTTTCGCAGAAGGAAACCACCGCGTCCCAGGACTCTGCGCTGTCGACCATCGATTCGACCACGGCCGACAGCGACAGGTCACTGCCTACTTCTGAGACGAGGGCACGGCGCGGCCCCTCCCAAGCGGCACATTCCGCCAGCGTATGCCGCGCCGTGTCCTCCCGGCAGTCGACGCAGTGGTGACACCGGGCGTCCGGCTCCCTGTTTATGCGACACAGGTACTTCCCGAAGCAACCATGCCCCGAGAGCACCTGCGTCACCCGAAACGACAGGGAGCCGTGCCTCCTCCCGAGCCAGCGCTCGAGCACTGGCCGGACCGCCTCGATGATGGCGAGGCCGGCGGTAGGGCGCGAAAGCCTGTCCCGCCATTCCGCCACCAGGACCTCGCGAAGCTGAGACCGACGCAGCTCCATGTGTCGCTGCATCGGTCGCTCGCCCCGCGCCCGCGCTTCCTCGCGCCACCGGTACAGTGACGCGAGCACCTTCGCCTCCAGGTCCCAGGGCGGGGATCCGGCCAGTGCACAAGCCGCCTCGTAGGAGATCGTGCGATATCCCCTGATGACTCTGACGGCCATCGCGCGTTGCGGCTTTCGCAGCACGGCGATGCTTCCGGCCGTCAGGTCTGCCGCCCAGATCGGGGCCCCATAAAGGGCCATCGATCGCACGATCCCCACGTAGAGCCGCCTGCAGACGGCGCTCGGGCCCCCCAGATTGGGAAGCAGCGTTGACAACGTCCCAGCCGCGCCCAACAACTTGGGCGCCAGCCGCTGGAAATGAGGGCCAAAATCCCATCGGCTGTCGAGCACCAATCCAAGGTACTTCATGGTAGACTGGACAGCTATTCTGGCCCCCCCGACCACGATGTGTGATCCCGGCGGCGGCGCCCGCCGAGGACCGTGAAAGATCACGGCCTCCGACTTGTTGAGGGCCACCTCCAGGCCGAGGCGCCGGATACGGCTCACCACCTGTGAGACCGCAGCCGTCGCCAGCAACGCTGCCTCCCTGTACGAACTCCCCCGGGCCGTGACCAGCGTGTCGTCAGCGTAACACGTCAGGTCCACGCCCGGCTGGAGCTCGCCCCTCAGCACCCAGTCGTACCCGATGTTCCACAGGGGCGGTCCTAAGACGGAACCCTGCGGAACACCGCACGACATGCGGCGCTGGTGCTCGCCATCACGTCCCACGTAGGTGACACACCTCTCAGACAAATAAGCCCCAACTATGCGGCGGAGGTAGGAAGGCACACGATGATAGCGCAGTGCCTCCCGTACACAACTCCAGGGCAGGGTGTTGAACGCGTTGGAAATGTCCAAGGACACCGCCAACATCACCCCGCCCCGGGACACCGCTTCCTCCGCCAGGACTCTCACCCTCGATACAGCGTGTATGGTGGAGCGCCCATGCCGAAAGCCATACTGGCTCTCGTCCAGGTCCGGCCCCTCTTCGCACAAGTGGCCGACGAGGCGGGCTGCGATTATCCGCTCAAACAGCTTTCCCACCTCGTCCAGCAGCACTATGGGCCGGTACGCGGACGGAGAGTCCGCAGGGCGCCCCGCCTTCTTGAGCAGGACCAGACGACCAGATTTCCACAATGTGGGAAACTGGCCCCGCTCAAGGCACGCTGTAAATAGTCCTCTCAGTTGGGGCTCTAGCTCCTTCAGAGCGAGGGCCAACGCTAAGCCGTGAATGCCGTCGGGCCCCGGAGCCACGTTCTTGGCCCGGAGCCGCAGCACGGCCGCCCCCATCTCTGCCTGTGTCACCTCTGGGACGCTGACGGCGTTCTCCTCTGTGGACTCTGCGTCTGTGGGCAAAGCCATCGGCGGTGGATTATGCTCCGCTCGTGCCGGGAAGAGGGCTGAGACAGCCTCCTCCAGCAGCTCTGGTTGGAGACTCCCCGTGAGCGGGGGCGCCGCAGACCGAAGTTTCCCTCGAACCGCTTGATATGGGCGCCCCCACGGATCCCGGTTTAGGGTCTCCAACATCTCCTCCCTGGCTTGCGTCTTCGCATCGCCGATGGCCAGACACAGAGTCCTCTTAGCCGCGCGGTACACCTCATACAGCGCGGCTTCTTCGTCCGGGACCCGACGACGTCTCCTCCGGTATCGGGTGTACCGGCGTCTGACCGCTACGCACTCAACGCGCATACGTGCGATCTCGGCCGACCACCAGTACACCTGGCGCCCTGCTGACTGTGCGTGGACCCGGGGCATGGACGCGTCGCAGATTTGCGTCATCGCCCCGCGGAACCACAGCGCCTCCAGTTCGACGTCGACGGGTCCGTTCGTCTCCGACTCCCGGAACCAGGCCTGGACAATGGCGGCCTCCTCGAGAAGTTCCCTGTTCATGCGCTTACGCGCCCACCGCGGACCGTTCGTTTGCGGGGCCGATGAACCGCGGCCGCCCGTGGTCTGGGCGGAGACGTCAAAACGGATGTATCGATGATCCGACAACGTCTCCACCTCCACGGCGACACGCCAGTCGCGGACACGGCTCGCGACAGCAGGGCTAGCGAACGAGACGTCCACTATTGACCCGCCCCGCTGCCGCACGCACGTGTGAACCTCACCCCGATTCAGAACGGCCAAGCCAGTCGCGACCGCCCACTCCTCCAGCACCTCACCCCGAGCATCGGTCACTGGAGATCCCCACGCCGCAGACTTGGCGTTGAGATCCCCCAGCAACAGCACCGGGCGAGGGTGAAGACGGCCTACGACGGCACCCAACTCGACAAGGAACCTCTCGAAGTCGGCGAGGCTCTTGTTGGGCGAAAAATACGCACCAACTATGCCAATGCCGTCCGCGAGGGCGGCTACCCAGCCGTGTCCTCGGGACGGGTTGACAAGAGCCCCGCCAATGATGGCCACCAAGCCGTCCAAGTCTCCCACCCAGTTATCCCTGGGGGGGACGAAGTACGGCTCGGCGACCACAGCCACGTCAATCGACCACTCTGCCATGCTCTGGAGGAAGAGGTCCTGAGCTCTGGCACAGTGGTTGATGTTGCCCTGGAGGAAATGGTACAGCGCCATTTATGCGCAGTCCATTCCCTCCGGGTTCGCACCATTCCTAGGCCGGGAGTCAGCCGATGAGGCGCCAGCCTGCGAGGGGGGTAAAGGGCCCCCAGCAGCCTTGGCGCCCCGTCTCTTCCTGGGGGGCGCACAGGCCTTTCCACCCGCTGTGTGCCCAGCGGGCCTCCCTACAGCTGTACAGAGGCTGCAGTTTGGCGCCGCGGAGCACTGGGCCGCCTTGTGGCCGGGCTGACCGCAGCGATAACACTGATCGCTGCGATCGATTCGGCCGGTGCACCGAGCCTTGACATGCCCAATGTCAAGGCAGCGGAAGCACCGCATAACCCTGGGTTGCAGCAGCTTCGCCCTCGCTGCAACCCACCCCACCAACAGACGCCCAGCATCAGCGACTTTGTTGGCCGCCGCGACGGGACACCGCACCCAGATCGCGCCGAGCCCGGAAGCGTCGACGCGAATCTCTCCCGTCCGCACGTCTGCAGGCGGACATCCACCGACACGGGCGACGGCCGCCACGACCTCATCCGGAGTAGTCGAGTCGTCCAGACCGTCAACGCGCAGCTCAGCGGTCTTCGTCGGCCTGGACACCCGGACGTCCTCCGGGTTGAGGACTTCCCTCAACTTGGCGGCCAGGATGTCCGCCTTTTCTGCGCTAGAGGCGCCCGACACCTCCAGCAGCCGCGCCCCCGTGATCGCCGGCCTCATTTTGAAGCCGGACGGTGTGCCAAGGTCAGGGAACGCGACTTTGGCCTTCGCCTCCATTAAGACCGCCTTGTAGGAAAGGCCCCTTTCGACGGCTCCGGGCTGCAGCGTAATCACTACAGCCGCGGAGCGTGGGGCTCTGACCTTACGAGGTCGTTGGGCCGCCACCGCGGCCGCAGTCGTGGGCACAGGGCCTGGCTTAGCGGGCACCGAGCTCGGCTTAGCGGGCGTCTCCTTCCTCCGTTTGTCCGCATTGAGCGGTGGACGGAGGGTTTCGGGAGGGAGCAGCCTGGCCTCTATGGCCTCCAGGCGCGCCCCTACCATCTTCCCACACTGCATCATGCATATGCGGGCAATTTTCTCCACCTCCGCATCCGCTAGTGCATGGGTCGACGATGGGGCCGGTGATGAAGCCAACGCTGAGGCCGCGATGGTAGAAGCGCCGTCGGCCGCGGGAACTGCCCTCTGGGCGGCAAATTGCCGTTTGAGGTCCTCCAACTCGGAGCGGAGACGGCGGTTCTCCTCCCACAGCTTCGCTGTCTCATCTGTGCTCGTGCGATTGACGAGGACCTCAACTGCCTCCCTGATGTCGTCAGCCGCCTCCTTAAGGGCGCGCGTGAACGTGCCCTTCAGGTTACCCGACTTGGTGGCAACCTTCAGGACGACATCCACGCCGTCCAGAACTTGGCGACTGAGCGCCACCGCCGAAACACCCTCGCCGGCCGCCAGCCGAACTTCGCGCCGCTCTCGTGCCTGGCGGGACAACTCAGCGACTTCGCCTTCCGCGACAGCCTTTCGTTGCGCCCGTTTCGCAGCATTTGCCTCCGCCCTGTTCGACCCCAACCCCAAGGAGCCGTCACTTAGGTCCGCGATGGAGGGCCCGGAGTCGCTCGCCATGCTCTCCACGTTGTCTGACGGAGCCGGCGTATCGGGCCGGGACACCGGCACGAACCGGCCCCGCCCATCGCGCTCCGATAAACGAGCGGGGGCTCCACTCGCCACCGCGCGACCTCTCCCTCTCCGTGCCGCTGGCACCTTCGGGGCCGGCAGATTCTCCTCACTAGAGGAGAGGTCCACCGACCTCGAGCCCTCGCCGCGGGGGCGCTTTCTAAAAGCGCTCGCCGCCGCCGCCCTCTTGGCAGAGGCTACCTCCCCATCGCGCAGGCGCTCCAGGCTAACCGGAAGCTCCTTTTCTCGCGTTCCCCCTTTATTCTCCGCGCTTCGCACGATCGTCACCGATGCGACATCAGACTCTGATGCCATATCCACCTCTTCCTCTTTTGATGTTTTATTAAAGTTTTTATCCATATTTGATCCCACGAGTATGGGGGATATAAAAAGTCCACCTGGTTAACCCCCTGTCCCCAGGTAAGTGGTGTCATTTATTTCCCAACCCCGAGGTCCCACTGGCCCCTGGCTGGGGGTGCGCTAACGACTGATGCGCCACCTACAACTACAAAGTTACAAGTGACACTACTCCTCAGCCATCCATACCCTCGCCACGCACCAAAACTTGGTATTAGAGGAATTTATTATAGAGGTTCTCTTCCTCGCGGCCCAGGCGGTTAAGCCAAGACCCTCGTCCCGTTCCAAGTCACAAGATGTGAGCTCTTTACGGATTACGATTTCGACGGGTGCAGTCGGGAGAAAGGTTCTCCCGCTGCCAGCCCGTAGGCAGGGTAAGTGCACTACGAGCGCCGCCCATGCTTCACCACCGTGTCCTCTGCTTAAATCAGAGGGACACGTGAAGAAACGCCCCTTTTCGGCCCAGATTGGGCCCCACCTCCACGAGCCTGAAGCTCCCCCCCCCCCACGCAGAAATTCGCCACAGCCAATATTCTCGAGAATATTGACTGTACCCAGGGTGCACCGGCCCGATCACTGCTCTTTCCCCCGAACGTATTCGAAAGGAACCAGCAGCAATCAGGCACACGAGGAGGTTTTCTGCACGCACCCCAAGAGAATGTTCTAGTTTAACATATATTTTTTCAAATAATTTACACTACACATTTTGACGTGATTGCCAGTTTAAAATCTGTAAAAAAAAGCCGTTAATAGGCCCTTAACAACCCAGTAACTAGGTTGCAGAGATCAGAGGCAGTCGCTCCATGTAAAACATTGGTATTCAGCTGCATCCGGACTGGAAACCGATCCCAACATAGTTGGGAAAAGGCTAGGCAGATATGAGCTCAGAATTCCACGTTCATTTTTTCAAACCTATTTCAACATAGTACCATAGAGTCCAAATTAACTTACGATTTTTCCAACCCTATATTAGGTAGTAAAGTAGAGTAAAACACTGCAAGGACTATAAACAAACGACTTTATGTTCATTCAGTGCCGCAGCGCAAGATTAAGGAAACGAGGACGAAGACAAAAAAAGGAAATATCGCAGTAAATATAATCTGAGATAATTGAGCTTAATTTCGTCTAAACGAGCCAAAAGGAAAAAACAAACAACAAAAACAGGTCAATGTACATTTGAATATTCAAAAACATTACAAACACTTAAAAAAACTTAATTTACTTATTTATTAAGGATTACCAACAAGATACATTAAACAATAAATTAACTTTTATAATTAGGGAGTGTCCTGGATTGGTTCGCTTCGGCAACAACTAAACCCAATTAGAATCGCTATTATCAGATTTTCATTACGTCTGTGTTTCAGGAGGGTTTTAAATTTTATTAGGTGCGCGACAAAGGTACTACAGTGACAGGTAGGGGACGGTCAAACGTCTTAAGCATTCGAGGTGGTGGCGGAATGTCTGGATTCCTCATTAAGAATTTTCAATTCCCCGCTTTGCCTTCGCCTTAGTTCAGATTTCATTAACTTTCTTCTTCAATATTTGTTTTTTGATATTCAAGGTTTATTATTTAGATTGAAAATGTATTTGACACGATGTTTTAAAGATTCAGTCACTTCTAATTCGGGAGCGTAATCAATTTGTAATTAAAAATTTCTTCGTTGGAGCGTTTTTCTGAATTGCTTTCAAGGTCTAAATTAATTAAATTAACCATTTAGGTACGTTCCCGTTTCCTTTCTGTAGACATCCAGAATTTAATCAGTGGCCATGTAAATTTTATAACAAGTACCGAACCGTATAATATTCAAATTCGAAGGTTCGCGAAATTTACCAATTCTTCAAAATGATTTCGGTTCCAAATCCGCTGCGCTGCCATGAAAAGTAATGTAACCACTTAATGGCCATTCCCACACGAATTTTCAGCAAAAATGAAAGCAAAATTATGAATCGCATAACTGGCTATAATGTTTCGAGTATCATAAATTCAATCTGTATGACTAACCGTTTCCGTTTTAAGCCACAAGATAACTTCATGGTTACTTATCTTTCAGATAAATTGTGTATGAAACGTTATACATTACCGTTTTTTTTAAGGACGGTTATAGATTTCATAATTCTCGGTGAGCAATGGTTGTGAATTAATGTTAAAAAGATTCACGGGTCTGTGTTTGCTCTTAAGTACCTACAGTCAAAAAGCCTTTTTTATATACAGGTTACTTGCAAGTGCTGGGTAGTCATTTAAGGATTATACGCCACTGTCTTAAGTAGGACCAGTGCCATTCATAATTTTAAGATTTTTAAATTATGTATAAAATGAAAGTTAATAGCTCAGACCAATAAAAAAGTGAGGACTAAAGTCGGCTATGTGTGCGTAACTGGGCCACGATATCGTAGATTTACGCTTGTGTGCTAGAGAATAATGTTGCAAGCGTTGTGCTGCATCTCCCAAGTGCGAGAGATATACATTGGTAAAAAGTTTTATTATAAGGTAGTATTATATTGTGTTTTATTTGTCTTAGTTGTATGAAATGAAAGGTAATTAAGTTATTAAACTTAATCACCTTTACCTTAAATGCCTCACTAGAGGCATTTATTTTCATATTATGAACAATTATTTATATAATAAAGCTTACTTGTTTTAGAAGAACAAGCTTAATGTTAAATGTTCACTGTATAACTTGCAATACTGACACAATACCGTCTCGAATTCATATTCCAAGATATTACGTCCAACATTTTGCGATTTTGTTTAAACTATGCAGAAAATCCGTTACCTACTTGTGAAAACTAATCCCTTAGGACTTATTTTAAAAACGTGAATTGCTTTTGCAGTGATTTATGACACAGGACGGCATAATTTCGCAATTTTCATTTTACCTAAACTACGTAATGCGCTCCGAGTCACTCGCGGCAGACTACCGAGCGGCCGTCTTCATATCACCAAATCGTCTTCATATTACGTGCCACACTTTTAAGAGCGCAATGTTCCGTCTATATTTTTTTATTGGTCTAAGGTGGGTCTACTAAACTGCCACTATTAAAGATTATTATTTTGCCAGAATATCCTGTACATGATCTGTAATATCTAGTAAATCTACGCAATAAAAAATAAAATAATTAATAAAAAACAGATTTCGTAATTGTTATACCCAACCACAATCTATAACACATCTAGAAATGTAGGGCTAAGTTTAGTAAAAACCTTTTTATGTTTATGCTAATTAGTAGAAATAGAAATTTAACCGTTGTTACCTACAAAATAATGAATAAATGTAATCCAATAAGCATTTTCCGACATAATTGTTTGACCTTCATAAAACAGTATTATAATTTTGCTTATCGCCCCATCACATTACTTATTACTTTTTGTAATATTTTAAGTACCTATTAAAACTATACGAAGTCTAGTAAAACCTAGAAATTTTATGAAATGCCTTACTCCGGAACTTGGTTTCCGTTCCTATTTAATCTTATTATGTACTGTATTACAATCAAGGTTTTTCTAAACACGCACTAAGAATTTGATAAGAAAATAACGTTATTCTCATACCCTCCTATTAATAAACCCGGAATAAAGTTACATCAAGCGTATTCCTCAAAAAATGTATGGTTAAACCGACGATAAACGGTGGTGTAACTTTACTTCGCGTTTATGAATACCTTCAATTTTTGTTGTTTTTTGTAGAGTTTTGTGGGATGTTTTTTGAGAGTAAAATAATAAAATTTTATCTCAGTTGTGTAATATTTTTCTTTACTATATAGTGTGTAAGATAGTTGCATCGCTACTACGCAGAGTCATACAACAGCATCCTTCGGGTATTCGCGGATAGATTGGATGGGTCTGTGCTGGATAAATTTGTCAAACTGCATGTGTATATATCTGCGAATGATGCTTTTTCGTTTTGTGTTGTTTGTGTCAAGAAACTCTAATTTAAAATATAGATTAAAACCTTTTTTACAGTCCCTTCAACTGATTTTGACTTCTATTGCGTTGGTAGCATGACAAATGGCAACTGCAGTAAACAGTTGTATTGTAACCACTTTTTTGCCTCTAATGTCATCCTTAAGCCTACGGAATAGAAGTCAAAATCGGTTGAACGGACTGTAAAAAAGGTTTGAGTAAATGTCTAATCTTATTGTGAACAGGGTACAGGTATTAATACCTAGTCTTGCCATAAATATTGTCACGAAGAAAAAAAAATGTTTAATTGCAAGTATTTATTACTTTTACAGTGTGTTAGTTTAACACATAAATATAAAACAATTTAAAATATAAAAAGCTAATTCGAAGTGGTCTCCATTGGCTGCAATACAGTCCTTTAAACTTTGAGGCCAGTTATCAATAGAAGCACGCACTCTTTTCATGGGAAAATTCTTCACTGCCAATCGTATGGATTGTTTTAGGGACTCCAAATTATCATGGCGTTTAGAGTAAGCCGTACTCTCTAAAACTGACCATAAATCATAATCCAGCGGATTAAGATCGGATCTAGACGACGGCCAGCCTTCAGCTCTGATGAAGTCCGAATCGTTTACTTCCAACCAAGACTGCGTGGACCGAGCTTTATGACCCGGCGCCGAGTCTTGTTGGAAGGACCATACTTCGTTATTGAACATGGTGCTGTTAAGGGGCTTAACTACCTTCTCAAAAATGGTATCTTGATACACCTGTGCCGATGTTTTGATACCTTAATCACAAAAAATGTTAAAATGTTGCTCAATTGTAAAGATTTTGCGTACCGCTTCAGTAGTTGTTTCGATTTGACCACTCTATTCTTTTTTTAAATTATTAGTTAAAAAATGACCAGTGCGTCTCTTATAGGCTGCAAGTCCTATGTCATCTTTTAAAATACGCGACATGGTTCTGGGTGATATCTTCATCTCCCGATTTTCATTCAGTAATTTTTGTTACTAACATAATATGGGTCTTTGTGTCTGATAATAAAACATTTTTATTTTATTTTCATTATTTATTTATAAAGCTGAAAAAAATCCTAAAGGCACAGATCATGTAATAAAAATTTGAAATGCCGAGCTACTTTACGAGAAATCCACTGCAGCAGAGATAAAGTGAGAAGGTACAACTCCAGTTCTTCGACGGAGTATCAAAATTACTCGTTTTAAATGTTCATTATTCTCAGAAACCAGGAGAGTCTCAGTACTTTAGTATTTAAGTTCGTAAACTTTCGATAGACCAATAAATTCAGAGTGTCTGGTGTTCCCCGCTATTAAGTTACGAATGACAAAAGGATATTAAATGGTAGAAAGGCAAGATGAGTTCGATACTTGGCTGAATGACGTAAATTCTAGCTAAGTTTACGAGATTGATATAAGGAGGTTCAATTTTTCTTTGCACATAGTTAGTTAGTTAGTTGCTACCTTGAAATGCAAATTATCGTCTCGTACTATCACAATCACTTTAACATAAAGTGACAGAGTGGTCTTGTGACAGAACGAGACTTAACGGCATCTTAAAATTGAGTAGCGTTTGAGTATTTGTTTCATAAAAAGATTCCTAAAGTATTATCGATCTTAAAGTTACAATTTGAAGAGAAAACAGATACAAAAGCAGGATAAGTACGTCCCTAACTGTAAATCAAATGAAAACTACTAACACTACTACTTCATTTGGTTTATTAATATTATGAGGAGGTAAAGTTGGTAAGTTTGGATATTACTATTAAAATTGTCGAGTGTCATATTGGTGTACTGTTTGACAAGAAGTTAACTTTTACACCACACCTATTGGTATTATTAAAAGAGCTTCATAAATGTTAGGGTTCGTCCTGAGAAACTGTAAAACCTTTCGTCACAATAGAACTACACATAAACATACACATTCATAGCATCCTGGAATATATTTTTTTAATTTATTTATATTAATTTTATTTTATTTACTTACCAATGTTGTCATAGTTGAAAATTAATAAATTTTTCTTTTGGACATTTTCTTAAGCAAATTTAATTGAATATTGGCGCTTAATACTTAGTAAGTTAGCTTATTTTACGAATTTAATGTTTTGTGCATGTGGTGTAACTTACCTTTAAGTAAATGTTGTGCTGTAATTTAGTTTTATGAATGTTTTATGTCTCTATAATCAGTGTAAACAGTTGTTGGTAAACCTATTATAATAAATAAAAATAAAAATAAAATATTTGTATTTTATGGTATACTACCGATCGGTTTCGCTCGATATTTCAACCAATTTACAAAAAACCTTAACAATTAATACACCTGCACCTTCCTCATGAGTCACTCTGGTTATTGGTGAAAACTGTATAAAAATCCGTTCAGTAGTTTTTGAGTGTATTGCAAATAGACAGACAGACGCGGCGGGTGATTTTGTTTCATAATATGTAGTGGATTCACTTCCTCACGAACGGACAGAAACTGCTTCATAAATCCGATAAACTGATCAACTTCAACTTTTTCATTAAAAAAAGTATCAAATTACTTAGTCGACTCGAAAATACCAAACATTATGAGGAAAAACCTTTCATACAATCCCAAATCTCAATAATACTACAGACATGCTCCAGTGGGCAGACAAATTAACGTTTTCATTAGATACACTAATTCCATTAGTAATGTTGTCTAGCATTTCGACAAAAACGTATACATGTAACATATTTCTACTTACGATAAAATGAGCCTTATTCACTGCCCGGACACTAGCGGTCATGTTATTTGTGACTAGATTCAAGTCAATGCGTGGTAATTAGTGTTGATTGCTTTTCATTGACTGTTCTATAGTTCCTGACTGACACAATTTACATACCTATTAATTTCAGTAAAGTGACCTACACTTTACTGAAATTAATAGGTATGTAAATTATGTAATTATATAAAAGCTTGGGGATCATCAGCAGGTAGAAATCATTTATTTAGATAAGCAGGTATAATATGATCACGGTTTACTAATGTTTGCCATAATTTAAAATGCCTTAATTTTATATGCCATACTTTAATTTGCCATAATTTCATTAGAAATAATGCGTCAGTTGCTATAATAGTTAAATTACATAAAATAATTTTCACTAATTTCATTGGTCATAATCGATCAAGTGTCATAATAATGTTAATCCATAAATGTATTTGCTATAATTTTTATTTTCAATAATTTCGTTTTCCATAACATTTATTCACCATTGCCCATACTAGTACAACAATGCTAGTTCAGTACGATTACAACCGCCTGCAATGTTGATGTTATGATCATGATAACAGATACAGATTTTATAATCACAAGGAAACCTAAAAATAAGCCTTCTCTATCCATTTGCATACAATTTTAAGGGGTGCGCCAAAGTTCACCTAAATTTTCAACTCCGATAATTGGAAATCCGAAAATGTTCTTCCTAACATTTTTCATCCTAACAATCACAATTCCTAACTACTCTGTCTCTAATGTTATAATTCCGAAGCATTCAATTTCATATTGTCAGTAGCAATAAACATCTATTATACTTTTATTTGTTTTCCTATATTTTCTCAACATAACCATCTTTTACACTATTATTCAAAGTTATATCTTTTTTGTTTAGATTTCTTTTTATTCATAATAATCAGTATTATATACATTAATTTTGCGTAACTTTATTTTCACATAATATGTAAAACGGTGTCCCCTTGTTTCGCAGACAGAAATTTCATAGAATTTCGTTTCCCAGAAAATGTTTCACATAATATTTGGTTCTTGTAATTTTATTTCGACTATTATTGTTTCAAAGACTATTTACTACAATGAAACTTAATTCACAGAAACACAATTCAATGAATTTTTATTCACATGTTTTTGTTTAACAAACTTATCAAACAGTAGAATAATTTTTTGACGAATATTGTTTGTTCAGTGTATTTTTCCATGGAATTATATCAACGAAAATATATATAAATAGACAATAACTAAAATATTGTCTTAAAAAGTGAATATGTTGTGCTACAAAAGTTAATGACAGAAACGAAATGCTGCGAAACCGACTCCACGTAGTCTTGTCTGCCCTAGAGTGTAATTTAAATCCGCGTAGACGTGGAGGGGCGAGGCGGGCCGCGAGCTGAGGAGCAGGTGGCAGGAAGCCGGCCAGTAAGCCGAAACTGCGGTGGTGAGCGTGAATACCATCTGCGACGATAAGCTCGCGTGGGACCGCCGGAGCCCCGCAACGCCGGAGCCGTGACAGAAATCATGCCTGCTGCATGTTGCATGCTCGCTTGCATGTTCCAAGCTTGCTTGCATGATGCATGATTGCTTGCACGCTGCATGCATGCTTGCTTGCGCGCTGCATGGTTGCTTGCGCTGCATGCTTGCGTGTATGCTGCATGCTTCCTTGCCTGCTGCATGCTTGCCTGCTGCATGATTGCCTGCTGCATGCTTGCTTGCACACATGCGCTGTAGGTTTGGCTAGAACTGAGAGAGAAGTAAGTATTCTGCGTATTGATTATTTTATGAAACGTAATTATATGAAAAAAATTATGTGAAACGAAAGTCTATAAAACTATTAGCTATGAAACAACGTACAACCCATGTATAACATGTAAGAATAATAGGACCATTATACACGTAGTTAAATACATGTTTTCATATACACATTTCAATTAAATTAGCGGCTATAACTTTCAAATATTCACTTTTATTGGTGTATCTTTAAAATTCAATAAATATTTAATTCTACCAAAAAAACATTTACACTTGGTAAATGCTTCTTTCTGAGTATGAGTGAAAATATTATGGTAATTATGTTTAGGGATAGAAGCGTTATGATAAAAAACAGTAGGAGTTTAAATATATTTACATTAATGATATTATTAATTGTAATTTTCGGAAATATGAGTGTTATGAACATCGCCGGTAGCACTACAAATAGTATGAATGAAAACTTTAGGATGACAAATTTTAGGAAGAGTGATCATTCGGATTACAAATCCTTAGGAAGTACAATTTCGGGTAAAGAATTTTAGGTGAGCCAATATGGACCCAATTTTAAGACCTAATATAACTTAACGTACGTAACATAACGTAACGTTTTTCTCCTAATTATATTTTCGCAATAACATTATTTACGTATAACAGCTTACGCATAATTTTTCTAATCATAATAATGATTAAGCATAACATTCAAAAGCATAAATTTATTTACGCATAATGATATTAAAAATATTTTTACCATGCATGCAGTAACCACGCAAACATGTAAACCACCGCAGCTTCGGCCGGCGCAGCCGGCCAGCCTCAGCCACAGCGACGAGCGTTAAAACCACCTGCTCCTCAGCTCGCGGGCCGCCTCGCCCCACCGCGCCTACGTGGGCTTAGATTGCACTCTAGGGGTAGGGCAGACAAGACTACGTGGAGTTGGTTTCGCAGCGATTCGTTTCTGTTATTAACTTTTGTAGCACAAATTATTGTTCTTTTTAAGACAATACTTTAGCGTGGCACAATAGATTTGCACATTAGTAACATTATGCGAATTTAATTTATGCCAAAACAAATGTCTAAATATTATTTTCTACGCAAATGAAGACATCAGGCGCTCGGCGGCCGCTGCCGCGGCACGCTCGCTACGCTCACTCGCCTTCGCGCGTTGTGTGGTCACAACCTAACCTAATCTACCCGTATCGATTTTCATTAACTTTTTATTGTCTAAAGATTGCAGATTACTGTAATAAATCATTTGGTTTGGTGACATTAATTTTTGTACAAAAAAATAAACGTTTCTAAATTATATTAAATGTTGCTTATGTCAAGTAACGATTATGTAATGTGTTACTTATAGAAACTAAAGATTATAACATATGTTATTATGGCAACTCATTTTATGGCAAATGAAAGTTATGACTAGTAAGTTGATATGACAAACGTTATTAGTATAAATGATAATAGTGCAAGTAAATATTATGACGGGGGACGATTATGGAAAACAATAATAGTACAAATGATTTTATGGAAAACAAGACAATACCTATGATCACGCAAAATAAAAAAGAAAACTTATAACTATAAAACTTCACGTGACCCATTCAGCTGATTTTTACCTTGGTCAGAGATTAGGCATTGCCATTCAATGTGGCAATGCCGCCAGTTTAATATGCACAATTCTAGATGAAGGCGATGTAGAAGAATTGGTGTACCTAATGCCTTTTTGTATCGGTAGGTTAGAAAATATCTATCAATTCTAAGTATAAACATACTAAGGTTCACTTGCGTTAAAAACTTAATTCGAAGTTCGAAGTTCGAAGAAGAACCGACAATTTAGACAAAATCAAACCGATTGCTAATTTAAAATACATAATTTCATACTTAGTATATATTTGACTCTTATTTGTACCTAAACACTGCTCAGGCTCACATACTGATTCATTGTTTGTTAAATCATAAGGAGTGGTCGTATACTGTGTTAACATTTGTAATATACGAACACTATGTATCCAAGTACATAACTTAGCTGTCATTCCTTAATCTGTGATACTTTGTACACACTTTAAAATAGTGTTTTTATGCAAGGTACCTACATCGTATTCACGTATATATATATATATATATATATATATATAATTCCTTTAAATGCAAATACTGTTAACATCGTTTTTAAAAGAGTAAGTATGGAGTTTCTTGCCCATTCTTCTCCATAGAAAACTACCTTTTGCAACGGGCAACTAGAGTCATTTTTTTTCTGATTTGACGTTCAAAAGTGCCTTATAATGGTCTAATTGAAATAAATGATTTGACTTTGACTTTGTTAGTTTCTAAGACGAGGTTCAATTACAAAATGTTGTAAAAATGCGGCCCCATTTTTATTTTTTAATTTGTTAGCCAACTATAACGAGTGATAAGATAACCCTGGAATCCCTTGTCACGTATGTTGTATGTAATGAAATTATATCAACAGCTGTTCTTGAGAATGTTATTGTAATTAAAATAATATCAAATGTTACTATATGACATGAGGCGCACCCCATTATAATGCCTCATCTTTGGTATTCATGAATTATATCCTAGACTACATTAATTGTCGGATATGTCGGATATTATGTCGGATATTGTGTCGGATCTCTCCTCTAATGGACAATTTATGTCACTAGAATATTCGCTTAACTATTTAGATATCTAAATTAGACTCACCAAACTTAGACAGATGGCGTATTCACAGATGGTTTAACAAAGTGGGAACGATTTACAGAAATCTAGTTCGATTTAAATGAATTGTTTGAACTTTAGACGGTCGGGTTGGCAATTCAAGAGTTAGATTTAAAATTTCAAAAGTTAGATTATGTTCTAAGTGTTATTACTTGATTTTAATAATAGTTAAAAGGATTTTGAAATTATTAATCCACCTAATGTATGTAGTTTAATTACTTTGGTTGATAATAGTCTTTTACATTATACAGGGTGGCGACGGCAATAGAACAATAAAAAGATCATAGCAGGAATTAAGGTGTAATTGTGTATTTTGAGCATTAATAATATTAAATTATGGCGCCACAAGTTGCCGCTCTTCTCACAAGTTAGTGAACCAATATTTCAAATGGTGTTCTATTTTCAACCGACTTCAAAAAGAAGGAGGTTCTCAATTCGACTGTGTTTTTTTTTGTAAATTTGTTACGCGATTTCTCCGGCAAATGTAAAGCGATTTTGAAAATTCTTTTTTTGTGAGTAGGGTATGCCTCAAGCGTGGTCTCATATACATTTTATCGAAATTGATTCAGCACTTTTTGTAAAAATCAACAGAAAGCAAAAAAATATTAGTATTTATTATTTTATTATTAGTATTATTTATTATTAGTTATTTTTCACTTTTTAATTTTTGAAGGCGGTTGTCTTTTTTTTTGGATTAAATGCTCTTTAGTATATTTCAATTATTTTTTCATTTTGATTATAGGATTTATATGATAGTTTCCAAACATTGTTATGAACTGGTATTACTAATATATTTTTTGTCTTATCGTCATCCCCACCTTGTATAAAGGTTATAATGGTTAGCGTAGCCTATCATTGCCCCACTGCAGGGCAAAGGCCTTTTCTCGTGCAGAGAAAGCACGAGTATTGATTACCACGCTTGCTCAAAGCGGATTGATGATTTCCGACTTTTATGAAGTCAATGTTTCCTCACGATGTTTTCTTTCACTTCTTTTTAGTAATGTGCAAGATAAGTCACTTTGGTATTTGCCTGGTATCGAACTCGTAAGCTCATGCATGAGACGCGGGCAAACTGCTCCCACCAGCAATGGACTCTAGCAGATTCTATTACTTTTATTGATATTGAACTTAACTGTAACAGAGAAAGAGCTTACGTAAAAGCCACGATTATTATATTGTGCACACAATTTTCAACTCTATTTTAGTAAGTAGTTTAGTTCATTATCAATTAATAAACTAGAAATGCTTCAGTTTATTGCAGTTTTATTTGCGCTGTTTTTAAAAAAACTACTAGAAAACTATCGTTCACGAAGTGGCGGCGTCGTATTGCGCTGCATGGTGTCTCGTGCCTTCTGCGAAATCGTCGATACACTACTCTCTTCGACCAAAACTCTTCCATGAGAAAAGTCTAAATGTAATAAGTCGAAATTCGCCCTACGAAGGACTTGAAGTTCATGTTGTGGCGCGAATCTAACTTCTTGGCCCTTAAGGTTCAGCTGGACTTCGCTCGAATATACTCCACGATCTCCTCAACGCCCGTGGTGTGACGTAGCCGGGACACGTATAGCTGCGTTGTAGGTGTTGCCGGACGCAGGTTCCGAATAGGAGGCTGCTTTCTCTTCTGCCTCTCCACCTTCACGACCTTCTCCATCCTTGTCACACTTGCCTAAAGTTGGGCCTAACTGTTCCAAACCCCTGTCGGCATGTTCACAAGACCTCTTCTTATCCGCCGTCTTGGTAGGTTTGTGGGTGGCGACAACAGCAGAAAACTCCATGTATTAATGTCATTGGATGGCAAACAACCCTCGACTTGTTTGCCATCCAATAACATTAATACAAGATGTTTTCCACCAGGGCTTTTAGAAACGTTTGCAGTCAAATTTCAGTCTCAATCTGTCAAGGATTTTGACATTTTAATGTTCCTGAGATGATATTGTAACTGGATGTTCAACGTTTGATAATTAGTGGAATTGACCTTCTGACCACCAGGTACCGATGTAGCCCGAAGAATTGCTAAACTTAAGTGGCAGTGGGTAGGGCACATTGCTCGCAGAACGGTTGGCTGATGGGGCCGAAAAGTTCTGGAGTGGCGACCGCGAACCGGAAGACGTTGCGTTGGAAGGCCTCCTACTAGGTGGACCGATGACCTGGTAAAGGTTGCGGGGATCCGCTGGATGCGAGTCGCACGGGACCGGTCAAAGTGGCGACACTTGGGGGGGAGGCCTATGTCCAGCAGTGGACGTCTTGACGGCTGAAATGATGATAATGACCTTTTGATGGTATGTAGTCACCAATACTTCTAGACATATTTTATACCAGAAACCTTGAAGATGCGATACCTTTCCAGAAACGAAGTTTAAACGTCTTATAAGCCTTTAATTTACACCAGCGTCCAACCGAAACACAGCAACACTGCAGGAATATGTATGGTGGTACATTCCCGGACTAGAATCTTCACAAAGGACTCTGAGCACTACAACAAAAACAAAGAAGCTATGTTCAAAACAATTATGTTAATCAAATACATATAAAAACTGGTTAAGAACTTCAAGTAACCGCGATCAGAGAAGGATTTCCGCTACCAGAGAAGGTCTTAAAGTACTTAAAGCTTTGAAATCTACAGCTTATTTTCTAGAACTTTTCATAACTTGGGTTCTGCCAAGTTTTAAAGCTGGGCATAAAGTAGATATGCAACGTAACATGAACAGCATACAGGCGTTACTGGATAAACCGGTTAGTTTATCGTCCAACCCAAAATATACCGTAAACATATAGAAGCAAAACAGAATTTTATACAAAAAATGCATATTCTTTTTTATGAAACTTTGCGTATGTCGTGGCTTCAGCAACCAGATCTTGAACAACTATATGTATTCCATACAAATATTTGTTAGAGTTGTTAGAATATTTGTTAGTTAGTACCTACAGCAGCAATTCCCTCAGCAGTGGCGCCAACCGTGTCATCAATGTCAATATTATCAACAATTTACAATATTAGTCAAACAGTCGAGGTTCTAATGATGTTATTAGCATTACATGCAATCAACATGGCACTGTTATTGACATATAGGCACTCTGTAAATCAAACCTGATTGCTTCGAGGTAATTGAGTGTTTAGACAGAAATTATTCAATTCCAACTTCATTATGCGTGGGTTCTAAGCAAAGGAGTTAATCCTTCATAGTTTACGAGTACTAGCTTCTGTCCGTGACCTAGTTCGCGAAAATTTGGTTACAAAACACTATTTTTTTTAATAAAGAGCAGATTGTAGCCCGAAAGCATCAAAATTAATCTATACTAATATTATAAAGCTGAAGAGTTTGTTTGTTTGTTTGGTTGAACGCGCTAATCTCAGGATCTACTGGTTCGAATTGAATTTTTTTTTTGTGTTGGATAGTCCATTTATCGAGTGAGGCTATAGGCCCATGCGAAGCCGGGCCGGGTCGCTAGTTTAAACTAACCGAGGCAACTACGAGATGACCAGTCCCAACTGACGGCGCCCGTTCACGAACATGACGCATGAATGGGCACTACTTAGTTCTAATACTTATACTGTGCCGAAAGACAACTAGTTCAAGGTGTATCGTGTTACCTAGTAACAGGTTGTGGAGATCAAGCAGGCAGTATTCAACTGCATGCGGTTAGACTGGAAGCCGACTCCAACATAGTTAAATAAAAAAAGACTGCTGCTGCATGTATTAATTAGCTTAAGGCGGTACCCTGAGCAAATAACCTTGAGCATTCGTTCCCTCTTTGCCGCGCAAGAGATACAGTAGCGAATACGCTCAGATTTAGAATTAAATCTTTATAAAATCACATTCTGGTATTTTGAAAAAAAGAAATCTACCAAAATGTTCATTAATAAATTGCCTATCCATTAGTGTTCGTAAAAAATCGAATTAATGGCTAGGTACTTGCCGAGGTGCATGTTTTTAATAATTATTTCTCATTTCTGTGGTTTCGTTGTGAGGAGATTAGTTAAATACTTTACTTTGTAAACAACAATCAGATCTACCCTTTTGGAGTCAAGATTATGTAGAAATGTAATCTATTTTTTATTTGTTGATATTTCTTTTGGATGTAGAGTATTTAGGTCCGAAAAACTGAACAAAAAACGGCTAGCGCTGCGTTTTGCACAGGGACGCGCCTTAAATTGTAAATCCGTCAGTCAGGGGATTTTACCGAAAAAACCTTGAAGTCATTTTGTATAGAATACTATACATAAAAAATAAAAAAATATTCTAAGCAAACCAAACATTTTTTATGCAACTTTCTTAACAAAAAGTGATTTCTGATGATGATCTAATTAGTCCGTCATTAGATTATCGAAAAATATTGGATACGTATTTTTTGTTTTATCAAATCAATAAAAACTGACGAAGATAAAACGCATCAAAGATCATGAGTGGGGTTTGTGACGTCACTTCAAAAAGTGTACTGACATAGTGATGTCACACGAGTTTTCGACGCACTGTATCGTCTTCATTTTTCGTTAACGTGAAAAAAGAAAAAACACGTGTCTAATATTTTTTAGAAATCTATCTGACGGACTCATTCGATTTTTTTTTGGTAAAATACCCTATTGGCTGGAAGACCAGTTTATATTTTAAGATAAATTTTCAAAGACCTGTGGATTTTGTGAATAATGAGTAAGGCTAAGTAGATGCTATTTATAGATACTAATCAGGTTATTCCTGATAAATTCTTTCGCTAATAGGAAGCTACTAGAGCTTCCTATTAGCGAAAGAATTTTCAGAATTGAACCAGGAGTTCCGGAGATTAGCGCACACAAACAAAATAAAAAACAATCTCTTTTTCTTTATAATATTAGTATAGATTAAGTACAACACATTTGGCATGAATTGTTTGTCATAATAAGCTTAATAATTGGGAAATTGTGAGATGCATGAAGACAAAACTTAGTTCAATTTAATTATTTTCCTTAATTAAACTTAGTTGCATGAAGCGACAATAGTCTTGTCCTGGATTAAGTACCTATCAACAACAGTAATTAACGCGTCATTACTGAGATTTAGTACCAATTAATGGTAATTCTCTGAATAGTTATTACCTAAATCCAGGCTAAGTAAGATCTGTGACTGTCGTGCCTGTCAACATGTTGACTGCAATGTTAGTCTAATTGTCTCAGGAGCGACTGCTGCACGTGGGTTCGAGGTCCAGGTCGGGCAAACTTTCACTGGGTGGATTTTTCCTCCCTTTAAAAACAGTGCGAACAGTGTACGTCTTAACATAGCTCAAAATGTTTTGTTTTTGTAGTGTTTCTGGATTTGTCCAGGAGACTTAGATACCTAAGTCTACTGGAAGAACTTTTAATTTAATTTTCTCTTCTTGTATCTATTATTCGTTACGTCAATCTCATGTATACTTACATGTTATTTGCATGGTTACTGAAATGTCGATTTTAAATAATATTATGTTATTTTCATTTAAATTAAAAGTGACAGTGCTGTTGGTGTGCTTATTATAAATAAACCAGCTGACCAACCTACTTACCCTACCCTACCTACCTACCCTACCCAACCAACCTACCTACCCTACCTACCTACCTAAAATGTTCTTTTATACAAACCTCCTCCTGGCAATATCGAACACCAAAAAAAAGAATTACCCAATTTGGTTCAGCCCGCGATCGGAAGTTATGCGCTTACATACATTTCGGCGATTTCATATATACCTATTGACAAATTTGGAATTTCTCAGTATCAGTCCGGTGTTTGGAAGTTGGCAGTGTAGCACCCTCCTGCTTCGGAAAGCACGTAAATCCATTCATCCTGCGAGTCCTACACCTGATCCCTCTCCGATCGTGTCGGATGGCCGTCCCATCGGACTATCAGAGTGAGGGAAGATAGTGAACCTATGTTTGCGAACTTGTACACTATACTTGTAATATCTCCTGTATATTTACTTGGGTAGTCTCGATTGAGATTGATTGCCGTGACCGATATATCTATAACTACCTTCATTACATACTGATAAGAATACACTTTCATTTTGAATTAAGAGAACTTTTCGAACAGCGAGCTTCATACAAAACTACCCTAGTCATATGTTAGTCAATAAGTAATTAATTTTCTACTTATTCGCTCATTCACATTCTTAATAATAATAAAATAATAAAACCATTTATTTTCAGGTAACAAAGACCCATAGAAAAATACCTTAACTTAAGTATACATATAACCATATAACAATTGTGTTAGTAAATAAAACTTAAAACTATGATGACTTCTTATCAACCAAATCCATAACCAAACGGCAACATAGTTAAAACGGAGATTGAAAGTGAAATTTAAGCTGAGGGGAACCAAAACGTCATCTATGTATATTTTTTTTGTTTTTAATGGTTTTTCTTAAAGGGTACCTAATTATTAAATAAAAATTTTTGACAATCGGTCTACAATTTTATTGGAGGAAAGATCGCCGACATACACAATAAAAATTACATACGTACCTACTGTCGAACATATAATCTCCACCAGGGGCGTGCACAGAGTTTTTAGACAGGGTAGGCAGAAAAAAATAGGTATGCAGGGTCGACAGATATAGTTAAAGTTTGCTTAGAAACCGATGGATGTTTTTGAATAAAATAAAATCAAATTAATAGAGAATAAACATTTCAATGATTTAATTAAACATTCGAAAACATCCATCGGTTTCTAAGTCAACTTCAACCATTTCCGTCTTTCCGATGACTGTACCTACGTGATTTGCCACCTCAAATGATTCCTAGATTGACTGAATTTATAGACATCAATTTGTTTTCTTGCTGCCGTAGAAAAAATATGAATAGGTCTGTATCGATGTAATGCCTCGTTTCAGGCGATTATATTATTTGAAAATAGTAGGAAAGGTAAACAGAACAACCGCTGTATACTCAAGCGTCAGGCCCGCGTCACAGAGTAGGTAGGTATGTACCTCCTACCTACATTATAATAAGCTCTCTAACGTTTCGGCGTTTCCCGTCCCCTAGCAAGAGTAGGTAAAGAAAAAACTTAGAAAATTTGCAGAAGAATACATATCAAACCATCATACGAACAGATGTGTTCAATTTTTTTTTTAATCGATTTTACGATAGAATCTCAAAACAGGGTTAAAAACAGTTAAAAATAATATGCGTAGAATTTGTTTTTTTCGTTTTGCAATCTACTAAACAAGGAACAATTAGGTACTTACCTAATGTGTTTTTTTACCAATCAAATAATCTCAAGTTCACAACTTACTAGAAGTAGGTATTACAAGCACCTACCCTTTTCCCTTTCATGTGATGATGAGGTGATTATCTATCATTATATTGAACACCGAAACCTAAACAAAATGTAGGCATTTTATTCGGGTTCGGTCCTACAACAAAATCTCGTCACATTTAATCGTAAAGCACGAATCTTCTACTTTAATTGATGTAATAAAACAGAACTGTACCAACCTCTTACGACCAATGATATTAAATTAAATATCATTGCTTACAACCTAATCGCATGGATTGTTTGTATTGATTGAAATCTAGCGGCTATCCTCGATCAGTCTTTTTTCACCGAAGCCGAGAGAAAGTTTTGAAAAGGAATCATTTTTTAAGTATTGTCTGTACCACGGAACAGATAAATAGTCTGTTCCGTGGTCTGTACCTACACAACTACACAACCACCACCAAACTTTCACAGTGAAGTTATTCCATTTTACTACATCTACACTAGTAACAACGTTGAAATAATATAAAAATGCATTCACAAAACCATGAAACAAACCAAAACAAAAAAAATGGCGACTCAGAATAATTCACGTATATTTTTGTACCTACACAATTGTCGTATTCCGTCGTGTAAACTCGTGTTAACTCGTGTAGTAAAATCTAAAAGGCAATGTCTTCAGTTTGCGTTGTGTGCGTGATTTGTGACATTGTGTGTCATGTACGAATAGAAAATGCACACGCGTACTACGAGCCTGTCACGAGGCACAAAACCAAACAAAATATAATAATCTAGGCACAAATATTTTTTGTCTCTCCCGTAGGGTCCTAGCGGCGCTAGTGCAGCGCGAAGCGATCGAAATGCGCGGACTAAGGCGCGATCGTATCGATGAGACTTCGTGTTACCACCGTTACGCGACAGATGGAGCTGATTTAAGATTTTTTTATTAATTGAGAGTAATTACTCGTGTATAAAATATTAGAGATATCAAAATAAATTAAAACAAGATAATAAATATTTATCTGAGTTGTAGGGTAGGCAATGTCTATGTGACTGTTTGAACCGCACGCCACTGATCTCCACCTTTGTGAAGTCGGTTACTTAATATATAAAATAACTGAATACTTATCAAAATCATACGTAACTCAAAGTTTAAAACTGTCTAACCACAAGCCTCAAATTATGAAACAAAAGGCAGATAGACCGCGCGGAACACTGAGAGTGAAGCCGTACACGAAACGCCGCATCGTTATAGTAGGGGTGCCCATGAGGCTAAATCGGGATTTACTCGAGCGTCGTGGAGATCTATTGGATTGTGAAGGTTAGATGCTAAAAAGAAAAGAAGGTTGTGAGATGTATGCACTTTCACTGGCGGGAAAAAGTGTACAGGTTTTCAAAATTGTAAAAAAAAAACCGTCACATGGAAATACTCGAGCGCGTCAGATATTAATAGTGCATGCGCCTCACGTGTTTCTGGTGATAGAAAAATGTTAATCTGCCGGATTGCATGGTAGGGGTGACCGTACGAAGGGGTAGAAAGTAGGAAAAAAAAAGTTTTTGTCGAGCGCGTCAGGTATTGAGAAGGGATGTTAAGTGAAGCATCAAGTAGCTCCTATTCAGAAGACTGAAGATTTGGACGAGCCCAAAGGTCATGATCGATTTTTGAAAATGCAAAAAAAATCGAGACCTGGAAATACTCGAGCGCGTCAGAGTTTTATACAGACGCTTCATCTTGATGTCCGTGTCGTACTGACTCATAATCTGACAATTATGTGGAGGAATTTCCTTAATCTGGCGGTTAGAAAAAAAATATTCATATCTTTTTGTTATTTTTTTTATGTAATAATTTATTATTACATTTAATTGAATGCTGCATGCTTGCTGCATGCTTGCTTGCATGCTTGCTTGCATGCTTGCACCTGCAAACATGGCATAAGCTTGTTTACATGTTTGCATGCTTGCTGCATGCATGGTAAGAATATGTTTTAATATCATTATGCGTTTATAAGTTTATGCTGTAGAATGTTATGCTTAAACCAATATAATGATTAAAGAAACAATTAAAAAAATATATACGCGTAAGCTGTTATGCGTAATTAATGTTATGTGAAAATATAATTAGGAGAAACAGTATGCTAACTTATATTAGGTTTTAAAATTTTATCCAAATGGATAGGAAACCAGTATTTAAAAAATTAAATGGTGTACTGAGAAAAAAAAACGAAACAAATTTTTCAATCATCATCGTCAGTGGTATCGTCTTCATATTGGAAGTTCGGTTCCACTTTGTCGTTTTCTTATCTTATCTTCATCTTCATCTTTCTTTTTTAGAAATGACATTGCGCAAGTCAACCTAGGGAGGTTGTCCGCTGCTTAACCGGCCTTTCCTGTGTTGCCAAATGAATTTAAGGCCTCCGAAATTGCAAAAAAAACTTACATGCACCACACTTTATTGATGATTTTAGCTACTTCGGCTTGTGCAAATCGGCAGATTATGTTATTTCCGTGATACGTAACTAGTTTCCTTCAAAATAAAAAAAAATAACCGTGCTCGAGAATGACCACGTGACGATTTTTTTTGCAACTTTGTGACTTTTTCATTTCTTTATGTCACGCTCAAATAGTCACATTATTAAAATGCACACTTTTCTGCATGTAATTAAGTTACCTTGCGAAGAGTAAATTATTATTATTATTCTCATTTATTCATTTATTTACATATTTTATTACATTTTTAAATATTAGTAAAAAAAAAATTAACACATTTAAAAATATAAAAAACAGTAGCCCACCGGTATCGGGAATAGGGTCCAAGCTACCGGTGGTCAGGGCTCCTGAGAAAGGAACCTCCTGACTATACGCGCCGTGTCCAGGAGTACCGCTTTCTGTATCAAGCCCTTGATCCAGCTGCCTAACGAGAGCCTCCTTATTATTATTATTATTACCTTGCCTTAATCTGACGCGCACGAGTTTTTCTGATGATTGTTTTTTTTTACTAATCTGATCGGCTGTCCTAGACATTCGACGCTACATAAAATCTCAGGTATGGTGGAACACTTCACAAGTCCCAAGGCTGCCCCCTATATGTTATTCTGCCGCGCTCGAGTAAATCCAAAAATCCCCACTACGGCTCCCCTACTATTAAAAAAAAACAAATAAAAAAAAATATTAAAAAAAACAAAAAACCCGACTGCGTGAGAAATTGTTAAACTCAAAAGATAGAAATAAGAGAAATATTAAATATTTTTTTGGTTTTGAATCATCGTGGTTGACAGTGTTCACAAAGGCAGTCGGAGGCATTAAGTTAAAGTTTAGACACTTTCAACGGATTAATGCCTCCGACTGCCTTTGTGAACACTGTCAACCACGATGATTCAAAACCAAAAAAATATTTAAATTTTCTCTTATTTCTATCTTTTGAGTTTAACAATTTTTCACGCAGTCGGGTTTTTTGTTTTTTGAAAACTTTACGTCGAGTCTCTTTACGTTGAGCCGAGAACCTTGCCTCACTTCTATTATCCCTACGTCGAGTCTACGATTTCTGTCCCGTTTTTACTCCCTTAACGTCGAGTTTCTGTTCCCCGCTTTTCCGTGGCGTAGCTATCGGAGGAAGATAATATCATCATATCAAAAAATATGAAAAACCAATCTCTCGTTCCCGTAAACTCTTACATATCATCGAGTCTTTTAGTGGCTTATGTTCTTCCTATGCAACCTACTTGTTTTAATATCTCAGGGTATGACACGTGGCTCGACTTAGTCCCAACACCCTGTCCCTCTCTTGAGTCCACTCATGATCAGTATTCTGCACCTGGCTTTTCCCACCATGACCTCATTTTCCGCTCGTATGTCCTAAATGGCGTCAGGAGTTTACATGGCGAAGAGCCGCAAGGATCGGGAGTTGAAAAAGGATCATTGTGAAGATAATACTTCTGAGCCTCTCGGAACCTCTTCAAAGATGCAAGAAATCGCTAAACCGCCATATTCTCGAAAACATTTCATCTTTTTCTCCTACTGATATCATCATAGTAAATAAGTAATAGTGTAGAGAAACGTTAAAAAACAAATAATAAAACAATATTTTAATGATACTGGCTTTTAATTTATATCCTGACTGTACTTATTATATAAACTCGACGTAACGGAAATAGATAGCGTAAAATAGCAATATTTTGCTAGAGCAATAGACTCTCAGACTCGACGTAAAGGAACTCAACTTAAAGGGAACCAACCTTAATTTATTTGTTGTTTGTTAGCATTTCTCATTCCGAATTACATTTAAACAAATAGTATATATATTTGTAAGCTGTTTGTAAAACCCTTTGTTTTAATGCCTCACTCGATAGGTTTTGAGGAAAAATATTTTTATTGAAAACACTAATATGTCGTCAAAAATCGGCCAGTTTAATTTTTATAATTTTGATGTACCCAGTGTCAGTCACACAATTAAGACGATTGAAACGACACCTATCAAGCTAAAAACTCTCAGACTCAACGTAAAGGAACTCAAAGGGAACGAACCTAAATGTATTTGTTGTTTTTAGCATTTCTCATTCCTAATTACATTTAAACATCTATGTGGTTTTTATATTTGTCAGCTATTTATAAAACCCTTTATTTTGATACCCCACTCGATAGGTTTTGAGGAAAAATATTTTTTTTGAAAACACTAATATGTCGCCAAAAATCGGCCAGTGTAATTTTTCTAATTTTGATGTACCTAGTGTCACTCACACAATTAAGACGAATGAAACGACACCTCTCAAGTCAAAATCCATTGAGCCGTTTGGGCTACAGAGCGTGCCAAAGAAATTTACATACATACATACATACATACACCCGAAAAACATAACCCTCCTTCTGGCGCAGTCGGGTAAATACAAACACAAATGCAAAAGTGAATCAAGCAAGATTGCAAGCAAGCAAGATTGTTCTGACCCACAAGCATAGATATTAGTGTTCTCAATCTACAAAATTTCATTGACTTAAATTGAGTGTACTACGCCAGCTCGACAAATGGATGTTACTAGTTGATCAAAATATGACATACTCATTTTGGCTGTTGACACATACACGACACTACGGCCCGACATAGATAACACACAGTTAGTACTATTAGAAAAGAAATAACTCTAGAATAATACATTTAATATCGCACGAACAAAAAGGGATGGGTGTAAGCATAGATATCCGTGGGTGTAAGTATAGGTATTTATATATGTACATCAAAAGTACCTAACAAAGCTAAAAAGCATTCTGTTTATAGAAATGGCAATCATTATTATATTAGCAACATCTGGGTCGTACTAAAACAGAGATGACGAAAAAAACACCCACTTATCTTTTACGCAACAGAATTTCCAGCGTCTTTTTATCTCAAAAACAAAGTGCTAAAGTAAGGAAGACTTGGACAAAGTATTGTATTTCTTGAAGCGAAAGGTGATAACACCCTATTCGAAAAGTTACGTTATTGTCTTCTTTTATCGGTTGCCTTCAATCTTTCCATTAGGAGTTAAAAAAAAATTGTGTTCTATATTAGTAACTAGATAGGAACGTCTTTTTAACTTATCGTTCCTTTCATATCACTAAAATAAGCCATTTTAAGTATTTTTTTTTCAATTCAATGTTGTACGAATTGGAAGACGTAGCGTTGGTTGACCTCCCACCAGATGGACCGACAATATCGTCAAGGTCGTGGGTAACCGGTGGATGGAAGCGACAGGTTGCCGCTCATAGTGGCGTTCTATGGAGGAGGCCTTTGTCCAACAGTGGACATCTTCCGGCTGATGATGTCCAAATTTCACTAATAAAACTAAGACATTATTACCTATTGGCGATAATAAACTGAACTTAACACGTATCTTTGTCCCTCCTGACAAAACATGAGCCCCATAAAGGGATAAGTTCAATGCAAATAATCATCACGAAGTTGGTAATCATTAATCATGATAAAATATACAACCTTAGGTTATTGATATGTCTCCTATCAATAATCTAACAATACAACTAAGTTGGATGGATGTGGCTAGCACAATAGAGCATGGAGATTGGCAAGGAGGAAAAGTCTATCAGAGGACGAAGACGGGCGCCGAGTGAAAATGATGTAATCGTAAACTCAATAAATAATACTAAAGGAAACTCCTATAGTACGGTGCTTAATGACGATTAATTTTATTTTGTGGTTAGATTCAAAATTGTAATGTATTTTTCTTACGTTTAAGTAACATTAACCGGGCTTGTCCCACAGCTGGGTAAAGGTGTCCCTCATAGTCTTCCACTCATCCCTATTTATTCCCCTCTCTGGCCAATGTTGTTAATTTTTTTTTTGTTCTTTTCCATTATATGTAATTGTTTAGAACAAATTCTGACCCTGAACTTAAATTTTCTGAAATCTGGCGTCTCTTTGGTCAATGTGGTGTTTGCCTGTAATTGGCATATAGATTAGAATATAACCCTAAGATGTGTATATTATGTGCTGTGGGTGAACCTAAAAATAAATAAAAATATTTATTTTCGACCTTCAATGCAATACAAAGTCAATTAATAGTACCTTATACAAATAGTTTAAACATCTTGCGTCAGTATGCAAACTCCTATAATATGCGTCTAACTTCTGAATATTCTCATCTCATCTTGTGTAATATGACGAGGCAACATTTTGAATAGTTGATTTACGAAACACCTCAGTCATAAGTGTCTGAATAGTTTAAATTAACGCTATTTTGATTTATGAAACGTTGATGGTGGTGAAATTGTATGTGTGTGTGTGTGTGTGTGTTCACTGTAAATAATTATATATAGTGATACTGCTATAGTGTTTCTAGATCCTAGTCACCCAGACCTACATCACTTCGGTATAGCTGAAAATTTGAGATCTAATATCCTTACTCAAGTGAGTAAGGTATCTTTTGTATATGTTACGGCTAATAGCCGATGGCTAGAACTAGGTGCAGGGTCAGGGGGGCACCCCGAGGTTCGGTTTGGTTCCTTTCAGAAGTAGGCAGTGACCTGCCGCTACCGGCCATGTCGTGCCGTCGAGTCAATGGTCGGCAGTGCAGAGTTCTTAGACGTGGTGATTTCCTTCTACGACTCAGTCATGTCCCAGAAGGTTAATCCCAGTGACTTTGAGTTTGAGTGAGTTTGAGTGATTTTCTTTCAGAAATGCCTGTAATTTACCTACATTTTATAACATTGATCGTCGCTGAATATGAAATTAGGACAACGTTCTGATCATTTTTAATTAATAGTAGCCATCTAATCTATATATGTATATATATTTAGGTATATAAACAAAATAAGTTAGATTGAAGTGTCTGTTTGTAATGTTAAAATATCAGGTTTTTACTGAATGCATTTGAATGATTACACGGTAATATTAAATCCATTTTTAACATTTTTGTCTGTGTTTTTGTAATTTCCGAAACGGCTGGTTCGAATTTGACGGGACGTTCATTGACAGATAGCTGATGTTATCAGGAGTAACATAGGCTTCTATTTTACTTTAATTAAAAAAAGAAATAAGTATTCCGTGCAACAAAAAATAAAACCACACTGATAATCGAAATTATCAAAGTTGCGGGGTAGATATATAAATAAAGCTTTGTTGATTTCAAAACCTAATTCATATATTTCGTCATGTAAAACTTAAATACCACTAACTTCTTAAACCTAGCCTTTCATCTTGTCTTACAACGTCATTAGTAACCCTCCATCTCCACATTAAGCGAGTAATTTTCAAGAACATCAGAAAACCTTATTTAAAGTTTTAAAGCGCTTCAGCGATGCTACATTAACCACAAGCTCACATTACTCTGCTGATAGCCAGCGATTTATAAACTTAATGTTACATTGCCTTGACCAAATGTTGTGGACAAAGCATCTCGAATACAGCAGCTTTAGCGCTAACCACAATATAAGCCTCTAGTAGAACTAATCTTGTGCCAGTATTAGTTCGTACATTAGATTCTGGGTTGATTTATGAGGTTATATTCATAAAATATTAAGCTTTATTAGTGTCCTTATTTGTAGCGGAGTAAGCCTTTTTCACAAGCATTTAATTCTCAACTAGCGTTTTCTCGTGACTTTGTCCATGTCGAAGTCAATCCATACTTCCATATTTTAATATTATAAATGCGAAAGTAAATCTGTCTGTTACGCTTTAACGACGATACGGCTGATTTTAATGAAATTTGGTATGAAAATAGCTTGAACCCTGGGAAAGGACATAGGCTTCTTTTTAATCCGTAACTTTGCATCGATATCGATAATCGACATTTACGCGGACGAAGTCGCGGGTAAAAGCCAGTTATACTATACTAAATAAAAATTGCTGGTGCTTAATCGTCTTAATCGTCGTCTTAATCGTAAAAAAAATAGGGAAGATGACACCACCAGTCAATTGACATATTTTTTATGAGCTGTCAAAATGCGATCCCCTGAAAGATTTTGTATGGTAAAAGTAAAAAGTGACGTCACTTTTTTGACAACTCAATTGACTAACTATTTATTGATTTCAAAGCAACTAAAAATCTAATTTTACAGTTAATTTTAAATTAATTGGTTTATCAGGGGTGCGATTCTGTAAGACCTTCGAATATCTGAATCCGCTGTGAGTTTCTTGAATGGCATTCTAAAAACTCGGTTGAGAATTCGAATTTACACTAGCGCCACCCTTGCAAGCGTGTCAGCGAGTTGAAATAAATTGACAGGAAAATTTTGACAGTTAAAGTATGAGATGACGTAAGAAGTGGCATTCTGTAAGGTAATTTCCCCGTCACTTCGACGCTCACTTCGCACGCGAACCCGATTCGAAGTGAGAGTGAATAGCGACGTGAGATGCGAGTTTTTGTTTTTATTTTACAGAATTGACCTACAGGGCTAA